>JAGPOW010000229.1:15126183-15186792 GCA_030014935.1 Caiman crocodilus | reverse complement strand
CCTGGCTGACTGGCTGGGCCTACACTCTGTCTACTTTGCTTCATATGTCTTGGATGTAGTGAAAGCTGCCCTCCTCACAGATGCAATTGCTGCCCAGGGGGGACCATCTCTGCCTGCAATGAGCTGAATAGCTCTTCCCTCTGACCCCAACATTGCTTCTTACTTCCCCAGCTGCAGACAACAATGAGCATTGGGTCCAGTACTGTGCTATCCCTCCATGTTCCCAATGAGAACAGTGTTGGGATCTGTTTTGAGAGCCTGTCTGGGAAAGCACTGTATACAGGGACAGTCAGAATGCATCATACCCATGTCCTTACCAGCTTTACACTTCCTGGAGGCTGTGCCCAGTGGCAGAAACACTGGAGCAATCCCGCCTAGCCTGGTACGTCCTGTACAAACTATCCAACACTAAAACAACTGGTAGCCACCAGTGATGTCTGCTGTACAAGGTTCTGGCCATGGGTACCATTGTCCACCACTTAGATGCAGCAGTGTTGGAGGCCTGCCCTTTCTGCAAGAAGGTAGTGGAGGATATTCTCTTCCATACCTTCTTGGACTGTCCCTGAGTGCAGCCATACTTTTCTGACCTCAGTGCCCTGTTGGGCATTCTAAACTTAGAGAAAATGTACCTGTTTCAGAGAAGTCTATCCAAACTGAGTAACTGATGGGAGCATGATTTGCCTGGCCAATTCCTTGCTGGACCAGGCCAAGATGGCAACCCAGAAACGCTGCAGAAACCAGCTCACAGGGGCCAGCTCCAATGCCCATTAATTATTCCACTTAGTCTGGGCATACCTCATATTTGAGTCTGGACACTTCACCTTGCAACAAAATGTGGATCACCCAGGGCTACATCCTCGGCCATTGAGGTGGTATTGCAAGGTGGTATTGACACCGACATCAAGAGCTGGGAAAAGCTGACTGTTAATCAAGTCCAATGGCATTGCAGCCTTGAGCAAGTGGCAGCCCACTTCAAGGTAAAATGTTGTGCCCTTGAAGCAGAGAAGACAGAGTGAAAAAGGAAAGACAGAAATCCCAGCCTAAGACTTACTCTCCCCTGTGAAAAACTATAACTTTTGCAGATGGATTTGTGGCTCAAGGATTGGACTCAAGTCACCTCAAGACTCAATGAGCCATGGTAGAGATCACCATTGAATCAAGGAATTGCTACTGCTACCATCAACTCTAAAAAGTGGAAGACAGAGAGCAATATGTAACCTCATGTAGGAATCAGGGTTCCAATCTCTGGTGATATCATTATTGATAATGTTTTTTATTAATTATTTGTATAATAACAGTTTAAAATAATCAAAAGTATCTCTCTGTCTCTTTTTATACTTCCAACTCCTTCTCCTCTCTGCTAGCCACATGTATTTTCCTATGAATTTTAAGGAAAAAACCATCCTTTTTAGAAAAGGATAGCAATGCTTGGATTAGCTGTTAAATGAGTCCTTACTGACCTTTACTTATGAATAAACAATGGTGCTTTTCCAGAATGGATAGGAATTTATTGTATTCAGTGAATGTGTTGCTTTGTTGTCAGACAAAAACCCAAAGCAGCATCAAAGCACATTATTCTATGTTACTTTTACTCAGGACACTTTCTGCATCTTACGGTTCTTTACAAAGAGTGAAATTCATTCCTCCCTCCTGCACAGAGGATTGGCACGTCAATCAAATCTAGCTCCCTAAACAGGGCTTCAATGGAATGCGTGTGATGCTTATTAGGTTGAGTGAAATTTTGCCAGCTGTTTTGTTTTGACACGATTTCAACTTGTTTCAAGCTCAAAACAGTGAAATCAAAATGAAATGAAGGGCTTTGAAACAGCCTCGAAACAAAACAAGGCCAGTTGAAACATTTCAAGTTTCAAAGCAGCAGCCAGGTGGTGGAAGGCAGGGGAAAGCCAAGGCTGAGCTGCAAGCCCTCTGCAACCCCATGCGGCTCAGCTTGGTGGGGAACACAGCCCTGGCTCCCCCGCCTCCTACCACCAGGCTGTGCTCTGTGGGGCTGGTGGAGCCGATGGGAGTGCAGTGCAAGCTCTGTCTACCTCCTTCCACCAGGCTGCACTCTGATTGGCTGCACCAGTCCCACGGAGCTCAGCCTGGTGGCAGGCAGAGCTGGTGCTGCATGCTGCCTCCCACAGGGCTGAGGGCCGCTGGGTGCTGAGCCCGGTGGAGGGAGGTGGAGCATAGCCCCAGTGCTGCATGCCGCCACCCTCCACTGGGCAGCAAGCCACAGCACCAGCAGTATGTACCACCTCCCTCCACCAGGCAGTGAGCTGCTGTACACCACCTCCCTCCACCAGGCTCAGCACCCAGCAGTTTGCTGCCTGGTGGAGGGAGGCTGTGCAGAGCACTGGCACTGCACTCCACCTCCCTTCACTGGGCTCAGCTCCCAGCGCTGGTCCCAGGCATCAGTGGCAGCCTCCCGCCTGCAACCCCAAGATGTATCTGCTAGACTCCTCTGGGAGTGTGGGCAAAACTCAAAACAGCATCAAAAGAGCCAAACTGTTAGGATGAAATGCAATGAAAAAGTGCTTTCAAAACAAAACTGAACTCAAAATGAAACACTGTTCCATCAAAACGTCATAACAGAAGTTGAAGCACACATTTGTAATGCTTATGCCTTTCACACACTCTTGAAATTACATCTTAACCGCTGTTTGTTTACTCTTCTATACTTTCCTAGTTGGATGAAGGTATGAAGACTCTTTAAAATGTAATACCCATTTTATCCAAATGGTTAACACCCAAGAGAAAAGAGAGAGAGGTAGTTAGTAACGGTGGTCTGAAGTTAGGCAAAACTCAGGGCAGAGTGACATCTTATATACTAACTCAGTAGTACCCTACCTTTTTGCCCTGTAGGCTGGTCTATGGCTAGTCTATGGACAGGACCCCACAAAGGCCTAACCCCACACACCTGGGCCCAGGCCCACATGTTTAGGCTGGGCCTTGTGCCAGCCTGACGAAAGGGACTGCCTGGCTCCAAAGGGGCTGCCCAGCAAAACAGTCCTACTTATAAACATCAATTTGATAGGAGAGATCCAGGTTTCAGATTCCTAACAGCAGGGAGAATAGCTAGGGATTTTCCTGTTCCTGTTTCTCCAGACTGGCCCTCTAACTTAGCCTGTGAGGCATTCTTTTGACAAATGACATGACCTGTTGCTTCCCCACCTTTTGCTTATGGAGGAAGCAGGTTTCTTTCTCAGAATCCCACAGTGGCTAATATCTATGCTGCCATATAGGTGGCCCTTGTTACTGCTAGTCCTCTTCACAGAAACCCAGTCACAAACCTAGTCTCTCCAAGGTGTTTCACATAAGATTTTGAAACCTATCAGTCAAGGATTAGATGCTAGCTCAACCACATTGCTAATATCAAGATGGACCAGCTCCCAAAATGACATACTTCTTATTTTATGCAAACAGCTGAACACCCTGTCTATTTTAATGAACACATTTTAGTAATTGCAAGCCCTGGGTTACCCTATTTCATAATATTAATTATTTTTTCTTTCATAACCTTAATGCTGCGGCATTAACAAGGGTATAAATAAAAAGAAGCCAACTTTATATTATAAAGAATTTCCCAATGCATTTACAACCAGTGTCAGAAGGTATGTTTCAGAAACAAAGCCAGATATTATAGCAATAGAAATGCATCCTTAGCCAAGGGAATGCTGGGCTGCTCCCTCATGTAGCATGGGAGAGGGACTTCTGAAGATATTATGGAGGAATGAACCTTTTTAATGAAACAAGGTTCTTGTGTGCGTCTCAAGAGAAGTTACCTAAGATTCTGCTGTGACTATCATTCACTCCTGCTTAGCCCTGCCTCTATGGGAAATTCATGAAGCTTTTTTTCCTTATGTGCAGGGAAACCATATGCACATAACTAGCACAAACACCATTCTTCATCTCACACATTTAAGAAGGGTTGGAGGTACCACAGACCTAGGCCCCAATCTCTCTCTCCTGTCAGGAAATTTTAAGAGTTCTGAGATTTAAACTTTGTAAACTTGAATCACTCCGCTACCCTTTGAGCCTCTATAGCAAAGGCAGGCAGTTGAAATCTTTCATGTAAGAAAATGAATCATTGCCTGGAAATGCTCATAGATGCAGCACATGGACTATCTGATAAAAATTAACAGTGAATATGGTTTTGTTAATTGAATGATTGCTGTTGCATGGCCAAACACTAGTCAAGAAAACTCCTAATACAGCTATTCAGATCAGAGTTCTGCTCATCCCATAAGTTAAAAGTATGCTTTCTCTCTAAGAATTGACATTGTAACAATACATTTTTTAAAATAAATCTGGATGTAGTGCTGATCATGTTTATGACAAAAAGCTATAGCAGAGTAACCTAGATGGTATTCCTTTCTATGCAGCCTCAATTCCAAACTGAGTTAACTGTAGTCAGTAACACAACCAGGGATCTGCCAATTCTTTTTTACTTGGTTTGAAGCATGAAGCATGATCCAAGAGGAACATAGGATTTCCTGGGGTAACAGATATAAATACACTGGGATATTACCAGGAAACAAGATCAGAAACCAGCTTGAATCTGTAGCACAACAGAAGTTCAGTGCACATCAACTGCTTTCAAAATGAGCAAAACCAGTTTAAGATAAACCTGAATGAATGCAGGATCTGACTTAACTGATTTCGTTAAATTATTTTATTGAACTTCTGTCTCAGAACCGCTCCAGATTCATGTTAACTCACAGTCCTACAACATCCCAAGATGCTTTGCAACTTTCCCACAAATCTCTCACAGGGTGGGCAGGCTATTCTTGGCCTAAGCTGGCCTAAGCTGTCTGCTCTAGGGGCCCCCAGCTTCTGCTTGGACACCACAGGCATGTGTCTGCATTTCAAGAATCAAAAGTGACTGTCTGCTCACTTTCTCATCAGTTCAATCTACACAGCTTAAACTAACTTGCTAAAAGTGAATTGATTCAGCCTCAGGCTTTTTGACTGTCTTTACTTAGTCTAAGTACATGTACTCCACAAAATTGTGAACCTATTCTATTATGTAGCCGCACCTGTGCTAGCAACAGTGCAAGTGTTAATGTAAAGTAGGGCAAGACATTTCATGTTGATGACACAGCAGGGAGGGTGTCTGAAGAGGTCTAGATTAATACTGACACTGCAGTAAACTACATTGTTGCCAAAAAACAGAATTCTACAACTAAAGACAAGTATCTATCTGATCAGTGAAGCCAGTCAGTTAGGTATAGCAGCTAGAGTTTGAATAAATTCAAGTATAAAATTGTAGACAAAAAATTTCCTGGATCCTATTAATAATTTGTAAATAAGTATCATGTAATTTCAGGTGTCTGCATCTTTCTTGTCAACAAGATTTAACATACACCAAGCAACACAGGTTTCTGTGTTAATATCTCTGCCCCACATGCCACTTCTCCCATCCCACAATAAATACAGGCAAAAAGCAAAGAAACAAACAAAAAGGCTAAAAGCCAAACCCTTATTTCTGTAATACAGGAGACAAACCAGAAAGGCAACTCACACATGTTTAAATCACTGGGGTCTTGGTGTGAGACTTCCTTCGTAGAGATAAAAGAAAATAATGGCTTCTTCTCAATAAGTGATGTGTCTTCAAACAAAACATCATGCCACTGTTTTAGAAATGTCTGGTTGTAAGAGAATTTTCTCCTGCAGAAGTAAAAAACTGTAGACAATATCATATGAAATTCATAGTAATAATTTCTGTTTTAGAAGCACTTGTCAGAATTAAATTTGAATACATCAAAATCCTTTTCTGAGTTATCTGTGGTTGTTTCACAGAGGAAACAACCTTAAATTACATGATGGCTTGCTTGGTAATGTTGTAATCCTATGCTTCTTTCAGGGACATAAATAGGATCTCCTTATGGCATATTAAGTTAACCACAAATTAAGTGTCTATTTTCGTTAAATTTAATGCTGACTGAATAGAACTGGACCAATGGGTATCAACTTTTTTGGACTCAACACACCTCTTCATAACTTTGGTAAATTTAGTGGCACTCAATTTAAAAAAAAAAAATGTATATGTTATAGTACTTACCTCCTGGCAGAGGGGCCAGATAGTGCAAGTGGGGCATCATCCAGCCAGGGACAAGCCCGAGACAGTACTGATCTGCCTAGCCTATCCACTTATCTCCTCACAGCTGGCAGCTTCCAAAGGATCTGGGGCAACCTAGGCTGCATCTGCACTAGATTGTGACTTCTTATATACCTGAAGGAGAGATTAAGAATGAGCAATTCATTGTTTAGATACATCCTTCTCTTCATCAAAACCCGCTGGCTGATTTAGATATCTCTCCAGTAAACATGCTAGCTTTTATAATTCCTATTCCTTATGCCTTCCATTCAGTGCTTAGGGAACATGGGAACCTCTTTTAGGGTTACAATTTCCACTCTGACAGCTGGTTGTGTAAAAGCTAGACCTAATGATGCTGAGCATCACCTCACTATGACCCATACCCACTCATGGATTTGAGTTACTCAGTTTACTTTTTCTGTGCAGAAAAGTGGGAAACTGGAAAGCAATCATTAGAAAATGTGGATTTTCATGCAATTCCTTGTGTGTAAGTCTCTGTCCAGGGTGCCTGAGCCAGTGCAATGTGGAGATGCATTGTAATGTATTACTCCTACAGAGCAAGTAGTGAATTACTGACATACAAGGAGTAAGAAAGAGGGAATTCTAACTGTAAGTAACCCACACACTTTCCCTAACCATTTTCCCCCACCCCATCCAATGTACCATGCTAGATGGACATACTCTTGGGAATCAAAGGATATTTTGTTTAGACAAAGAACTGGAAACAAAGGAACGTGGTAGCTAAGTGATTGTGGGGTATATACATATACCTGCTGGAGGAAAACACTTCCAGAGTCTTGGAGAAGGGGCGCTACACACTTGTCTGCAACACAGGTGACTTGCAAAGGGTCAGGAGAAGGCTGCTATTGACAGGAGTCATCATACACACTTCATTATAATTTTTAGTCTTACTGTATGACAGTCATACTGTTGTATGGTTGTCATTTTGGGAATATAAGGTTCTAGGTAAATGAGATTATGCCCGCATCATAACAATTGAACACACAGTATAAGAGTTATGGCCCCTTTTATATTCTTATCCCAGAGTGAATTCCAAAAGTCACTAGGCCATAAAGCCTAATCCTACTGACCTCAACTTCAATTGAGCTGTATGGTATCATAGGAAAGTATGGCTGGAAGAGACCTCATTAAGTCATCGAGTCCAACCCCTTGCTTAAAGCAGGATTATTCCTTACTAAACTATCCCATCCAAATGTCTGTCCAACCTACTCTTAAAAATTTCCAAAGATGGAGATTCTAAAATTTCTCTGAGTAGTCTGTTTCAATATTTGCCCACCCTTATAATCAGAAAGTTCCTCCTAATTCCCAACTTAAATTTCCCCTGCTGAAACTTGAGGCCATTGCTTCTAGTCCTGTCTCCTATGGCTGCAGAGAAAATCTCATCTCTATCTCTTTGAAATTGTCCTTCTTGAAGACTGTTATAAAGTGCCCTCTCAGTCTGCTCTTGTCCAGTCTAAATTACCCTCTTTCCAAACTGCCCAAATCTTTCTTGAAGTGTAGGACCCAAAACTGGATACAGTGAGCCTCCAAATGAGGCCTCACCAGTGTTGCGTAACTATGTAATAACTCAAATAAAAGCACAGGATCAAATCCAGATGTATTGGACAAGTACCACTGTGTCATTGTGTTGAAAGTAGCTTTTTGCACATTTTGGACCATATTGTGATGGACACAGGTGGATGTTTTATAGGAGGGAATGAAAAAGAATGACAACTAGGACACTAGGGTTTGCCTTAACTCTTTCTTCCACACACTATTGGACTTGCATCTAAATGGTCAGCAGAAGGCTAACAGCAATGAAAATGAAGTACTTGGGGAATAATGTCAACATTGCTCTGAAGATTCATCCTTCTATCTTTGAATAACTGCAAACTCACAAAAAGAAAATATGAACACAGACCATAAAAAGGCAACTAACATCCTGTACACCCAGCAGAGGATCTGAGACTGGTACCACTGGAGGTTAATGCTCTAATGCCTGAAGAAACCACTTGCCAGGTTGTATTGCAAGGTAGAATATTTGTAATAAGCCTAGGGGTCACTATTAAAAATTCACATGATACCAAATTGGACAAGGGGCATGTTAATTCTTGGGGGTCTCTGGTAAAAGGAATCCCAGGGGCAACAACATGTATCTGCAAAATGTAATTGCATAAGTAATCACTATTATTATAACATCTAGTTATTTCTACAGGCAGGATAAACTATGCTAGATCTGAGTTGACATTTTAGGCAAATGGTGGGAAGTCAGAGGGAGAAGTTCTTTTCCAGTGAAGCACAGTCCACAGAAGCAGTCCAATATTTGGATGAAATAGCCTCTGAAGATACTTAAAACTGCTCTTCTACATTTCTCCTCATACATCTTTCCCCTGCATCAGTAGCAAGCTTCTCTGAAATGCTTTGGAATAGCATCAATTCCTTTGCCAATATCTGTCTCACCCATGAGGCTAGCCTCCAATTGCTCTTGGATGCTTTTCAATATAATTCACTTTGGGGTATCAACACATTTGTAACTTTAGAGACTGAGAAAAAATATTTTCCATGATCACAAACTACTGTTTCCTTGCATTAACAACTGGTTACATTCAGCTGTTTTCTTCATGCAGTACCAGTGTTACCCATTTGGACACTTCTCACTTGACTACTTGATCTGTTCTAGGACCAATAACTACAAATGCAGAAACATTATGTGATATACAACTATTATACATAATACAAAATACATATGGTTTTCACACTGGTTCCTGATCCTCAGAGCATTTCTGCTCCTAACCCTGTTCCCTATTTTCTGCATTTTGCTTTTTCAGGAGTTGATTTTCTTACATATCTTCTCCCTTACAATCTTGCTATTTTAGAGATTTTTATTAGAAAGGGATAATATGAAATAGTCTTCAAATGTTCTCAAAATAAACAGTTCAATAAATATGAGACGTGTTGCCATTTCTGAGCCCACAGAAGAACTGCTGCTCCAAGACCTTGAGAGAACTGACCTACAATCTGCTGCAGTGCCGCCAAAGATGATACTATTCAGACTGTTCATATTAGACTGCCCCTGCTGTGACAACAGTTCTAGTATGCAAGCATCACTGAACTTCCAAAATGTAAGTGTTTTATGCAAGCCATATGGAAGTTGTTGGCCCTACTAAAGAAACAGAAAGAGAGACAAGAAAGAGGCATCTAAGCCAATCATTTCATTTAAACGTTTCACTAATCTGGTCAATAGTCCTTTGATTCAAATTGCTGTTATATCAATACTTCAGTTCCAATATATTTGTTATTAACTTATCCAATACTGTTTTATATCATTTAGGTAATGCTAAAGCAGATTTGTGACTGCTAAATTACAGTGATAAGAAAACCAAAACTTGGAGTGAAAAAGATATATTTTTATAAAGTTCTAGTGACCTACGATAGTATATCACAATGTTACAAATACGACTTTCTAACCTGTGTTTCTGCTGAGTTTATTTCTCTTTCCTTTGGCTGATCAGTAATGACAATAGGTATCTCGTAGTGTTTTGCATGGGACACATAAGACATGTTAACTGTACTTAAAACTTGAGAGCTCATGTGTTCAAGCGATAAAATGCATACTAAGTGCAATCATATCGTAGCAAAATTAGGACTTCACACACAAGGAGCATCTCCTGATAGTTTTAAGCAAGACATGTTCAACTATCATCAGACCACTCCACAAAGATAACTGCAATTTGTATTCCTCATCAGCTGAGGACCCTTCTGCCATACCAAGCCTCTGTTATTGGTCCTAGCCCTTGCACCTCCCTCACCAGAGCCAGGCGAAGACTGTAGTGTTGGGTGAAGGCTGAGACTGACAATAAGCGAGCTGTGCATTTAAGAGATTGTGTTAGAGGTCCTAGTAAACATGACTATGCAGCTGCTCAGAACATGTTCTAACTTTTAATAATGCTTACTACAGTCTACATACAACAAGTGTTAAGTGTCTTTTACCATAGGTCCTCATTCAGAAAAGGCCCCAGCTTGCTCCCGGTGAAGCTAGTGGTAAATTGGGAAGCTCATACACAGTGATCAAGCACGGCAGAAGATTCTCTCATGCCATACACAGCATACTGTCTGTGCATTTTCTGGCTTATGTGTATCCAGAATGGTTGGACTTTATTAGGTCAGAAGAAAATACCTTCACCTTTGAGCAGATATCCAAAAAGAAGAAACAGCCAGAACCAAGTAATTAGTCATCTAACTCACTGAAATAACCAGGAAGGTATATTGTTCAGGAATTAGGCTCTGGAAATGGTATTAAACATCTACAAACCTGCATCAATCTGGGCCATATTGTCTCTGTTATTTTCTTCACTGTAGAATTTTATGGTCAGAGAGAGTAAATTATGAATATGCTCAGCTGTAGCTTCTTTCATCTCTGTACTGACCCCTACCCCAAGCAATCCGGTAAAGGCTTCTTGCAGTCACATCAAACTCCTGATTTTATTTACAATTGGCTAAGAATTCCAAAGGGCATTCTCAGCCAATGTCACCAACTAAACAATGCCCAGAGAAGTGCCAAGGTGCAGCTTCCAGTGCTTAAGGTTTTTTCCCCCAAAACTCAACTTTGGCATCCAAGACCAAAACAAATTTTGTTTGCCTTGGCACTTTTGCTTCATTGGCTGGCTGAGAACATCATGAGTACTTTACTGCTCTAATAAATTCCTTACAATAGGCAAGACAGGACTGCAGTCTTTTTGACTTTCCAACTGCCACAGCCTTCTGACGTAGCTGGTTGGCTTTGTGATTTTTTTTGACACACAACTTGGTCCAAAACACTGCTTATATTTGTCCTGAACTCTGCTTTTGAGATCACACAATTGCATTTTATTCAAGTACTGTACTTGCTTGAATCTGTAACTCCCTCCCCCCATATGTGGCACTTGCTTGGCAGACACTCAAATCCACTAAAATGGATTGCCTTAGTCAGCCATGATGGGGGAAGGAGGAAGAGAGAGAAAACAATCTGAAAGCAAATGTACTATTTTTTGCACAGTCACTTCTCAAAGTAGAAGCACATCTATACTTTTGATGGGAAGAAAGGAGAGAGTAGCACAAAGTTATATAGATATAGATACATAGATATAGATCATTACTGATCAATGTGTAGAGTCAGACCAAAGATATGAAGCTGCAAACTGTATTACTTGTACTCTGAAGAAGTTAGCCACTAGGGATTGGGACAGACAAACAAAAAGCCTGAACATAAATAGATTAATTCTTAGCAGGTTAGTCTAACCTGCCTGGATTGAACCAGTTTGCAATTGCATAGACAGTATCTCTGGACTGAAGAAATGCAGGCACATGCCTGCAGTGGCTCAGGCTAGAAGCCAGGGGGCACTAGAGCAGCCCTCCCTTCCCTTCTATAGTACTGAGCTGTGGGGAGCATAGCCAGGCCCCAGCTACATGCTCTGATTCAGGAGGGGTGATCCCCACCCTGCCTGCATGTCCCAGGCTTTTCCCTTCTCACTGCTCAAGGGGCAGAAGTGTTGCCAGACCCTAGCCCCAGGGTAGCATTCTGAGGTAAAGGGGTAGGGGGAAGTTGGGGGAGTGGTGTGTGTAGTGCATGCATCTGATGATGATACTGAGCTTTTCAATCTCTCTCTTTCTCTCACTACCTCTTCATACTGTCTGCAAACCAGACAGGCAAGGGAGCCAGCACGGAACTGATAACACAGCATTTATCTGCCCATCAGCAAAACAAAAGCCTCTCTCATTAGTTCAAGCTCTTCTTAAACAGCTTTTTCCAAGGAAAGAACAGAGGCACATTATCAGCTGACCTGTTGATTAGCTTAAAAAAGCCCTAAACGGACACTGTTCTGTCTGTCCCTATGGAATTGGATACAGATACCCCTCAGCGTTAGCTAGCATACCACATGCCTAGGGCCCATGGGGTTGGGATCTGTGCTGTGGCAGATAAGGAGGGAGCAGGGCATTCCTGAGCAGCAAGTGACAAGGAGGGAAGGGCAGGGGGAAGCCTGGCAGGCCCTGCTGTGCCTGCAGTCTCCGCCAGAGCTCTGGGTAGGGAGAAGAGGGGCAGGGACAGCTCTGTTGTCTGAAACAGACAGCCCAGCCCAGGGCTGCAATGCATCTGGGATGCTGGGGGTCTCTGGATTAACTTAAACCAGGAAGGGGTCTGGGACAGACATTGCATAAACCAGTTTCACCCAAATCAATTAAGTCTGATACTACATTCAACCAGGTTTATCTTAAAGCAGTTTCAGCCATTTTGAAACTGCTTTATGTGCACTGCACTTATGTTGTTACAGGGTTAAACCAGTTTCTGACCACTTAAGTCCATTTGTGTGTAATGTGTCAGTAGCCTAGTACTTCCTGTCAAGTTCACAATGAGCTACTGATAAAACAGCAAATGTATTTACTTAGACTCATACTGAATAAAAGCCCATAGCTAGTCACCACAGTACCCTTCACATATTTGAAGATACAGATACACTAAATTCATTCCATTGTTAACAAAACTGCAGCAGACTATGCAACCATTTTTCTCCTTTTTTTCTGATACATGGGGGAAAGGAAAAATAGGATTTGCCCAGTTTTTCATGACATACCACCGCTCTAGTAGCTTGTAGAAGCCAAGTCTGTTAGAGAGCTCATAACTATTTAAAGAGAAATGACTGATTCTTAATACTGCAGGTGTCATTATTGATTTTCATCATGCGTTGTGTTACACAACTGACGACAGAAGAGTAGCACAATACAACATTGGAAGATTGCTTATCTTTGTGTTACTTTGCTGTTTGTGTGCCCTGGACAAATAACAAGGCCTCTAATCAGGTGTAAGAAAAAAAAGTCTTCCATCACCTTCAGGTCCTAGAAAATGATTTACTCGGGTCTAGAAAACAGGCCTTGGATAAATACCTGTAGTCAAATAGTAGCCCTATATTAGGCGTACCTTCACTTAGAGAAGCTTTGGCAAGTTGTAGTCTCTTAAACAAGTTCTTGGCCTCAAACAGGCTTCTCCCCACAGATATCAAGAGAGAGCCACAAGTCTGTTTTCAATGCTGAACAAGTCTACTTTGGTTCTGCTCCTTCCAAGCCTGACAATAACAGCAGGTGGAGTGGGGTGGGGCTGACTAAAGTGACAACAGTCTCCTTCCTGGAGATTAGATACTCTATTGCAATCCCAAATAGGTTATATTCATATTCAGTATCTGGCACACCAGAATTAGGGTGACACATTCTTAGTCCAATAATAACTTATGTATAAAATGGATATTTGTTTTCTATCCAAGCATCATAGAGAAATGCAAGACATGCATTAGTCCAACACCAACATTTAAAAATATATCTATTTTTACAAGGCAATGACAATTAGAAAGTCAGGAAAAGTACTGTTGCATTGTTCTGGCAAGCAGAGCATTGAAGTTCACTAGTTTACAAGAACAAGTCAACATTTGCTGTTTCCTTTTTAAATATGAAGTATAATAAAAAATGACCTTTGGCACTTCGAGGTGTAACAAGGCAAGGTGTTTGAGGAGCCCAACAATGCAATCTAGGTGCAAAGCCCCAATAATAATAATAATCCAAAATTATTTAACTGTAAATGACATGTAAGCTGTATTTCATTAATAAACTCTTACTTACTAAATAAGTAAGTTTCAAAATGGATGATTCTGATATGCTTACAAGAACTGAGTCATACTGGTTGAAATTTACCCACAAATAGAATATTGTACCAACTCAGCAGCCCCAGAACTGGCATGAGAAGCAAGGGAGAGTTCTCACTTTTATGTAGAAAATCACAGGGGTTAGGGTCATAAGCCAATGGGCCAAAGGGAGGTAAAAGGTAAAGAAGCATTAACACTATGGTACTATCTGAGGCTAGGGACAGACATTACACATAAATCAGTTTAAGTGATCAGAAATGGATTTAAACCTGTAACAGAACAGATGCTCAGTGCACATAAACCAGTTTCAAAATGGCTGAAGTTCATTTAAGATAAACCTGGCTGAATGAAGCATCAGACTTAACTAATTTGAGTCAAACCATTTTATGAAACGTCTACCCCAGACCCCTTCCTGGTTCAAGTTAATTCACAGTCTCCCAGCAGTTTGTAGCCATGGGCTGGGCTGTCTGCTCTAGAGATCAGGGCTGGTCCTGCCCCTCTGGTCCCTAGTTGGACCAGTGAAGGCTGGCTGACAAGGGGGAAGGGGGGTAAACCCAGCTGGAGATGCAGCCCAGTCTGTAAGGGGTGACTACCCTCCAGGCAAACACCAGCTAGGGTCCAGGGCTGTGGAGAGGGGTTAAAAACCTCTTCCCCCACTCAAACTTACTGCTGGCTGCAGCTGTGGACTACGAATCCCAGATGCACCAGGAAGCAAGAAGAAGTGATTAACACCCTGAAGAGTCTTGCCGCTGTAATTTTGGACTGCAAATCCCAGATACCTTGGGGCAGCAGGAAGAAGTGAACAGACAGCCAGAGAGCTATTCTCTAGCACCCCCTGGCTTCTGACCTAAGCCACTGCAGGCATGTGGTTGCACTTCCTGAATTAAATGTAAATGTCTGCTCACTTCTTTTTCAATTTAATCTGTGCAGTATACTAATCTGCAAGGATTGAATCGATTTAACCTTGGGCTTTTTGATTGTCTGTGCTTAGCTGTACGTAACATCTTAATTTCCCCCTCATACCTCTGGAAGTGTACTGAAACAAGCCTTTAATCCCTAAAGTGCTCAAACAGCAGCCTACAAGTCTGGGTCCAGCTCCTTCAGTCCGCAGTCCTAGCTGACAGAGCCAGTGGGATCTCCAGCTCCACTGTACACTCTTTTTTGTAGAGCTGACCAAGTTCCATGTGCATGCTGTTCTCTCTTCCTCTTACTTCAGCTTCCTCTTCCTTTTTCTGCCCCTGTTCTCCAAGCCCTTCAGTTTCTGGGAGTTGTCCAAATTAACAGTCAGCACAGCTCTACAGATTACCCCTAGTTCCACCTGTTGTTACACACATTACATTCACATTACAATATGTCATGTGCTGCCTAATTATTCCCTTAATTCCATGCTGTTCTTTATTTTGGGAAGTGTCTAAATGGCCTTGTGTTAGTCAGTCCTTAGCCTGTTTAAAATCTAATTGGTTTTATTTAAGATTCTTACAGATTTTAAACCTCTATGAAACTCAAATCTGATTCACATAACAAAGGATTTTCTGACTACTGTTTTAAAATAGAAAAGATGCTTCTCTCTTTTAAACATACCATGTTTCCCCCTTTAAATATTCTTTTTCTTTCACTTTTTGGTAGTTCAACTTCAAAGCACTTACTTTTAGAAAAACTTAACATAATGGATTTTGTTTTGTTTTTCATTCTCCCCCTTGAGTGTCTAATTCTTACACCCTTTCTTAAGTAGTGCCCTACTCTATAAATCAATTCACAAAAGGTCAGCAAATGGCCCAAAACAATTGTGAAACATCTTCTACAAGGCAAATAACTTTATTTATTAAGAGAACCAACGTTTATTTTGGTGATATTTTTATTGGACTAACTGCATACTTGAGATGTTAGACAAGCTTTCAGGCACAAAATATCCTCAGGTATGAGGAAAGTCTTAGCAAATCCCTTTTGCACCCAAAAGCATGTTTAACATCTTTCTCAACTGTGCCCCGAAGCATGTTTAACATCTTTATCAACTACACAGTTGGTCTAATGACCAAAACTTTAAAAACCGTTAAAACTTGCTTTTTTCATATTTCCTGAACTATCACAGTTAGAACAACACTCTGACCTTTCCTTATGAAGGTAGGAGGTTGCTTGAAATTTAAGAAAAAATACAGAAAGAAAACAGAATGGATCTGATGGCTTCCTACATATTGCATAGTATACACATTTGATCAAAGGAGCATCATCTTACAGCATACATTTCCTCAGGTATACATTGTCATAACCAAATCAGTTGAGTGCCCCTGCCCTAAGCAAGTGCAGTCACTTTTAAATTTGGTATCCGCCTCATTAGGTATTCCTACCTGGCGATCTGTCATTGGCTACTCTAAAAGTATAAAGGTCCATGCAGCCTCCGCCCAAGTCAGAGAGCTCTGAGCACGTGGTAAAGTACGGAGAACTTTGCCATGTGGAAGAGAAAAGCTGGTGGACTGATCACCTACCTACATCTCCTCGTCACCATCTGTTCCCGACGTATCCTTCATCCTGCACGCTCATTTCTGTCTACAAACTCGCCGGCTCGTTCTGTTGCCAGTTATCTGTAACTACTCAAGCAACTTGTTACCTGTAACTATATAAGCAACCTTACCATCTATGTCGTGGGCACCAGCGGCGTAAGTAAAGTTCAAGTAGAAGTTATTTTTGCAACCAATACGCTGTGTCACACCTCTACGTCACCGGCCCACCTGATGTCCGATTAAATTAGCGATCCTCTGGACAGCTCCGGCTGCCTGACACATACATGAGCACACAGACTGGAAGGCAATGGAGACTTTCTATCATACAGAAAGTAGGTTTACTTTTTTATTATTTTTTTATTCAGTGGGAATTAAACACAATTTACACACTTGTACATTGATGTAAATCTATCTGACTGAATCCTTCATTAGTACAACACATTAGAGCATGGAGGCAAAGAAATATTTGTGCTCCTCCCCAATCCTGGGAGTTTTGCAGAGTTACACCACAGCTTGGCCTATATAAAACAGAAAGTTCCTGTATCTGTTATATATATGTTAGTTATACTGGTATTTACCTGCTGGGGACTCCCACACAGGGAAAGAATCTTTAGGTAGTCATTTCTGTCAGGTTTCTGAAGCTGTGCTTTTAGATGGCCTAGATGGCCTTTTAGATGGACTAGATGGCCTGCTCTGGGCCCCTTCTGACCCTAGATACTATGATACTATAGACCAGTGCAAAGGAATCAGGAGTACAGCAAAGCCCTGGCCCAGAAAGTTGAGTGGAATAACTCACTTACAGCAGTACAAAGCACCAGTGCAAAATCCTATCAACTTAAAAACAGATTTTAAAACACGCCTCAAAGTGCCGATGAAGAGTTCCAGCTTAAGTAAATGTGTTACTAAGAAATAAATGCATGGTGTAGAAGACAGAAAATTATCTAGGCAGTAATTACAGTTTGTGGCACTGCCCAAGAAGTTCCAGTTAGTAGGGATCAGAACTATGCTGCTATTGAAGAGCTCGAAGCCTTGAACAACACTCATTTCATTGCCCCTATGAATTCTACACTGTCAATTGTCCATTCAAACAGGTGAAAATGAGAAGGCTCAGAACATATTTAACTCCACTTTTCTCTGCTTAAGCTAGCCATGAATCTGGCAGTAGTAAGACTGATGCTGACCTGAATGTACCTGCTCATCAGGGACAGGAGGTACTGTTGGGGCAAACAAGCAAGATTCCTATTCATGCGTGAAGAATGCATACCAAATCTTTAAAAGCAGGACCTATCCAATAACTGGATGTTTAACAAGAAGCAAATACTCATCTCTTTGTTGTTTCCAAAGGGAAGTGTTCTCGGTCAGCATTCTCAGAAACATCATCAGATTTCAAGCCATTTGGTTTAGTGTCTGCGTCTTATCTTGCTGATTATGTAAGAAATGTACACGGGTTGCTCATTAGAAGTACGATTGACAGAACACTGAAAGCGTTGTGAGTAATTCTGTTAATTCAGTGAACCTTATATCAGGCCCCAAACCTTCAGATCTTATGCCAGGACATCATAAAGTATCATGTTTGATGTAGCTTCTGTAAACCTGATGGTTTGGTTTGCTTTTTATTCTTCACAACAAATACCTACTCCAAGGGCATTAAAAGTAAACACTGGGTACATCTACATGAGAAACTATGTCGCCGTAGTGGCGAGCTACATCACAGCGACATAGCATTGGTGGGCACAAACAGTGACACCGATGCTACGTCATCATAGTAATGAACCATGTCACCATAGCTTGTTGCTATGGAGATGTAGCATTTACAAATAACCGTGCACCATCGGGACTGTGTAGTACCAGCAGGCACTGCACAGTCATTTAGGGTATGTAGTGACTGCCATATGTAGTCAGGGACATGTGTAGACACACCCACAGAAACTTGAAATTAGCTGTCAGCCAGATTCCCATCTTAAATGGAAACTGGCTACATAGGACTTTGTAGAAAATACGGGAAAATTGTACTACCTCTTCTGTACTAGTGTCAGATGCCTTTGTACTCTAAAGATGTTTCCAATGCTTCTCTTTTCTCTGAAGTCCTGTGTATATTTAATTTGTGAGTATTTCTCTAAAGTCTTGCGTACCGAACAGCTTCCCTGGGACTACCTCCCTACAAATGCTTCAATTTCACTGCCTGTCAAATGTATTACATCATTTCCTCTGATGTCCTTGTCAAGCATTCCCAAAGAGATGCAGGGATTTAAGCCAATATTATGCATTGGACATAATTCTAACTTGGCCAGTTGAGAAATATTTCCTGAAACTTCATACCAAGCTAGTGAACACTTCACTGAAATCCATGACTATTGCTGAGACAAGAATCACCTCCACCCTCATCCATGTGACATAGCATTACCGCAACAATATCATCATTATTACAGTAATTTTCAGTAGCTACTTCCTCCAAAGCGGCTGCTGTGACATGTTTCTATGGCTACAAGTTCTTTTTCATTTTACTGCCTGTTTTTCAGTCAGTCAGCCCTGTATGGGTCAGGTTAGGATGTCAGGTGCAGACAGAAGCACAGTTCCCTGCTGTAACTGAGAATGCTTTACAGGAAGTGCTGTGAGTTACAACAATCCCCTGGACCCAACAGAAGTTCACTGTTGGGTCCAGGGGAAGGGGACTCTAGCTGCTGGCTGCAGCTGGTTTCCCCTAGCAATGGCCCCTCCTCCCTGCTATGCTGCAAAGATTTCAGAATGGGAGCGGGGAAAGGGAGCAGAAGGAGCTCATTGTAGGGGTTCCCCAGCCTGTGCTGGAATGTAGGGGGGCTGAATTGGAGCCCACCCACCTCTGAGGGGCTCCAGTACATCCACCCCACCCCCCAGTGAGGGCTGAAAACCCCCGAGACCAAACTCACTCTGCTCCCTTCTCTCCCCCGCCCTTCTGAAAACAGTGACAGGATGGCAGGTAGACAGTAGTTACAGAAGACCTTCTGTTTTGAAATGTCTTCATCTAAGCCCTCTTGAATGGTGCAAAAACATCACCATGAATTTTACTAGTTTAAGTATCTAAACATATGATTTAAAAGTTTTGAACAACATTGATGTTTGCATCCTAATGATAATTTAATTTTCCCTAAATATGTTGCTGAACTAGTACAGCTAGTGATGGTCCTCTGAATGAGATGAAAAATAGGTTTTTTTTTAAAGTTAAAGTTATTTGAGGGAAATATAAATTTTAAAAGAACTTTGCTTTTCTAATTAAATGGAAGTCTGTGTTATGCAAACCATACAGGTTCCTTTCTACAATCCAATATGGGGCAATGGCGCTTTTTCCGACCTTACATTAGAAGGATGTGCAGACCTTACTCATATGGGCATGGGCTTTGTAGGATAACACATGATGACAAACACTGTAGAAGTTACAAATTGCTTTCTGTTCATAGTTGATTACCAAAGGAGAGAGAATGTAGTCCAGTAAACAGAGAACTTGTGTGCTGCATGACTTGAAGCAACTCACTTGACCTTTTTGTTTCCGTTTCCCCTCTACCCATTGTAGGTTGTCTGTATAGATGGCAGGGTATTCAGATCAGGACCTGTTTCTTACTATATTTTTGTATGGATCTTGGCACAAGAGACTCCTGAGCTTGGTAGGAGACTCTAATAATAAGAGTTATTGTCACAAAGGTTTTTATCTGAGCTCCAAATTAACTAGCCATTCACAGTGGAAAGATTGAGTTATTGTTCATATATAGTTGCAGCATGTTACCTGTTACTTGAAATACCCATCTTGATATAGTTAGTAGGGGTGTGCGTAGTGGGCCCTATTCATTTTGATTCAGATTCAACCTGAATCATAGACAATAATTTGATTTGTTGATCTAGATCGCTGTCCCTGATTCGATTCGACCGAATCTGAATCTGAAGATTTGATGCTGATTCAGAGAATCAGCGATTCGGACACAAACACAGCTTTAAAAGTTTCTTCTATATATCTTGAGGTAGCAGGTACAGCTTGTGAATGCTGCAATGCTGGGATGCATGGAGCATCTCACAGGAGTGCATGGGGGCCCCCCCACAAACTTGGTGGTAAACATAGAAGTGGACCAGAAGTACTTCTGGTCTACTTTTGGGTCTGCCAGGGAGTGTGCTGGGCCCATCACCCATGCCCCCTCTGGCTTGGTGATTGGCCACAGGGGGATCCTGGCTGCTCCCCCCCCACCCGACCCAGAGGACACGAGTCACTGAGCCAGGGAGGGCACTGGGGGAGAGGACTGTGTGCTCCCCTGGTGGATCTGGAAGTAGACCGGAAATACTTTTGGTTCGCTTCTGGGTCTGCTGCCAATCACGCTGGGGAGCCCCCCCCCAGCTTCTGTGGGATGTGCCATCTGCCCAGCATCACAGCACTCATGAGCCCCTGTTACTCAGAGGTATGTAGAAAAAACATTTAAAGCTGTCTCTGTGTCTGAATCTCCAAATCTTTCTGAATCTCTGAATCAATTTGGAAGGTTCTGATTCGATTTGGAGAGATTAAAGGGTCCTCTGATTGGATTCAGATTCAGAGATTTGGCCACTGAATCAGGCCCAATGTCTGCCAAACCAAATCAGGGAGCAAAGCTTTGCACAGCCCTAATAGTTAGACTTTAATCTAGTAAATGCAGTAAATTAATTCATTAACTATTTAGCAGCATGTACAATAGTGTTTCATAGCTGTAAATGTCCATGTCCCTGTTCTATGTTTACAGTCTTGAATAAAATCACACAGGTAGAGTGTTAAAGGAATCCTGCATGCCTGCTTTCAAAAGTGTTAGAAAATGTCAGAGGTGGTTCCAGAATCATTTTTGATACCAAAAGCACAAAGAGCAGCTATGGCAACTCTCTGTTTTTGGTTTCAGATAGGATCTGGTTGGTACTTGCCAAAAAACGTTAACTTCTTCAACAAATGAAACACATGGAGAACACAGAGCGTAATACAGGGATGGGCAAAATGCGGCCTGCAGGCTGGATGCAGCCCACCAGGGCAGTCTATCTGGCCCATGGGGTCCCTAATAATTTTAGAAAATTAATATTGATCTGCCCCTGACTACCTGTCATGCAGCCCTTGATGACTTGCCAAAACTCAGTAAGCATCCTTCTGCATGAAATAATTGCCCGCCCCTGGCCTAATACCTTGATGTAATGATAGTTATCACTTAAGTTCCTGAGGTGACTAGGAGTACAGCAACCAAACTAGACTCTAGTTGATTTCTCTACAATTTTGAGGGGTCTCAGAAAATCTAGATATATTCCATTAGAAGAAACCATGCCCCCAGAATGAAGTACTTTAAGGTAGATAAATCATTAGTTAGAACATTGTTATCAGTGTCTAGGTGTCTAATTGGGAGGAGGTAACAAGTGGGACCCAGGAATGTTCTGGGTCCAGTACAGTTCAATATATCTTTATTCATGATTTGAAGGATGGGTTTGAGTATACATGGAGCAAATAGAACAGATGACATCAAGCTGAGTGGAGTTCCAGACACTCTGGAAGGAAAGATTATGATTCAGGCCTTGATAAACTAAAAAAAATGGTCTGAAATTAAATGAAATGTAATAAGCACAAGTGCAAAGGCCTGCACATAGAAAAAAAATCACATACAGAAATATAGCCTGGGACTGGCTGGACTGCAGCACTGCAGAAAAGGTGATAGTGGGCCATATGCTGAATATGAGCCAGCAGAGAGCTCTCGTTTTAAAGAAAAGGCGATAGAATACTGGGCTCTATTAATAGGAGCACTGCTTGCATGTCAAGGGAAGTGCTTCTTCCACTCTTTTTGACTCAGGTGAGGTCTCATCTGGGGTACTGTGTCCAGTTCTGTACACATTTCATGAAGAACATGAAAAAATGAGAAAAAATCCAGTAAAAAGCATCAATTTTGAGTAGAAGTCTAGGAAACATAACATCTGAAGAAAGGCTGAAGGAACCAGGATTAGTCAGTCTGGAGAAGAGAAGTCTGAGCGGTGGTGGGGATTTGATAACAGCCTTCAAATACCTGATGGCTATAAAGAGGATGGTCACAGATTTCTCTCCCTTGCCACAGGCCACAGGAGAAGGAGGAACAGTTTTAACAATGCAGCAAGGGTTGAATAATAGGAAGAGTTTGCTAACTTATTAACTGATGATAAGCCCTGGAACAGACTGCCTAGAAAGGTTATGGAACCCCCATTCCTGAAAGTTTTTAAGAGCAGATTAACATTTGCATGGTTTAGATAGGGATGGTCCTGCTTGGAGCAGAGATTTGTTTTAAATGACCTCCTGAAGTCCCTTCCAGCCCTATTTTCATGTGAAGCTATGATCCAATCTGCAATCATATTGGAATTGTACTAGTAGGCCTTTTAGAGGGATTTAAGTCGGTGATTGTTGAACAGTTGAACAATGGAAAGATTTTAAAAAAATGAATAGAAATAGCAAATATGATGTGAGGCCAATTCTCCAATGGTGAAACTCTACTCATTTATGTAGAGCAGACCATGTTGAGCTCTATCCCACGTAAGAAAAAAAATGAAGAAGGCAATATGCTCTTTTTAACCACTAGAGTTGTGGAGGCATTGCTGCTTATTTCCCTTTATCCTTCTGAGACCATATATTCCAAAAGACGATTTAACGTTAAGGGACATCATTGACTATTGCAGAGTCCAATTGTATTCCTATCGCTTAAAAACAAAACCAAAGTGCACTCAAAGGCGTGGTGCAAGTTACAGAGTTTTCAAATTGTGCAGCATGTGCTTACACTAAATGTGTCTTTAAAGACTCTTTCGGTAGTCTGTTGCCATTATTTGAATGATAAGGAGCTGTTCTCAACTCTCTATTTCTATATGGAGCAAAAAGGCTTCCAGGTGTCTAACAACTTTGAAAAACTCTTTGCAAATCTAGCATAGACAGATGCTGAAGTATTCTGTAGGAGGAGAAATAAAATCCCAGTTCCAGATTTAAAAGAAAGAGTTGGGAGCTTTGCCTGATGCCAGTAAAAATCTAGAAGTTTCATAAGCACTTATTTAAACAAGAATCTCCTACAGTTAAAACTTTACCTAAGAAACTGCCCATGCCAAAATATCTGGAAATTTGAATAAGTAATTCCTCTACTCCTCCCCCACCTTATTTCATTTTTGGTACTGACTCCTGGCGGATGTTTGGCACATTAAACCCGTTTTTTTTTAACCTTTTTAGACTCAAGGCATGCCTCAGAAAATGCAAGCTCTTACATTTCTCTCATTTTTTTTAACTACAGAAAAATAACAGAGTAATTTTTCTGTTGCAAAGAACACAGAAAGACCATGATGCATCAGAATGTTTTGGCATTATGGATTCCTATATGAAATTTCTGTGTTTATTTTGTGAGTCATGTGCAAGTGTTTGTACACCTATCAGTGCTCATATTGTGTGGTACCCAGCGGCACTCCTAAGAGGATCTCATGTGACCTCAGTTGAGAAACACCACATTCAATTAATTTGTTGCAATTAAAGGAAGCGAATCACTGGTCTGCTTGCTCATTCTTTGTGCTTTGACTGCTCCTTTTAAGCTACACTTCTGGAGGAAGAGGCTTTAGGGAAAACTATAATAAGCATCCTTAATGGACACTGGCTACTCTTGAAATCTTTTGCCAAGCAAGTAGTTCACTAGCCTTCTGTGGGACAATCTCAGCAAATTAAATGAAACAAATACAGTATGACAATGTTCCACATTTTCCACCAATGATTCAGATGCATCTCCTTCAGTCTGCATTTTAGTGTCTACACAGTGTTTATGTTCAGTTTAAATGGGGAATCCAGAAAGTGACCCTTTTACTGCCATGATGTTATTATGAAGCAGGCAAGTATGTATGTATACATATGATTTATATCTGTTTCTGTCTTCCTCCAAAAGTTGTTTCCTACAGCAGAGAATAACCTCAAATAAGAGGCAACAGTACTTAATTTTTTTTGATGGATGTGTAAAAAAACCCTTTAAGTGTCTCAAATTCTACTGTGTAACACTGGAGTTTATTACATAAGGAGCAACGTGAGCCTGAAACCAGGCACCCAGAGCAGCAGCGTCACAATAGTCTTTGTACAAACATTTGAACTAAAGAAAATGAACAGTAGCTTTCATTATCTACAAACAGCCTAACTAAACAGACCCTTCTGGGTGGTTTTGTAATTGCTACAATAAAACCCTTTCTCCCTATGGACTCACATTAAACTTTAACTTTCTTCTGTTGTTCAATACCTAAAAAAAGCTTACCGACTTTTAAGCAACTCATTCATAATTTGCTAGTCTTATCGCTATGTCTGTAGCAAAGATCTGAAAGAAAAGTTTTGAACTACATAGGGAAAAAAATATTTTATGATGAAGGAAAGCAAATAAATTCTGAAAATGATTGC
The DNA here is from genome assembly GCA_030014935.1 of Caiman crocodilus. Lineage (NCBI taxonomy): Eukaryota > Metazoa > Chordata > Crocodylia > Alligatoridae > Caiman > Caiman crocodilus. Next base: position 15,162,138 of record JAGPOW010000229.1, on the reverse strand, counting down.
TGCTTGAATATTCTGAATTGCATGTTTAGCCAGTGCATTATCATTGTCTGGACCCTGAAACTGAACCTGAAAAAAATACATTTCAATCATCTTTCCATCAGCAATGTGAATGTTTTAAAAAATATTTAAAAGTTATTTTTATTTAAAAAATGGGCAAGGTGTGGTTACATTGTAACACCGTAAGAGGTGAAAGAGGTTGAGTAGAGGACTGGCATAAATGTTAAGTAGAGGACACACAGTGTGCATCCAAATGCTACATTTAGATTGATCTAACTGGGATTAGGGTGATCTAAATGCGGTTCTGTATAGATGTTTGAGAAGGTTAGATTGAGGAAACAATGCCTGACCTGATCTAATTTAGTTTGTCTGAAGCGGTGAACTAAAGTAGATTGGACGTGAGATAACCCACTCGACCTAACATCTGTACAATTTTGGAAAGCAGTCCAGGCCTAGGAAAGCCCAGTTCTTCCTAACCCCCACCCTGACCAGACTATTTTTAGCCCCCTGACCTCCTACCCCCAGACAGGCAACCCAGGGACCCACCAACTTTGCCCCACAGACCTGCCAGCCCCACTCATCCCATCAAACCCCACCTCACCCCTGACTTAGGATGGGTGTCTGGCATAGCTCCCAGCATGCGCAAACATGCGTGCAAGCTGCTGCAGATCTACAATCATACATCTTAAAGTAAGCCATGTGCTTATAGATCAGGTACAGCAAATGGCTGAATGTACCCTTAGACTGTAGATGGTCTGGGATGTTATGAATGAGTCATAAGAACTGTTCATATTGTTTCATGAACAGAAGTTTATGCAATAACAAAGGGGCTCCATTTGGACTGCAGGAATTTGGACCTTTATTTAAAGTGCCATGTGCTCAGTATTGTTGCATGCATCCACAACGTAAAGTGTGTGTTTGGATTTATTGTGAATTCTGCAAGCACATGGAACTTCTTGATGTCACCCTTTTTACTTACTACTATATATCAGCCAAATTAGTCAGTTCTTAACACCAATATTTGGTCCTATGTATATAACCATTCGTATAATTATATTTCATCATTACTTATCTATTAAGCAAGCCTTTAACAGGTATATAAACAACACATGGTTTATTTGGTATGAATAGAGCTAGGGTTAACTCATAGGTTCTCAAAAACCATTGTGGGGACTGGAGGTAAAAATTGGCTTTTAATGTGCATACATAATTAAGTTATAGAACACATGGCTAGTTAATGATTGGCATTATAACAAGCTTCTTGTTTGTGAAACCTTCAAAGATGTGACTGTCTGGCACCAAATATGGATGTCATTGTGTTAAATGAGGCTGTTGAGTCCGTGACAGGTAAAGGTGCAATGAAGGAGAGAAAGTGGTTTTAGAGCTAAATACAACTGATTTTTTGTGATCGTTACAGCGGCGCAAAATAGCAAGAGTAGGATTTTATTTTAAATCTTGAAGCCCAGCAGAGTGCTGGCACTTAATGCTAGAGAGTGAATTAGCTATGAATCATGCCTCTCTTTGTGTTAAGAATATTAGAAATCATCACATACAAACTGTGAGGTGAGAAGTTAATTGTGCCCTCCTAATCTAAAATCTCCTTTTGTCTCATTATAACCAAAGACAAAACTTCCATTGGCATCAACAAGAGCAAGAACACATCCCTTAGAGAGCTTACTAGGCAGCATGGAAAATCTCTCCTATTCTAAATGCATATATATATATAGCAATCATACTACATACTCTAATGCCATACCATACCATATCATATAAAACATATATTCAGTATTATATTAGCTATCAAACCCATCCTCTTTACTGAAATTTAATGATAAAAAAATGGGGTGAATGTTTTAAACAATGAAACTGATTTCCCAAAAGTTTGGTCAAAAGTCATTCTTCCTTCAAATTTGAAGAAAACCCTTTGTCAAGCTAAGGGGGTTTCAGCAGTGGGTGTGTGCCCTTCCTGGATGGACTGAGAAGTGAAGAAGCCAGGGGCTGGGCTGGGGAGTCAGGTGCCAGGCAGATTGTAATGTATCAAAATCCAATGTCTATGTTTAGTCCATGATCTCTAGTGTCCAGGAGGTTGATGAAATGGAGCTCATAGGCTCATCTCCAGGAAGTGTTGTATAAGCTTCCCTTGAGGATCAGGACTGAGAGATTGGAGAGTGGCCCTCCTGTGAGAAATGTGCCCCCACCGGTAATTGAGTATTTCTGTCTTTGATGGATTTCCGGTGTGCGTTCATTCTGGTGCGCAGTTGTTCTCTGGTCTCTCCTACATATCTTCCATCAGGGCAATTGGTGCATTGGATGAGATATATTATATTTCTGGAGGTGCAGCTGTAAGATCCTGGGATGCTGATGGCTCTGTTCTGGGGTGTAGAAATTGTGGGGGTGGTGGAGATGTGTTGGCAGGTTATGTATTTCTTGTCCTGGCACAGTCTGGATCCTTTTGGTGTGTTCTGGGTTTGAGGAAGTTAGCTTCTGGTGATGAGGTTGGCGAGGTTCAGTGCTTGTTTGAAGGCTAGGATGGGTGGCTCTGGGAAGATCTTTTTAAGAATAGGGTATCTTTCTAGTATGGGTTGCAATTTTTTGAGGATTTTCCATACAGGTTTAAGAGAGGGGTGATACGTCATAACCAGCAGTGTGCGATTTGTGGTGGTTTTTCTTCTGTACTTCAGCAGTTCTTCACGTGGTATCCAGGTGGCTCTTTCAAATGTGCGGTCTATCTCTCTGGAGGAGTGTCCCTGCTGGGTGAAAGCCTTTTTAAGATTGGTGAGGTGGCGATCCCGGGTGTTCTCTTCAGTACAAATGCGGTGGTATCTGAGGGCTTGGCTGTATATCACAGCCTTTTGGTGTGTTTTGGTGTGTTCAGGGGCTGGCTTGGTTACTTTTCATTCCATCCAGGAAGAGCACACACCAACTGCTGAAACCTCCTTAGCCTGACGAAGGGTTTTTGAACCCGAAAGCTTGCTTAATAAATATTTTCCAACTATTCGGGTTGGTCTAATAACAGATATCAAATTCACCCAAGGAACCTTGTCTGCCTATTGAACTATCTATGGCACACGGGGAAAGAGATGCTGCTCTGAGTTGCTTGATCAAAAGTATGGCTTGGCAAGTCAATAGCTGGGCAGGCATCATGATTTCATGTAAGCCTACTGCAATTTCTGATTGTGTACCAACACTATATCCCCAAGCTTGCTGAGTTAGTCTTGTAGTGTATGCAAACATGTACCATCATGAATGGAACAAAGTGGCTTTATGCATCTTATAACTTGATATGTAAAGTAATTACTTGCAGGGAAAATACTTTTTGTTTTATTTTGTCTTCCCAATAAAACATTTGTGTTTATTGGATAGCTATGCAAATAAATACAGTAATATATACCACAGTAATTTGGGTAACACGTTTTGCACTTATTATACTATTATGAAACAAAATCTTTAAAAAATAATTACTGGTAAATGTATGAAACAAATTTAAAAAAAAAACCCATGTAGATTTATTTTAACCATATGGGTATTCATAGCTAGATTTTCTAAAGCGTTCACTAGCATCCAGAAGCTTTTGTTTAGTCATCAAAATGAATGGCCAAGTTTTCCAAAAAAAGCTCAATTCTTACTATCCTTTAGTTGAGCCACTGGGTTCTGAAAACTTTTGACAATCTGACCTTTAAAGCTTAATTAAAGGGCCAGACAGTCTTCCATTACAGTCATGCAGCCCATTGACTGACCATGTGTTCCAGAAGTTCAAAAGGGCAGAGTTTGACTTGAAGTCTCTAAGTCTAATGTTATTTTAAATGAATACACAATGACTAAGTCTAACCTGCTTACACTAATGCATCAAAGTAGTATTGTTATTCTAGAATTTCAGAACTGCGAGAGAGCATGAGATGGCACTGAAGTGGCCTCAGAAAGCATTAAAATATAATTAATTATGTCCTGCAAGTTACAGTTCTTGAATCATTAACAAGTTTGGGAAAGCCATTACAAGGTTAGATAGGCCTTGCTTTCCAATAGAGCAGTACAGCAAAACAAAACAGACATACCATAACCTATTTGGGTGAAAACAGAATTTCACCTGATACAATACATCACAAAAGATACTTGTTTTCAAGCTTGGCACATCTCTGTTGTGAATTTTATTACAAAAATAACACCAAAAAAAGATTATTTGACTACATAGGCTAATATATAAAGGCCTTACAGTACTGGATTTATCTATTTTGAGCAATGTCTCAGCTTTTGTTTTGAGTGTTATGAATCAGTACCAGATCATATATCGTTAATTCACACATGCTATCCATTTAGACAGGGAGTTTACATCTTTAAAACTGTCTCTGTTGCACAGCTAAATTAAACCCTGATTAGCATTAGCTGTTGCACAGCTAAATTAAACCCTGAAAAGCAAACTATATAGTGACCATATTGCTAGAGCTCTTTAGTAGATAATATATATACAGCTGGACATAGTTGAAATAAAAAAGATATCTATGCCAACCATAACCTGGTGCAGTGTAGAACAGCAAGCAACACAGTTTATGTCTATATCATCCATACAGTTGGTCCACTAAATATATCACCCATAAGGAGTCTTGCTTTGTATCTTCTGGACCATCATGGCAAAAATATCATCTCAATGCTACTGAAATAAACAAAGGAAATTGAATTAAGTTTACACCTAGGGTTGCCTGCCTGATGTCTGCTTATTGTGCACTGATATGTACACTGCATATATATGTACATGCATATATTCATTGCATGTGCGGAGAGATTAAGTGACCTGCACACATGCTGATTCAATCCCTTGGGTCTGCCTCAGTTTTCTTCAGTAGGAAGAGCAAAGTAACCAGCAATATTTCCTAGGCATACTAAGAGTATTATTTAAAGTTAGTTATTTTTCGGGTTCAGTCCTGCAAACACTTATGCATGCACTTAATTTCAAGAAATATCAAGAAGTATAAACTGTGGTATTTGCTGTTTGTGCTGTATGTTATTGGTGTTTTTTATAGGGCAGAAAATTCATGATACATTGTACACTGTATTTGTGTCTGATAATTCAGACAGCTTTTTATTGAGCTGGAAGTGTTCCTTTAGTACAACTGTTCCCTGTTGAACAAGGTTGTATGTCAGACTCTTCATACTCAGTACCTGACCACACACATCTTTAAAGATGTGTTTCTGGAAGAGGTAAGACAACATTTTGAATTTTAGTCATCCAGGAAGAGCACACACCAGCTGCTGAAGCTTCCTTAGCCTGACAAAGGGTTTTTGAACCCGAAAGTTTGCTTAATAACTATTCTCTGGCCATTTGGGTTTGTCTAATAAAAGATATCAAATTCACTCAAGGAACCTTGTCTGAATTTACGTCATACACTCTTGGACTTTAGTGAATCCTTAATAAAAAAAAAGACAGAGAGATAAATTTATAGCAAAGTCTATAAAAGTATTTGATAGTGTTGTTTCCACTGGACACCCATTAGGAACTTTCTACAGAAAAGTGATTAAATTGTAGAGATGTATTATTATTTCCTTTTGGAAAATATATGAAATATAATTCTGTTTTTATGAATTTGAAAAAAAACACCAATGAACATTTTGCTATTTTACTTTGATAAAATATTCTTAGACTAGAACAATAGAAAGGACCAACACAATGAGCACAGCATGTGCAATGTGGTGAACAAGGTACTTCTGATATGGTGGATATCAGTACTGAAATTTCTTGACATACCCTGATATTTTTCTTACAACAGACAGGAATGACTAAGCAACTGGCAGCATGCTGGGAAGTCAGTGTGTACTCTGTAACATCAGGTTGTGCTACAGCTAGCCAGATTCATTGCATTACTCTGCTCACCTTGACTTGCTCACTTTTAGGATCACCTTTCTACTGTGGAAACTTCAGAGGTGTACATGCTTGCCTTGATAAGTAAGTATTAAATCAATGTATAAGTTAGTTTTGTAAATCCAAGGGTTTCTTAAAACAGTGCAAACAAGCAAAGAATAGCACAAATAGAAACATGCTAACATAACGCTAAGAATGTGTATCTACATTACCTACCTCAAGGTTACTTTCTTCTAAATCAATTAACTCTTCTTTATACAGATTCTGTAACCACTTTACCAATCATAATCATTTTCACATTAATTCTGTACTGGAAGGAGTAGAAATGTCAGGTTGAATTCTATAATATTATTCAATAGCGGTGAGATGGTTTCTGAAGTAACCTTAGCAGCCCAACTCTTCTGTCATGTATTTGCACTGCAATTTCCATGTTGCAATTCTAATAAATATATTTTTTTTTGTTTTTACAGGGTCATACTCATCAGTATACATCAGCTGTGGTAGGCTGGGTTGGTGATGCAAAGCATCTCTAAATCTAATTCAATTATCTGGTTAAGATGAATTTATATCTATCTTGTTTCACTGTAGTGGCTCACAGCAGAAAGAGAGAACTGGTATATTTTGCTTTGACTATTTAGTCATGTTCTGCCATCAGTTATATCCTTGAAACTCTATTCAGAGAAGTTGCCTGGGTGTAACAAAGAGCAGAATTTGTCTTTAAATGCTTCAATGTTTCTGATATTTCATTACAAGATGTTTCATTACATTCACAACATGTTTAATATACAGTGTTCAAACTGTCTTGTGATTCATCCAGTCATGAATTCAGTGAGTCAAAGTACCCACTTAGACTGGTACTTAAAACCTTTGTATCTGTTTTCTGAGTTATGGTTAAATGTTCATCGGTATTAGGCTAAATTTTGCACTGACTCACTGCTATGCTTAAAGAGGGCTAGTTAACCATGTTAGGCTGAAGTCAGACAGAAGACAGGATACATTTGCACCTCATAGGCTAAATAAATGGGAAATGTATACAATAAGCTTTTGTGTGCCGAAGCTCACTTACAGATACTTTCTGATTACTGCTATGCTGCCTTTATGTGCTTACTAATCATTCAGCAGAGTTTATCACCCATTTAACTGAGAGCAGGATTTGGGTTAGACTGTCAGATGAGAGATTTTCCAGGACCGAATGACCCAAATGTAGTGATGCTCTTGACAGTTCTAAGAGAATCTCAGTCCAGGGCCATTCATCGAATCATAGCATCATAGAAAATGAGGGTTGGAAGGGACTTCAGGAGGTCATCTAGTACAACGCCCTGCTCAAACCTGGACCACCCCCAACTAGCTCATTGCAGCCAAGGCTGTGTCTAACTGGGTCGTAAAAACCTCCAAAGACAGAGTCCACAACCTCTCTGGGTAACCTGTTCCAGTGTTTTGCTACTCTCCTAGAGAGAAAGTTTTTCCTAATAGCTAACCTGAACTTCCCTTGCTGCAACTTGAGACCCCTGCTCCTTGTTCTCTCAGCTGCCACCACTGAGAACAGTTTAGCTCCATCCTTTTTGCAATCATCCTTCAGTTGACAGTTGCTTTTAAACCCCCCCTCAGTCTTCTCATCTCCAAACTAAATAATCCCAATTCCCTCACTCTGTCCTCAGAAGTCATGTGCCTCAGCCCCTTAACCATTGTTGTTGATCACTCCTGGACTCTCTCCAATTTTTCCACATCCTTTCCATAATGGGGGCCCCAAAACTAGACACAGTACTCCAGATGTGGCCTCGTCAGTGCTGAAGAGAGGGAAAGAATCATTTCCCTTGATCTGCTGGCAATGCTCCTACTGATGCAGCCTGGTATGCTATAAGCCTTTTTGACAACAAGGGCACACTGTTGACTCATACCCATGTTATTGTCTGCTTTAACCCCCAGGTTGTTTTCTACAGAGCTGCTGCTTAGCCGGTCAGACACCAGCCTCTACCAGTGCATGGGCTTGTTCTTTCCTAAGTGCAGGACTTTGCACTTCTCCTTACTGAACATCATGAAATTTCTTTTGGTCCAACCCTCCAATTTGCCAAGGTATCTCTAAATCCTAGCCCTGCCCTCCAGCATATCTCCCAGCTTGGTGTCATCTATAAACTTGCTGAGGGTCCACTCTGTCCCATTGTCCAAGTCATTGATGCAAATATTAAACAAAACTGGCCCCAGGACTGACCCCTGGAGCACTCCACTTGATACTGGCTGCCAGCTAGACATTTAGCCATTGACTACTAGCCTCTGAGCCCAGTGATCCACCTTACATTCCTGAGAGTCTCGTTTCCCTTGCCACTGCATAGCTTGCCTAAGCTTTGGTCTCTGATCTTGCTCATTTTGGGTTATAAGCATTAACAGGATAATAATAGTTTAAGCAGGATAATCTTTATAATCCACCTTGGATTATATTATTATCTGGATAATCAGGTGTTTTAGGCAGCAGCAAAGCACTTTAGTCATACAAAATTATCTTTTCTTTCAATGTAAGAGTACTCTAATGTAACATCAATAACATTTCCCAAACTTTCTAGGCTTTTGAACTGGAAGAGCTGTGTCCAAACTACATCTAGCATTTATATATGAACTTTCATTTCCTATACAATCTTATTGCAGTATTTTTCGGATAGGTCTTCAGAATAGGATTATCCATTAAATCTTTGGCCACTATTCTATTCTAACTCATCCATCCCCCACCACACTGGCAGAAGATTAGATTATATCCATGGCCTACTTGTTAGTTCAGTGGAGAAAAAGAGGAGCTAATATAAGCAAGGGTGGTAGTTTTTAAGTTAAACTAGATTTCAGTCTAGCCTGGTGCAGTTGTACAGGTGTAAATGAGGGCAGACTTTGGCTCACCTAATATAAATAGATTGGGCTGACTTTCACTGCCAAGGCTTTTACCTGAGTCAGCAGTTTTGTCTAGGCGTGAACAATTCAAGCATGAAGATTTAGATGGAACTGTCTATACTGAGCACATGTTATTATAGCATTAATAGGAAGAACAGAAATATTTGTTCAGCTCCTCCTTGGGCTTCAAAGTCAATTTTTCTGTGTAGATGATTGGCACAGTAGCCAGATGGGAAATATGTTACATAACATCAGGAAGAAGTCATGCAAGTACTTCACTGCCTAATGTCCCGTGTACAGGAAATTAGAACGATCAGCACAGGTCACCTTCAGATTAGCTTGTTACTATAAGGTTCTTTACAGAGAATTGTGTGTCAACAACCTTTTTATTTTTCTCCCAAACCAAGAGGTATCATCAGTAACCATAAATTAACAAAAATGTAATTTGGTAGTAGAGATGCAGCCCTATTCAAAAAAGCAGCACAAGACCTATAAACCATTTAAGTCACCTGTTAGTGATATTTTATTTTATTCACTGAGAATAAGTTAGTGTTTGTTCCGAGTCACAGGGCTAGAATCTACTTTATTAGGTGCTGAAGTGTGATTCTATTCCACTCTGCTTGGGACCCTGATAAAACCACTTTTTGTAACATGCCATTGCCTGAACCTAAAAACTGGTTCTCGTCCATTTAAAAGGTACACAGTCCTTTTCCCCTTTTCTGTCTACAAATTTCCAAACTCCTGTGGCCTATGCTGTCCTTAGAGGAACTTTCTGCATCTTTGCAGTCAGGAGTGAGGCATTCTAGAAGAACAGTATATATTGTCCTATAGATCAGTGGTTTTCAACCTGATGTCCACGGACCTCTGGGGGGTCCACAGATGATGTCTAAAGGGTTTGCAGATAATGACTATGATCAATCAAAAGTCTGTGAATACCCATACTTGCAAATCAAAGGGGCTCACACTTTCTTTCAAAATTTCCAAAGGGGTTCACACCTCCATTCAAAACCTTTTAGGGGGCAACAAATTAAAAAAGGTTGAAAACCACTGCTATAGATAAATAGAAAGCTGCATTTGCCAAGAATATATGGCAATATTCTAATTTTCACAGTGTTAGAGTGTAGATTACGTTTATAAACAGATTATTTTCACATAAGCAAATCACACAAACACGTTGATCAGCATACCTCACCTGGGCTACACAAAACTTCACAGCTATGCCACAGGTTTTCACAGGTTAGGGATACAGTAGCAACAGCAGAACTTATTAGTGAAAATATTTGCAGAAGAACAGAAAATATTTCTGGGCCCTACAGCAGGGGTACCAAACTCATCAGGATCTGTGGGCTGGTTGAGTGGCATGGGACTAATCTGCAGGTTGGATCAGTGCCACAGACTGGTCCTGCCCGCCAGTGCACAGGGCTGGTGTGGTGTGGTGTGGTGCCACATGCAGCGGATGCTCTGAACCAGTCTCAAGCACCACATGCAGTGTTCATACCAGCCCCAGCTCCACACTCCAAGTACAGCACATGCCAGACTGGTCCCACATGCCATGTATGTTGTGTGGAGCTGAGGCCAGGCCTGGTGTACACTGCACGCAGCATGTGGAGTGGACCGAGACATGTGGCACATGGATGCAGTCCAAGACCCACAGGCAGCACCGCAGGCTGGACTCTGCAGACCATATTGTTGACACCCTTGCCCTACAGAATCCCTCTGAAATATTCTTGGGCTTAAAGTGTGAGAAATTTTGCCATAAATTCATTGCAGTTGCCAGACTGTGGATGTCAGTAAACAATCAAATCTCATGTTTTGGCATTAGCATTAAACAGGTACAGTTTGCAAGTGCCTCTTGAAAGGTGATGGCGAAAGAAATCAGAATGACCATGTGCATAAATGAGGTGCTTGTGACTTGTAATCAAAAACTATCACAGAAAAGCATGAGCTCTGAAACAACAGTTACCTTTTTAACACCATGGTCTGAAATTTAAATCAGTGGTTCTCAACTTTTTCAGTCTCAACAAACCTAAGGCAGCTCTTGATAGACTCGAGGCACGCATTGTAAAATGCCAGCTCTTAATTTACACTTTTTTTGTGACTATGTAAAAACAATAGAGAAATTCTGCTGCTGCAGAAACTCAGAAAGACCACGATAGAGACCTGTGCGGGTCTGATTTTACAGGCCCACTTACAACTTGCACCCTATATTATAGAACTGGACTCAAACCTGCAACCCACATTAACATCTTAGCCACGGACTGGCCTAACTCACTTTAAGCAAACTCACAACCCAATCCATGTTTCCCTAAATGAGATGGGCAGCCACTGTATGTGGCCCCCATTGACACATTCATATGCTGACAGGCCTGACACTTTCTTACTCGAGAGCCAAACACCACTGAAGCATGACTAGGATTTGGATGTCTTGACTTTGTGCTTCAGCTGTGAACCTAAGTGGTAGGAAGAGACTAAAACATGGCAGAGATTTCAAATTCCTGAATGTTGAATTTATGAAACCCATGTATGATATTTTTGTCATGTGTGATTGTTTATCTATCCAGTATGCTAATTTATTTTATACAAAAATCCCTATCTTATTTTCACACTATGCTTTTGCTTACTATGTTTTTGTCTTTGCGGTGTTTGAGTCACTAGCTTTTCATTTTACATTTTTTTCATGCTATATATTGTCAGGATACCGGATGCAGAAGGGCATTATTTCTGTGGGTTACACCAGGGGTCAAATGTAGCTGTGGGTATACACTAATATAAAAACAGTGACTACTGATAACAAGCACATACCTGTCCCACTTTCATTATTTTCTGTGGGGCTGATATATTATGTAGAAGGCAAGCTCTGTGTAGTGCTGTCCTGGAATTGAAACTATCCAATCATGTTTATTGTAGAATGCCAATATTGTCATATTGTCTGTTATGACTGAAAGATACTTGAATTTGGAGATGCCAATATTGTAATTTAACTGAAGGGATGTGAGATGTCAGACTCCAGGTCTTTCAGGATGTTGGGTCTATGACAGGAAAGCTGGAAGCTACAAGAACACCACTGAAGCTGAAATTCTCAGAGGTCTGGGGGGTCTCAGATCAACAGCTGGGAATACTGAAATGCTGGAAACCCTGCTTGGGGCTCTCAGGATTTCTATGCACCCTATTCTAAGAAGAGGAGCTTCTAAGGACTGCTTCTCATGCCTCCCATCTCCTTAGAAATGGAAATTGGAGCATACAGCTTATCCATTTGTGTCAGAAAAAATATAACCAAAATATTTTATGGTTTCTGGAAAACATTTTTCTCATCTGCTTTGCAAGAAATTTTGGAATGTCTAAATTTTTTTTTTCCAATTCTGAATAGAGAACCTGAGGCATCACCTTATTTCTCCCTGATTTTGTATAGTTCATGAGAATATAATATGGGCCTCCATCTTATTTCCTCCAGATGTGCTGGCCCTGTCAATCTTCCCTGCAGTAAATGATCTGCCTTAGGTCAAAATCTTTAGTGAGAAGTAGTATTATTGCTGTGGGGGTTTGAAATTTCCCTAAGAATGTGCAATCAGGACTCATAGTAGAGATGCTATCTTTTATTAGACCAACAAGATTTTTACCAAAAAAATCTTTAATTGCAAGATTTGGGGCATAAACACCCTTTCCTAGGCATTGGAGAAAAGATTATAATAGTTCTCTTGAGTAGAAAAGAAAGTTCATACTTTACAGGATTACACAGAGGAGTCAGTAGATGGAAAACTCTGGGCAGTCACTTCATAGCTGGTATGGAGCCTCTCACCTCCTGTGAGTATCTGTGATGAGGCAAATTACCTTGAAACAAAGGCAGGAGCAGGATCTCAGGTTTCAGGTGGTCACAGTTGTTTCCAGCTTGAAAAATATGAAGATTTTGTTCTTAAAAATGCATGTGGTACACTTTCTCTCTGAGCATGTTGTCATTGACACAAACTACTGTTTATCTTACTTCCCTATTTCCATATAAAAAAGACCTGCTTAACACTGCTACCTACTTCCCCATGTTGTATATTGAAGGAAGTAGTTGCTCCATCATCAATGACACCAGGAACACTTTTTCCTCATATTTACTGTGTTTTTTCAAAGCATTTTAGTAACCCCTGTAACTAGCTTTTGCAATTTATTTCACAACCACATCAGCTGAAATTGCATGCCATTTCATAAATGCTTATTACATTATAATTTATATAGATCTATTTCATAGCTAGCTTTCAGGAATTGATCACAATAAACAAGCACAGAATAGTTTGGAAAAGGCTTATGAGTCACAAACAGCATCATGCCCCAACTAGTCATGCACTTGCAAAGATATCAGTTCATTATATTTCTTCTCTGTTGACTTCACTTGTTTCAGCTGCATCTTAGGCCCCTAGACCAGCTCTGCCAGTGTAGAGGGGGCTGAATGAGAAACAGCAGATCTCTATGAATGTTTGTAGAAGAGCAAAAGCCTAGAGATGATCACAGTTCCACACTCTAAGGGCATCTGTTCCACTCAAAAAACCCCTTTGTGTGATTGTCCCCTGTATCAGGCAGCAACCAGTTCTTTGTCTTTCCACAGAGAAATTGCTACACAGCACTGCATCTTGCTCAAACTAGGGTAACGTTATGTAAAGCCATGCTACTTTCTATATCATGCACGTGACCAACTGTCTACAACAGGTATGACTAACCTGTGTCACAAGTGCCCCAAGTAGCAGCCTCCCTACATTGCACATGGCAGATCAGTGAGGGGACAGGCAGCACAACAACAAATAGGGCATGAAGCAGAAAGCAGAGAAAGAGATAAGGTAGGGGACACAGAGCAGGAGATCAAGCAGGGAGCACACAGTAGGAAGCAAAGAACAGAGCAGCAGATCAGACAAAGGAAGGGGATTAGCATGGCATTTGGGAAGGGTGCAGGGTTAATTTGTAGCATACCTGCCTAAAAGGTTGGCCTTTTCTGGTCTACATAATCCATGGGCACTGACTTCTATTTTTGCTGGTGGGAAGGGGTAGGAGCTAAGATGATGAACATGTGGAAAGATTTAATTTCAGGTGACAGCCCTCTTCCTGCAGTTGGCCAACGCCCTGGGGATCCCACATACTTAGCTCCTATGCCATAATCTCACCACACAGATGACAGAACTCAGTGAAGCTTCTTGTCCCACAGATAACTTATTTCCATGTCTATGCAGCCAAGATGGTTTGTATTCTCCTCTGTGATACCTTTCCTGCAGCAAACGGCAGTGGCATTTTTCTGTACAAAGAATGTTTTGCCTCCCTCCCTTTTCTGTACTGCATGTGTAATCAGATGACTGAATGAATTATTGGATAGTTTATTCCCCAAAAAAGTGAGTGCACACATTTTTACACCCAAGTTTAGGCTGAGAAAGACTTAAGGGCCTTGATTAACAAAACTAGCAAAGATGAGATGTCTCTACTTTATCCAATGACCCAGTGGTTAGAGGCAATCACTAATGAGGTGAAAGACCAGAGTTCAAATCTATTTTCTACCTAAGAAAGTTTGAACCACTATTTTTTTACAAGAATGTCCTAACTATTTATCAATGGAGTGTTTTAGGATAAATTTTTCAATATCTAACCCTTCTTTTCCATTATTTTATTTTTATTAAAAAATACCTGAAATTTTTGCTTAGCAAGCAAAAGTGAAATCTATATGATGTAAGTGCAGATCAAACTGAATAAATCATTTTGTTTGCTTTCTTTGTGCTTGGTGTCTGAAGTAAATACATTTTTACACAGCTCTAATGATTACGAAACTGGGAAGCCTATATGCTCTTTGGGCTTACCGAGGATCCATCATCACTCTGCCTGGGACATGTTGCATAAGATTTTTCTCTGATGACCTAAGTCCTGACTTCTTTCTCAACACTCAGTTTATAATAACTGTTGTTTCTCAACAACTCCAAACTTTGAGGCTTTATTGTGTCTTCATTTCTATGGAAGGTTATTTTCCCACCTCTGGTTCGCAGATGGGAATTTTCCTGATCCTCTCCCTTCTCCATTTCTCTAGCATTTTTTGTTCATTACCAACATGTAGGATTCGTTGTCTGCTTCTTTTCCCATACTTTACTTTCTGCTGCTCAGTGGTGCATTCAGTGTAATGTGCCTGTGTCAGTGGGGTCTATTTGTGGAAATCAGCCAGCTGTTAACACTATATACGGTGCTATATCGCTGCACCTCACTTTTCATTCTGGACAGATCAGAGATATGTTCCATCCAGGAATAGTATCCTGGAGCATTATGATTTCTCTGCATCAGGTTGCAGGTAGGAAGGATGGACTCTCACCTGTAACTGATATTGCTGCACTTGATGTGGGTAATCCACTAATCCAGTTACTCCCAAGGGATGTGCCATGACATACTAGTGTGCTACATGACCAATGGAAGTATGACAAGAGATCCCCCTGTGTGAGGAGGTAAATGCTCTTCTCCAACTGACATCTTGTGCCAGCCCTAATAGGGCTGTGTGAAGCTTCAGTCCCTGATTCAATTCAGCGGTGATTCAACCTGATTTGGTGGCTGAATCTCTGAATCCAAATCAAATCAGGAGACCCTGTAAACTCTCTGAATCAAACTGGAACCCTCCAAATCAATTCAGAAAGATTTGGCGATTTGGACACAGCTTTAAATGTTCTTTCTACATACCTCAAGGTACCAGGCGGCTCATGAATGCTGTGATGCAAGGGTGGACGGTGTGTCCCACAGGAGAGCAGGGGGTCCCCAGCATGCTTGGTAGTAGACCCAGAAGTGGACCAGAAGCACTTCCAGTCCACTTCTGGGTCTGCTGGAAAGTGCGTTGCCCCCTCCCCCTCAGCTCGGCCACTGGTGCCTGGTGGGGCCCTCGGGGTCCCCCCACAGCTGATCGCTGAGCCAGGGGGGTGTGGGGAGTAGCCCTCTGCACCCTCCCCAGCACACCTGGAGGTGAACGGGAAGTACTTCTGGCTGCTGCTGCTGCCAGGCTCATCGCTGCTGCCCAAGCATCCTGCCCTGTCTGCCCTGCAGCCACTACTGAGTTTGGAACGTGAGCAGGCAGGGAGCGTGGCCAGGCAACTGGGATGGGACTGTCTGGGAGATGAGCAGGCTGGGCTGGGGAGAAACTGGGATCTTGAGTTGGGGACAGCGTGAGGCTGAGGCTAGGGCTGGGGAAGAGCTGTGACCTGCTACCTGCAAGCTTGAGCAACAGGCATGGGTTCCTTCTGCAGATCTGCCATTTTGACTCCCTCTACCCTCATGCATTCTCTCCAAAACCCAAAAAATTCACGTGCACCATTTTTGTTGCGCTTACTTTTTAGACTGAACACGCGCGCGCACACGCACACACAACTTTGTGCACTTAGCCAGTGACTCTAAAGTACTTTGTAAACGGTAGGGCCAGATTCCATTCCATCTATTAGGGGTGCAAGTGGACATAGACATCCAAGTACAATTCTACTGTACACTGCTTAAGCCCCTGAAAAAAAGAAGTGGTCAGTATAAAAGGTAAATAGGTTTGGTTTTTCAGGGGATATTCATAAATAAATGACTCACTGCAGCCACAAATATGGAAAAGAGTAATATAGACAGACAGGCAAGCACAGACTATATTGTAAAAAAAAGTATATATTCATTGCTACTAGCAGATTCAATAGAAAGTAACTTGATACACACATGCAGATTCAACACATATGCATGTATCCAGGTTTTCCCTCTCTCCCCCCCCCCCCCAAACTACTTTTTTAAAATTGTCTTAAGCATAGATGCATTATGCATTAATGGATTTAAAGAGACTTGAGCAGGACAGAAGAAAATCATGTTTAGGTCCCTAAATATACTTACATGCCTAATAAGTGGAATAGAATGTTACCCTTGTTGTAGAGATTTGGCCAATCTACTATACCCAACAGAGGCATGAGCATGCCATGCTGCTTTACCTGGGCTCACCTAAAAGCAGTGCAATCACACTTGCATAAAGCCATTTGTCCCTTAGCAGTACTAACTAGCCTGCCGCAAGTATTTCATGGAAACAGCTATTCTCCACTGAATAGGTGGTCTCCGATTTCTCATTGAAGTAGTGGTCTGTATTGGTCACTGTGTTGCCATGCACTTGAGGATGCTGTTACTAGATATAGTGCATTTACTTTGTAGACATAGCCAGTATCTCCGCTTTACTGTTGAAGCAATAGAAGGAAAAAAACAAAAGCAAACAATCCAAGAGTATACTACCCAAATTCACCAAGAAGGAGAGCTGCCAAGTGTGAACAGAATCCTAGTCCTCTGCCTCTGTGTTCCCACCACTAGGTGGGGCTTCTTGTTTCTTATAAATTAATTAAAAAAGATAACATGTTGATCTTTGTTTCCCACAAAAGAAATACATGTTAGCATACAAAAGAAGAAAATGAAATTGGAACTGAAAGCATAGGCCTTAAGGGTATGCCTCTATGGTAGAGAATAGGATCTTTCAGCGGTGCAGAAGTGTCTTTCTGGGTATTGCCCCCTGTTATCCTGACATGGCTACAGTACACTATACTATGGTTATTATCAAATGCTGTCTGCTATGGAGAGTCCATAGGAAGCTAGGCAGAGAAGAGTGAACTAGTGAAGCATCAGTGCTTCTCTGACTTATGCCACTGCCCTAGAACATGGGTTATGACAAAAGATAATCAACAATTGCTTTTGTTTTTCAGCTCTCATACCTGATCCAAACAGTGAAAACTGGAATCAATGGCTAAGGGACAGCATAAGAACTGATGTTATTTGCCCTTGTAAAATGGCACCATAATAAGAAAATAATTTTCATATTTCAGTGTCAGCCCATAATAAACAAAATCACAAGAATTTGACAAAGCAGAGAAAGATCTTGGTGGTTTCCTTTTGAATTGTGTTTATAAAATGCATTTTGTTTGTTTTAATTTTTTTGTTATTGTTGCTGTATAGGCATAATGCTAATCTGGGTAAAAGTTTAAGACATATTGTTTTGGATTGCATTTTAGTCAGGTAATGAATAGAACATGGCACAGAGAAGATATATACATTTTAATTTTATCTTTTGTATAGGCCCATTGTTTATTTCAGCCTGCCCATCTGAGAGTCCTTCCACTACACGCCTCTTGTTGCATTCCATTTGAGACAAAGGCATATTTTAGGGATGTGCCTCTCACAAAGAAGTATTGATGGACCAAGAATCAGAGTTTAGACAAATGACCATTTTATTATAAACACAGCCTAACTGTTTAAGCTTTTCTTGTCCTAGGGAATAAAAATTTCATTATTCATCACTGTGGCTCAGCAGCAAGCGATTCCTCCCCCTTCCATTTTAGTAGCTTAAAGAGCTACTTCAGAAAAATGTAACTGAAATATTTCTGCTTTTCTGATTCCCTTCTTGCAATATTTACTTTTACTTCTCAGCTTGTCCCATAGATGATCAGCAAAAGAGGCCCTTAGAGCCTGTTCCATCAAAAGCTAAGTCTTTGAAAAGAATCAGGCAGCATTTTCTATGTGCATCTGCTTACCACTAACTGGTTTCCAGATCTGTCATCTTCAGGTTCATCATCTTCTTCCTGCTTAACTTTTGTCATTCTGGGTGCATATACACAAGGCACTTAATGCCCATTGGACTCATTCTACTGCATATTAGCACAGCTGGCAAAAACTGTTTTAATGATCAGCAGATTAGTCCAATGAGTGTTAAGAGTGCCCTCCCTGAAAGCACCAACCCCCTCCTTTACACCAATCATAGCTCTCCTCTCCTGTTTCCTTATACCTCAAAATTGCCCCCATTCATTTTTAGTCCCTTGAGAAGGAGCTGTCTCAGCTACTTCACATACACAGAGTAGATTATCAAAATGAGTTACTTTTGTCTGGCCCCTGCCTTCAAGAGTCCTAGCATCAAATTCTGGTCTGAATCATGGCTTTTTCCCCTCCTTCTCTCCACATATAGGTTGGGGTTTTTTTATATTCTCCCATCCCTGGAAACATGTCTCTATTTCAGTACTCATAGGGGTCCTGCAGCACACAGGTTTACTGTACAGAAGAAGAAATCCATGTTATACAGTTTCCTCTGTCTCTAGGAGACAACTTTATATAATAGAATCATAGAAAATTAGGGTGGAAAGGGACCTTACAAAGACATCTACTCCAACCCCCTGCTCAGAGCAGGACCATCCCAAAGTAGAATATCCCAGCCAAGGATTTGTCTAGCTGGGTCTTAAAAGCTGCCAAGGATGGAGAGTCCACAATCTCTCTGGGTAACCTGGTCCAGTGTTTTACTACCCTCCTGGTGAGAAAATTTTTCCTAATACCTAACCTAAACTTCCCTTGCTGCAGCTTGAGACCACTGCTCCTTGTTCTGTCATCTGACACCACTGAGAACAGTCCAGCTGCATCCTCTTTTTAATTCACCTCCAAGAAAATGAAGGCTGCCATTAAATCTTCCCTCAGTCTTCTGTTCTCTAGACTAAATAAACCCAGTTCACTCAGCTTCTCCTCATAAAATCATGTGCCCCAGCCTCCTCACTATTTTCATTGCCCTCTGCTAGACTCTCCAATTTGTTCACATACTTTCTGTAGTAGGGTCCCAAAACTGAACACAGTACTCCAGATGTGGACTCACCAGTGCAGAATAGAGGGGAAATAATCACTTCTTTTCACCTCCTGACAACACTCCTACCAATGCAGCCAAGTATACCATTAGCCTTCTTGGTAGCAAAGGCACACTTTTGGCTCATAATCATCTTATTGTCCACTGTAACCCCCCAGTCATTTTCTCCAGAGCTGCTGCCCAGCCAGTCAGCCTCCAACCTGTACCAGTGCATGAGACTGTTCCATCCTAAGTACAGGACTTTGCCCTTGTTGAACATCATGAGATTCCTTTTGGCCCAATCCTTCAATTTGTCTGGCTCACTGTAAATCCTAGCCCTACCTTCCAGCATATCCTCTACTCCCCCCCCAGCTTGGTGTCATCTGCAAATTTGCTGAGGGTGCACTTTATGCCATCTTCCAGGTCGTTGATGAAGATATTGAAAAAAAAACGGGTCCCTGGGGCACCCCACTTGATACCACCTGTCAGCTAGACATCAAGCCATTGATCACTACCCTCTGAGCCCAATGATCCAGACAGTTTTCTGTCAACCTTACAGTCCATTCATCCAGCCCATATTTAGCTTGCCTGTGAGAACATTGTGGGAGACGGTATCAAAAGGCTTGCTAAAACCACATCCACTGAGCCACCTCACCTTAGAAATTCAGGTTGGTCAGGCATGACTTGCCCTCAGTGAATCCATGCTTACTTCCCAATTATCTTCTTCTCCTCAAAGTGCTTAGAAATGGTTTCCTTTAGGATCTGCTTCATAATTTTTCCAGAGACTGAGGTGAGTCCAACTGGTCAGTAGTTCCCTGGATCATCCATTTTTCATTTCTTAAATATAGGCACTATGTTTGTCCTTTTCCAGTCATCCAGGAGCTGTCCTGTTCACCATTAGTTTTCAAAGATGATGGCCAGTGCTTCTGCAATCACACCAGCCAACTCCATCAGTTCCCTCAGGTGCATCCCATCCAGCCCCCTGAACTTGTGTATGTCTAGTTTTTCTAAATGCTCACCAACTTGTTCTTTCACCACTGTTGGCTTCTCATCTCCTCCCCAAACTGTGCTGCCAGGTGCAGTAGTCTGGGAACTGACCTTGCCTGTGAAGAGTGAAGTGAAAAAGGCATTGAGTACTTCAGCCTTTTCTGCATCCTGTCACTAGATTGCCTCCCCCTTCAGTAAGGGACCCACATTTTCCTTGATCTTCCTCTTGTTTCTGACATACTTGTAGAAAACCTTCTTGTTATCCTTACTGGGACAGAGTGCAATTGTTCAGATTTTCTCAGATTTCCATGTCCATTGTCCTGGGGTAAATCCTAGAAAGGTTCACAGGATAAGAAATATTAACAGCTTAATCATGGAACAATGTATGCCTGAATGGTTGTTCTGGGATTACATCACTAAATCAGTGGCAGAAAAGTGACAGTGCATTCAGCCATTCACTGAAGTTCGGCTGAGATTGAGATTTTTGGAAGTTTTTTGTTTATTTTTTTTAAGTTCTTCAGATGATGAATGATTTAGTTCTCCGCAGGCAGCTGAAATAAAGGAACTGTCCTAAAGACTTAAATGGCTGAGAGCAGCTTGAGGAGGAGAGAAAAGAACAAACAATAGTTTAGGAGAAGGGGAAAACTCATCAAGAAAACTTCATGAAGTCTTGATCACACTGTATTTTTGCCAGAAGAACTTTAGTAACACCATCTTTAATAGAAGGATGGGTTTTAACATCAGCTC
This sequence comes from Caiman crocodilus, assembly GCA_030014935.1. Classification (NCBI taxonomy): domain Eukaryota; kingdom Metazoa; phylum Chordata; order Crocodylia; family Alligatoridae; genus Caiman; species Caiman crocodilus. Next base: position 15,141,094 of record JAGPOW010000229.1, on the reverse strand, counting down.
ACAGCCTGGTAGTATATGTAGACATGCCCACACCTTCTGCCACTTACCATGGCCCCTTCAGCACTTCACACTTTTCCTAGGATGCACTTTGCCTCTGCTGGTACCGTCTGTCCAGTGGAGACATGCAGATTGTCCACAAGTAATGCAGAATAAACAGAAGCCAAGTGGATGCAAATGTCCTCTGGCATCTGCTAGGAGAAATTTTGGCAGTAGACACAGTTTCATGAAGAGAAGCCTTTACTCTCCTTGAGATTCCTCTGTTTACTCTCCACATTTTTCCCTCTCAAGCAGATGTCACTTTTATGAGTGACCCACAGACTACTACTCCTTAAGTCAACTTTCAGGCATTTGAGATTGCTTTGACTTACTGGAAAGTCTGGAACACAAAAAGTATCTGGGGCAGGAAGAGGAGCAGCATTGAATCTAGTTTAATATATTTTAAATGTTTTCTTCCTGCTGCACCCCCTTTCTTGAGAGAATTGTTAGGAATCCAGGGCACTAAGGTTTTAAGTAGCTACATAATATGTCTGGAAGAGCTTGACAAAGATGACAGGGGTTTTATGAAAGTCTCTCTGACATAGAAGCCATCTTTTCAAGAGACATAGCTTCCATAGAATTATTATTCCATAGAATCATAATTAGTGATTTAGGATTAGACGTTAGTGGCTAACATCACTGCAGCAAAGTCTGCTGGAAGATGCTTATAGACAGAGAAGACCCACTGCCTTTGCTTTCTCATTTCAACAGCTGTGTTGACCTTACCTTCAAAATGCATCTAAATTTGCCATATTTTTGGCTACCGTTATTGTACATCAGTTAGGTCATTCTAGTTCACACTCGCTCGCTTCAGTTTTGTTATGTTTTGCATAATGATAAAATGCATGAACAGCTCTTGAAAAATAGGGCTGGAACCAAGGATTCTTCCATCTCAGGTGCATGACTTCACTACCCGGCTGAAGAATTATGCTCAGTCTTGTAAACAAATTCTTTAATTTGAAAAGAATGGAAGAAACCTTCCGAGTCACTGATTGCACCTTATGTAAGCATTGTAGGTATATCTTTGAATCCTGTTTATCATCTTATCAAGCTCTTCCTTAAAAGCAGCAAAGCATCAGTTTCAACAGGAGTAAGCTCAACAAACACATTAGAACAATCTTCCAGGAATTAGGAAATTTGGGTTTAAGTGTACTCAAAGAAAGGGACTGAATGCCAATTTCCCACATTTTGGGGGAATGTACCAGTTGTTGAGGTATTCTATAAAAGGGGAGAAACATTTTTTTTTTTTTTTTTTTTTAAAGATGGCCAAAAGAAGAAAAGTACCTTCCTTTTCTTCCCAGTAATGATTGGAAAGATCGAGGTGCCTATGTTTTTGGAGATTGATAGCCAATGATTCTCTGAAGTGGAGGCAGACCTTCTTAGTACTAAGCAAAGGGCCCAAGAAAAGTGGAAATTAAGATGATTCCTGTCTTTCCCATTTCTTTATTGGATAGAGTAGGTGGCTCCCATCTTACTGTGAATGTAGTTGTATATCCAACTGAGACACCAAATTCTTCCCATGCTCAGGATAGCAAGATTAGGTGCTTAGTTCAGAGGCAGAAATTTAACTACAGAGGCAGGGAATCCAAGTCGGGCACTGCAGTGCTTCATATTGTGACACTTTCAGAGCCAAAGTGCTTAATGGACTACCTGCCTGGATGCATGTGATTCATCTCCTGAACTCACCAAAACTAGAAGTAACTTTAACACCTACTAGTATTCACCTAGAAATGCATAAAGGCCAAGGGATGGAGTGGAAGAAGTTTAGAAAGTGGGTCAAAGGCTATTGTAATATCTATTGTTGACCCAGATGTGGAGGTTTTATTTGACTGATTAATAAACTCTAAAGGGAAATGGTCTTCAATTCTTATATAAACAATATAGAACAAGTACCATGCTTCAGGCAGCATCATACTTCAATCTGTCAACCTCAGTTTTAATTTTTTTTTTTTTATTTCCCTTGTGGCTTGCCACTGCTAAAGGGTCTCATGAGAGCTGCAGTGCTCTGAATCAGGGTTTCACACATGCTGTATTGGCAAGTGCCATTTGAAGGCAGCATGGAATGTATGCTTAATCTCTCTGTTATGATACTGCCTAACAAGGCTTCACTATCATATTCAAGATATGAAAGAGAAATCAATCAGGTTATTTTATAGATGTGCTAACTAAAGGTAGCCCCTGGCTGGTTGTATAATGAAAAAGCTTAGGTCTAAATATTTTATTATTTGGTTTTTAATGCCATATTTACCCAAATTCAAGACCATTTTTAATTGAATTCAAACCTGCCCAATAATTACATTCTACACATTTTTTTTTTTTTAAATAATTTTCCATGTATAGAACTAATTTACTAGAGGGTCATCTTAAAAATGCATCCCCCTCACCACTCAGGGAAGATCCCAGACCCCTAGCCCTTGCTCCCCTGCCACTTGTGCTTCCCTCAGTCCCTTTACCTGCCCCCACCAGGCCACTTATCCTCTCCTGATGCCTGCCTTGCCAGCTAATTGACCCCCCCACCCTCACCCCCCACACCTGAAGCCTGCTGCTTACCCTGTGCAGCTGATCTGGCCCTGGCTGCAGCCCAGGGCTGGTAGCAGTTCAGCTGCCACTCTGACTTCAGGCCCAAGTTGAGGTCAGGGCTAGAGCCATAATTGCAGCATGGTTTCCACACATATTCCCCCTTGCACCATGCAGTCTTCCCCATGTTTCCCCCACTCTGTAGCCCAGGGGGAGCACAGGAGAGGGGTTGTGCGCTGCTTTCTTACCTATGCTTCTCTCCCCATCCCCCTCTACCAGGGTCACTCCTTGTTGCAGGAGTTGCTCCAGGTTGATATTTAACACCAAGATGAAGGGTTCCATGCCTTTCCACCCCCACCCTTGAATGGGGAAATTGAGCCCCCCCAAAAAACCTTTGTCTTGGATTTGAGTAGAAATGGTAATTAGTTTGCCTTCTGGTCTTTTATTATCATATTTTGCTTGAAAGCAAAAATGATCATTATGAATTTAAAATCTTGTTAATGTTTAGTCAGTTTTTTTTAAAAAGTTGGACTACAGAGTTTAAGGGGATATGGGCTTGCTCAAAAATAACCACATTGAGGTCTTTAGGTAAAAATTACTGTTTGCAAGAAGTGTTGCTGCCTCAGCCTTTACAAGTTTTAAAACAAACCAACAAACATGAAAGGGAGCCCTCTCTACTGCATTTAACTTAACAAAAAAATGGGGTTTCTTTAGGAAGTTTGAGTCAATATTTGGTTGTTTAAAATTTGATTACTCGATAGTTAAGGAATGCTCAAGCAAGACTGTGGCTGCCTTTGATAGTCATTTACAATAGGCAAGCAGGAACACACACACCCCTGCTAATTAACTCAGTGTTAATTAGTCACCCAGGAACAGATTAGTCTCATTTTAATTAGCACTTCCTTGGAAGCTCTACCCCAGTCCAGGAGTTCAGCCCTACTTAAAACTGCACAAAGGAAATTATTAAGTACGATGCAACCTGAAGAGCCATACCAATAAAATACAAACCTTGATAATTTAGAAAAAATAAATCACCATTATGTGGTGCTTAAGTGTTTAAAGTCAAGATATATTCCAGAACCAAATTTTTTACCATCTCAGACAAAGAGGTCATTATGTGCCAGTTATTGTGCATCCAACTCTGAATCCACAGAATGAATTCTGCTACAGGAACAGGGAGTCTAACAGACATTGCAGTGCTTAGCCAGTGGTGCTCTGTCCCTTTTAGGATCAGGGCCAAGGTGCCTAATAGCTGCATAGACTATTTTGATACATCAAGGGTTGGGGCAGGTACTCTTATAAAAAGCTAAGATATATTCCTGAACTAATCATCTTACCGTTTAAAACAAGATAACTAGTTGTCAGCAAGTCAAGTGTTCTAAATTAGCAATTTAGATCAGTGTTTTTTCCAACATATTTTCTTCATAAAGTCTTCATATTTTCCCAAGCAGGAAGCAACTGTGACCACCTGAAACCTGTGATCCTGCTCCTGCCTGTTTCAAGGTAATCTGCATCCTCACAGAAGGTGAGAAGCTCCATACCAGCTATGAACGGACTGCCCAGAGTTTTCTATCTATTGACTCCTCTGTGAAATCCTATGAATTATGAACTTATTTCTACCCAGGAAAGCTTTTACCATCTTTTCTCCAATGCCTAATTGGAGGGTATTTGTGCCAGAAAGCTTGCAATTAAAGAATTTTTTTTTCCATAAATCTTGGTGGTCTAATAAAAGATATCATCTCTACTACGAGTCCTGATTGCCTTTTCCTCTAGACCAATATGGTTACAACCTGGATACCTTTTCCAATATATGGCACTCAGGACGAACCATGTTGCTTTGGTCAGAACAAGCATTTGTCCATTGTAGCATCAGCTGCAAGGAAACCATGCTCTAGTGTTTATGATATGACAGGCTCTACCTCCGGGGATAGCCACAGCATCCAGTAGGGGCCACACTATGCCATACTCCTCCTCTGGCTTCCCTGATCTGGTCCTACTCTCTCACCCGTCAGACCTTGATTCAAAATTAAGGTATTTAGAAGGCTGACTTCAGAGAACCAAAGTTCAGCTTTCAGCACCTTGCTCTTTGTTAGTCTGCTAGTTGGCCCATCCTCACATACCAACTTCAACAGGACTCTCTCATCAGTCTCTGAGGAAGCACCTAGCCCTCCAGACCCTCAGCTGGGTTCTAGCCTGCAACTCATGCCCCAAGCCACAGCCCCGGCTGCAAGTGCTGGGCTCCAAACCAACAGCTCAAGATACCAGCATGCAGCCCTTGCGTCTCCCCCTCCCAGATCCCTAGCTTCATCTCTCTGTGCTGTACCCTTAGAATACAGTCCCAAACTGTTGTGTGCTTTCCTAGCACTCCCTGCAATAGCACCCTCAGCACCCACTCATGGCCATCACCTTTCTTTTAAGCCACCCTGAGTCTCACAGGATAACACAAACCCCAAACAACAAAAGCAAAACACATAACTTATCTCCTTGTTTACTGGTCCTGCAAAGCTCTTTCTGTTATAAAGACCTACAGCAAAATGAGCTTTAGGTTTATATGGCCTTTCTGTCTCCTCCTCCCCTGCAACCTCTTTCTGGTCACCTTGCTACAACTGGACCTGCCTTGCTGTGAATAAGGCTCAGGTGCTGCTAATTCCCTATTCAGCACTCCAGTGTCCTACTGCCTGAAGTCCCCAAGCTGAGTCCTGAAGTCCACTTAGCTGTTCTACATGCACCTGCTGCCCCTTGCAGCTGGTCTCCTTGCAGGCTGTATTAGATCTGCAGGGATTCTGGTTTTCTCTGATTAAAAAAAAAAGTCCCCAATTTTTGGTTTAAAAAAATGTATCTGAAAATCCACATTTGTCCATGATTACATTGAAACACAGATATATGTATATCTATATATTAGTGGGGTTTCGTTTTAATCATGGAAAAATGGGGATTTTGGGTTACTATTTTTATCTGAAAATTGGAGATGTTTTTTAACCATAGAAAACCAAGCTCCCTGTTGATCTGTCACTATAACAGGGGTTCTTTAGCTTTTTGCTGGTAGCGTACATTCTGCCACCCTGTTCCTACTTGTTCCAAATGACAGGGGACAGGTCCCCTGTTACAGTGATAGCAAAACCCACAGACCCTGGGGGTCCTCCCAGCCAGAGAGGATAGGTAGGATTGGTCAGGTAGGATTGCTAGCTTGGATAGAGGTTGACCAGATCCTGTGTATGGGGAGTGCATAAACAAAAAGGTACATGGAGTGGTGTAGCCAGGACCTCAGCAGGAGTTTCTGGAGCAGGTGATGAAGCAACTGCAGCCTGGGACACTCCAGTTAGACATGCATTAGGGTCTCTCTCTGCTTATAAGAGAGGCAGGTTTCAGGGGAGTCTGAATCACACCAGGTATGTACCCATGGCAATGGCTCTTTGGAGGAGCCACCAGCTAAGGTCTCTGGTGGCTCATGGGATGCCAAAACTAAAAAGAGATAGCCTGTGTACCTGGGCATGTTGTCACAAAGAAGCCTCTGTAGCATTACCACCAACTTAAATCACCACATGTATCTTTATTCCAAAAATCAGTCCTCCAAAATTGGGGTATATATCTTAGGTGGGGAAGCTGCATTTTCTTCACTAGAATAGAAGCATGGAGTCGCTGTGGTGTAATGGCTGCTGAAATGGCTCCTGCTTCTCTCTGGTCCAGCAAGCAGTGGGTGTAGAGTCTCATATTAACCATCTCACAATTGTTAAGGAATTTTCAGTAGCTATGAGTTAAACAACCAAAAGTGGCTACCAATTCCTTTGTGGCTGTGAGAGGGTTAACACTGCAGCCTATGCCTGAAGCAGCAACTAAGCTGCTTGGGACAAGTTCAGATGGCTGACCACATCAAGCTCAGATGGCTAACTACATTATCTATGAATGCTCTTACGACCCTCCTTTGGGTGCCCAAGGTCTTACTGACATTCACCATTCTATATATATCTGGCTTTGTGGCTCACATGCTTCTGACATATGTGTGTGGCAACACTCACTTCATCATCATCATTAGAGCAAGTTAGCTGCTATGACTGAAAAAATATTTTTGCTACATTTTTCCTTCCAAAACCAGAGTGTTTGTTTTATTTGGGGGTGAATAGTATGCAAGAAAATATGGTATGATGCCCAGAAGAGTTAACTCAAGAAAAGATGCCAAAGAGGAGAAATTTTGGCAGGGGTAATGAAAAGTAGGATTTTAAGCAGCAGAAACATTTTTTTAAACATTGTAAGTATAACAGTAATATGAGTCTGGCACAATATTATGATTTCTGATTGGCATGTAGCATAGCTGCTGTCATTTAGCCTTCTGGGCATAGATGGATAATGAATGGGCCCAGACCTAAAAGCCTCCAGATGCCTAAATTTCCCCTCCACCTCCCATGCCTAGGAAACTGCCCAGGGGATTCCTGCCATTACTTGAGTCCAGTATTGTCAGGTATGTGAATTAGTCTTAATTTTTTACTCAGTTTTCATTCACTCTCCTGGCCATTTACAGTGAGCAATATAAAGCAAATAAGATTTATTTGCATGCTTATTTGCATACCATAATCCATGAATATGCAAATAAACATGCAAATAAGTCATTTTCTTATTTAGTTTATATTCCTCACTGTAACTTGCCAGTCAGTGTCAGTGAGTAAGACCTTCCACAGCAGTAAAGGAAGAGGTTTTAGCTCTTGGAGCTTACCAATCATTTTCTTGCTCAGGATCCTAGAATCTTTTAATTGATCTCTGCTTCTGGGATCTTGCAATAGGTCAGCTATTATAGTGACTACTTATCTCAAAGAAGAAAAGTTTTAAGTTATAAGGTTAACATTTAAAATGAAAAAAACCCTTCACTTAGGGTCTAAGCATAAAGAAAAACGTTAAGCTTTCTGTTGCTGAAAATCAGCAGTTTGCACTGTTGCCACTTCAGGATCAGTGCTGGAAATCTAAGCTTTGTGACATCTTTAAACTCTCTGTACCGTTCACTTAGCTTTTTACCTGTTAGGCTTATTTCAGCATCTTCTGAGGAGTTTAGATGTCTGCCAACAACTAAATTTGACAATGCTGACAAGCCTAATCTGTATTAGTTGTATGGCCTCTAGCTACCTAAACTATGATTTTTAACACCTACATTGTCAGGCCCTTAATCTTGACACAGTATTCTTTTGTCTGTCATGTTTGTGACAGAATCAGGCTACATTTATGCAGTGCTCAAATAACTCCCAAGATCAGAATTCTCAATACATCCATCAGATGAAGTTCATACTATCACTGTTCCTATATCTCTATATACTTGCAGCACCATACCTAGACTCCTGGTGGCCCAAAGGGAACTTCCAATATTGGGTCCCCCTTCACCAGAAATAATAATAATAATGGTTGGACAATGGGAAAAAAATTACCATGTTTGGGCCACCTTTCTCTCCGGGCCCCGGGTAGCCTCCTGGTTCACCCATGCCTGTATCCAGCCCTGTACTCTTGCATGGATTATATACAAAGCCATGCACTTATAACTATACGCAAGAAATAGGAATTGGAAACCATTCCTTCCTAACGTACACCCATAATGGTCCAAAGCAGGATAATCATGGGGGAACCTTGTTTTCTCTGATTTAAAAAAATCCCCAATTTTTGTTTTAAAAAAAGTAACCCAAAATTCACATTTTTCCATGATTAAAATGAAACAGTGTGTCTCTCTGCGTGTATATATCTATAACTCTCTCTATAGATTGATATATTAGTACCGTTTCATTTTAATCAAGGAAAAATTTGGATTTTAGTTTACTTTTTTTAAATGAAAAATTGAGGATTTTTTTTTAAACAGAAATGCAGGATCCTGGATAATCACACAGTTCTGTTGGAATGGAGGATGTGATCTTACTAGCCAAAGAGGTTTAGAATTTTATGCATAATCTGTCTCCAATTAAATGTACATAAAGGGAGCAGAAACAATGTTTCTATGCTCCACTAAATTAACTAACAAACATAACAGTCTTATGACTATTAAAATGTTAAATTATGATTTTAAATGAAAACATATAACTATGTTGGTCTCTTGAAAAGTGGGGAGCTAAGACGACAGATATTTAATAAAAACAATAAAATTGCTGGAATGGTGTTGTGGAGAAGATGTGATTAAAAATTAAGGTTCTACTAGTAGCATGCTCTCTGTAGTTGCCATTACCTTAGCTTCTAATAATATCATACAAAATACCACCTACGTGACTGTGAGACATGCAGGATAAATTCTGCTGGGTTTAGCTATTAGTGAACAATTTACCGTTGTAGTGAAAAGATGCCAGAGAGGTTCAATGGAGCTGTAATGCATTTTGTTGGAGGTGGCCAATGTGCCTTATATGCTTTGATTTTAAATACTGAAATTAAAACAGCTTAAAGGGTTGATTTAGGCCCAGATCCTAAGAGACAGCTAGGCCTAACTTGACTTGGCTTTTCATAGAATCAAGCACAGGCACACCCCAGTCAAAATCCTTAGCCCTTGTTGCAGGCAATACCCAATGCCTCTGAGGAAGGCTTAAAAGAACCCCTGGTAATCAGCACACCTCAGAAGCATGGGAAATAAAGATAGTAGAACATTGGCATAGCTATGCCTAAACCATCCTGGACCTCTTCTTGAACACTTCCAATGATAGAAAGTAAAAAAATACTTCCTTAGGCAGTTTATTCTACTGCCTCATTGTTCTAACAGTGAAGAAGTTTTTCCTGATATCTAGTCTAAACCTACTTTGCTGCAACATCAAGCCATTATTTTGCATCCTATTGTCTGCAAGAGAGAAAAGGTGTTTTTCCTCTTCTTTATAGCGGCCTTTCACGTATTTGAAGACGTCTATCATATTCCCTCTTAAGTGCCTTTTCTGCAGGCTGAACATGCCTAGCTCTTTCAGACACTCCTTGTATAACTTGCTTTCCAAGCCCTTTATCACTGTTGTCATCTGCCTCCAGACCCTCTCTAACTTCTCTGTGTCCTTACTAAAATGCGGAGCCACAAACTGCATCTGTTGGCATACTTTATTAGCTTCCATCATGCATCATTTTGGAATGAGCACCACAGTTCTCGTCAGAAAGAGCTCTTTAGACTCCATAAAGACAAAATTCACCTTTCTACTGCCTACTATCCTCAGTTCAATGGCTGGACAAACAAATTGAAGAGATCAACCAGATTTTGGGACAATAATTTGCAATACATATTTTACAAATATTTATCAGCATTTTATCATGCCTCCATTATCTATCCACTGGCTAATTTTTTATTGTAGAAAAACTGAATCATTTCCCCCCCCTTTTATTATTTTAAAATATATCATCTTTCTTTTTTATTGGATTTTAAGAAGGGGAAGAAGGTGAGTGTACCACCTTTTCCCTGTGAATAGTTATTTGTCTATCTCTTTCTGGTAGAAAAGTGATGGATGAAACAATGTTTACTCTTTTTATTCTCACCTCCTATACAGTTTTGTACTTTTTTTCAGCCTATATTCAACCCCTGATCTGTTTTCAAGATGAGGCCACCACAAGTCAACATATTATTTCAGGTACTCTTATCAAAATATTAATTAAGTTATTATAATTCAGTATTGCCTTTCTTCTTAAACTTGTCAAGGACTGGTGTGTGGGTGGTTCAGAGTTATGCTTGGAACAGGACTGAATGCTGGGGTTCTAAGCCAAAAAATAAGTACAAATAGTAGGCTAAAGTCAGGAACTCCATTGCATTAGAGTGGCTGCATTTCTCTCCTCACACTTTCTTATAACAATGCAGATCAATATTTTACACAATAAAATTCCCCTTTTAAAAATGATGGTTGCAACCTCTGATTTGACTGTACTCTGCCTAAGACTTCTATGTATCTAAACTATTCACTTTCATCATGTTCAACAGAACTGAAAGACCACCTGTGGGGTAGTTGCATAATTAGGGGTGAGCAAGAGTGGCATCCACCCCAGGCACCAAGTTTGGAGGGGCACTGGAATCGCCACCCCTCCCCACCCACAATGTCCATACCCTGGCAGCATATCTATGCTAGGAACTCCAGAACAGTTCCCAGCTGCTGCTGCCACTTTAAGAACAGCTGGGACAGGCAGAGTGTGGGGTAGTGGCAGCACCAGCTCAGCCAGTGACTGTTTAGGAATTCCTGCTTGAGTAAGACTGCTGCCCTACTCCCCTTTCCTGCTCTTGGGAACACCTCCCACTTGCAGAACCTGTGTCACCCCACCTCCTCCCTTCCTTCAGGGTTTGTCCCAGGTGCCAACACTGCGTGTTACACCACTGCCAGCCAGCTGTGGAGGGCTGCAAATACCATGCTGTCCAACACTGATCAGACACTCAAGGCCTGTCAAAACAGGACGCTTGTTTGTTTATACAAAACTTTAGCTTTGCACATCCTCCCGACAATGCAGGTAATCACTACCTAGGACTTGAACAGATGATTCAGTCTATTATCCCTATACATTAGAAGGGTGCCTGAAATGGGGTTGTACTTGATTTTCCATGTAGTACTACTGAAACTCCACAGGGAGCCCTCCACAAGTGCTAGAAGGTGGTAATGAGATGAGCAAATCCAGGTACCTGACATACCTACACAAATATGCCCTTGGCATGATGTAACTCACCTAGGTCATGCCCAGCATGAAATCCTGACTCCTATGCAATCATGACTTTTCCAGAGTTGGTTATAAAATAATTGAGAGGATTGCTCAAAACCATCTACTCAATTCATCTTCATATCTTGGGTGTCTCCGCTAAGGCTAAGCTTTGTCTCCAGTTCCTACCCTGAGACCTACCTTAACTTTTACACCTGTCTGGGTTCTTGCATATCCCAACTTCTGCTCTAGTTTTCATTTCCCTGAGCATATCTCACTTCCTATTAATTCCTTGTCTCTGGTATAGATCAGTGGTTCCTGACTTTAGCTATGTGGACTTCTTTTTTGGCTTAGAACCCCAGCATTCAGTCCTGCTCCAAGCATCACTCTGGACTATCCATCTACCAGTCCTTGACAAGATCAAGAAGAAAGGTAATACTGAATTATAATAATTCAATTAATATTTTGATAAGAGTGCCTGAAATAGTCTGTTGACTTGTGGTCATAGCCTGACAAAAGTATAAAATTGTATAGGAGGTGAGAATAAAACCAGTAAACATTGTTTAGTCCATCTCCTTTCTACCAGGAAGAAGTAGACAAATAACTATTTTAAGGGAAAAGTTAGCCCACTCACCCCTTCTTAAAATACAATAACAAGGACAGATGGTATTTTTTAAAATAATAATAATAAAAAAAAGGATGCTGTTTTTCCACAATAAAATTAGCAAGTGGATATATAATTGTGGCAAGGTAAAATGCTGAGTAACATTTGTAAAATATTTTACAAATAATAAAAAAAATCTATATTACATTGGATAAGATCAATGTTTATTTATAATAAACTTTCATGCTTCAGGGCATAAGTCTTCCACTACCCGATGGAACAAAAAGAAGATTGCTACATATGTATGCTTTACCACTTTGTTGTCCTATTTCCTGGGGTGGTGGTTTATGCTTTTCTCTGCAGCTTCCCTATGTTGAGGGAAAGATTCTGGCTTCGATGGACTATTGATTTGTTTTAGAAAAGCAGTCCTATGTTCCTGTATACATTCCTACCTTTAAAAAAAATCATAGTTTTACTTCTACTATATTAACATATGTATGCTCATTTAAGTAAACGGGTACCTGCTAGTGCTAGTGTGCTACTCTGATAAAGAACTGTAATGTGCATGACAAACACTGCGTACGACCTTATTTTTAATGAATGTTACACAGTCTGGGAGGGCAGCTTTTTACTACTCATTAGTCTAATAAATGTGTTATTTAATGTCTTTGCCTTTGTGTTGGATTATTGTTTTGGAGGAAAAGAATCTCAACTAATAATCAGAAGCAGCATCTTACAGGAAAAATATAAAAAAATACATCTGTCAATCTTGCTTGATCCTGCCAATCTTTGTACTCCTAACCCCAGACTGTATCATCATTTTGTGTGTATGTGTGTGTGATCTAGTCAGACAACCTGTAGTGTAGGTAAACAGTTTACTTACAAAACGTATAGCCTAGTTCATCTTATTAAAACTAGACAGTGCAACATGAATTCTAATGTACTTAATTTCTGTTGCTCAATATGTGTCAGTAGCCAACTGGAGCTGTACTGTAGGATCCAGATAATGCAGGTTGACTAAGAGAAGACACATATGTGTTGTTTACCTTGGAAAAAATAGCTGGCTCTAGAGGGATACAGGTGCTCAATTAGAGTGATGTAACTTTTGTGCATAAAAATATGTTGAAGTCTTTTTTTTGGTGACATACTGAAAGGAGCCTTTTCTCTCAGTTTGGTAATACAATTTCTGAACTTGTGGTGAAAATCTGGCACACCATGGCAGGATCAAGAGGCCACAGGCAGTTCCAGCTTTCTTAGGGTGCAGAAAGAGCATCTCTCTTTTATATATGTTCTGAATTTGCTTGGGGAGCAGAACTTGGTTAATTGGTCCTTCAAATGATGGACCACGATATTCATGACACTACCAGGTTTGTATACTCTGGTGTCAAGATTTCCCCCTCCCCACCCCTAAGGAGCTACTACACACCTTTTCTTGTTAAGCAAATTGAGTTTGCAGAGTATGGGCCAACAAGCAGTTAAGATCCAGATGCCGGGGTCTTGTGCTGCCTGGAAAAAACAAATTGAGCAGGTCAACTAGATTTTGAAAAAATAATTTGCAATATTTTTTCAATAGGATGCTTGGATTTCCCTCCTCCTCTGAACAGACCTTGCTCATAACAATGCAGATTGCAGTTTTACACAGTACAATTTTCCTTTTAAACCTAATGATTGCAATCTCTGATTTGAGCTTGCTCTGCCTAAGACTTCTGCTATGTATCTAAGGCTAAGCTGCTCACTTTCAGCATGTTCAGCAGGAACTGAAAGGCCACTTGTGGGGCACTTGCATAACTAGGGGTGGCAAGAGGGGCACCCACCCTAGCCATGAAGAGTAGCTCTGTGGAATATGGGCCATAGGGGGGTCGTCACTGAGTTGGAGCCATTAGGATGAAGGTTCAGGTTGCTCCAGGATGGTTGCACTTGGGATATACCAAGCCCAATACCAGCATTTCTCAACCTGTGGGTCGTGACCCAGAAGGGGGCTGCAAGAATATATGACAGGGTTGTGTGAGAACTTGAAAAATGGATTCTCTTTAAAGGACAAAAAGGTGGGAAACCGTGGCTTTTCCCTTGCAGGCTGGCAGAGTTTCAGCTTGTGAGGGGCTGCTTGGGGCCCTCCATGCTCCACCCCCCCTTCTGCCCCACCCCACACATTGGGGTCTGGGGGCAGGAGTGAGGGGCACTGGGTCAGGACTGGTGTTTACAGATGGGTCCTGGTACAGAAGAGGTTGAGAACCATTATGACACTAAGTAGTACAGCTCTTGTTCTCCATGGGGGCAGGAGGATTTCGGGGTGGGGAAGGTAGAGGGTCCAGGCATTTGGTAGCAGGGCTTGTTCTCCACGGGGATTTTGGCGCGGAGGAAGGTGGAGAGTCCAGGCACTGGGTGTACTAGGTAGCAGGGCTTGTTCCCCACGCGGGCAGCACAGTGTTGGGTGGGGGGTGAGCTGGCGAGGCCAGAAACGGACCAGATCCAGCTTTCTCCCAGGGCAGCAGCACAGCCCGGGCCCAACGACAGGACCCCCCTCCTCCTCCTCAACTCCACCAAGTTGTGGCTGCTGCGGGCCGGCGCCCGCGGGGCTGATTGGAGGAGGCGAGCGACGGTCCCTCCTGCCGGAGGCGGGGAACGGGCAGCTGCCCGCGGGGAGAGGCGCCCCCGGGAGCGGAGCCGGGGAAGTGCCGGGGTGGGGGGAGGCTGAGCCAGCCTTGCCTGGCCCGGCACAGCGAACCGGCAGCATCCTCGTGTCCGTGGCGCCGAGCCGGAGCCAGGACCAAGCGCGGGGTGAGGCGGAGGGCGGCAGGATGCGGAGCTGAGCGTCCCGGTGCCCAAGGCGGAGGCAGCGGCGGGCGGGTGGGCAGAAGCGCTCCCCGCGGGCAGGGGCGCGGGGCGGGGAAGGACCACGCCTTCCTCCGCCGAGCCTCGGGCACCGCCACCCGCACCCGCACCACGGCGGCTCGGCCCAGCCGCGGGGCAGCGACTCCTTCAGCGCCGCGCGCGGCCCCGGCCCCGGAGCCAGGTGAGAGGCGGCGGCGGGGCCGGGCGGCTGCGGGCTGGGGCAGCACCAGTGGTCCTTGGGCGGGGGGTATGGGCGTGTGTGCGTATGGGGGTGTGTGTATGGGTGTGCATATAGGTGTGTGGATGTGTGTGTGTGTGTGTGTG
>JAGPOW010000229.1:15102837-15117702 GCA_030014935.1 Caiman crocodilus | reverse complement strand
CCGCTGCTCACATCTCTCCAGGTCGAGTATGACCCGTCCACCACCACTCTCTGGGAGTGCCCCGCCAGCCAGTTCCTGACCCACTCAACCATGTAGGGGGTCAATATATTATATAACAATATATATATTAATTTAAAGAATTTCTAAACATAAATCCAAATCCTTAGGTGTATCTGCTATTTAGAGATTACATACTTGCAAACAGAGTGCATTACAAAGTGCCAAAATATTATAACATTTAGCTACATTCACTACCTAAAAGTTTATTTTAGTAAATTGTGGGGTTTGAGACCTGGAATCCAGGGAGAGTGGAATTTATGAGAAGTCTTTATGTGTTCTAAAGTTGTATGCACAAATAAGGCTATAATATTGAAATTAATGGGATTTGGGGCATTTCAGACCTTTTTTTCATAGTAAAATAACCAGTAAAAGCTTCCTTGCTCCAAGGACTTGTCAGGTTCACTTGGATTCCTTTATTGCTTATTTCTTATACTGTATTCCTATACACTTTGATTAGACTTGACTAGGAGAGGGAATTGATGCAGATGATAAAACTGGCAGTCTGGGAGGGCTTTCTTGCTCTGTGAGGCTATTCTGAAATCCCCAGTGCAATTTCCTTCATTTTATACTATGTGGAAGCATCTATATGAATGGCTTGTGCCTCCTGAGACTGAGAGGGGGGTACAATTTGTGGTTGGCAGTGTTGGCAGAGGGGTGGCAAGCGGTGACTGCCCACAGAAGCCGGAAGCCAGCAGCGGGAGCAGGGATTGTTAGCAGTGACCGCCTACAGAAATAGGCATTGGTGAGACGGTCCCTCCTTTACATCTTTCCTTTGATCAGCTTTCCTTTGTACCTTTCTTCACCAAATTCATTCTTCTTATGCTTGACTGAGGCAGGAAACTAGGAACTGGGATCACTGGCTTGAGATAAGACAGTTTACTTCACTCTGTTCCCATTCACATCTACTAGTTTACATGCCTATCCATTACTATAATCCTGGTCTGCTAATTTATGCATTTTCAACATATATCCTCTTCCCTGCTTTTCATATCATTTCTGTTTTTGCACATTTTTCCACTCTCAGTTACAGCTTCTGTATACATGCAGTTTACACATTTAGTTTGCTATAGACTGCCAGGAGGGGAGGGCCCATGTGAGTATCATCTGATAACCATTCCCCGCCTTGTTACTCCACTTTATTTATTCATTGGTAGCAAAGGAGAACAGGGAAGCAATCATAAGGACAAATTATTGCTGTTGGATAGAGGAAATAATCAGATGGGATACTTGTTCCTACACCTGTTGCTGCAGTTGCTCCATCTACTGGTAGACTAGAGGAAGATTTGATACTTCAAAGTCTAGCCAGACAAGGTTCTTTGGGTAAATCTGGTATCTTTTATTAGACCAACCCAAATAGTTGGAAAAAATCTTCTTTGCAAGCTTTCGGATATAAATGCCCTTCATCAGGCTTAGGAAGCATCTGCAGTTGGTATTTGTGTTCTGCCTGGATGGAATGAATAGTAGAGAAGCCAGAGGCTGGTCTGGTATGCAGGAAAGCCAGTCAGTAAAGATATAAACTGAGGAGTCAGTGGGTAAGAGACAGGTTGGTGGTAGAAGGGTGGGGAATAAATGTAGCTGGTAAATAGTGGAGAGGTACCTGGGGTCTAGCCAAGCACCGGGACTGTCCAAAAGGCAGCCTGCAAATTGCATGCAGCCCACATGTGATTAATTCGTGGTTTGCAGATTCCTACCAGGCTCTCACGCCTGTATTGTTCGTATTGCTGCTGTAGTTGAATTCTCTGGACTCCTGCTCTCTCCTCCAGCTTCTACTTCCTGCCCCCACCTTGGGAGTGGGCAAGTATGGCTTGCAGGTGGCCAAGGTGCCTGTATGGTGGGGTGCTCCTGTGGCACGTGGTGCCCAGCTGCTCAGAAGTTGGGCAGCCTTCCTGTAGAGGATAGGCTGCTCTTGGGAAATCTGTTTACCTTCCTGAGTAGGCCAGGTGTGGTTATGTCTATCGTCTTACTCTGTTTCAAACAAAAACTCAGTTCATTGAGTGCAGCGTCTGACACTGTAGCCAAGTGACTTAACCTGGATGTGAGAGCTCTATAGGGGATATTGAGAAAACATACTCCAAATAACTAGCAACTTATTTTTAGGCATTTACCTGGGAAACGGGAAACTGTGGTTCAGTCATTGTTCTGAAGCAGGCAGGGAAGACATCTAAACCTTGCTTTAGTCACTGGGGTATTCTGAAGTAGTTGAAGGAATGAGTATTTTTAATCAATATGTTCATTTCTAGGGAAAGTTTTGGTTCTTGTGAGTTACCATTTTCTGATTAAAACATACATTTAAAAAAAAAATCCTGATTACTATTACACATAAGTTATTTTTTAAAAGATGCTGAGCACTCACAACTATCACTGACTTAAAGTATCTATTTATACATTTCGGCATCTAATTTAAAGCCAAGTTGAAATTTTTGGCCTGGAGGTTCTATAGAACAATTTTGAAGCAATAGAGTTCTGGATTGCAGGTATTTTTTCAGCTGTTAATATATCAAGTGGGTTTTACAGAGATAAACATTAAAAAGATTTTTAATCTGGAAATCTGGAAATTTTAATCTGTGATCTGGAAATTTCCAGATGTATACAAAAAAACCTGTTCTAAACTCATTGTAGTAAATGGAAAATGTCTCTATTGACTTATGTGGAATTTGGAATAAGCCCTGATTTCTAAAAGGGGTCTTGTACAACTGGCTTATGCAGTAATTCATTTGCTGTAATAATAGTATTTGCAATATTGTAATGCTTTGTAATATTGTGGAAGGTGGGTATGTGGTATTTTTCTATGAAAGCTATGCAGGCAGGATTTACATTAACTTTTCGAAGGCGGTATCAACCTACTGTAGAGGAAGTCATGATACCCAGCTTTGTTGGGAGAGACAATAGCACAAGTATCCATTGTTTGTTTTAAAAGTGATACTATTACTTGCTGGGAATTGGAGAGATTATGTTATTAGGAATCTGGTTGGCACTGGAGGCTGAAACCCTTTTACCCTGCTAGTTAAAAGGCCTTCCATCCCACATATTTTCTCCTATAGCTCCTTTCCCTGAAGCCCACTGATCTTGCATAGCAGTATGGAGGAAGTGGAGGAGATTTATTTATTATTTATATTCAGTAATAAATTATTTATTTATTCTTTGTACTCCTGTAATCCCAATCATACCAGACACCATCATGTTGGGTTCTGTGCAGAGATAAAGGAAGAGGTTAATTGTAGGGAGGTAAGGTCTTAACAGTAATTCCATTGCCTGATCAAGACATATTTAAACAGTCTCATCCAATCCAAAAGGGGAAAAATACAGGGAAGGACAAAGGTAAAAAATATGCTTACATAGATTAGTTACATGTACAAGTTGCATGTAAAAAACCCCCAAACAAACCCTTTTTAAAGCATAAAAATACATACTAACAATTCCATAAATCCTTGCTCACCCCTTGTGAATATGATATCCTGTCTTCTGGGTTAAATTTCAACAAGAGCAAGAGGAATTGAGGTTTGAAAGGCAGTGTTATATAATTGGCGTTTCAAATGGCTTTGGACTTGTATTCAAGGGATTAATTTTTTTTCTCGCTGCACAGAACCATCAGGCAGATTCAGCATAAAGTATTGTTGTTGGGAACATATTTACAATGGTCTTCCTCTCATCCCTTCAGTCTGGTCGCTGTCTTCTTAAAGTGAAAACATAGGCTTTACTGTTTTTCCCTCTTTTTTATGACATAATGTCTTATTTACCTATGTAGGTAAATTTACCATGTGGGACTTCCTGGGCATGGGCTGCTGGTTGGGCCACTAAGGAGACTCTAAGGAAAGCACTCTTAAAGACAGTTAAGAAATTTCTCTCTCAAAGCTAATAATTTTGTGAGTTGGACTGTAGTCTGTTACATAATAATCTGTGTCAACTAAATACTGTAGTTAACTTTTAAGTACAGTGCTAATGTTTCCTTTGTAATAAATGCATATTATTCTAATTGGTATAATTATGATAATTGGTTTACATCAACTTTAAACATTGCTCATTTGGTTTTCACTATTGTCTCAATTTCATACGAGTATGAGAATGATTTAAATTAAATTGTCATGGTTTTAAATTGTTTCAGAATATAGACATTTATATTTACTTGACCTTTGTCTGACTTTTTTATTTTCATTATCTCTACAGTTATGATGACATAGCTGGACACTATGTAGTTAGGAGTGCTGTAACCAGAAGTAAAATATCAGTTTCAAACCATTTTTAATCATTATTTTTTATATTGGTAGAGTGTCCAAAATGGCTTTTAAGTGCTTTTCAAACACAAAGGAAGCCACAAGCCTTTTTTGCAAAGTGAATGGACACACAGATTTAATAATAGGTACTTGTCTTGGTAGTGATGTCTTGTTTGTTTATTGTTACAACCAAGTTGTGCCTAGTAACTTCTGCCCTGACAGCTGCAGACTTTCCATTTTCCTTTTTGGGACTGGTTCTTCCCTTGACCCAGACCAGTGACTATGTCTACTCCCCTTCTCCTGGTTTTTAGTTAAGCAAACTCAATTTTCCTTTCTTGCCCTCTTCCCTTCAAAATTAATCCTATCTTATCTTACATTTTATCTTTTCACTGATCTGACCTTGATCTGTCTTGACTGTTGACCTAGAGATTAGCAGGGAGTATCTTTACATCTCTAAAATCTGGCTGCTATAGTTTCAGCACTGGTTAAGATTACTACACCTCAAAAATTGGGGGGGGGGGTAAAATTGGCACAAATGGCATGCCTGACTCTAAATCAGGATCTGAATCTTCATGGGGATTTCAGTCTCTTATTTAGAGAAGAAGCATCTGAACATTAATGTGTAATATTATATACCAGTTGTGGACAGCAACTCCAGAACAAACTTTGCTAGGTGAGGCTTGTTCAAAAAAATGACATAATAAAACAAATGAACAACAAAAAAAATCTTCCAGTGTCCTTCATAAGTGACCTTTCACAATATGGATTAGTATGGATTAGTATGGACGTATGGATTAGTCAAGTGTGCAGTCAGATTTTTAGGAAATTGAATTATGTTGTATTGCATTAGAGATCACAGAGCTCCTATATGTTTCATGCACACATAGCTATCCCAAGTCCTCTATGTTGTAAAGGAGACCTTTGTTCCTTTTCATTTCTGTATATTCCTTGGTTTGCATGTCTAATGTATCTTTAAAAGTCCAGAAAGCCCTGATTGTGTGGAGGCAATTTAAAAAAAAAAAAAAAAGGTGAAGACAGTTGAAAACTAAAGGTCAAAAGGGCATAAATTGTCCTAAATAAAAGATGGAAGCATCTGTTGTGTGCAATAATATTTGATATTCCGAGCAGCAACATTTGTAAGAGGCAGGAAAACAGATTTATTCTGGGATGTATTTTCAAATCTAAATTCTTAGAAATCAAAAAATGCCTTATGACAAACAGTGACTGTCATTGATACTGAAGACAAGGAGTTACTTTAGTTGAGCTGAATAGATGAAAACTTGACAGCAAACATCATCAAAACATTATATGATCGATAGCAAAGATCATCAAAACATCATCAATGCATTTCATATTATTTTTATTATTTCCAGCTTATGTCTATGATCTGATAGCTCCGATGTCTTTTGCCCTGCGATCATGCATTAATGTGAAGTTTTGAAATTTACTCACTCATTGGGGATGAGGTCAGAAATAGAACAAAGAAACTCTTTCTTGCTGTTTTAATTCTTCTAGATCCTTGGCTGTCATCTGATGGTGTGACATGACATGGGGATAGCTTGTACCACTCTGGAGCTGGCTGTGAGCAAGAGGGCGGGGGGAGTCCAAGGCTTTCTTCTCACCATCCAAACGCTGATTTTAGAAGGAAAACCCAGTGGGAGTGAAACGAGGTGGTTGCTAGTAGTCCCAGAAACATGGGCTTTCAGATTTTTCAAGTGGCTCCCCACACTGGGCCTGCAACATCATGCTGGGGCATCCAGCCAGTGCTGCCTGCTCTGCAATATCAGCCACTTACGGTTTCTTCTCAAAGTCTAATGCGTGAACATCAAAATGAGTTCTCATTTTGCTCCCCTGCTACTGCCCACAGTGTCAAGCTGCTGGCACAGGCCTCTCACTGAAGGAAATGGTTTCAGATCAGTGGTGTGCTGGTGATACCAGGTTAAGCAAGGATTGCTGGTATTACCTGACCCCTGTGAGAGGTTTCCTCCCTCCCAGCAGAGGGAGGCAAAACACCCCAGCTCTGTCAGGGGAGTCATCTCTGTCACTTCACTCCTGAGCGACACACTGGTGTCAGATGCAGATCAGGAGGGTGCCTGCTCGTGCAGGGGGGCCGTAGGTAGGCCTTGCTCCCTTGAGGGTGCGGGTTTGCTCCTTGTGCCCCCTTTGTGCAAGCAGCTGGCTCCTTGTTCCTCTCGACGTGTCCATCTGCATGTCTGCTGCTGGGCCAGGGCAGGCTGGGACTGAGCTGCTGCCATTCTCTGCCCCCTCCTCCTGGGTCCCAGACCCGGTCCCTTTCTCTGACAGCTTTGGTTTGAGATCTCCTCTCCCGCCTCCCTGCCCGTGCTGAGCAGCACCCTGCGGGGCAGCCAAACCCACGGACAGGCACTGCAGGTAATGGGATTTCTTCTCTTGCTGCGTCCCCTATTCGGCCTCGCTCGTGCCTAACACTCCTCCTGCCTCTGTTCAGCAAATGGTAGCAGAGGGGACGCATCCTGATCAGTTAGTCACACCGCACATTGCTTTCTCTAAGCAGAAAAACAGTGGGAGCAGGGCCACTGTTTCCAAAGAAATACATTAAGCTGCACTGATATCATTTTAAATTCGTACTGATAGCTGCTTAATCTTTTTTTTTTTCCCCCTCCCTTCCCATCGCTGGCATAAATTCATCGCTTCTGATTACTGCTGCTTGTGCAACAGGGCTAGAGCAATCTGAGAAACAGTGCGTGTAGACTTGAGCAGGTGTCAGGAGACTCCCCCAGGAGTGCCGAGATCTCTTCTAGGGAGTGTATGATGTTTTCCAAACCCCGTGTGGTTGCAGAAATACAGGCGGGAAAAAAAAAGCAGAAACACTGTTCTATTTGGCTTTAGATATCCTGCTGTGTATCTTATTGTGTACAATGAAATCTAAGATCCAAGAAATATAAGATCTTACAGCAAGGTTTCCAATCCCTATTAGGAAAACGTAACCAAAATCTGTTCATTTTTTGCTATACCACACCCCCTGGGGTGATTGCAGTTGAATTCTTGATTATACTGTATGATCCTGAATCTTTTTTTTTTTTCTGGCAATGCGTGTGAGTGAGCTGTTAATATTTCATTGAGAGGATTTCTAGACTTGATTGCATGAATCTCAGTTGTGATGAAATCCTTTGAACTGTACCTTGAGAATTATGAGTTGCACAGCATTTAAATTACGTAAAAGAATATTTAAAAAGGGCATATCGTCAAGGCTTCTTAATGGGAGTGATGTAGCCCTATGAAATATGTTTTGTATGGAGATCACTGTCTTGTTGGTGTTGTGATACCAAACACTTGAAATTATGATAAACCCCTTGGCCTGACTCTGTGAGTCTCAGGCTCGCATTGACTGACAGTGAACTTTTCTTGGGAAGGTGCATGAGCAGTCCTACAGGATATTAATAGAATGACCCTTTTATCTTTTTGGAAGCAGTTATCTCCCAAGTAGGCCATCCTGACATTGTCTTCAGTGACTCCTTGAGCACGAAGCCTCATTTTAAGCAGTTGCTTCAAGAATTCATTGGCATGGTTCTAGGAATTTTATACCTTTATTTTCATTATTTAACATTTGCTTATTACAACAGCTTCCCTTGCATTTTTAATTTCCATATATGTTTTCTTAGGAATACTCCTCTAAAATTTCTTGTTTTAAGACTGCACCTGCTCTCTCCTTTGAATAAGATTTATTTCAAGATTATCTAGAGTTGTGTGTAAAAGTTTTAAAGGTGAAAGAGGAGTGTGTTATTTTTAAGTACACTGTGTTTGATGCTGTTTCTCCTTTGTAATTATTTTTAGTATAAAAGCTTATTTAATCTACCTATAAGCACGATAAAAACTGTTGTATAAATAAGTAGCTGTTTACCCCAAACTGTACAACAAGCTGCCCATAAACATTACAAATCTTTATGCACACACCCCCTTACTGACAGTAAAAAACATACAGTAAGTCTCTAACAAAGATAATTATATAAAAATATTATGAATGCTTTTGGCTATGTTCTCCACTTCCCACTCATCAGATACAATTTCTCACTCTTCATGTACTATTTTATAACTCATGTTTTTAAATTTATATATCTATCCAATAGATGGATCAGGGTCTGGGTGGTTATTGTTGAATAAAGAGTAAATATAACACTCCTTCAAGCCTGTGTTCAGGCTCATGCCTTGACTTAAATGAGAGCCTGGAGTTGCAGAGCACAGTTTGTCCTAGGACACAATTCATAAAAATTGCAACATAATTCATCATAAACATTCCTCTGCTTCAGTGAGCCACAGTAAGGTACATGATGCAAGAAACAAATAGTTGGCAGTTGTTCGTACTGAATCCTGATCTGGGATAATACTTCAAGATTTTGTAGATCTGTAAACTTCTGGTAACTTGAATCCCTGCAAAAATTCCATTTGTTTCAATAAAGTTGTGGCAGGTATGAGTTACTTACTAGTTACTCTAGCTTCAGATTCACAGCTTTCTATTTAAAAGCCCCCTTTTGGTGGCTCGGACTGAAAGTAGTGTTCGTAAATGGTACTGGCCTATTTACCTACAGGCAACAGACAGCAGCCTTACAAGGATAGCCTCCAGTCTTGCAGCTAAAGACTTGCAGGTATATCAGTCCAGCTGCATTTTTTCAATTGCCACATCATAACTTCATTGCTTCCACATGTTTGATCTGGTGGGAAATGGTAATTTACTCTCACAATAGCGTCTATAATTTGTTTTCTTCTGAAGCTGCATAGCTAATTAGTGCTAATTGTCCACTATTGTGGCATTGTCTTGCATTACCATCAAGTGTGAATGCTGGAGGTTGACTGATGTTAGACCTGAAAACATAAATCCAAACAAACATGCTTTATTTTCTTCCCCTCTGTTTAAAGAAGTATTTTTAGGGGGAAAAAACAGAAAATAAGTTCTTATATTCTTTTTGTGGTCTTTTTGAAGTGACACTTGGTCACATTGGCTTAAAATGCCTGTATCCCGTTCTTTCAGTGTCAGCATGAAACTATTCTATCAGCAATATAGGAAAGAATTATGGTGGTTTTCTTCTTCCCACGCAGTATACTCCAAGGTAATTCTTCAGACCATTATTGGACTGGGGATACATAGTCAGTAGAGTTAGACCAAATATTAGTTTGGTCTTTTACCCTCATTTCCAAGGTGTTGGAAATATGATAAAATGACTGGTACCTTTTACTTAATTTTATTCAAAAGTTTTCTCTATAAGGTTTTAGTAATGACTTTCCATAATGTTTCTGGGGAAAATACAACTTTTAAAATATACAAACAAACAGTGATCTGATTCTACAGTTCCCTAGTAAAGTGTTGCTCAACAACTTATTCAGGAAGGGTAAATATTCAGTGAATACCCTTATTCAGTGGAAAGTTTGTTTTGAAGTCAGTGAGAATGTAGGAAGTTAAGAATTGAACCTTTAACATAGAATTGAACCTTTGACATTGAACCTTTAAAATGCAAGGCATGAAAATCTGTTTTGTTTTAACATTCTGGTATCCAACTATTAAAAAAATGATACTTTTCCTGATTCTTTAAAATTCATTGATAGACTTGACTCTATTTTGTTTTATTTTCTTTTTAACAGAATCTTTCTAAGTTATACTCTTTCAGTAGTTTTTATGAATAGTGTTAACAGTGATTATCCTAGCTATGATATAGCACTTTGATTAGTATGTCACAGTGCTTTACAAAACTGTCAGCAATATTACTAGCAATTGTCTCTCAGTTCCAATTGCTTCTTTACTGAATATCTTACCTTTGTTCCCTTTTATAGCATGATGCACATGCTATATACTGCATAACACTTCCCTAAGCAGCTTTTAGTTATCATCTGAAACTAGGCATGCCAGTAGTGATGCCACTGCTCTGAGTTTTGTTTTTCACAGCATGAAGGGTGACCTCAAATGGTAATATTAGTGTATTCATTTTCTGATGTTGATGGTGATTAAAATCAGCTTCACCTGCAGTACCCATTATGTTCTAGTCCTGGGATCATCTTGAGCAAATATTGTAATATATGTGATCAAGATTCACTCTCCCTGTGTGGATATTACATCAGGTTGGCAGTCTGGTTCAAACGTATGTACCACTGTTGACAAAAGTCTAACAAACATGCCTATTTCTCCAGTTGTGCAAATAGTACTGTGGTGCTTTTTTCTTCATTCGTGTTGGCATAGGATGAGATAATGCCATTCTTCAATTTCATGCTAATGTAAAGTTTTGAATTTAAAGAAATAAACATTTTTCACATATCCAAAATGATGAGAACTTGGATTCTTATGTCTATAGTCTTAAACTTGTATGGTATATTTATGGGATAGTGAGAAATAGTGGAGACAGAAAGGAGGAGTTAGAACATTTCCAGATTGGTGGCTGTAAGCTGCAATTTACCTCTGAAATTGTATGTAAATCTCATTTTTTTTATTGTTGTTGGATTGTATTCTGCTAGTTTTTACTATGAGCCTAAGAAACTCTGGGTTAGTCAATATATGAATCCAGGTCTTCAAAGGTGGAATATACTTTATTAAATTGCTACTTTGCCAGCTTCCTTTAGGTACTCTGGAATACGTTATATAGTAACTAACCTTTTGGTAAGGTGATCATAGAGATCAATGGTGAAGATTCTTCTGCTGCAGTCACCTTACTGGTATCTAATAAGAAGGACATTTTCCTACCTCTCTGCCCACCGTTCTCTCTTCCTGGACATATTGGGCGGGGATGCTGAAGGAGCTCGATGAGTGAAATGAAAGAATGGTATTAATATCAAGGGCGTTTGCCCTAGTTTACTTGTTGATGATGCGTACAATCAAGTTACCTTACTTCATGCAGGGCATTAAGCCATAATCATGCATTCCTTATTTCATTAAAACTCCTACTGACTTCTCCAGGGATTTTATTTTCCTTGTGTTATAACTGTGAGAATAAGCTTTGAAAACCCTCATTTTGGCAAGCTGCTCTCTAGCTTGCAATTACATGTAGTGTCACCCCCACTGAAGTCAAAGTTCAGTTAACTGCATGCGCTTTTGACTGTAGACTGAAAGACTGTGAAGCTATCACAGTTCTCAGTCCTGCTTTATAAAATTAATTAATTCATTTTTGCAATTTCGGGGGTTTTTTCCCAAGCATTCATTATAGAAAAAAAATATTCATGAACTATAGCCCTTTCTAGTCTACAGAAAACATGTTTCCTCTAAGTCTTCTGTGCTTGAGCTTAGTTTGCTTAAACAGATCATTAAGACTGCATTTTCTCTTCCATTTAAAAGGCCACATGTAATTTATTTACTTTATGTGAAGCTGTTAAAACTGTTAAACATTAAACCCAATCTGATTTTTACAATATTTAACTTTCCCCACTTCCACATAAAAACCTTAGTACAAACACTACTTTAAGTTAAAAAAATAAAGGTGAAAAAAACACTGATTTCTTATATTTAGAAATCTGATTTTTCTTATATTTAGTTTTGATTGACCACTGTGGTGTTTAAAAGACCACTGTAGGTTTCTGAAGAAAATTAATTTTAAAAATATCTTTCAACCTTTTGACTTAGGCATTATTAGATTGTATAGGCCCATACTTTCCTTTATGTAAAGGAAGGCAAGTTCTAAGCAAAATCTGGAAAAGGAATCTTTTTTAATTAAATATTTTTGAAAACTAATAAAAATAAAAATGTGTATCACTGATAGGGCTTCTTTTTAAAGAATATATATATATTGATATTGAAATAGGCTGAAGTATTATTTTAATAAAGAACAGAAATATTAGTGACTTGCTTTTCTGCTCATCTATTAAACCATTCAAAGTCATAACACAATAATGTTTGCAATTTAGAATTTATTGACTTAGCTTGACAGATAGGTTAACTTTTCCAAGAGAGGCATAGATGAATAGCCTGAGGCTTAGGAGCGGAGCTAGGAACTTTTAGGTTCTATTTCTAGCTTGACCATGGACAAGGTAGCCTCAAAAAGGCCCTTACCTCCTTGGACATAATTCTGCTATCTTTATGCCTTTCCAAGACTATTAACTACCTTTATGCTATGTCCCTGATAGCTATATCAGGTGCTTTCAGTGAGTCATTTAGAGCTTCAAGCTGTTTTTTTTATTTCATTCTAATGATACAGATAGTTTGACTAGTACTTTTGTAGTCCAGTGGACTGTGTGTGGGTCTGAAAGCTTTGTTTGCCAATAGGGTGAGATATTAGGAAGGTAAGAGTTAGCAGGTGCTAATTCTAAGGACTGTTAGTCTTTGTTAAGGTGATCAGTCATATATTCAAGGTTAATACCCACTCTAATATGCACTGCTCAGACCTACCCCTGGAAGGCTCGTAAGCAGGGGTGTGCCTAGGGGCTGAAAGTCTGTTCCATGTTTACCCTGCTCACGAACTATATAGCCACAGTGAAGGCCAGGGAGAAGAGGAGGGGAAGGGCTCCCATGCCACTTGGATCACCTTCTCTGCCTCCTAAAATCACTCTGATGCCCCCACTTCCTGATTAGCTACTCCACCCCCAGATCACTGCCCTGACACCCTGCAGCCTGAGAGCAACGATGGTGGCACCAGAGGCGGCGGGAAAGTCCCCCTCCTAGACTGTTCTTGGGGTCCCTGCAGCCCATGCCATCCCCATGCACACAGATGTAGCCCCTGCTGGGCATCATAGATACCTTGCAGGTTCATGCCCCCCATCCCCTACTTTTCAGTTGTAGGGTCTAGCAAGGGAGGGCTGGATCTGGGCTTGCTGTGGCACTGTGGTCTGCAGGGGTCCCAGGAGCAAGCAGGAAGGAGGAATCCTTCCACTGGCACCTCTGCTACTTTTGGGCTGATTGAGGTAGCAGAGCAGTGATTGGGGGGTGGAGGAGCCAATGAGGCACAGAGGGAACAATTGGGGTGGCAGGAGAGCAACCTGAAGGTGGAGGAGGCAATTTGAGGGGTACAGGGGAACAGCTCCCCAACCACCCACACACCTTTTCCTCCTCCTTTCCCCCTCCAGTCTTTCTCCCCTTCCCCATGCCCCTCTCCCCTTGGTCCCCCTGCCCTCCCTACACCTCTTTTTCTTCATTTCCCCTTCACCCAATTTCCACCCACCTGTTTCCTGGCTGTTTCTAGCTGTAAGTCCAGAGCCATAGAGTCTAGATAGCTATTCCAGCTGGGAGCAGTGCCTTCTGGGATATAAGATGATTGCAAATAGCTGGTTTTATCTCAGGTGAACACCCAGAAACTATTTAAACTCAAAACTAGGTAGCCTACTTCAAAGGTAATCCTCAAAATGGTGTAACTTTAAGATGCCTAAAGGGCACTTAGTAGTACTCAGTCAGCACATCTACATATGCACGTTGCTGCTGCTCAGTCATTTAGTACTTCCTTACATAAGTATGTTACTGTGCAGTCTGGATGCCACATGGGGCTTTTCCCATACCACTGCACAGTAGTGTCAGTATCACAGTTCATACCTGTAGATGCTACATTGCTGTAGTAATGAGCTACGGTGACATAGTTTATTGCTACGGCAATGTAGCGTCTTGTGTAGACGTGCCCAGTGACCCTTGATGGATGATGATTTCAGTTTTAAGTGCACTTTAACTCTCCTTTGGCAGGCCTTCACAGTTGTGGATGATTTTTTGCCACGGTTATCTAATACGATCTACCTGTAATGTGTAATCTCACCCTCAGTTGATCGCTTTCTCGCCTTGAAAAAGAGGCTCAACTTTTCAATTTCTCCCAGCCAGAACATGGAATAATACTTATAAAGTGCTAAGCATTATTATGTATCTTGGCATTGTCAGCTGTGTCAAGTTTAAACTTTTAGAATTCCCCCAATTCTGGTCCAGGTATGAGCTGGAATAACCTCTGGTGTCATTAAGAATAATATAGGATGTTCTGTCTGCAGCAATCCCACATGGTAGGTCCAAGAATGAAGCAGAGTCCTTTTCCCTCTGACTTGATTCTGATAACCTGTGCAGTGATACTTCCCCTCTATGCGGCATTGGCCATACTGCAGTTGGAGCACTGCATCCAGTTTTGAGCACCATACTTCAAGAAGGATGTTGATAGACTTGAGAGGGTCCAGAGGAGGGCCAGTCGCATGGTTAGGGACTTATGGGACAAGCCCTATGAGGAGAGACTGAGGGACCTGGACCTCTTCAGTCTCCACAAGAGAAGGCTGAGAGATAATCTTGTGGCTGCCAACAAATTCATTAGGGGAATGCAACACAGCATCTCCGAGCCCTTGCTCACCAGGGTGTCTCTTGGAGTAACAAGGAACAATGGTTACAAACTGACAGAGAGCAGATTTAAGCAAGATATCAGAAAAGCTTCTTCACGGTAAGGGTGGCCAAAATTTGGAATGGGTTTCTGAGGGAGGTGGTGCTCTCCCCTCCTTTGGGGGTCTTTAAGAGAAGGCTGGATAGGCATCTGGTTGGGGTCATCTGACCCCTGCACTCTTTCCTGCCTAGGCAGGGGGTCGGACTCAGTGATTACAGTCAGGGCGGCTAGGGCCTGGAACCAGCTTCCAGGTGAAGTGGTACAGGCTCCTAGCCTGGGGATTTTTAAGAGGAAGTTAGATGAGCACCTTG
>JAGPOW010000229.1:15074543-15099397 GCA_030014935.1 Caiman crocodilus | reverse complement strand
AAAAAAAAAAAATTACTTCCTTGTTTGCACCAAGATCTTCAGTGAGATTGAGCTAGCAGTGGGAATAGACTTTGTTAATTGTATTAGCTGTAGAATGCTGTAGCAGCGGTATACAAAATATTTTAAATAGTACCAGGTATACAAGTATTTTATAAGTATTTATATAGTTTAAATAGTACTGCAGTGGTACATCAAGAAATGATAGAAAACAGACATTGTACTTGGTGGACTTTTCAAATTGAGTAAGAACATTTTTAGCAGAGTTAAAATTGAAAGCATAAAATGAGACATTAATCTAGCGTTATATCTCAGGTAGTGAGTGATCTGTGAAGTAGAGAGCAGAATGTAATATTTATTTAATCAGGGGAAGCACCAACAAAATGGTTCCCATAGCAGGGAAAAAATACTAACAAGCTGCTCATTACAGTTTATTGTTATCGTTATGTGTTTTTTTTTTCCATATTGAAAGGAAATACCCGGAAACAAGTGCCTCAGATTTCCAGTCTAGCACCAATTATTACCATTTCCATAAGAATAATTGCTCCAGTCTAGTCATTCTTAGAACCATTTCTGTAACTGAAGATTAGTGGGAAAAGTATAATAAAAGTCCTCCCTCTTTTATACTCCAACTTTCTTTGCTGGTCATGAATGTAGAATTTTTAACAGATTGTTAACAGACGGGGTTTGTGTCCTGAGCAAATACTGCAGAGGGACGGGGAGTGAGGAAGGCTGGTTCTGAGAGTGCGACTGGGGTTGTAGGAGTCTTAGCCAGTCCCTGCCTACAGCTACTGCTTTTGCTGCTGGGGCATGGACTCCCTTGGAGGCTGGGGATGATTTTGGCACCCCTCCTACGCCACTGCCTAGGGCTGGTGCCACTTTCACTCACCTCTAGTTATGCTACTGTGCCAGAATAATTTTTAACCAAAATAAAATAAAATAAAAAATCGCTTTTAGACTAGACCGAGCTTGGAAACTTTTAGCCAAGTGGTTAAAAAGTTTGAAAGATATGAGCAACTGATAAATCCAATTTTGCAACAGAAATAGTAAGATTAGCTGTAGCAGGCAGTGCTGTTCTTATCGAACTGAGCATTCAACACAAGATCCATAATCACAAATGGAGCCCTTGTTGGAAGTCTCAGCTGAGAGCAAAGACATACGTGTATGTGCAGAGATATTCTTCTAGATCCAGGGTTGAGGTACATTGGGTGGGAAGGTTATATTGTCTAGGCAAATGCTGTGCCTACTTTCTGGATAAACTGTTAGGATTTTGGCCTATAGGTATTATTATTATTTTTAAATCCAGCATTTTTTATGAATAGAAAAATCACCAAAAATATTGACGTGAACATGTTGCAGGCATGCCTGCTCTCTGAGGCTAGGTACAGGTATTCAAAAAGCACAAGTCAAAATCGATCTAAATTACAGTTTCCTGTAAGCAGCTTGGTTTAGACTGGTTGCTTGCTCCAAAGCCTACGGTGGTCTGGGTTGCTAGAGAAAAATCATTGTTGTTGGCTAGCATGAATTGATATACACAAGTTCCTTGGAGGAGGGGACCATCTCCTTTGCCTTTATAAGCTTTCCTGCCATATATTGGGTGCTGTACCAGTATCTGTACTGTCTGAAGTCACTTGTCGAACCTAGAAGGCAGATGGAAAGTGTGAAAGGGAAGGTAGCAGGCCCAATAACCGTTTTCTTATTAACAAACTGAACACTACACCCATTCTTTTTCTCCCTAAAGCTAAGTGCCTGTGTTGTTTCCTGGTACTGGTATGAGAAAAAAGAATTTAAGACAGGATAATGATAAAAGCTGTCATGGCTGAAAGTCACTTTTGAAAACTCCTAAGAAGCCTATCGGATTTAAATTTGTTGAAGTAATTCTTTGTTTATCATTTCAGCTATGATGTCTTACACTGCAGTTTTCATTCTCCTGTGGGGCACTATCGGGATAGCCAGGGCTGCCAAAATCATTGTTGTGCCGCCAATTATGTTTGAAAGCCATCTATATATTTTCAAGACTCTGGCCTCAGCTTTGCATGACCAAGGTCACCAGACAGTCTTACTCCTCTCTGAAGGCAGAGAAATCCCTCCATCTGATCACTATAGACTCCAACGTTACCCAGGGATCTTTAACAGCAGCACTTCGGATGATTTTCTTCAGTCAAAAATGAGGAGTATATTTTCTGGGAGACTGACAATACTGGAACTATTTGATATCCTGGATCACTATTCTAAGAACTGCGACATGATTGTGGGCAACCAAAATCTAATGCATGTTCTGAAACAGGAGAAATTTGACTTGCTGCTGGTGGATCCTAATGAGATGTGTGGATTTCTTATAGCTCATCTTTTAGGGGTTAAATTCGCTGTTTTCTCCACTGGTCTTTGGTATCCAGCAGAAGTTGGTGCTCCGGCTCCTTTGTCTTATGTTCCAGAATTTAACTCACTTCTCACAGATCATATGAACTTCCTGGAAAGGATTAAAAATATTGCTGTTCATCTGGTTTCAAGACTGGGAGTCAATTTTATGGTTATGCCAAAATATGAAACGATACTGCAGAAATACAAGGCTTTGCCAGAGCGGTCAATGCATGATTTAGTTCATGAATCCAGCCTGTGGATGCTGTGTACTGATGTAGCACTGGAGTTTCCAAGACCCACGCTACCAAATGTTGTTTATGTGGGAGGAATCCTAACGAAGCCAGCCAGTCCTCTACCAGAAGTAAGGTTTGCTGAGCTTTATGGTTATTCTTGTTAAACATGGATGAATTTCTAAAATGAATATTTTTTTTGTCTCTTAAGGAATGTGAATGTATAAACATTAGTTGGTAAGCTAATAGCCTCACATTTTTAAAAAAAATGCTGCTTTAGATTCTTTTTATTTTTTTATTTTATTTAATGCACTGTCACAGTAGATAGAAATTTATTGAGAAAAAAAACAAAACATTTATCTGTAGGAACACATAGCATAAGCATTCCTCTTTCTTGGCTTCTGTAGATGTCCTTCCCTTTTTTTGCTATTGTTTTGAATTAGATATTTTATGATCTAGCAAAGAGACTGTGATACATGGCAGGTTAGCTGCCTTCCTTCCTACTTCCTTTCTACTTTCATTTGCACTTGGTATGATTCATTCCATAGTTTTACATGTAAAATCTCTCTTGTTCCTCCATTAATGTGCTTCCTCTTCCCTTATTCCTCATTCTATGACAGGGTTATGACTCTTG
Source organism: Caiman crocodilus (assembly GCA_030014935.1). Taxonomy (NCBI): domain Eukaryota; kingdom Metazoa; phylum Chordata; order Crocodylia; family Alligatoridae; genus Caiman; species Caiman crocodilus. Next base: position 15,096,175 of record JAGPOW010000229.1, on the reverse strand, counting down.
TTTGAAAGTCTTCTGCTGATTAGAAGATTAAATCATTTCCAATTTATTTACTACAAACATAGATAAAGGTGTACCAGTGAAAACAGAGCTCTGACTAAACAGAAATGCCCCTTAAAAAATGACATTTGGCATCGGCATGCAATTTAAGTATGGATCATGCAATGCTTGTACTGGCTGCTAAACTCAACAAACCTGAACCTCACACTGAAATGACTACAGTGCTTGAACACTGTTAGAAAACTGACTGTACAGACCCTAATGGAATAATTAAATTTCATTGTTTGAGTGTATCCCATACATGGTATCTAATAATGCCTCTGCTCAGTAATACTTTGACTGACAGGAAGAACAGAATAATTTCACAACAAAAAATATAATTAACAAAGAATAGTTATTCATATATTCACTGTTGCTCTGGTTGCAATATTAATCTGTTCAATTAGTAGGTGCTGTCCGGGCCAGAAAGATACTAGGGTGGAGGGATGTGTGTGGTTGTAAGACAGTGTAGTCCTCCATTGCTTAGTTCTAAAAATATTTCATTTGGCTTAGTTTTAGAATCTAGCTGAAAACTCTGAGGCCTAGGTTTCACAGAATATACTCTTTTAATTCCTAGACTTGTTGATATCTTACCTTAAAAATATGACTAGTTCTTCAATAGCAGTGACGACTTTTAGATTAGTTCAGAAATTGTAGCAGTTTAGAACTTTGGACTGCCTGATTTTAAATACTTACATCCATATCTCCATCCTTATTTTTTAAATGTCTTTCTTTAATTGTTGTCCACTTACAAACAGAAAATAAAAACAACTTCAGGGGAAGCAGAGAATAAAGAAGGTTCTATATGAGCAAAAGTAAAGGAAACCAGAGCTGTATTATGGGATACATCGTTTACATTCATATTTATATACTAATGCTGTCTTTTCTTGTACTTATTAAATTATTTACTGTTTAATTGAAGATACTAAATATCACTCTGTTTCATCCAGAAGATCTGAAGTGGTGCACATACAAAATACTTATGATATTTTTGTTAACACACACTGAAAATAGTAGCAATGCCATAAAAATCAGAGACTCCTGTATATAACTCTGTGTGTGTGTGTGTTACCAAAAATATCATTAGTATTTTATATATGCACTGATTGTTCACTCCTATTGATGGAAAATAATTGTGTTTAACATCTTTAATTAAATATTAAATAATTTAATACAGAATACAGAATTAAGAAAAATATCTTTCTTCGTCAATACTGATAATTATTATAATATTTTTGCTGGGAGAACACAAGCAGTTGAGGTAGAGGGGGAGTAAAAACCTGTGACTACTACTCTGTTAACCGCCTTCACAGTAGGATTTAGCAGGCACTGCTGGCTGCCAACCCAACTTGAAGAGACCAGGCAGTTCGGATTCTGCAGAATGAAACCCCCTTCTCATGTTTCCTTGTTTAAGACATGAACTTCAATTTTCACCAGCTAATTTTTAGGAAAAAATGTCTGTGTTATATGCAAGTAAATGTGATATATTATAGCATTATATAGGTTATATAAAATGCTATCATCAGCATTTTAAAATAAATTTAGTGTCATCATTTATGTGATGTGGACTTTGTTGGGCACTCTTTGTAGCTTGTTCGGTACTCACTCCTAAGTTAGTACTGCTAAGTTGGTCTTGTGATTGATTTCCACTGTGTATATTAAAAGGTTATGAGGAAATAAATCACCAAACTGCAATCAATAAAAAAAAATGGATAAGAGCCCAAACGTCTCTTTAAATAATGAATATATGAGAGTGTTTGATCATCAAATTTAGATCATTTTAATTGTGAATGATTCATTTGGATCAAAAGGGGAGGAAATTAGTAAAGTCTTTGCAACATGGACTATTTCATTTTCTTGTAAATTTTGCAATTAGAAGCCTCAATCCTCAGGTGTCCCAGAGCTCAGACAGATGCCCTTTTCAGCAGGAAGAGGAGGAGGTAGCCATCTTTTAACATACATAACCTGTGTGACAAAGTAAGTGTCCCTAAATAAATAGTGTCCAGGAAGTATAGCATTTTAGGAGACAGTCTGGGTGAGGCCAGTAGGAACTTCTAGGTAACAGAGGAAGAACAGGCCAGCCACAAGACCCTTTCAAAATCTTTAGTAACAACTGTTCTCTTTTATTAGAAATAGTTTTGTATATATAAGTTGCTGTACATAATAACAAGTTATTTCATGCAGAAGCCTCATTGAAATACCACAGCCTAGTTTTAGGCAGAAGGCAGGGCAGAGTGGCACCTCAGAGATTAAGGTTGCTTGCAGTTGTGAACTGCCTTCCCCCATGGCACTTTACTTTAAATTCAGTGCACTCCCACACTGAATACAGTGCATGCCCAGAAGAGGTATCATGTTAGTTGGACCCAGCTTGCTCACTGTCTGTACAGATCAAGCACTTTTGTGGGGCTTTTTTGTTGCTTTTATCTAAAGCTAATTCAATCAGCTATTAGATAAAAGCCCCACAAAAAAGCCCTGCTGAAGCGCCCAATCTATACAGACTCTGCAGAGCCAGGTTGAACTAACGCGCTGCTTTTTCCAGTAAAGCACATTTTTTTCCCTCTTCACATCTGTCAGTGTCCAAAATATCAGCTGTCATGACCAATCTTTTGACATTCCATCTTTTGAACTAAAAATCTGTTCCTCTGTGGGATAGCCATTTTAGTATATGTGCTGTAACAGTGAAAAAATTGGTGTCGTGTCAAGTTTACCTTTTGCTCTATACGTAAAGGGTTTTCTTAGGCTAGGGAGTTGGTGTTTTTTGAGGAAATAAAGGTTGGGTTTTGTTTGTTTGCCAAAAATCCAGATGAACAGAATAATAAAGGGTGAGCAAAATATGAAGGCAGTAGATGCATCTATATGTGAAATTAATATGAAGCAGTAAACTCCAGAGCAGTTTGAGTAAGTTACTTCCAGGCACAGTGTCTACACATGCACCCAGGCCAGCCAGGGTAGAGCAGGCCTGAGCTGGCAGGGGGAATAAGGGGCTAGCCCCAGGTTTCATGTGGCAGCATTGGGTGGTGGAGGGGCTGGCTGTGACATGAGGGTGCAGAACCTGCAGAGAGCCATGTGATTAGGTGGTAGGCAGGAGTCTGGCCTCCAGCTGGCTGGACTGACCAGGTGTAGTTTAGGCCAGCAGTCAGTGTCTACACATGTGTTTTGTCATAGTTAATCACCAACAGTGCTAGCTTACGGTGTAGGTAATTAGAGATGGTGATGCTTTACTGTACTGCTTATTAGTCTACTCTGCAATAAAGCACATATGTAGATGCGCCCAGTGTATTTTGTTATGACACCAGAGTATAAAACAGCTTAATTTTACAGAAGCTCAAAACATACTTCATTATAGTGCTTAATTTCCAGCAAGTAATACCTCCTTTTGTTTTCTATCACCAAACTGATTCTTGGACTCTTTCCAGTGTATGTTAAGTTGCATATTCTGTTTAGCTTTTACTTATTCCAACTGGGTAAAAGTACTGAGAGGACTTGGGGAAAAAAAAATAACATTTGGAGGGCATTTATTTTTATCAGGGTGATGTGGGTGATTTGGTTAAACACAGATAACAATAAATTATGCTATCACTGATGGTCTTGATGTAAAGTATAAAAAAGTTCGAATTCTTGGTCTGATGTATTTAGTTAAACTAGATGACTTTTGTACCCTCTAGTATCTGAATTCCTCATAGGACTTTCAGTAAAGTATACTAATGTAAGAGAAACTGCATCGTGGGTGCCTGGGAGCCTTGCCTCTGTTTAAGTCGTATTACATGAAAACTGGATAAAATGTGCTATACCTCTCTAGGATGCCTTCAAGGCACTGAATGGAATATTATGTTTCAGTCACATAAAAACTGGGTATCAACTGTAAAAAGAGCAGTCTTATGTTTTTTTTATCATGGACTGTGTTACCCTGAGTCCCTAAGGACTCTTCAATAGCTCTTCTAAGTATTTCAGTGAGCAAGCAGAAGAAGCAACACAGGTTTAATAATTTCATTTCCTTGTGCTGCTGTAAAAGTGAAAATCTCTGATTAGGAGCTACTGAAATCGAGGAAAGTCTATAGTAAAATGTAGAATGGTATGATGAATGGATGTCCAGCACTACAAATATATACCCTCAATGCTCAGTTATACCTTTTCTGTGTCTAGTGCTTGGTAAAGACTTTCCTTAGCTTGTTCAGCATACTGAAGTATAATTAATGACTATGGTTCTTATCTATGGTTTTCTTTAGAATAAATACAGATTGGTCCATGTGAATTAGTGGTAAGTGTAGAGATGGTCAACTTGGAAGGATTTTGGTCAGTGTGTTATTATCAGTGACATTAGCTGGTATGTTTTACAGCCTTCCAGATTTTACCTTTATTCAAGAGTGAGATGGTATTGGCTTTCAAACAGGAGCTGTGCAGGAGTTCAGGGGAGGGACAAAACATTTGATATCTTTAATGCACTAGAAGCTTCTGTGGAGTATAGAATTATCTCTCAAAGTAAAGTGGCCTTGGAGAATGGCAGCTGGGAAGGATTTTGTATGGAAACTCATCTGTTGACATCTTTGCTTTAAATTGTATTTTGGTTCTTCAGCAACACTCAAGATTCTTAGATCCTCTAAAATAGAAACATGCATATGTGTTTGCAGTAAGCGTTCCTGATGGTGAATAAGTGGTATGCCACAGAACTTAAAAATGTGGGTTTTTTTAAATTAGTTTTTTCTCTTTGTAGATAAAACTGTTGAGGAAATAGGGGTGGCACTACAGCTAGCTTTAATCATAAATTTGAAAACTGGGTCTGTCTCAGACTTACTTTTCTCCAGCAGCTGACATGATGGTGTCAAATTGCAATTGAACTTATTTAGCTCTTAACATTATTTTGTTGGGAAGCACCAACTGACAGGCTTTGTTGAAACAATATTAGTTTATTTTCTAAGATCAGTTACTTCGTTAAAATGGCCCTTTCAAGTTTATTTAATTAATGGCAGATGGCCCTGGAAGGGAATGCTAGAATCAATTAGTCTGACCTCTGGTATGACATGGGTTATAGGATTGCTCCCAGTAACCTGCCTGGATTCCTGATTTGTGGATTCCTGTTTGGCATCTCTGGGTTTATTTTGTGAAGTATGTTTGCATACCTAATAGTGCCAAGTTTATGTGGCCCCATGAAAAAATCTCAAGGCAGCCCAGGGAGCTGCGGTACTGTACTTAAAAATCAGCACTTTAGTCATTTAAATAATCATAGAATGATTATTATAGATGCAACATGTTCTACCCATTTTTTTTGTTTGTTTTGTTGCTAGTATTCAGGAATTAACATAATCCTTCAAGACATTGGGCAATATAGTTTAAAGTCCTTGCACTGGTGTCTCCATTAAATTTGCCTTTCCTTTCAAGATAACAAAATAATGCCTCATGGGCCTCAATCTGCCCCGCCATGCCTCTTCCCTTCCTCCTTGTCCCTTCCCCCACAACAGACTTACCACCCAGACCCAGCTGCTTTCCACAGTGCTGGACTGCATTCCTGTCCCCATGCATTCTGCGGCTACATGCATGCCTGGGGCATTTATTGGCCAAGTTATTGGCTACATATGACAAAAAAAGTTGATAGCCGATCCACTATGGGACTGATGTAACAGTGCACCTCTATACACAGCTTGTTTTTGAAAGGCAGAATGAAGGATTATTGAGAATTATGGCTGCATACAGCAGAGACCCAGATAAGAGTTTTTAAAAAAGTCCCTGAACTGTTTGTAATCAGAGAAAACAGGAAGTTTCGTCCACATTTTGCAGTTGGTTTTCCGCAAAAGGAATTTTAACATGCCATACCCAGAATGTAGAATGAAGATGATGTACTGTGGAAATAGGTTAATTTGGATTATCTTTACTTATTGATCCTCCCTTAATTGTGGTCTGTTCTTTTTAATATCTGTTGGACACCTCTAACTTTATATATGTTTAACACCCTGCTGCAGGGTGCTAATCACTGCCAGTGGCAATTTGTGGAACACTGAGGCACCGGCTAGACCTGTCTTTGGTTCCTTTGGGCTAACGAGGATCCTCAGGATCCCAGTACAGGGATACCTCCTGTAACAGCACTCTGACAGAATAGGCAACTATTTACAATATTTATTATGTAGTATATCGATCTATCGATCGATAGAGAGATATGTATTAATTTGTATTCAGATATTTACATACATATATTTACATTCATACCCATACATTGCTAGCTATTCTAAGGTTTAACTCATAACTCAATTAACTTATGGAATAATACTAATGAATTCAATGCTTACAGATACATATAACTTGGTAACAACACAAATACATGAATAGGTAGGTTATCACACCCCTGTTAGGTCTGATGTAGACACCCAAAATAATGGTCTTTTGGTTGAGTGCTGTTGTCTTGACATCACTTTAGTTAAGGAAAATGTCATCAGTCAGGTGTGGGTGCGATGGGAGCTCCATCGATGGCCCCCGAACTCTACTCCTGATGATGGCTGGTGCCCATGTTCTACCTCCTGTAATACATAAACAGCCACCACCCCATGACACCCTTTTCTGCTCTTCCAACAGGGCTGTTGGGTCTACTTTCCTGGCTGCTCACTCAGGGCCCCCCACGTATGGGTCCACTACAAGATGAGAGAGCTGTATCCACTCCCTAACTCCCAGTCCTGAGTGCTTCCCCTTTAATCAGAGCCAGGGCTCACCTCTGGGCTGTGCTTGCTTCCGTCACTCATGCAACAGGTGGCTCGGCTTCAGCCCCTCACACTCGCCACTGTGGCCCCCCAGCAAGATCCCTGCAGTCTCCTCACAGTGGTTTGTTCCTCCCTCAGCTCCCCACTGTCCTCAATGGCCAAACCGGATCTTGGTGGCCAGCCCATCTGGCTGCAGAATTCTGGGGTTCTGAGAGGGACCCGGTTTCCAGGGCCTGAAGGCAGAATTGCTCCAGTTCTTTTGTTCTTGTGTCTTCGGGGTCACAAGAAAATCTCCCAGGCTAAGCCTGGTATTGGCTCACTATGAGACCACTCAATGGGTGAGTATTCCTTCTGTTACAGCCTGTTATATGTGTATACTCTCTGAAAAGTACATTAAATTTAAGTCTGAGTATACAAAAAAGTAATAGTATTATGCCCTGAAAAAAAAGTTGTATTTCCCATAGTACATTAGCAACCTATTATTTTCCATGTGGTTCCTTGTCCTGAAGGAAAGCTTTGTAGTGTTTGTGTTCAGGAAGCCAATGTTAAACTAATCAGAGCATCCTGACGGGGCCTGGCAATCCCCCTGTCCACCCTGCCCCCTCCCCCCAGCTCAGCACTGTGGGTAGAAGGGAAGGGAGGGCTGCTCTAGTGACCCCTGGCTTCTAGCCTGAGCCACTGCAGGCATATACCTTCATTTTCTCCTTCACGGTTATAAACTGCTTCAGCCTAGCCAGGTTAAACTAACCTGCAAAGATTGAATCAATTCAGGCTCAGGCTTTTTGAACGTTTGTCCCTATCCCATCAGAATGTCTTCTTAAGGTCACCAGATTTGGCTTTTGTGTTTAATATTAAATGAAATCAGCATTAGGTAAATGTGTCTTATCTTATTTATATCTTTAAAAAAGATCTTTGTTTAGTCAGTTGTTAATCAATAAACTAAGGAATGTCCTTGGTGAAAGCAGAAAACAAATTACACTCCTAGTTAGTATTCAGTGTCTGAGGACAATAGTTGAAAACGTCAGTTCCATAATTCGGTGGTGTTGCCTGTAGCCATTTTCGTCTAAGCACATAGGTAAACAAGGTTCTCTGGATAAATGTGATATATTTTGGTGGTCTAATAAAAGATATCACATTTACCTAAAGAACCTCAGATCCATAATGAAATTAAAGGACACTGAGAATAGTCAGAGAAACTATTTACACAAAAGGATGCTGTGGTATTTTATGTAGGCTTATTTACATTAACAGTCTTTAGATTATATGCATTTTTTATATCAAATTCTCTTTATTGAGTAAGTTACCTGAAGGAATTCCCAAGGTTACTGCAAACAAATACCTCTATTATCTCAAGTCCTATCCATTCAACCACTGCATTTCTTCGAAGAAATATTCCGTCATAGACTTACATATTGTCTTGCAACTGCTGCTCTGATTACTGAATCATAATCTTTTCCTGAAGCCAGCAACAGAACTGTATCTTTCTAATATCTTATGACACACTTCTGTCCACAAATAGTTTTGTGATGCACAAACAAATGCATTAATGACCAGTCTCTTTCTTGTGATTAGTCTATATACTATAATATAAAATAATTATTCCATAGCTTGAGTGGTGGTGGAGTGGGAGCTAGTGATGCAAGGTCAGTATTTCAGTGTCACTGCCAGCAGCTTACCTGCACCTGTTGCCCCATATCCCACTGCTGCCCCAAGCACAGATCTACTAGGTTTTGCCTCTGCAATATTTGAACCTGATGATGAGAGATCTCAAACTCCTTAGGGTTAAAGGAGAGAAAAATTGTATATATTTCCATTTTCCTTAAAAAGGAAATCTAGGAAGGCTAGTTTCTTTAGCTTTTGTGTGAAAATGTTTTAAATTCAAGACACAAAATCTTTCAGTTATTCTGACCTATGCAGTAAAACAAAGGTGTTAGTCATTTGTCATAATTTGATTTCACAGGTCACATGCAGAAATTTTAAGACAGAGTGTTACATATACAATATAAAAATACATATGTTACTTTCCAGGTTTACTAGGTTGACACATGGACACTAGAATTAGTAAACACTACATGTTAATAGCCCACCCAATTTTATTTTCAGATGTTTTGGCAGAATTTTGAAAATACTTCAGTTTGACTGGATGAGATGTTTTGATGGCTCAGGGCATTTTTGAAACTGAAATTTTAGAATGGAAATCAGAATTTTGTATTTCTTTTTTGAGTGACTTTCCATTCTTGTCAGATGTTCCAGGTATTTAGAGGAAGGTAATCTAACTAAAGTAGATAACTTTTGCATGTTCTGATAATCATCTGTTTTTACATTTATTTGTCACTATATTGATTAGTTTTAGAGGGCAGTCATTATTTACAGTAAGTAACAAACTCAATCTGCAGTAGGTCATTTAGAAGAGATCAATGACTCCTGAGACAGAGGAGAGGGGAAAGAGAGAAAACACTTTCAACAATGCTTTTACTATGCCCAATTTAACATCTAAGAATAAACAGCAAATAACATTTTTATAGTTGCTTGACGTTAAGACTCTTTTATCTATCCTTTAAGGAATACTGGGAAAGTTAGGGAAAGTAACAATCTGTCTTTAGTTTCTCTGTCATTTAAAATAACAAATCTAGTAATGCCATTTTCAACTAAACCATAACTTCTTGGAGTCCACAGCGGTGTTGTGTTATTTCATGTTTGGCTGAAACTTGACAGAAAACAGAAGTCTTGAAAAAGGGACTGATAACACACAAGTAAATTGAATGTGATATCAGTTTCAAGTAGAGCTAGTTCATGACAACTTCTTGAACCAATACTTTTTGCTGGTAACTGTCACTTTAAATATTCTGTAGTTTCTGCAAAATTAAGCTTCTTGTCTCAGAGCTAAATGTCAAGAGATCTTCTGGCTCCATCAAACCCTACTGCATTGGGTTACCTATGTTTCATATTCTGAATGTTATTTTCCAGTCACAAAGTCATGTGGACTGCCTCAAATTCATCACACTAGGGTTTTTACTGTGAATTCTAAAGATCATAAAAGTTATGTTCAGCTTGTTATTTTTCTTCCAGTCATATAATTCAAGAGGTTTGATTGTACTATAAAAATCTGTATTATCTGCACTCTATATCATTGGATTTGGAATCATGACATTTTTTAGATTAGAATGTAGACAGATTGAGAGGAAGAGGTCCCCCCTCAGTCCCCCCTCCCCTTTTTTCTTTTTTATTTATTTTTTTCCCCTGGATTGACCACTGATATTTGCATTTAAGATTTGTAATGCCAGACAGGAGGTGGCTTTTAAATGTGTTTTGTAGTTTGATACTGCACGGTATGTTTCTTCTATAGATGATTAAATTTTTATTACCAGAGGATTCCTTCTAATGTAGAAACTTAATATTGGCCTGTAGTAGTAACTATACAATAATAAACACAATAAATAATATTATTTATCATAGTAATATCAGTATTATCAACATCTCCAGATGTGACTCTTAGCTGGTACATCATGAGAAGTAGTCTTGATTTTTGAAAATAGTACATTTAGGAAAGCAGTTATTTTTTTTATGGAAAAACGTGAAAGTTTCTGCTGTCTCACATTTTTGTGCTATTTGGTTTGACAATGTGTGTATATGGTCCTGGGAAAAATAGAATATCCTTGAGGGACCTAGACTGGGTAAAAGTAACTTTATTCATTAAATTTCTATATAAAAACTGTAGTCTCAGAAGCACTCACTGGCTTGAATTAAATTCCTTTTCTGCTATATTCTCTGGCCTCATATAGACATTCAGTTTCTCCTGGGGGAGTTGATGTTTAGGTTTTTTCTCCAAAAGTAAAAATAGTGGCTTCAAGAGAAAAATACCTAGGGGTTAAATCACTCTCAGGGGAGTTCCTCTTGAGAGAGCCACATGCCATGGCTTCTCTCAGAAGGAAACACTCCAGCATTCCCCTCTCCAGTGCAGGGGAGGCAGTGTGTTGCTGCTCCAGCTGGGAGCAGAATATATCTCCTTCACAATCCCAATATTGTGCTGCAAGCAAATGTAGGCTGACTGTGGTCAGTCTGGGTAAGCCAATCAAGGCTTTCCTATGCATTGCTGCCATCTGTCACGAGGCAAACTAAGTGAGCTTGCAGAGCATGCTGAGATGTATGCTCAGGGGTCCCTTTAAGTGCACAGTGTCAGCACTGCAAGATCTCCACTCTGTAGAGCCTCAGCAATCAACTTTCTTTACATGCAGGTCTGGGTAGGTTTCTCTATCAGGAAAACAATCCTGGAAGAATTCTCCCAGATTATGTAAATATATGTATACTAGAGGTGCACTGATACATTGATCCCATATTGGATCAGCATCAATATAAGGAAAATTGTCAGTATTGGCAGCAACTTGTAGGTGGCCAGGAGCACAGCCTGAGAGTGTGGAGAGCAGCCGGGTCTGGCTGGGAAGTCTGTTGTGAGAGAAGAGGTGGTGGGGTGGGGGTATCAGTTCAAGGCCCCTACAGTGAGGGAGGGAGTGGGGCTGGGGCTGGAGAAGGGGCAGGCACTGCACAGTTGGGACACGGTGTAGGATGAAGTCACGAGTGGCTTGTTGGGCAGTGTGGGGGGATGGCTCCTGTCACTGCAAACACTCTGGGAGTGCATGGGGGGTGTGTTCCTCTGGATCACCACGGGCTGCCACTGTGGACTAAGGCCAGGGAGGCACCAAGCTCTTCCTGGCATGGGGGCTGGGCCAGGCTGTGCTGAGGATGGGTGGCAGTGGTGCTGGGAGTGGGGGCTATGGAAAATTGTGGGGTGGCTGCAGCAGTCCCATAGTCCCCTTTCAGTGCCACTGCTACACGCCTCAAGCACAACCCTGGCCCAGCTCCCTGCTGGGAAGAGCCTGGTGCCACCCCAGCCCCACGCCACAGTCTGCTAGAAGCTTTGTCCCCCACCCTGCCCCGGTACCAGCCCCAGCCCTACTCCCTCCCTCACCACGGGAGCCTTGATCTAATCCCCACACCTCCCTTGCCTCTTCCCCCCACAACAGGCTTATCAGACAACATGCTCTCCATGTTGCCTGGCTGCATATCGGCAATAGGATCAGTATCAGCTGATACAGCTTGCTAAAAATTGGCAGCTAGTATTGGCCCAAGAAAGCTCTATTGGTGCACCCCTAGTGTATACAGACTTTGTGTATCTACAGCAGAATAAACATGATACAAATTGTAGCCTTTGAAGATTTCTGACAGAAGATAGCATGGGAGAAGCAAAATAATTAGAAAGATGATATTGTTCTTCCCTTTCTGAATACGTACTGCTGTTAAAATCTTGGTACTTTTCTGGATACTTGGGTAATCCAAACTTCAGAGCATGAGCCATTACTTTGGGGTTTTTTTGTTTTTGTTTATTTCAATTCAGAAACAGTTTACTTTTTGGCTTAATAACTGTATTAAGTTATTGGTTACACCTATGTCACCAAAACCAATTGTTTTCCTTCAGATTATCCGAATGTAAAAAGATAGGATTTAGCATCAATTGTACCTGTTATTTAAGTATGGCTTGAAATAAAACAATATAATTTTCCAGTGTAAATAATTTAAAATGCAAAGGCCATTAAAAAAAATAGAGCATTTGAACAAATGTCTGCTTATGTGATTTTGTTTAGGTCAGATTTAAACTAAACTGGGATAGGACTTAAGTTATCTATCTGTACCTTATTTTACTATTTTAACTTTTAAGTGAAATTAATTAATCTATTTAGTAAAAATTATTTTTCAAAGAAATTTTAAATTTGTTTCTGTCAGCTGCAGGTAATATTTTAATGTTTAGTGTACACATTTAGTGTAGAGATGTATCTGTGTTTGTATTAAAGAATGATCATCCACAGCCATAGTCAGAGAACAGACATTTGTGCTATTCTCCATTTTAATCTAACAGTTGAAAAGGGAAAGCTTCTGATATTTAAACCCAGCTATGTTTGTATTTGTATACTTTCTTTATCTGAAATAAAGCTCAGTATTAGGCACCACTGGTTACTGCCAGCTGGGGCCTCACACTATAGCCACAGCTGTGCATTTAGTATTAAAGCCTATTAAGAATAGCTAATTAGAAATTCCAATAAGACAAAGCTTACACAGTCATGTCATCACAATACCATTTTTGTCTGAGAATGATAAAAAGATTTTTTTCTATACAATAAAGGTTTGAGTAATAAGTACTTATTCTAACTGTACAAGCACAAGGTACAGTTTAGTAAAAAAATATTTTTATAACATGTTGAAGATTAATCATTATTCAGGGACAAGTCATAATATTTACTGCTTTATGAACTTTAGGCTACAATAAATACTGCTAATCAAGGGAAAGGTGTGGACTTCCTAGGGCCTTGTTATAGAATAATTTTGGGTGATTCCTAGAGTTCTTAATCCCTGGATTCTCTTCACATTAACACTTTAAAGTATTTGGAAGCCACTCCTTATGTGGCTCAAAGTTACGCCGCCCCAGGGCAGGAGTATCTCTGATCCACACTACCCAGATCCTGTTCCATTAAGGTATGGCCACTCTCCGCAGATGTGCCACTCAAGTTAAAGTCTTCCAGTATCCCAGGATCTCTCATACCCCTGCCTGTAGAGATGAGAAAGAAACCTGTCCTGGCTTACCAGCCCTCTCTAGTGGCACGTCGCAGCTGTGTGGGGCGGGACAGTCAGAGAAGGTTTCTAGACCAAGGGTTTGATTGCTCCTGACTCCAAGCTAGCAGGACTAATGCCGACAATCAGTGTTTGTGCAGCTCACAGTTTAAGGTGTAACAAGGCTCCTAGATAATCTCTGTGAAAAGTATTATGCACAATGGTAGAAATGAATTAAAAATAAATTCCTGGTTTCTGACAGAGATTTAGCCCAGTTAAAAAAAAAAAGAATTACTTCGTATAAAGCCTAAATAAGCAAACACCCCAAAATCTCAGAAAAGAGTGTTTAGGGTTTACATCTAATTTGGGGCATGGTTAGATATGAGGTGATACCTATATAATAATTATTTAAATCAAATTAGTAAAATTAGTGCTTTAGATCACTTTTTCAGGCTTCAGTTATTTTCCTAAAGAGATTTAATTATCTGGTATAACTGTAAAAACAAATAGCATGACACTAAGTTATCATCTTTAAATAATGGAGAATATACACTATAAATTGTTTTATAGTATAACATACATGTATTCAGATCTTTAATTTTACACTTATTATTTAAAAAATGGAAATTGTTTGATTTTCTGAATACCAGATATTAATATTTAACTCAGGAGTTATCAAACTATAGATGAACGAAAGTTGGATTTTCTAAAAATGCACTAAAACTAGTGCATTAATTTGTTAAACTGCGTTAAACCTGTTCAGTGCTTAAAAAAAAGAACCAAAAATTGCTTTTAATTGAAACTGATTTACCAAACACTGAAAGGTCATATTATTTAACTGGTGGATTTTTTTTCTGGTCACTCTGGCCCAGAAGTAGCTAAGTGCCTACTCGGATTTTGTAAAGTACCGAAACAAGTTAGGTGTTTTGTCCCATTGATTTTTTTTATGTCCAGTATTGTTAATGAGAAGTAAAGGCTTCTCTGCCTGGTTAGGTAATTTTATATCAATGGGACTTTTTAAATCAATGGGTTTTAGGTACCTAGTTGCTCAGGTGCTTCTTTTCAGAATCCCACCAGGAACCAATCTGTATCTTAAGTACTTTAATACATTTGAAAATCTGACTTTGAGTCCTTCAAGATTTTGGAATCAGTGGCTGTCCTTTCGTATCTGTTTTTTCTTATTGGTTAGAAAAGGAAAAGATGTTTTCCCTACTTTTTCAGCTTCCAATTCGGGTAGTCCTAATGAAGTAACTGTTATGTCTGTACCTGCTAGCTAAACTGAAACATAAAATAATTAAGATGAAAGCCTAAGGCACAACAGAAACTGAAAGTATGTGAATCTGGAAGAAGGCAAATATTAGGATTTGTTTGGTTGTAAAAACTGAAATCCTTCCTTGTGATACTGTAGGAGATGTATTAAAATTTGAGGAGGATTCATCATGGCAGCTTATTTTTTATATATTTACATGATTTTAAGAGATTATAGGATGTTAGGTCTTAATATAAGTTTTCAGAATTTCAAATATAAACAGATTTGTTTTAAAGGAGGAGAATGCATATTATTTAAAATTCAATGTTTTAATTTTTTTATTAGACATCACTGATTTGTCTTGAACCTGTGGGAGTCTGTTCAAGCTTCTTTTTTCCTTTCCAATATAAACTGCTTTTAGAAAAGCAAGCTGTCTAAAATTTCTATTGAAAATACTGTAAAATAAAATCTTTAGTCCCTCTTGGAGTCTTAAGTAACAAACAGAAACAGTATTTAACAGAAAAGATAAATTTATATAGGTATCCAAAAAAGGAATAAGGAGAGTACCCCTGAAAGTTTTATATAAAGGTGGAAATTAAAGAAAGAAAATGTTTCATGTCACCTAATTTTTCCCTCAACCAGTTTTTATGTTTTCTCCAGCATAGTTCCCAGTGTTTTGTCAAAACAGTTTTAAATATTGGAAGAAATTGCTTCCACCACTTTCCAGCATAATATATTGTCACATCAGAGGTCAAAACAAGAAAGTAATGAATAAGAATATTTTGCTCCAATCTGGATGTGTCTATGTGAGCTGCTAACTATGTAGTAGACTAATAACACTATGCAGTACTGTGCCAGGTGAAAACTGTGTTAATACTGCACAGTACTTTTAGGCTACTGCACAATAAGCCTCACTAAAAACCTGTGTGCCAAAGATGCCATATTGTAGTGCAAATTACTGTGCATTGGTTTAGTAGTTGTTTAACTTGGTGGATGCACCTTCTATCCTGTAGCACAAGAGAGTATCTCTTGAAACGTGTTCAGAGTGGTATTACCTGACTTGAGAGACATCATTTTTTAAATTAAAACAAATACCAATTAGCCTCTGATTCTGCAGGAACCAATTTATCAGTGGCATCATGCTGTTTGCAATTTCCACTTGAATCTGAAGGTCTTTTATAATATGTTCATATTAAATATGTTCATGCTATTATGGCTTTCTTTTCTGTCATATGTAGTTAGTTCTAAAATATTACAAAGCTTGGGTGTCCCTAAAAAAGACTAGGAATGGATTCCAAAACTGTTTCAACAATGTGAGATATTCAGGGTTCAAGAAATTAAACTTGAAGGTTATAAGAGTAAGCAATTAATTTGAGGAGAAATTCCAAACAGACTAACATTGTAGGTTCAGTGACTTTCATCCTGAAGGCATACGGGGGGTTATACAGGAAAAAATGTGCCGGGGTAAATGCAAATGGTTGCCCGTGAACGTAAACAGAGCTGCAGTTTTGTGCATGGAATTTTCTACTCGTGGTGCACTAATACTATGCTTGGGGACAACAAGTAGAGGTTCCCAGACTAACCAAGTTAATATTTTCTAAGTGTCTTACTACAAACTGGAAAATGCCAGTCCTATGAACTTTTTGCTTGTGGGGGGCTTCATATGCTGTCACGTGTAGTTTTCTAATATCCAGTGACAGTTGGTGTATTGCTTTGTTCTTTAAATAGAAAATTCAGAAAAGTTACCCTCTGAAATGAGAAATCTGATGTTCTTTTATATGAGGAAAACATATTTCATTATGCCTTGGATGCAAAATTGGATGTAGGGAAGGAATATAGGCTGAAAACACATTTTTATTTGTCTTGTATAAGAACTCTGGTAGGCAGACGGGTTGCTCTGTTCAGTTTTGTCACTGGTCTGGGGATAGTCTGTTTCTACCCTTTCTCAGGGAAACGCAATGCAGAAAGGCAACAGTTTGCAAAACTTTGATCTGTGGATTCTGAAATGTGAAGAGAAGCAAGGACCTCTTGATACCCCAGAGTCCCTAAAACCATGAAAAGACACCCCTATGTACACAACTGTTTTGTAGCATTTGGTGAGAGAGAATAGCAGTTTTTAGACAAGAGGATCTGAGTCAGGTCACCTGGATTGTATACTGGGACTGAATGCAGAACACTGTTCAAACATTTCCGAGTTGTAACTATAATTGTCTGTCTTGTCTTTTGTAGGTAGAGCTGTTGTGTTCCACAGCTCATGCCTCTCTGAACCAGTTAGTCTAAGGTGCTGCCCTGTCTTACCTTCTGCTTGACTGGACACAAGGCCCACACCACCTCTCTGCCTTTAGTGTACTGTCTGTTGCCTATCACAGGGATGCCCAAGTGGCAGCCCATGAAGGGTTAAGATGCAACCCTTGGGCTGGTGCCTGGCCATAACCATTCTAGCAGCAACAGCAGCCTGAATTGTTAGGCTACTCCACTCTCCTTCAAGTTCTGGTTTTTGCACCCATCTCAGGGAATAGTGTAGTGCAGCACGGTGAGGCTGAGGCCATGTGGTACAGCAGTGGGGGCACCCAGCGGAGTGCACAGTGCAGTCATGGAGAGGGGCGTAGGAGTGTCTACACAGGACTGTTGCAGGAGTGTAAGGGGCGTCTGTATGGGCATGTGCTGCAGCAAGTGGGGGAGAGTTCAGGCATGCACTACAACTGGGAGTGTCAATGAGGCCTATGGCCCGGAGTCCTGTGACTCCCGCTAGCATGGCCCACATGATGTGCGGCCCGGGGGTTCCCAGCCACTTAAACGTTGGATGACTGTAGCCTATCGTAAAGATGTCTTATTGTTTCTCCTGTCTGTATCCACCTTTTATCTGTCTTGCACACTAATGGTAAGCTATTTAGAGTAACGATGTATAAAACATGAATTACTTTGAATGTATAACAACATAGAAAGGGGCATAACGTAAGCCTGTAGACAGGTAGATGACAGTGGGAAGAGACGCATGGGAGTATAACGCTGACATGCTTTAAAGCAGCAGCTGGAAGCGTTTCAGAGCTGCAGGCTGGAATAACCTGGCTCAGATCCGAGGTATTCCAGGTTCCAACCCAGCTGCAGCCGCTCCTTTTTCCTGTCTCCACTTCTCCCCAGCCCCAGCTGCAGCATGGGCTCAGCTTCCAACTGCCTGGTGCTAGAGTTGCTCCTTGCCACCTGCATGGGCCTGGACAAAGTCCTCCACTGGCAGAATGGTGCCACCCCCTACCTGCACCTCCAGCCACACACTGCTGAAGCCCCTGCAGGGTGTATGTTGCTGACCCCTGCTTTAAAGAACTGAGCAGCACAGGCCTAAGCCTAGCTAGGATCCATAAACTGGATGTTTCTTTACCTAATGGGATGGTTTTTTAGGATGTGTTCTAGAAATAGCCACTGATCCTTATAAGAAGTGGTAGGAGTTGCTTTTTAATAAAAGAGGAGAAGAAGGCATTATAGCTCATTCCCTTTAGTCCATAGGCCAAAGGTTAAAGCGGTATGTGGCAGGTCTGTGGTCTATACCCTTCTCTGGCTGAATGGATGTGCACTCGAACCTTTTATGTCCAGAAAAATGCTCTAATCCCCTTGATGTAGATTCTTGAGGGATTCGGGAACTTTTACTCCCTGCTGTTGAAGGTGCTGTCCTTTGCAGAAAAATAACTCAGGGCTCAATGGGCAAGAGTAAGCACTTCCTTCTGTAAAGTTTAGGACACTTCGATGAGAAGTGTCCTGGTTTCCCATGCCTCCTCCCCGATCTGTTTCTGTATTTAATAGTAATATTTGAGTAAAGTGCATAAACACTATACATTGTAAGAGCAAGTAAGAAAGAATTAGTAAGGATCTACTTAAATCACTTTTTTGCATTTCTCAGGGAAAGCAGGAAATCTAGGACTTTCCAAGGAGAGCAGGGATATACCCTTCCCACCTCAAATTGGCATGCAGTCACCTGGTGGAGGGGGGAAAAGGAAGAAAAAAACCCTTACTGGAGGCGAGCAACAGTAAGCAGGGAGCAAAGGAAAGCACAGGAAACCTTCCCTTGCAGCATGGAGGCCCCAGGGAAAGTACAGGGTCTCCCAGCCAGACTTAGTGATTGAGCCAGTTGGCATGCTGATTAGCCCAATCCCTGGGTGGTGTGGGAGAGCAGGAGGATTTAAAGAGAATGCATGCAGGGCTGTGGTGCTAAGCTGGTCTGGGGATGTGGGGAATGTAACTATCCTCCGTGGGAGAGGGGAAATGGGAGCAAACTGTGCGGACCCAGGAAGGTTAAACTGAAGTGGCACCTGTCCCACAGTCATCTCTGCTCCTGCTTCCCATTGTCCCCCACCTGCTGCCAGCTACCACCCCTAATGGATTAGCCTTCCCACCCCTACCAGATTTTTTTTTCTTTTTCATCAGCTGTTTTTGGGCACTGACCATGCCTGTGGCTGCTGGGGGAAAAAAAAACAGAAAATGGTGCGGAGCGGAGATACTACCAGGCCCTCAGCAGATGGGCAGAGTGAAGTGTGTGGGGGGGTGGCACCTGCAACGTTATTCAAGGTCCTGCAGTAACTGGAGTTACTGCACAGTTGCACCAAGGAGCGGCTTTTTCATCATGCTGACTATGCAGTAGTTCATGACTACTGCGCAGTAGCATTGTGTCATACTTCCTGCCATGTGACCCTACTGGGCACTAGTTGAGGCCTACTGGGCAGCGAGCATCTCATGTAGCCACAGCTTCCGAACACCGTTCAAGTGGAAAGAAGTTCATGTCTACCTACCCTGAAAACCAGGGATCCTTGATTGGGAATAACAAACATGAAACTATGGCCAATAAATCATTCTTGGCTAAGTCTCACAGGATGCATCTATATGAGCCGTGTATTGCAGTTGCCTAATTAGCTCCTCTTTAGACAGCTCAGCATGTATTCGTGCTGGGCTATTAGGCTGGAGTAAACTAATCTACTCTGCCATAGGCAACTGGTAAGGTGTGCATGGGGGTGCTAACAGGGCCAGTGCCCCCCCTGACAGTGTTGGTTACTTCTGCAGCTGCCCCCCCCAGATTCAGGAGGCACCAGTCACTCATGAACTCCCCTGCAGGTTATTACTTGTACGTACAAGTATTATCCTATGATGGAATTTTTTACTCCACAGTAATGCACGTGTAGATACTAACAGGGCAGGCTGGGGCATGAAGTTGCTTCAGGATTGTTACTTGCCTGCTGGCTAGACCTGCACTGAAGCACCCTTGTGCCCCAGCCAGCTGCTCTGCAGCACATTGAGCTCAGTTGGAGCAGCCCTGGGCTTGCAGGCTGCTGACCCCACAAGTTCCATGTCAGCCAGGGTCCTCTGACTTGGCTCAGTGTGCTGCAGTCTTGGGCTGTAAATGTGGCACCCGGGAGCAGTAAACTCCAGCACAATATGTGCCAGAGTTTGCGTTGTATTAATATGCATGTGTAGATGCATCCAAAGAGACATAAGTCTTGCTATACCCACTAACATACCATAGTTAGAGATGTGGAGGGCAGGAATTCAAACCTACAGGCTAAACCAAACCATCAAAAGGAAGCTGCTATGAATTTAAAGTGTTAATATAGTCAAAACTGCTTCCTAAAAGAAGTGGAAATAATTCCACTGAGTCTGGAGGTCATTTAGTCCTATAGAGAAGTCAATGGGTCTCCAGTCATATACTATAAAAGAGAAAGAGAGGTATACAAGGCAACAGCTGAGACAACCTAGAGATACTGAAGTTTACAAAGGAAGAGATGAGCAGGAAACAAACCAGGGAATAGCTCCTGGGAGTATCTCCCAGGGAAATGCTTTGCCAGAAGCGTAAGAGATTTTTTATGTGTAATGAGTTAGTATTTTAAGTAAATGACATACAGTCATTTAAAATATTATGTTGAGATTGGTTACCTAATTTGGCTCTTGATGAATGTCAGAATGTTTCATCTTGCCTCCCAGACTATGTTGCTCAATGTTAGGTGGGAATATTTCAACGGGAGAGGGAGAGAACAAGGGATAAGTGCTGGCTGCACTGGTGGTTTCTGCCCAAGTGTATCTGATCACTTGGGACTGACAGTGATATGTTTTCTAAAGTGCACTGAAATGAAAGGCCTGAAGTATCTAAAATGGAGAAAAGAAAGGAAGGTGGTAGCAAACCTCACTGGCAGATTGATTTATCTGCAGAAATATAAGATGACCCAGCAGAACTAACAAAACAGCCTTAGCCTTATTGAAGTGAATGATAAATGTGACTTTTGACTTCAGTGATGCCCAGATTTCACCTAGGGAATTTCCTTCTAGTCTGATGGGAAAGGCGAGCAAAGAAACATTTTGAAAAATATTAATATTTAGATCATGTGAGAGGAACTGCTGGTTTTATGAAATGAGCTTTCTTTCCTGTTTGGTAGTATATCATTGCCATTTACTATTTAAAATAGTCCTATTTTATAAAGCAAACATGTAGTGTCAAGTAAGGGGAAGCCAACCAGAGGCATGTGCCCAAGTATAAAACCAGCCCAATAAATTGTATTCTTGAATGCTCAGAGATGGGATGCAAGTTTACATTTAACAAGTGTATGTGTAAATAAAATAGCAGTACTACCACTAAAACCTTCAGTATGTATTATTCTGTTGAATCAATGTGATTAGGTATGTGACTAAGGGTTTTGTGAGATGTAGCTCAGTATTTGCATTTTAATCAGTAATTTTATACAAAACTTTTTATAAATGTATTGACCAGAATGATCAATACTGGTCCAGGATCAAAACTCTGAAGTGAGGAAGTTTCTGAAGTGTGCTTCTGGATTTTCAGCTCAGCCAGATGTCATATGGATAGAGTACTATTGTCTTTTTTTTTGCTTGCTAAGTTCATATTATAACTGCTAAATTGCACATCTGACACTTTATATGAATAAGGAAGTTATAAATAATATTGTACAGCATTACTCAGTAAATGTCCATAGTATCATAGTACCTAGGGTCAGAAGGGGCCTAGAGCAGGCCATCTAGTCTGACCCCCCGCCAACGGCAGGAAACGAGTGCCAGGGTCACAGGACCCCAGC
>JAGPOW010000229.1:15049872-15070907 GCA_030014935.1 Caiman crocodilus | reverse complement strand
AAACCAAAACTTTACATTTAAGGTATTTATTTTATATCCCAGACCAAACACTGGCATCAATCAAGAAAAGCATTCCCTGTACTTCATTTCTTTTCTTTACAGAATAACCAAGTTGATCTTATTATAAGTGTTCTGTTATATGTAACAAAAATATAGGACAGACCACTTAAAGGCTCTTTTATGTCCATCTGGAGGACTTTTTCTTCCCATAAATTTAAAAGGGTTTCTGTGCTTGGTTCCATTAAACCAACAAGACAAATGCAGTGTATGTTCAAATATCAGATATCTTTTAGAACTGCTTTTCTATTAGTAATTACTTCAAACTAATGAGCAAAAACCCATTGAAGCCAATAATAAAACTCATAGTGAGTTCAGTAGACCCAGTATTTCTCTCTACTTCTGGGTGCATATAAGTCTTTTAAGCTGTTTTTCTTGTAGGTAAATCATTCCTAGAATTGTACTTAATGGTTGACTTGGCTGGGAACCATTCTGACATCCACTGCTCTGAACAGCATTGGGAAAACTCTAATTCAGACTTGTGTAATATAATAATTTTTGTTTCTTTGATGTGCATCGTTGGCAACTGTATTTCAAAAGAAGCAGATATTGTTTAATATATTATCAAGTACCATTTTAGCTATTGAAATATTGTAATTTATAAATGGTTTGTTACGGCTTTAAGAATATATACAATGAAGACTTCAGTAAGTGCCATAAAATACAAAGAATTGTACAATTATCTGATAGGATCATAGGAAAGTAGGGCTGGAAGGACCTTATGAGATCACCTAGTCTAGGCCCCGCTCAAGGCAGGACCATCTCCCACTAAGCCATTCTCATCAGGTGCTTGTCTAACTTGCTGTTGAATATTTCCAGGAATGGAGAGTCCACAGCTTTCTAGCTAGTTTGTTCCAGCACTTGACTACCTTTATGCTCAGAAAGCTCTTGCTAATCTCCAGCCTAAATTTCCTCTGCTGTATTTTGAAGCCATTGCTCCTAGCTACAGAGAAAAGTCTCTATCCTCTTGATAATCACCCTTCAGGTATGTGAAGATCGTTACCAGGTCCCTGCTTAATCTTATCTTCTCCAGACTAAATAACTCTAGCTTTTCAGCCTAGATATGTTTCCCAGGTCTCTAATCTTTTTTGTTGGTCTCTGCTGAACTTTTTCCATTCTGTCCATGTCTTTCTTAAAGTGTGGAGCCCAAAACTGGTCACAGTACTTCAGGTGAGGTTTCCAAGACCTGGCTAGACAAAACCTTGGCTGGAATGACCACGTTGGGGATGTTCCTGTTTTGAGCAGGGGTTGGACGAGATGACCTCCTGCAGTCCCTTCCACCCCTAATTTTCTATGATTGTGACTCACCAGGGATGAATAGAGAGGAAGAATCATTTCCCTTAATTTTCAAGTGAGGTTGCAACCCAGTATGCTATTAATACAACCAAGTATGCTGTTTGTTTGTTTGTTTTTGTTTGGGTTTTAGTTTGTCTTGGGTTTTTCCTTTTTTTTTTCTTTCTTTTGCAATAAGAGTACACTGTTGGCTAATATTCAGCTTATGGTCTGCTGTAACCCCTGAGTTCTTCTCTGCAGTACGGCAAGCTAGCCAATCATTCCCCAATCAGTATTTGTGCATTTAGTTATTCCATCCCAGCTGCAGGATTTTTCACTTGCCCTTGTTGAATTTCATTTTATTGATTTTGAATAATTTCTTTAGTTTATCCAGGTCCTACTGGATCCTAGTCTTACCCTCCAGAATATCTGCAGCTCAGCCCAACTTAGTGTCTGCTAAATGTGCACTTAGTCCCATTGTCCAAATCATTAATAAATGTTACCCTCAGTTTATTTTCATTTTCATTTTCCCTGTATTCGATTCAGTTACAAAGTAGCTACAGCTTACAATTTTTCTGGAAAGTGAAAGCAAAACTATCTTCCTAAGAAAATGAATAATTAGAATTTTGTATATAATGATAATAGTAGTAGTAATGATAATTGTAATTACACTAACTGATTATCCCTAGTGACAGCAAATTGAGTTTCTAATACATAGCTGGCCTATTTGCTGAGACTGTAAGTGAAGAAATTAGAGAAGGTCCAGAGGCAGGTAACAGAAATGATAAGGTGCTTGGAAAGCAAGTTATATAAAGAGAGGCGTAAGGAGCTAGGAAAGTTCAGCGCTCAGAAAAGGTCCTTAAGAGGGCATATTATAGCAGACTTCAAATACTTGAAGGGCTGTCATAAAGGTGAGGGAAAACTCCTTCTGTCTCTTGCTGTGGAGAGGAAGACACTGACCAGTGACTTGAAGTTGCAGCAAAGTAAATTTAGATTGGATATCTGGAAAAACTTCTTCAATGTTACAGGCAGTGGAAAAGGCTGCCTAGGAAAGTTATGGACTCTCCATCACTGGAGGTGCGCATGAACAGGTTGGACAGACACTGGTTGGGGATGATCTAGGTGTATCTATGGCTATTCTGTATTATGGGTATTTCTAGTGTTTCTGGACTTTGCTCGTTGCCCCCATGCCCCTCTTTCTGCTACATGGGTAAGGGTGTTTTTAGGTCTACCTAAAAGAGGCATTGGGTATTGGCTACATCTAAGGCTGAGCATTTTGACTGCAGTGTGCCAATGCTCATGCTGGGACTAAAGCCAGGGTCTTGTTCCTCTGCTCAGGGTCAGACTGATTGCCATATTTGAGGTCAGGAAGGAATTTTATCCCATGGTCAGATTGGTATGAACTATGGGGGTTTTTACCTTTCTTTTAGTGTGGGGCATGGCTCTTTACCCAGGATCTCTTGAGAATATATTGACAACATTTCATAGAAGCAGGACATCGTCTACTGCTGTTTCCCTGCTTTACCTGTGGCAGGTTAGGGTGTTAGGTCTGTGCTACGTCAGAGTTGATGGTAGTCTTATTTAGGGTTTAGATTATAGATTGCATAGGACGATTTGGATAAGGATGCTCCTGCCTCAGGCAGGGGGTTGGACTAGATAGCATCTGGACATCCCTTCTGGCCTTGTTTTCCATGATTTTATGTTTTTAACTAAAATGTTTTTAAAATGTAAATGTCTTTTCTTTTGGGAGGGTAAATGTACCAGCGTTAAACAGATCTGTCTTATTCCTGCTAGGTTCACATTGCTTCACAAACAAAATAAGCTATTGCATGGTCAGGAAAGATGAATTTTAATTTGCTGTTGTTTCTTTGGTTGCCTAATGAAGGTGCTTAATAGTATTATAATATTGTTAATTTGTTTTCTTGGAAGCTTTGCAGTTATGTGAATAAGACAAAGAGTCTTTCACCTTGTTTGATTATCTCTGGAGATTACCATAAACAAAACCTCTTGTATAATGAAACTTGTCCTTGTATAGTACTATTAATTTCTTCTTATAAATGTGGGTCAATCTCTTTCCCCAAATCTCTAGTTCCTTGTGTAGATACACTTGTAGCTCTATAGTAAAAAACCTCAAACACACCTATCTAAATTCCCTTTTTTCTTTCACTGAGGTCAAATACCAAACCTCTGAGTTTGAAATGTCATTTATACATTTTATGCATCTTACTCATGTGCATACAGATGGATTACCTATCCATTTCTAGTCAAACTCAAGTCTTTTACATGGATATGTGTATATTTGTTGATTCTGACTAAATAGGAAAGAATCATTTCACTTGTTAAATAGACTGTTAATTAAGAAATTTATACCCAACCTCAGGAGAAAGTTAATAGTCTTGGTATAAATTATGTTATTCGAATCCCCAGCTCTTAACTTATAAAATTAAAATGTCTTTTGGGGTTTGGATAATCCAGTATTACTGTGGCCAAAGAAGTTTTTAGTATTTAGTGGTAATTTTAGCTCTATTCTAAGTCACGTTTATGCTTTATGGTGCTGACT
Organism: Caiman crocodilus; assembly: GCA_030014935.1. NCBI lineage: Eukaryota > Metazoa > Chordata > Crocodylia > Alligatoridae > Caiman > Caiman crocodilus. The sequence continues at coordinate 15,067,018 of JAGPOW010000229.1, read as the reverse complement.
GTAAATTTCTGATTTAACAGGACCTCCAAAGCTGGGTGAATGGTGCTAATGAAAATGGCTTTGTCCTTGTCTCATTTGGAGCTGGAGTGAAATATTTGTCAGAAGATATAGCAAATAAGTTAGCGCAAGCCCTGGCAAGATTGCCTCAGAGAGTTATTTGGAGGTAAGCTGTACAATATCTTCTGGATTTGAGGTAAACTTGAAGAATAGTCACTTTCTACTGAGTTGGGTTGGTTTGAAACTAAGCAAATATAGGACACAATGAGCGCATCTACACATGTCACTATGGAGGTGTTGTTACTGCAGAAGTACTAAATCATGGTGCAGTAACACTCCCACTCCATGCTGCAACGTATGTGCCTCACAGGTGCAGTGCAGTTATTTTTAACAGCTGCTTCGCCATAGCGGTACGCTATTCTAGGGGAGCTTGTCGCTGCGGTGAAGTAGCTGCTGGTCACATGTATCCACACACACCTGCAGATGCTACGTCACCATAGCACATTGCTATGGCATTGTAGTGTCACATGTAGATGCACCCAAAAATCTAGATGGCCCCGGTATCAGGAAGAATCTTAAAGGCGGATGCTGCTCCAATGCGCTGTAATTACAGTGCATTAGAACAGACTCCTTTAATCGAGTCTGCTGGAGCCTGGTGATTATTCCACTTCAGCAGCCCCCTGTGTCTTATGTATTAGTGTCCCAAAATTAAAACATTGGTGGTGGGGGCACTTGAACTAAATTCATCAAACAAGCTTTAGTTCAAATGCCCCTATCAGCATTTGGAAGCACGGGGATGCTGATACACAAGATGCCGAGGCACTTTAATTAGAGTGACTCTGAGAGCTGCTCTAATTAAAGTGCCACCCCTCCTACCTCTTAAAAGTGCCCTTATAACTTTTTTATTAAAAGGCTTTTTTCCTTCTATTTTGTACTTTTTCATAGAAAATAGAATTACTGCAGTGTCTTTGTGGCAAGGAAAGGCAGCAATCTTCTGGCAAAGCATAATAAGGTTATATACTTGCACAGTTATCAAGACAAGAATAACGTGACAGAATGTGAGAAGGTATGGGGGAGCCAGAAGAAAGGAGTTTTTATGAAGATATAGTACTTTGGACTTTTAATCATTGTTGCTGGTCAGAGACTTCATACTAGGAAGTGAGAATGACATTCTTTTGATTTCACCTTGGTGAGAAACCAGGGAAACAAAAATGATAGAACAAAGAAAGGACTGTCATAAGACTTAATTCAGATGGGAAGTCTACCTCCACTCAGCCATTTTTTCATCTGCTTCCTATTTCTCAGTTTTTTTAATCTACCCATTTTCCCCTTTACTGACTATCTTATCTCTGTGTCTCTTTACTCTGTTATCAAGTCTCTTCCTTCTCTGGACCTTCTTGCCTGTGTTTCCTCTCTTCCTTGTCTCATTCTAGTCTGTAAAACACAATGGAAGAAAGCCATGGTCTCTTCTGGTCTCTTCTTTCACTTATGTGCAGTCCTTAACAGGAACATTACACAGATATAGAGATTTGTTTCTAAACAAACATCTTTACCCTGTGACTTGGAAACTTAGAAATCTCTCATGTCTTAAACCGATCCAGAAGCATTCATCTTGCTTAGCTTGCTTGGTAATAATAGATTTGAAGATTGGAGAGTGTGGGGAATTCTGCTTTACCTTAAAAAAAGCAAAAAAAAGGGAAGAAAGAAAATCCACTTCATCTTCTGGTTTGAGCTTATGGACCCACCCTGTCTCTAAGTGTAATCATGTTTAAATTCATTAGCTATTCAACACCAGGCAGCAATGTAAGATAACATATTAGGACAGGAAAAGCATTACAATAATTTGCTGAGTCTTTTTTTCTATTGAGTCTGTTCAGAATGGGGGACATCACCTTATTTAAATGTTATTGAATTGCCCTTCCCCAGGCAATCCTACTCCTACTGTCATAGCCAATGAATATTTCCACTGTAGTTAAAGACATTTTGTTATTATTGCCAGTCACCAATAAGCACAGTGATCCAGTGTGTTGTCTCCCCTCCCCATTCTTTTTTTTTCTATAGTGGCTTTATGAACGTTTCCATATTAGAAGCAAAAATCTAAGGTTGTTGTATCTAGGAGTCTGCTAAAGATTGTCTTTATTTTGGAAAAAACTCCCATTTTGGAAAATGTAAACCCACTTTTAGATAGCCAAGTCTGACTATAGCGCTGCAAAAACTGAAGACATATTTTTAAAGAACAAATGCGTACAATAAACGTGTACTATTTATTGCCAGTATATCCATATATTCATGTAAGGTAAGAGGTACATAGCTTGACAGTCAAAGCTAGTATCAGGAAATAACTTGGTCACTCTTTTTCCAGAAAGAGTAGGGTTCCAGAACTGTACAGCTCACTTGTGTTTCTGTCTTTTATTCTGGACCTCATACATAAAAGATGGAAGAAGAGAGGGAAGTTCATATTGCAGTACTTCTTACCCATAGAAAAGAAAGGTTCCTTTTGTTTAGATCATCTGTGTAGAGCTTTGATCCTGGCTTAGTCCAAAAATCATATTTGGAGCAGAATTGCTCTATAATATATACTGCAGAATCACTTTGACTCTGATTCTGTGGCCTGGGTGTAAACCAGTTTTATCTTTGAATGACTTTGTCTACCAGCTCACACAAATGATTTTGACACGTCCTGGTAGCAAACCCATGACATAAACCATACTACATTGGTCTTTTCCATTTCTTGTGACTGTTTTCATTCTTAGTAGTCTAAAGAGTTGAGAATGAAGCCATTTCATTAATATCAAGAAAGGTCAAACAACTTCTTACAATAAAGCATGCCAGAAAATATTTTATTGGCTAGCATTAATCGGGGCCTCAACAATTACTCTGTAAGGATCCAAAGATACTGGATATTCAAGAAGGAATTCCCATATAATCTGCTATCTTCATTAAACTGGGACTGTTGGCTCCTTTTACTTTTTTTCAAAGGGGGGGCGGGGCGGCGGTTCTTCTAATTTCATCCATCTAATATATTTTGATTTTACCACACTTTCCCAGAAACTCCGTTGTAGAATAATTTTCACTCTGATGGTGTCAGAACAATTCCTAATTTTGTTCTACTCACTTTATTTTAAACATACAGAAGTTTTGCTGATCCATTTCAACAGGGCCAGGTGGAGAGCAATAATATAGATGATTAACACTTACAAATTGGCTTTCATGTAGAAAGATGTAGAAAGATAAACTAGATTCATTCCTACACCAAAGAAATGCAGTAATACTTGAGGCAAAAAATAACGATACTATTCAGTAGTTTAGGATACAGTGTGAACAAATTGATTGTGATCCTCTCCATTACATTCACAACCTGCTTCTCTAGAAAGACTGTTTAAATATCCCAGTGCTTCCTGAGAGACAACATCTTTCCTACTTCAAACAGTGCACATCAGCAGCATTAGAACAGGTTTCACACATTCTAAAGGGTTTCCCACCACCACTGGGTTTTTCCATCAGTCCACACACTAAAACAAGTAGAGTTTCAGGACTTGTTTCACTCCTGAATTTGAGGTGCCGTCTTACTCCTCCCTCTTCTCACTACTAGCTGTTTGCTGCAGAAAGGTGCTTATACTCTTCATTCTACCCAAAATCACTCTGTGTCTGGAAGGAGCTGGTATACCATATTACATTCCTCTTAACCCAGGGGTGTCAAACTCATCTAGCCCCGTGGGCTGGATGAGTGACGTGGAGCCTGGGCCCCCTCCCTCCATCCTTCCCCTTAGTGTCAGATCCAGCACCCATGGCACTAGTGCACTCTGGCCACTGTGGGATCTGCGTTTGCATGTGGCCTGCATCCCAGAGTGGCTGGGGTGGGGACTGCTTGCAGCGCAGAAACCAGAGTGTTCAGAATGGACGCCGGGGTGGCACAGTCGGGCCAGGGCAAGCATCATACGTAGCACAGATCTGAGATTGATGGGAGCAGACATCATGCTACATGCAGTGCCTGATCTGACTGGACTGTTCTGCCCACGATGACCTTTCTGGCCACTCTGGGATCTGCACTGTACAAGGCATCCCCAGTGGCAAGTGCGCCACTGTGTTGCACATGCAGGTGCCTGCTTTAGCCAGTTGAGGCCTATGGGCATCATGTACAGCACTGGTTCTGTACCAGCTGGAGCAGGCACCATGTGAGGTACATATCCAAGAGTGCCTGGGGAAGGCATCTCATGCAGCACGGTTTCCAGAGGGTGCTACGTGGTGCCTGTCCCATGCCCTGTTCATGGGGCTTGTCTAGGTCAATTCAAACCCAAGGACAGTACTAGAGACCAGATAATTGGGCTCTTCAGGCTGGATCCATCCCAGGGCCATATATTTGATACCCCTGTCTTAACCAATTGTAACCAAAATAATTTTGGGTAGGATTTGTATCATTTTATATTGAAGTATGTTGGTTGACAATTCGGGGATAAACCTAGGCATAAAATTATGGTTCACAGATCTCAGTGGAGATGTGCCTGTTAGGTGTTTTCAAACATTATTAATGTCGAGGGAGGATATTTCTTCAGCTGGGAACAGGAGAACTCAGGCTTCCCCACAAAAAGTTGTCGTGATTGGCAGATGAGTAATTTCTTTATTCTTCCCCAGGTTGTAAAAATAGGGCCAGATGAATGTTTTCTGGCAAAACTGTTTTTAGACAGAAAACTGGGTTTTGACAAAAGTTGTTATTGTGTCTGGAGAGAGCCTGCTTTCTATAGCAGATATTGAGTTTTAATTGAAAAAACTTACTGTTTTTAAGATCTTGTTTTAATTATTATCAACATTTTCCCTGGAAAATGTATATGAGAATAATTCAACAAAATTTTACATGGGAAAACATTTTAAAAAGCATTTCCTGAGCAGGTTGGCTTACAAATGAATCTCTCAAAAAGCTTTTAGCCCTATATTGCAAATATCTATCAGTAATTTTTCCCTTTGGAGAAATGAAGAGATGAATAACTAGTAGAATACTTTATTGTTAACTTGTTTTTCATAACTTCCACATTTCTTATCACTCTCTCTTTTCTATCAGGTGCTTTTAACATCATCTCCCCTGTAGCTGAGAGATTGTCTTCCCCTCTCTTGGAGTGGGAGTGATGAGTCAGTATTTAAAAAAAAAAACAGGAACTTTTTTTTAGTCACCTGAGTGACTTGATATTTAGAAAGGTAAAATAGTGTTCATTGTCTTATTGGGAGTTGCTGTATGTTCAGCAATTAAGAAAATTAGCATAGCTTATTTGGTATTTAAGTATGAATTTAGGAGCCTAACCTTATGAGAAATTTGAAGATATTGGCCCTGGTCATTATATTATTTTGATCAGTCACCTTTGGAAGTCTATTTATGGCTAAAGATAGTTAAGCTGTTTCCTTTATAATTAACATTTCTAAGTCATTTTAAGTGGAAACACATTTCTGCTTGTCTCCCTTTTTTCTGTTGTTATACTTCTCTTCCTCCATTAAACAAATTAGCATTTTGTGAGGTAAATTTCTCTTACTATTCCTCCATGAAATTATAGCCAAAGATTGTGACTCTTTTACATTATATAATTTAGCAATAAATAGCATAGCATTTAAAAATTACACATGTAGTGTAATTAAATTCTAAAACAACATATACATTGTTTTACTGCTAATATGTGAAAGTTTATTACTTACAAAGCAATAACTATATTCTTTGAGCCAAAGAGCCTTAAACCATTACATAGTTGTCACTAACTTAACAGAGGACACCTTCACATAGTTATTGTGCAGTCCTAAGTCCACCTCTCCTGTTAAATGGGTGTGACTGCCATAAATCTTTAAACATTTACCAGTCTCATTATATATATTCCTACAGACTAGAACTGTCAAATTAACCCAACTGAGTTGCAATTTTAAGAGGAGGTAGGTACGTAACAACCTCAAGCTCCTTTGAAAGTAGTATTCACTGCAAACAGCTGCCTGAAATTGATTCCCACCGGTGTCTTTACTAGTATCTTTTCTAATTAGCTGACTTAGCTCATGCTCTTCTCCTACCTCATAACAGCATTTCCTTTTAAAATTAAATTAGTATCAGGAGATAGTTTAGACTGAAAAGCTGAGAGGTCCTCAAATGTCAAGCTACCTGTTGACTTCTTGACATGTTGATTCAGGAGTTCTTACTAAAAGAATATAAATGATAGTAGTAATCAGAGAACACTTAAAGTGGAGCTAAGGAAATGTCCTGCTCTACTTAAGAATAGACTTCAGCCAATCAGAATAGAAGGATTTGTATATTGGATGGGTTTTGCAAAAAGACTACACACGCGCATGCACGCACACACACACTGCCAACTATAGTAAAGGAAAATTGAGTAATTAAGGAATCATTCTGTAGTTTTTGTTCAGTTACTTTACAGTATTTCAGCTGTGTGGCTGAGATATTTACATTATATGGAAATTGAATTAAGTCCTGTCTACATGGGGTGAAAATCTATTAAAAATTCAGGAACCATTTAGTTTGATGGTATGTTTCAAGACTATCAATTTCAAAGTTTTGAGAATTCATTTTGAAATAATTCTGTCTTATGTCTATTTTAGGTTTTCAGGAAACAAACCGAAGACTTTAGGAAACAATACAAAACTTATAGAATGGCTACCACAAAATGACCTCCTTGGTGAGTACACAGTGTAGTAGCCTGAATCTTTTTAATCAGGGTGTGTACAGTTCAGACACTTAACACTGTTTTACTGTAAAATCAGTTATTTAAAACACCAGGTTGAAGCACCTTCTTGGAAAGGTCAAGTCCTGGGTTCCAGTCCCTGATTCCAGGATGGTGTATGCATTTTTGCATTAGGCAGTCATTGGTTATAACCTTGCATCAGTGACTGGAAAGTAGGTTTCCTTACAGTATTGCTTGCTGTCCTCCTAGCCCTATAACACTGGAAATCTTATCTGTTCAGTAGTTTACCTTGAACAGGGGTGAGAGTGGGGGGTCAAGAATGTACCACCCAACCTGTCCTACAGTGTCGTGGTTTTGACACATAATCCTTAATCAGGCTGAGGATGGCCTACAGCTCATTTTTTGGATCATGTTCTAACATCTAGGCTGTTCTGTAAGACCAGGTAGCATCATCACCAGCCATTAATTTAAAGAAAAGAGTCAGTCACTCAAATATCCACACAGGAAGGGAAAACTTAGGTTCTTAATTCCATATGGATATTTAACTCAAGACTGCAAGTAGGAGACTGTGGGCACATTTACATGTTGCTGTACTTCCTTACTTTGTTTTGGAAATACTAAAGCATGGTGCAGAACGGGCAGTTATTGCATCACGCACATGGTACATGGATAGATTTTGCCACTACATTGCCCTAGCAGCGTGCTATACATGTGATAGCTAAGTTTCTGTAGCTCGCTGTACAGTGATGTATCAGGTTGATATGTCACTATAGGGCAACATGAAGACACACCCATTATGTCTGGAACAGAGGCAGGATTTTTGAAACATCTGTCTCTTCAGCATTCCTGTTGGTTATGCAGTTCCCTACTCATATTTCTAGTAACTTAGCTATCTGCATGTAAAATGTGTGGAAATTAATTGACTAATGTGGGGTTGAATCTGGCTCTACTACTAGATCTTGGCACCATTTGATAAAATAATATTACAGTTTGACCATGCCATCCCAAAGCAAGCCCTATAAGAGAAAAGAAGAGTCCATAGTGGTGTCATTAAATGTCTAAGAGTTATTAGGAGTAAGAATAGTATTCCTAATGCATTTAAAATGGTGTACGAATGGGAATAATCAACACTAGCCAGTCCACAGTAGATACTTTATATAAGTTATTTTTAATCACTCATGTAAAATGATATTTATGCATTGTTGATATACCTCATTTTGTATATTAGATTATGAGGAAATAGAGAACATATATTACAAAATTACTGTGACCTTGATTTAAGAAGATGCACAAGCATATGTTTACCTAGTTTGAGCAACTAAATGTACCTTCTTTAATCAAAGCAATGGAAAGTTGGCACTTGTTGGGACATATTTAGTAAAATATTTCCTACTGGTTTTCACATTGGCAGTAGCTGATGAATGAAGTAATTGACCTTTTACATCTCCAGTTTCAATGACTATAATATATTCATGTATGTAAAACATTTTCTTTCCTTTACCTCACTGTTCTCCTATTTAGGTCATGCTAACATTAAAGCTTTCCTTAGTCATGGTGGTTTGAACAGTATTTTTGAAACCATGTACCACGGGGTGCCTGTGGTAGGAATTCCCCTTTTCGGAGACCATTATGATACTATGACCCGCGTGCAAGCCAAAGGCATGGGAATATTACTAAACTGGAAGACAATTACTGAGGGTGAATTGTATGAAGCTCTTGTGAAAGTCATTAATGATCCCAGGTAAAGAATTGTTTTTTTCTAATTTGTAACTGTGTGTTAAATGTTTACAAAAATATGTGTGTACTTTAAAATAGTTATGCAAATCAAGATTTTTATGCACAATTGAGCACAAATAATACAGTCTTTTGGTGTGTCCCCACAAGTGGGAATGTGTGTTTCCCCAGGGTTAAATAGCAATAGTACACTGCCCCAGGTAGGGTAAGGGAAGCTGAGGCCAGCAATTGTGCTAGCCCCAGCAGCCTTCCTTGGTGTCCTGGGGGCCTCTGGGAGCTGCAGCTGCAGCACTCCTGTAGGAGGGAGCCTGGCCAGCAGCCAGAGTATGGATCCAGCTGGCCAAGCTCTGGTTTTGAGTGGGACGCATTGCCGCCATGTGCACCGCCCCACTTTTTTTAGGCACGGTTTTTTTTGACCCCAGCATCTCCTGGGGTCAAACCTCCCCGTCACCCAACGCTGCAAACTAGCAGCGCAGGAAACACCTGCATATGCGGCATGTGCAGCATTGGGTGCTGCAGACGTCTCTGTGGCGCCACATACTGCACATCTGCGCTTTTCTGAATACGCCTGTTGTCATTGTTACACAAAGTTGATCCTTTTAAAATGTGATCTTGTGTGTGAAGCTGCTAAAACTTTCAGATATCAAGAACATTTTCTGTCAGATCACACATCCTTAACTTATTTACAAAGATCAAAAGTAAACAATGTTCAGCAGTCACAAGGCAATCCCTCACTTTTCCCAGTTTATTTTCCAAGGAGAAAAGCCATGATGAAAACAAACGTAGAACTTGATTTCACTTTATCCCACACTTCAAAATGATGTCTCAGTATATTTGTTATGATGGCATTATTAGTAAAAAGCGTTGGCATCTTTTGTTTGCAGTGTTTCCTTTGGAGGTTTAAATATATATATTTATGCATATATTTTGCTCCATCAGCTGGAATATTCACATTTTAAAGTTTATTAGTCCCGTGGTATAAATAAAAAAGAAATAGATATGAAGGAGGACTCTGCTTATCCTGTCCTTAAATCCAGTAGCTTGGTTTTAAGGGGTTTATATTGTTTTTTGTTCCCCCGCCCTTCCTAACAGGTAGTTTATCTTGGTTGGGCTAGGTGTGTTATGGAGGTTTGTCAGTCAAGTATTTGTATCACAACAAAAGATTATAAATCTGCGGGCTGAAGTGTGCATCGGAATTCATCTGGATTCAGCAAAAGTTTTGATTCATGAATTAGATTTCATCATAGCAACCTCATGTTGTGGTCATTTTTTTCATATGCAGATTATTCCAACTTAGTCTGAATATTAATCACTTCCTTCTGCCCATTTTTGTCTGGTATCTTTGAGTCCTCGTTCACCTGGTAGTTACAAGATAAAGCTGATTAGTTGAATTTTCCTCTAAATCTGGCAGTAACTATCTGGATTAGTTGAATTTTCCTCTAAATCTGGCAGACACTCTGGATAAGGTATCCACTCTGGGGCATGCAATGACAGAAAGACAAGAGAAAGAGCTTTCAGCATTGGCAGGTTGGAGACTGAATAGTCTGACAGCCAATGCACTATTCAGCATGAGCATGAAGGGCAAAATACCTAGGATCCAATGATACGATTACCTGATCTAGATGTAGGTAAAATATCAGGATGACATGAATGCGATATTGTAGCCAAAGCCTGCTCTGTTTTCTTGTGCATGGAAGGAATGTGTTGTCTAAGTTTCATTGACTGAATCAGACCTAGTCTCTCTCTGCTACATTATCTGAAGATTTACCAATAATGGGGACGAGATAAAAGGGCCTGATGGCTCTCTAGTCATAGAAGAATGTAGAAATGTTCTTCTTATAGATTTTAGAAACTTTATATGTGACAGATAGTGAGACTTGAACCGAAAGCATGTGGCTTCTGTCATGATCTTGTGGTAAAGAAAGTTACACCAGCGTGTGAGCTTGCAGAATGGACCTTCGAGAAGTTACAATATCTGATAATAAATTACTGTCAGCTGTTAGTGAACAAAAAACCCAGCTTACCTGTCTAGCTTTGACTGTGTGATTAATATCATATGGCTCATAACAGCAATGCCATGGGTAATAGTTCATGTTCTAGGGAGCATTCTTGGGTTTACACCACAGCTAATGTAAGGAAAATCAGAATAGAGAAGTACTAAATGCCTCCTGTTCAATAGTGTTCAATAATATTAAAGTGTTAATATTATTGAAGAAGGAGTGGTTGTATTTTAGATAATAGTCCAAAATCAGCCTTGTCATTTGTAGTACATAATCTCTCTAAATTAAGTAGTTGAATGTTGCAGCTGGTTGTCTAGGGCAATATACTGCAGGAGCTTTTAGAATACACTGGATCAGAGTTTACTGAATTGATGGGACAGGGTTTGTGGTCAATCATTTATTTGTTTAGAATAGAACAAAGCTACGACCAAATAAATTAGTTGGTAGTAATAAAGGGAAAAATAGCTGGGGAATTTTATGATCCACAATCTGAGGTAAGAAGTCAAACCCTATTAATTAATAATATCCTTGTCCTGCAACAGAAAGCAGAAAGAAGTCTTCTATGATCAGGTGACTGGGATGTTCTTTTCCTTAAAAACTAAAAGTTGGCATCCGTGTCCCAAACGGGAAGATTTGGTATTATATAATATAAAAAGCTGTTCTGTTAAAACTACATTAGAGATAGTGAAACATTACTTGACAAGAATATGTCTCTACAGGAGTATAAATGAACACTGTATTGTACCTGAATACAGAAAATCCTCGTTATTCATGGGTTCGGCATTTGCTGTTTCAAATATTTGTGAATGCCGAACCCACATTTTAAATATACTTTATACACTTCCAGGGGGAGCTCTGTGCTTGCTGCCAGCAGCCTCCTGCCACCACTGCCGGGCTCCCGCCTTTGCCGCTGGAGCCGTGTCCTCCCCCCAAACTGCTGATGACATTGCATGCATGAATGTAGACTGTGTTCATGAACTCAGTGCCTTATTCACGGATTTTGCCATTCGCAGGGGATACGAGAACGTATCCCCTGCAAATGGCGAGCGTCGCCTGTATGAGTATTCTGGATATGAAAAGATTTATTTTCATGTGTTGACTTATAAAGGGAGGGAGAAACATCTCCAGTGTGACAGTTAATATTAAGTATGAAATTCAGGCCAGCACAAGACCTTTGTATCATATTAGAACCCTCTTCACAGAGGTAAACATCACTATATCAGTGCATGCACGTGCATTTTTAATATCCATTTTTTTCTTGCTTTTTACTGTTAACTTGAAGAGGATTTACCATGATGTACAAGGGCTCCTGAAATAGCTGCAACTGCTACTCTTTGTCATTCTCAGTTATATGACTTACCCCAAAGTGTCCCATGCTAAAGAGCTATGGGGACATTTAAGACTGAAAGCTAGGTAATGTTCTTAATTTGTCACCTGGTTTGTCTCTTTCCCACACAGCTACAAACAGCAGGCCCAGAAGCTGTCTGAAATTCACAGAGACCAACCTGGGCATCCTGTTAATCGGACAGTATACTGGATTAACTACATCCTCCGCCACAATGGAGCACATCATCTGCGTGCGGCTGTTTACAGCCTGTCTTCATATCAGTATTTCTTACTGGATATCACCTGTGTTGTATTACTTGGTGCTGCCTTATTTTATTACATTTTGGCCAGGATTGCAAAGTTTATTCGCAGAAAGAGCAAACATCTTTGGTCATGTGATGAACATAGCACCGTTAATGGACATTACCAAAATGGGATCCCAAATGGCAAATATAGAAGAAATGGCCACATTAAACACGAAAAAAAGGTGAAATGAGCCAACCATCTTTGTACAGTAGTAATGAATCAGATCCATAATTGAATTTTATCGCTGTAACTTAGTCTAACAACTACATAAAATAAAACCTCAATAAACAGTTCTAATACTCCCCTACAACATGTAATTTTATGTGATGGAATTCTACAGAACTAAGAAAAGTCTTAAAACAAAAAAAAGCACAACCTAAAATAGAAAATGTATTATATTCTTAATACTGATGCAGAGAGGTTATTTTGGCACTGATGTTTTTAGAAGCCTTAATTCTTCGAAATAATTCAATGACCATATTTATGATTTCTCAGTTTTTATATCTGAATGTGTGTGTCCCAGATAAGAAAAGGTTTCTTTTTTACGTGCAGAGTTTTCCTTTTTTGTAATATATCCATCTGTTAGCTTAACAGATTTTAGAGCTAGCTCTTTTTTCTCTCCTAGCCCTCTTTTCTCTGACTGCTTTAGAGAAAAGGATGAGAGAGCATACAAGAAGTTGTCATTTCTTATTTATTTACATTTTTGTGTTGCCTAAATTATTTATGCTCTCCATTAAAAAAATGCAATTTAAGTTTTTGTGCTTTTCCCCCCATGAATAATATGCCTATGTGGGTAAAATTATAATTAAGAAAAACATAATTAATTCATAAAACAGAAAAAATATCTGTCCTTGAGCTCAGTCTAGAAGGTTTTACTTCAGCCTTGGAGTAATTCAGAATCAAACCATTATTTGGGGTTTGTTGAAAAAAAAAAAGTTGAGTGTCTTTCCTATAAATTATTATTATATTATTTTTAAGGTTTTTTTTCTAAATCACAATGTTATCGATGTTCTCTTTCAATAGTTAAAACTGGAAAAAATATTACCTTATACTGGTCTGGGCCACACAATCCATGTTACATAGTTGCCAACATATAATTCTCTGAAAGTGGGATGGAAGCTATTCTCTGGATTGGTAACCAGTGTATACTTAGAGGTTTGATATCATGCATGACATTAAACCTAGCAAACTGAACATAAAGTTCATAGAGATTGCCTCTTCCTTTCCCCGCTACGGTCCCTCCCCACAACAATCTCTTTCAATCATTGTAGCTGACATGGGACTTGTATTGTTTTCAAATTGAGGGTGGCGATGCAGAGCAATGAGCATAAAATCATAACTGCCCTGCTGAACCAAAGTTGGCAACTATGAGCTTATTTCCATGTCATTCTGTTTACTTGGAATTTGCACTACACATGTTGTGTATGCTTTATTTATTTGTAGTTTGAAATCCCATGTCTGGAAGAGAAAAGAAAGATACCCATTTATCTAGTGTTGTTCACTAACATGGGAGAAGTTGTGATAATTACAGAACGCTGAGATCATCTTCATACACAGTGATGTAATACTTCATTATCATTCCATCAGGAGCCTCTATCCTATAGCAATAAATAACATTACAAATATGTTTCTAATGTACAGTGCAGATATTTGTACTGCTTTCTGAATACTTGAAGAATATGGTATTATAAATAAGCCTGTTAGTTATATCTTTTTACAATCCTATCAGTATGTGGCAACTAAAGGAACATATAGAGGCAATGAATGGTGGGATGTTATATATGTATACACGTATGTTGAAATATGCATATGTTGTACCATACAGTATATGCTGTCTCTCTTACATAGTTTGCTTTGAAACCAAATATTATTATATTTTGTGGTCCTTTTAGTCTTTTTAGTGAAAGCATTGTTGACAAAGATTATAGCTTTGACTTCCACTGAATCCCTTGCCAAATTAAAAAGTATGGGAGTTTAAGATTTTCCAACAGTTAATACTAAAATCTCCAATAAAATACAGTTTGCAATAAGCTGTTTTTTTGTGAGGCAATGTCTGTAAGTATAGGTAAACTGGTACACTGGTCTGGTACTAGATCAGCACCGATATAAACAAAATTGTATTGGAAATCGGCCTGACGTGGCCAATAACTTGGTGTGTGCAGACAGCAGCAGCACAGTATGTAGGCAGCAAGGAGCACAGCCCAGCAGCTTGGAGAGCTGGGTCCAGCTGGTAGGTCTGGTGTGGTGCAAGGGGAGGGGGGAGGGAAGGGGCATGGGGACACAGATCAAGGCCCCCATGGTGAAGAATGGAGTGGGGCTCAGGCGCTGCCCAGCTGGGGCAGGTCAAGGTGCGGGATGGAGCCGTGGCTCCTCCGGGGGGTGTGGGAGGGGCAGCTCCTGCCACTGGGTGCACCCTGGAAGGGCATGGGGGGCATGTGCCCGTGGATCTGTGCAGGGAAGGGTGGTTGCCAGTGTGGGTTGGGACCAGGGCTGTGCCAGGCTCTTCCCAGCAGGGGCTATGCCAGGTTGTGCTCGGGGCAGGCAGTACTGGGAAGGTGGGTTGAAGGGGGATATGGCAAATATTGAGGTAGCTACAGCTCCTCCAACCCCCCATCCCAGTGTTGCCATTGCCCACCCTGAGTGCATCCCGGCCCAGACCCCACCGAGAAGAGCCTAGCACTGCTCTGGCCCCAGACCACAGCTGCAGCCCGCCCCACAAAGATCCAGGTGGCACACCCCCCTCTCCCCCGTGCCTTCCTGGGGTGCACACAGTGGCAGGAGCCACCCCTGTGCCCCCTAGATGAGCCGCAGCTCCTTCCATGTCCTGCCTTGCCCCAGCTAGGCAGCACCTGCCTTTGCCCAGTCCCTCCCTTACCACAGAGACCTCAGTCTTCCCCATGCCCCCTCTCTTCCCCCTTCCCTTCCACCACAACAGACTTACAAGCTGCATGCAGCTCTTCAAGCTGCCTGGCTGCGTATGGGAAATCAGATATCGTATCAGAAATCAGATATGGTATAGGCTGATATGCCTCCTTAAAAATCTGTTATCTGTATCGGCCCCAAAAATCTATATCTGTGCACCCCTATCTATAAGTGGTTATATCTGGGCATTTCTAGGGAATACTAACAAACATTCAGAATATTAGATCAAATATTTGATTTCTAAATAGCAAAGCTGTCATGTATGAGCCAATTCTAATTTAGTGTAAACACCTACAAATAGATTTCAAATAGTATCGTGGGAATATACATACATTATGCATTTTTATACCAAACTGTTTTTAGAAAAGTTGCTTTTTAGCTTGTCTTTGGCATTCAATCAGACACTTAAATTATAGAATTAGTAAAATACAAATATTGCTGGGATGCTGGGTTTTAAATACAAAAAGCCTGAATTTTCTACTCACTTTAACATTGAATAGTCATTTATAGCCATGGAAAGTGAGTGTGAAATGGTTTGAACTACTTCTATTAGACTAAGGAGAATTTTTATGTAGTAGCCTTTTATGTTTTCTTGTGCAGGTACAAATAACTAAGAACAGAATTATTTTTTTCCTTTACATACATAAATGGCAGTTATACAGCTACATAACTGCTAGTTTTGGCACTAACACAGTGTGTGGAAGTACATGCACTAGGCTGTGCTGTGGCTTGGAAGGTGTATGGTTTTATATGCACGTATTCTAGGCACATAGAAATCACAAAATTATACCCAACAAAAACCACGATATTAAGTGCTGGAAGAGAAAGAGGAGGGCTCTCCCATGTTTTAACCCAAGACTACCAGGCCACAGGTTAAGCATTATCTAGTCCCATCTGCAGTCTTCTTCTTGAAGCTGAACCAATGCATAATAATATTCAGTGGATGCTATGGGTGGGGAGCAGTTTTGCCCCAGGGGGTGCAATGATCCTGATTAGAATTCAAGGTCCCCTTTAACTCCAAAGCAGCATTCAACTCACTGAGGTCTGCTTTTGTTCCCTTCCCTCTGGCTCTACATATCTCCTTGCCTTGGCAGTTCAAGGATCCAGCTTCAGAAGGAATCCTGGATAATGCCTAACCTTCTGTTTGCTGGTTACAGCACGGTGCTCAGAAGGTCGTGAAATGTAGGTTCAAATCCTGTCTGCCAGAACTCTTTATACATGTTAATTATACCGTCAATTGTTAAAAAACAAAAAATGAAATCCTTTCAGAACTATAGACTCCTCAGGGCAGTGATGTAACCATTAGGCTGCACAGTTGGGGATTCAAACTCAGGCCCCTTCCGGAGTGCTTTAACCACTAGGCTATTAGATCTAATAGTCATTACTAGCTGTATTTTGTAATGAAATCGTGCATGCTCTCCAACTTTTAGAGTTATTCCCCACTTAAGCAATAATCTCCTTTTTAAGCACAGGCAGTATCTATCCTGACCAGCTTGCATTTGTGTATTTGATGTAATCCTGTATTCCCATAGATTTGCATTTGGGTTTTTATCAAGTCAATTGCCAGTTTCATATGTGCTTGAAGAAGGATTTCAGATATTACCACATTTGGCCATATTCTAAATATCTATAAAGACAAGAACCTGCCTTTTACTCAATAGCTGGTTGGAAGTACAAATGCAGGTCAAATATTTCATGGGTATATTTTGTAATGATTTGTAATTATTTAGGCCTTTCAGTGCCTTTGAAAAACTTAGCTTTACAGGAATGTATATACATCAAGTAGGTCCTAGACTGAATCATCTGCTTAACCTGTAACTGTTTGGAAATTATCCCTTAGATTTTAGGGGAAAAAAAGATATTACATTTGTATGTATTGTATGTATGTATGTATGTATGTATGTATTACATTTAGGGAAAAGACAACTTTGCACCTCTACTTGTTTTAAAATTTTACAAAAGTAAAAAACCCCAAACCCTCAGGCGCATAATACGTCTGAATTGTATATTAGCCTGGCTTTGCTATTTGGACGTACAAATTATATTAATTAATTAATTAAGAGCTGGCATTCCAAGAACCATTATCATAGTATCATGGTATCTAGGGTCAAAAGGGGCCTAGAGCAGGCCATCTAGTCTGACCCCCCGCCAATGGCAGGAACAAGTGCCAGGGTCACAGGACCCCAGCCAGGTACC
>JAGPOW010000229.1:15024503-15049772 GCA_030014935.1 Caiman crocodilus | reverse complement strand
ACCAGGTCCCCCCTCAGCCTCCGTTTACTGAGGCTGAACAGGTTCAGGTCCCTCAGATGCTCCTCATAAGGCCTATCCTGCTGCCTGCATATCAATCTAATAATTATCTATTTTTCTCTTGATTCACCATTATGGCAGGTATTCATATTATAATTGCTATTAAATTTGTTTAAAGCAAATAGACTACATTAAAAAGGGTTCCTGAGTAAGTATTCTAGGTAAGTATTCTTTATTTGAATGGTTGTTTTCTGTATAGCATCTTATCGTGATCCAAATTTCAGACCCCCTATGGGAAGAGTTGGGGAGGAGGGAGTATGGGCTTGGGAGACATGCTCATCTCCCCTGGGTGTGAAGCAGAAGAGTGGGATTGAGTGAGCAGGTGGGAGAGGACGGAGTATAAAGAGCTTTCGTGTGAATGAAGGGTTAGAAAGAACAGTTGGGATATGGCATAGGGTTTCTTTTCCTGGGCATTATGCAAGGAAATGGAAGTGAGTGAATGGGGAGTAAAGTTTTAGGGTGCCAACTGGGGAGTCTGTCTTTTTTTTATCTGGTGGTTTGTTCATCTGCTATTGTAAGCCACTCCAAGCCTTTTCTTGGTAGGGCAGGGCATAAATCACCATCATGATTTCCTGTCAGTTGCTGAGTGTGTCATCTCCCTTGTACAAAGTATCTTGACCCAGAAAGCTTTTTGTCTCCCTATTTTACAAAAAATTGATTGCAGCAGGATTCCCTGAACCTATAATGGAGATAACACTCGTAATAGCCTCAGAAGAGCAATGAACCTGCCAAGTCCATCTACTGTATATGGCATGTACTATCCTTCTCAATTCAAGCATAAGGTTTATGGCAGTCGAGAGCACTGAACTTTCTAGAGCAGTGGTTTCCAAACTAGGGGTCATGGTATTTACAAGTTAAGAGCTTAATATTACGTCTCTTAGAAAAGCTGGTTTTGTAAGGAAGCTTGGAAAGAATGAGAACCACTATTCTAGGATGTGTTCAGTTACTTGCAGGATTGGGCACCTCTGCCTCAATCTTGAAACTTCATTTGAATGCAAGGACTTCTATGCCTGTAATCCCATTGTTTTTAATGTTTTATTTTAGGGGTTACATTTTGCTGTCACTTAGACCTGCCATTGATTTCTATGAGACTGCTAGGGATGTGACTCAAGCCTGATTTGCAACAGGTATTCAGTAGTACAGATAATAAGTAGTCCTCCAGCTATTTTTTATGATGTCAAGTCCAGCTCTAAGATTTCAGTGTGTATGTGTAGGCATAAGCGAGTCCTGAGTTTGTTTTTGTTTTTTTTTACAGACCTCTAAATGTAAAAGGAACAAAATGTTACTTGATTCTGTTATGTCACTGAGTCATGTCAGAAGGGCAGTCTTTGGACTTGCTTCATTCTAGTAATTTGCATGGGTCCAAGGAACAGCTTTCATAAATTTAAAAAAAGTGCTTGCAGAGAGCCTTGGGAAAAAATGTCAGCGTGATATTCTGAGCACCTAATTTTATGGTTCTTCAGTGACTCTGCTAGTTACATAGGAGGAAATATACTTAACGTGTTAGCCAGTCTTCTGCCTTGAATTGCAGTTGGTTGCCTAACCCATGTTTCATTTAAGGAATATTTCACATTTCCATATAACATGGCTTATTTTTTAGAACTGTATGAATCTAAGTGTAACATAATACCATTAAAATACTATTATATTCATACAGTTCTAAAAAGTAAGCTGTGTTATATGGAAAGAGCATTGCATCCCATGCCTATATATAAAATATAATTGTTAGAATCATATTATAAAACACCGAAGTGGGCCAAGTTAAACTTCCCATTAGAGATCTTTTGGGAGCAACATGAATTGGGGTGCAACAGCATTTTAAGAGCAGGTATTGCCTTGAACAGAAAATTGAACTAGATGACTCTTTAAGGAGACTTCTAGCCCTATTTCTTTGTGATTCTACAATCTTATAATTTGATAATGACAGAATTTTATCAAGGAGCTCCCAAAAATCTGAGAATCCCCTCTAAAACATCCCTGGGTACAGAGGAACATAAAGTAGTCATTTGAAATGTACCAGCATCTGAAGCCACAGATGACATCTGAAATACAATTATTTTATAGAGTATTTTGCTACAAATCTAATCTTCACAGGCCAATGAGAAGATTTAACTTTCTGTTATGTCATGTACACACTACTACATGGCACAATAAGGCAGAGAAGAAGTAATCAGCATTAACTGTATGCCAGAGCTTTAAAAAAACTGCAACAGTAATTATACAATGTAATGAGGAAGTGAAATTAAAGAAAAAAAACCCACCTTGCCAAACAATTTTAATAGTAAGTCAAAAGTTTCTAAGGTTTCTAAATCATATTTAGTCAAAGTTTTCTGAATCATATTTGACAACTAATATCTCTGTCCTCCCAATTTCTCTTATGTACAACAAAACAAAGTGCATATATTCATATTAATATTTTATTAAAATGTTAATAATTATAAAGACAGTTAAACATTTGCAGTTTTTCTCCACTGGCTATTCTATAGTAACTGACTACTGTGGTAAATAGGGAGTACATAGTTAAGTAAGGATGATCCTTTTATCTTTACACCATTAATATATTCTATTTGAAGAAACATGAACAAATAGAACTGCATGTGATTTTCTTTCCTATATAAAATTAAAAAAAAAATCCAGAACATTGCATGCATCTCTCCACCTTGCATTTAGTTTTCTCAGTCATTCTGTAATTAAAAGAGATTCACTGTTAGATGGATCCATATCTTAGTACCTTTAGAAAAAAGAAGCTTAAATGATAACTTTTCTTAAAAGTGATCAGAGCTAAATGTAGCTGCTGGGAATGGTTTTAATCTTCACAGACATTCACCTTGTGACTAAGATGATTATGTAGAACATACGTAGGTAATACAAAGAAACTAATAACATTTGGAGAAGATTATGCTTCTCGTAATGTGTTTTGGGTGCCTCATTATGAAGCAATAAAAATTGAGAAATTTGGCTTGGAGGATAATTTAATTAATAAACAGACGTATGAACTGTGCCATATGCAACAGCTAAGAGATATTTGCATGACTAAAACATGTTGGTATGTTGTAAGAAACGAGAACAAAAGTTGGCAAGTATCTATCAGGCATAATGAGGCTACTTGGAACATGTTACTGATTTTATTTAATGTCAATTCTCTTGTGTTTCAGTTAATAAAATAATTGAATGCTGACAGGGGTCAGATTTTAACATGGGGAGGGGAATTTTTTATCAAAAACAAAGAGTAAGTATGCAATTATCTTTCCTCCTTATGAGTATAATTACTTTGGAGTGCAAAATATCTAATTTCTTCTCACTTTTGTGTTTTTGCAGGTACCTAAAAGGTTTGGTTTTTTCCAGGCAATCTAACACTAATCTAATATTTTCTACAATGCTTATTTTATTATGGCCATGAAAAACTCATACAACACATTAATTAATCTGTCTTCATTTCAGTTTCTAAGATCTACTCACTTTCCTCTTGAACTGATGTCCACTACTTAATTTTCAGCCTTGTCTTTGATGATTTGCTTACATGTTCAGTAGTCTACTCAAATTCAGTTCATGGCCTTTTGTTCTCATATTAGATATTTCTCATTATTTATACAGTCCAGTTCAAAATGCAGCTCACAGTCACTTGGCAGTCACCTATGCTGCCAGCACTATGAAATATACCACTGCCACACTCTGCCTGAGGACACTAAAACATTGCCCCTGCCTCCCCCATTCCACAATAGCTATGTTAGTACATTTCCAAGCACAGCCAAGCCCTAAGTTTGTTTTCCAGGAAGAAGCAGCAGCTATGGATAGGCAGGAGAAAGAAATGGTTACAAATAAATAAATAGTACATTTTTTTTTTAGTCTTTACCTGTCAGCTCAAGGGCTTTTTTTAATTCAAGGTATGAGTACATGCTGTTTTTATCATTGTCAAATTCTTGAAGTTCCTCTCTCTGAGGTGTATCTTCCCCCAGGACCTTTTCCATCTCACTAAATGTTAGGTATCCATTTGCATTTTTGTCAGCGCCATAGAAGAAGACTTGGAGATCTATCCAAATAAAAAAGATTGATCAACATATGTAAGGTTTTACATTTTGACTCAGAATAAACACCAAAATAATTCATTTGACATTAAAACTGTAGGAGTTTCTAAAGATTCCTAGCCAGTCAGGTTTTTCATTTATACCTGGAAAAAATGTCATTTGAATAACAGATTGCTATGCTGGTAGCGTTTTACAGACTGTAAACTGAATATGAGTCAACAGTTTACCCTTACTGCAAAACAAGCCAATAGTGTTCCAGGTTGTATTAACAAGAATAACACTTGTAAGTGAAGGAAAATGATTCTTCCACTTTATTCAGCTCTGATGAGGCATCTTCTGGAGCACTATCTTCAGGTTAGGGTACCACGCTTCAAGGAAGACATGGACAAATTACAGAATCCAGCAGAGACCAACTGATGTCTAAGAAACATGACTTATGAAACAAGGTTGGAAAAACAGGGGTATTTAATTTAGGGAACAGAAAAATTAGTGTGATTTGTAATCGTCAACAAATACCTAAAATATAGTTTTAAAAAGAATGGTGATGTTCTTTCTAAGTTTCTATGTGACACAGGGGACAGAAGTAGAAGTAATGATGGTCTTTACTTTAGGCAAGAGAAATGTAGGTTAGGATGAACTTTCTATCTATGAGAGTAGTTAAGTGGTTAAACAGAGTACCTAGAGAAGTTATAGAATCTCCATCCTTGGACGGTTTTAAGAGCAGATTAGATACACCCTTGATTGAGACAGTTTAGATGGGGCTGATCCTGCCTTAAGCAGTAGGTTGGACTAAATGATCTCCTGAGGTCTCTTCCAGCCATATTTTTCTATGGTGCTATGACTCAGCCCATACAGAAAGGGTCACACTGACTTGAACAGAATTCCTCTTGGGGCTCCCAAGAAACACAGTATCTTCTCAGCTACCACTTTAGCTTATGAGGCATGCACTCCTACCCACATTTGAATCCCTTGCCTTTTTCATGTTTTGTCTTTTCTCTCTTTTCTTTCATTCCCTTGATAAATAGGCTTTCATTTTATGGCCCTGCCCAACCAATTTAATTAAAGGGAGAAAGAAGTTGGAATTCTCCTACAAATTTAAAATGAACTAAAGTAAAGTAAATCAATTAGTTGTTTAATATTCCCAAAGCACCCAGCAGACAATATCTGAGAGCAAAGGACAGAAGATGAGGCCTCATGAACATCAATGGAACAATCAAAGCACGCATGGCAAAGCTCAAAAGAATACTATTTTTACTAGCCAATTGCCCGTCAGGAATGACCGGGCTGGGGGGGAAGGGCAGCGATGGAGCTCTGCCACTACCTCCCAGGAGCAGGGCAGGGGGGGAGAGAAGCTTGCCACACCATCCCTTCCATACCTCTTGGCCAGCACCCCATGCCACCACCACCTCCAGAGAGGTCCACTCTGTCCACTCTATCTCCACCACTGCCACCTCATGTCCAGAACACTCTTGGAGCACTCTGCTTGGTTGTTTCAGTAACCAATCAGAGTGCTCCACAAGCATTAGGCAGGCAGATAAAGCCCTTTATTATATTAGAAATGGATGTCCTTAGTGATGATCTAATTTCCTATGGTCCTTAAATACTTCATTTGATGGGCTATTCCCATTGCAGTCAATGTGAGTTTTGTCAAAATAGGATCAAGTCCTCAATCCGAGACTAAGTAGCAGGTCTGAGTGCTGGTTCTTCCACATAGGTCCAGGAGTGACCAAGACTGGAGCTATACAATCCTGCCATGACTGTGACCTGACTACATAAATGGCAATAATGGGTGAACCAACATAGTGAAGTATTTGCCCTGCTTCTGCTCTTTCCTTGCTCTTCAGAAAGATTAAACACATTTCATGTGACAATGATAAATATTCACAGAAAGTCACGTTCTTATAATGTTAAGCAAGATAATTATTAGAACATAGAAAACTGATTTATCCCTAAAGCTCCTCTGTCTACTCAGCTTCACAGAAGAGGTTCTGTCTAGAACCCTCCCCAATCATTCTTAAGGGAATGGTATATAGCCCCTGCAGGCTAGGGACAAACATTGCACATAAACCAGTTTAAGTGCTCAGAAACTTGTTTAAACCTGTAACGGAACAGATGTTCAGTGCCCATAAACCAGTTGGAATATGGCTGAAACTAGTTTGAGATAAAGCTGGTTGAATGTAGTATCAGACTTAACTGATTTGGCTCAAACCGGTTTATGTAATGTCTGTCCCAGACCCCTTGCTGTTTTAAATTAAATCAGACTCCACCAGCATCCTGGCATGTTCTGTGGGCTGGGCAGGTCTCTCTGTTCCCCAGCAGGGCTGGCCACTCTCCTCTGCTCCCTGGCTGCAGCTACAGAGACTGCAGGCTGCTCCCTTCCCTCCCCCTCACCAGTCCCTGCTAAACAGGAATCCCCCCTCCCCTCTGCCTTGCTGAGGAGGTGTCTGTGTATTAGCTGCAGACCACAAGCTGGCTATGGTCTGTGCTGAATCAACAGGTAGAATCAACAAGCAGAATCAACAGGTAGCTGGTAATGTCCCTCTGTTGTTTTCCTAATGGGGTGATAAACACTAAGTTGGGGGTGAAAAACACTGTTACCTATTGCTTTCTGGGCTAATCAGAGTATCCTGCCCACGCCCTACCTCACCTCCTGTGGAAGGAAGGGAGGACTGCTCTAGCATTCCCCAGCTTCTAGTCCAAGCCACTGCAGACATTTCTGGGATTTCTGTGCAGTTACAAAGTGATTTAACCTAGCCAGGTTGGAAAGGTTGGTTAATGCGCAAAGATTGAATCAATTCAGGTTCAGGTTTTTGAATGTCTGTCCCTAGCCACAGTGACAAGTCAGAGCTGTGCAGGCAAGAAATGGGATTGACTCTTAATGTGCGACTGCTCACACCATATTCTAACTTTAACTTCTAACTTTAACAATTCCCTAGATTTAGTATGGTCGAAGTGTAACATGTAGCTTCAACCTTTTACTTTATAAGGGAGTGAAGGTGGGAGATCTGTTATACAAATAGCAGTGGTGAGAAGAAATAGACCATACTTCCAGCTGAAGCCATGGGCTGCTTGGAACAGATGAAGGCTTGCCTCAGGCAACTATTTCTTAATCCTTAAATTGTGTTGCATTGAATGATTTTCTAGCAGTTACCAAATAACCATAATACTGCTCTTGAGCAGCATATCACTGGTTAGGATGCAGATGGATTGAGGAAAACTGCTGTTCAGCCAGCTCTAGCCTGAAACTCCAGACTGGTTGATGCTTATTGATATAGCCCTTAAGTGAACATGATGAAAATAATCCTTTATACTTTCCATTGTCCTTGTGACACAGGTAAATTATTTCACAATAAACTCAAGTCATTTCAGACTCGTATACATCACCATAGAATTATAAATTCCATACGTATATATATATATATGCATACTCTTTCCAGATACTCAGTACATTCTTTGTATAAATAGGGTCTTTGTAAATGTCCAAAAATGAGATCTATAGCTAGCTAGATAGATAAATAGATAGATAATCTCATTTTTGGACATTTACAAAGACCCTATTTATACAAAGAATGTACTGAGTATCTGGAAAGGGGCCAAGTCTGAGCTCCTAGTCAGCAAGTACACTTATTATCCATTTCTCTGACCCTGAGACAGAAAAAGAATTTTCTAATCAGCATGTACAAAATAGAAAGTCACTTATAAAGGTTACAAGATACTGCTGTTTCCCAAAGCATCTGTAGAGGCAGCCTCTCCCTTTCCTGGAGCAGGTTTTTTTGCTGATGGATATTTAGACTAGAGTATATGATTTGGCTTATGGACGTAAAACAACCAGTCCTTTAGGAGTCAGAAAGAATTGTCCTGTGTCCCTCTCCACATGAAGTTTTGCGTTAACCACTTTGGTAGGATGATTATTTACTATATTCATTTCCTAGGGAAAGGTATAAAACAGATAAAATATACCAGTGACACAACATTATTTAGCTAATTTAAGATCAGAGGTGATTATGAAGCACAATGGAGGGCATGTCTGCATGGGATGCTGTGATTGTACCTCGTATTAGAGGTACCTCATATTAGAGGTACTAAATGCACAGTAGGAAAGGTGAATTAATGAACTTGTAGATGTGCCCAGAAAGTACTAAAATAAACTAGGAATGTACACACCAAGAGTGTAGATGATATTCAAGTACAAAATAATGACTGGAGGGTTCTAGATTAACTATGTCTAGTCAAGAAAATAACAGTAGGACCAGTAGCAGCAGTACTAGTAATAAACTGGGGAGTCAATGTGAACAGCTTCGTGGAAATAACTGCTAAATTCCCAACAATAAGCAAAGAAGAAAACAAAATCAAGGGTTAAAACTTACATTGATTTCTCTGTTGATATCTGGTCACTCACAAATGATTCACCACAAATACAATATGTCCAGAAAAGAACAAATAAAAGATTTAGAGCCATGGGAATAATTCTGTCTGATAAAAACTAATAAGAAGATTAGAATTTGATTTTGACCTTACTTTTACCAGTGTAAAGTAGAAGTTACATCCATATAAATCTGATGTTGTATTAGGATGTTTTCATTTGAAGCCTTCTGCTGTCCCTCTGTCCAGGACTGAATTTTATCCCTAGTGAATATTGTTTCAAACTGAACCTCTACAAATCTCACAGCATTTGTTCATTCTGCTCAACTGCAGATAATACGTTCCGACACCAACAATCTCACCTGAGAGTTTCTTTATAAATGGAATGTTTATTTTGGGCTTCTGCATTGTCTCTGGCCCCATTGCTTCTGTCTTATGGTCTAGAATGATTTGAGCTGTTGGATTCTTCAGTAGTGCTATAGGGAACATTATAGTAGATCCTTTCATTACATGAGAAACCATATGAAGATTACATTACTGATACTAACAAAGACAGAAAGAAAAATATTGCATAATTTATTTTAAATAAACTGATTCTTAGATTGAATGATGCCTGCTTCCAATGTACAATGGCACCATCTTCTCTCTGTTTTCTGCAGTGATTCACCCATTGTGTGGGCAAAATGAGCTTTTAAACCGAGTAGGGGCAGATCCTCAGATAACGGAAATCAGTGGGCATGTCTACACGTGCATTTATGCTGGCTCAAATTTACTGATCAGTAAATTACTGCACAGTAAGCAGGAATAGGCCAATATCTTACCGTCTAGGTGTTAAAACTCATTAACACTGCAGGATGCAGGTATTAAATGTACCTTATAGTCGGCATAAGTCACTATATTTCCTGCACAGTACAGGCATGCACATGAAGATGCAGGCCTATGCTGCACAGTAATTTTGGTTACTGCTCAGTAAATGTGCATGTGTAGATGTGCCCAGTGCCATTCAGATTAAGCCATCTGAGGAACTGCCTTTAATTAATAACAATGACATACAAACTAATGTAAAAATTGGCAGTTTAGATGTGACTGGCATTCTGATTAAAATGTTAAACACAGCTCCTATTGAATGACATGTGAGCATTAGTGTCACTTCTTTGCTCAATACGTTCAAGTGTATTTGAAATAGGGTGCAATGTAAAGATAACTTCCTGTAAAACCAACTGCAATGCTGAAATGAGACAAGGTCTTTTTTATTTTGAGCATTCATTTATGTTGAAGCAAAATAAAAGGATTCCTACAAAAGAGATATTAGGCATCTTTCAAAAAATCTTTTCCTGGGTTATTGTTAACTCAATAAAATATTCTGTATTTTTCCTACTCAGAAAATGCTTAAATAGCCACCAAGTAGCTTCTGCAAGTCAGGCATCAACAGTGGACTGAAGAGCCAATCAACAGAGACCTCTACCTGGACCGTATCTCTAGCTGTCAAAAGTCTTTACATGAGCTCAAAGTTCATCTTGGTTGTTCCATAGAACATTGAAAAAAAAATCCCAGTATGTTGATAAATAGAAAGTATGTGACTGGTTAAAATGATTGGTTAAAAAAGTTATGTTAAAGTAATGACTGGTTAAAAAAGTTGCAGATGCCAAATGCCTAAATGAAGATGATAAAAATGATTACTGAGGCTGATATAGAAGAGACTACAAAAGAAAGATTACTTACTCTGGAAAAGGAAAGATATAGCAATGACTTAATTGAGGTATTCAGATTTATAAAGGGTGCAGTGAAAACTGATCAGCCATTTATTTTTATTTTTGCAAAATAAAAAAATACCAAGGAGTGATTTAATGAATATAAAGGGAAATAAAGCTTCAGCCAATAACAGGAAACATATTTTTATACAATAAATATAATGGTTGGAGTTATTCATTCAAATACTATAAAACACTTTTAAAATGCAAAACACCAAATAATAGTAGGTATGGAAGTTAAAACAATGGTACAGATCGTTTAATACCATGCTTCATGTCATAAAGCAATTGCCATCAGAGACTGGAGAGGAAGTTTTCCCCCATGAATAGAATAGCAAAATTACACTGGTATGATCTGTAAGGACTTGCATTGACCAGAAATGATAATATTTGATTAGATGAATTTCAAATGGGCTTTCCTTTTACTATTATCATTTCAGGAAGAGGAAATAATAGACTTTAAAAGCAGTGACTGCTATTTCACTACTCATAGCTTCTTGAAAACTTGCAAGTATTGTTTGGGCAGAAGTTGCAGCAGGCAGGGAAATCAAAAGTAAAATGAACTGTGCAATTGCAGTGCCAAATCCCAAGAGCTAACTACCATTCTCCAAGTCAGCTGGGGATTTTCAGTTCTCATTACCACTGAGATGCATCCTTTCTTTTAGTAGAGTGACTTGTTCTATTTAAGGGACGTACTTACAAGTACACCTCAGTCCAATTCAATTTCTGCAAATTCACTTGATCATTCATATTCACTTGAGGGCTAAATTTGAAAAGATAAATTTAAATATTAATCTGGACTAAAATATTTGACCCACCATCAACCTGGGGATTTGGAGGGATAGTTGCAGGTGTATCTTCTGTTTCCTTTGAGAGTTTAGATGCAGACACATAGGACTTTGAGCTTTTCATATCTGTGTGATTCAAGAAGCTCTCAATAAAGAAGAAATCATCTTTAAGCTGAGAGATCTGTAAAAACACTGTGTCCAGTCCCTGTCAAATAAAGAGCCATTAATATATATGCTCTATGTTACATCAGTGAGATTTTAATCAGTGCCAATGCACCAAATAATGCGAAGCAATACATTTTTTATATATAACTATATTATTCCTCTATAAAAGGAAAAAAAATATTTTCTCTCATGAGTGAATAATGTATTTGTGCAAGACTACTCCTTATAGCTCCTCAAGTACACTTCCCACATTCATTCAGAAGAATTGTAACCTCTTCCAAACCCTAGAGAGGGGCTTCAATGTTACCACTAATGGATGGGTATTGGGGCTCCACCTGGTACTACTAGCACTCATTCCTACTTTCCTGTGCAATTCCAGCCCTGGTGAGGCGAATCCAATAGTGGGTGCCATTGATTAGGCTGTAGGCATACACTACACTCTCACATTGACTGCACTTATAACTGCCTGATGAGCACACTAAACCAAAATCTATTTCTTTGCAAACACTTTGGAAATAAATACCTCCGTGGTAGTGAGCATAGAAATCCAGTGTTATAGCAGTTTTTATTTTGAAAAATGTGGCCTTTAAGTATACTGCTGTGTGACTTAATTGCTCATGGAAGGTGCTGAGTTGAAAGTTCCAAAAAGTTTGAACATAATTTTCATTTATGATAAGGCCTCTTTATTTTGCTAGTGGGGGACCCTAAATTCCTCATCTTATGTCAAATACAAAACAAATGTGTCCTAACCAAAGGGAGTGCTATACTACAGCTACCCAGGAAGGCCTCAGCTAAACATATTTTTCATTAAGAAATGCCAATTTGCTCTAAACTGCTTGTAGGAAAGAATCAATTTCAGCAGCTTCATCCTATTTTATGAGGGATGACTAAATTTGGCTTCTTCAGCCTAGCAAAAAGAAGACTCAGGAAGGGATATTATTGCTCAGAGGTGTAAAGATGAGGGAAAGAAAATTGCTTTTTAAGCTGAAGGACAATGGTGGCACAAGAACAAAGGGACATGAATTATCAATGAATAATTTGACTCTGGAAGCTAAAAGACCATTTCTAACAAGGAATGAGGTTGTGGAAGAATGGGACAAAAAACTGTAGTTTAATATGTAGCTTGATAAGTTTCTTAAAGTAATTAGTATGATGCGATTGCTTGCTATCACAGGGAATTAGATGCTGAGTGGCACCCTTCTATTCCTATGATATTATGAATTTCTTATTTTGAAAATATTTCAATAAAGTTCAGAAACTCTCTGAAATTACTTTTATTTGGAAATTTAAGCCAATTCCAGTAAAACAAGCAAAAAAAGAACATAAAAGGATCAGGATCCAAGTAAGCCAAACTAAATCTAGCTTTGGTTTGCTTGCTCGCAACAGTTTTCCAGGATGTGACATTTTGTCTTAATTCTATATGGTAAAAACATATATTTCAAACTTCCCAACTTTTTTTTTTTAATTCCCAACTTCTCAAAAGTTTTCCTGAGGTTGGGAAACTTGCTTACTCAGTATTCACTTATGCGTCCCATCCTATTCTTCAATCCCAACCACTGGAGAAGATTTGTCACCAGGCCCTGCCCATCATTAACCTCTTCATTCAGATTGCCAAAAAGGGAACTACTTAGTATAAGCAACAATGAGGCTCCAAGTCATTGCTGAACTTTATATAACAAGGATCTTAAGTCTTTTATTGTAGACAGCATGTTAGACTTGGTTTATTTGGTGCTTCTACATGCAAAATACTGAAACAAAGTCCTTTTCCTTTTATTGAATTGAATCTGTATGTTTTGGGAACATTTTATTTCAATGGTAAAAGGGCTACAGTTGCTGAGTTGTGAGATATTGTTAATATTCTGGTGACATCTAGTGGTGAAGTCAGTTTTTTGTTTCAACAATATTTGTTTAGGATTTGGCTGAACTACAAAGGAGGCTGTCTTCCCAATCTGTGGTACTACCAGTGGTATGCAGACAGCCTGTCTTAAAATTTAACAGCCTTAAAATACAAGAAGGGAGAGCATAAAGAAGATGGTGATAGACTATTCTCTGTGACCACAGAGGACAGAACAAGAAGTAATGATAATAATACATTGCAGCAGGGGAAATTTAGGCTGGACTTTAGGAAAAGCTTTCTAACTGAGGGTGCTTAAATAATGGATCAGTTTACTTACAGAAGTTGTGACATTTTCATTTTTGGAACCAGGTTAAGAGCAGGTTGGACACACCTAGAATGATCTTGCCTTGAGAGCAAGGAGTTGCCTTCCTGAGACCCCTTACAGCACTTTTTTTCCAGAATTGTGTGATTCTACAGATACCAAATGGGACTCAGGCTCTATTAAGCAAGCCCTATAGAAAGATATCATTGAAGGTGGCATCATTTACCTGCCAACTTTTTGACAGGGTTTAAGAATGCTCCAGAATCTTCCCCACTTCTATCTGCAGATTGATGATTGTAGGGGTTGGGGATTTTGAAGACTTTTTTTTTTTAGGGTGGGAGTGTTTTGTGGGGTATTGTTGTAGAAGCAAGTAATTTCTACGTAACCCAGGAGTACGTCTCTGCCTTGTTCCTAAAGTAAGCAGCAGCGCTCATTTCCCAGTTAAACACTGTAGTACTTCCTATTAATCGTGTCCATAAGGGTTTAGCTCATCTATGTGCTATGAATTGTGCATTCTGAAAAGATAAGGCCACATTTTTGACCTTACTAATTATATCCCTTTGAATCAATCAGGTTCTATAGGTAATTGAGGGTAGAACTTGGCCTTTGCTATATAACAATATATGAATATTAATAGCAATACATTTATCCTGATTGTAGGACCAATGATAAATCACATTAAGATTGTAAAGAAAAATATAAATATTACCAAAGATAATAAATCACTATTCTTTCTAAGCACTATCCTTTTGCATAATCTCACTGATTTGAATTCACATTTGGTTCTAAGACTACTTCGTTTCTCTGAAGAGTGACCAGGCCTTTGGTTCACCTGAAAAAGTAGTACCATGTTCCCTCCTTTCAGTTGTACCTGAGAACTAAGAGATGTAAGTTAACTCCCAGGATACAAACTGAATCATCCTCTGTCAGAGCATACATTTTCCACACCAGTCCTGCTTCCCCACCAGAGAAGATTATTTCACCCTAGATAATTGACTGTTCGCTGTGTGTACACACACACACACACACACACACACACACACCCTTTGCTTCAAGTATTATTAAACTAAATGAACCTGAGAACACTGTGATTTTGACTGAGCAAAAGAGAATATGATCACTTCAGTGAAAACTTTGAAACTAAATAGTGCTGATCCTAAACCTGGGAAAAGAAAGTAGCATTGCCCTCTACGTAGCCCAGTCCAGTCTTTTCATTAGACTGTGCTGGGGATAAGTTCAAAGATGCTTTATGCAAAATGCCTAGTGATACTGAGCTCTGACTGTGACTGAAAACAAGGCAGCAATTCAGTGAAATGCTTCTGTTGATGTCATGATGGACAAAAGCACAATTCAGGTGCCAAACTGAGGGCTGAAATTGCAGCCCTTGTACTCTGCCTGGGATGGGGCCTTGTTTGCCAATATATTGCAGCTCCTCAGTGTTTTCAGTGTTGAATCAAGAGAAGGAAATTTGGACATAAATGCAGCTGTGAATGGAGCTATACATGACATAGGCATAGGACACTGAACTGATGCAGGATGTAGAGACAATGATTTACCTGGGACAGGGGGATACACATGCATGGAAATATATACACAGCTCTGTATACCCTGTAGCCAGTAATGCTCTAGTGCAGTATGGGCAAAGTGCTCTGTTGTTCCTTGACTAACACACCTGATGCCCCTACCATTATCCTTTTGACAAAGCATCTGTATAGATGATGGTATAGATAGGCAAAGAAAATAGAGCTGAGCTTAAGCCTTAGTACACTTGGCTGTACTGTAAAACTACAAGATAGGAACAAAGTTCATAAAGGAGCTGCAGTACAAGCTACAAAGGAAGGGAAGAAAAAAGTAGGCATGTTTAAACTGGAGAAAAAGATGACATGACAGCAGGCTTTAAATATTTGAAAGTGCTGTTAAAAAAAAGGAGAACAGCTGCTCTATGTTGCCACTGAAGGTGGGACACAAAACAAAGTGTTTAAACATCAGCCAAGCAAATTTAGATTAAATTGGAAAGGGGGGTGGTCCTTACTATCAGTTGTGTAGGAAGATGGAACAAACTGCCCAAGCAAGCTGTGGAAAATATTCAAGAAGCTGGATAACCATTTGTCTAGCATGCATCCAGGATTTTTTCAGTGGGTTGAATGAGTTGATCCTTGAGGTCCCCTCCAACCAGGGTTACCAACCCAAGAGGTTTGTTTTTTTTCAAACTGACGAGCTGCAAAATTTTAATGACAAACTTTTTTTTTATGACATATGCTTTAATGATGATATCTGTTTTACATAATGTAAATGTAACACTTCTGCTGCAAGGCCCCAGTTAGAAGAGCTAGGTTCAGATGTAGGGGTTTAACACCAAGCATACTGAAAAAGCAAAAAAAAGTTCAGTTGGTAAAAAGTTTGCAACAAAAAAAGAATCTTGGGCTGAAAACCCTGCTTGATGGCAGCAATAGTTTTACCTCATGCTGCCTCTACCTCGAGGGACCCATATTAATCTCCATACCCTGCTGGTCTCGACCTGCAGCCCACACCCAACCTTACCTCTAGCAGCTCCACTGCCTGTGTCTGAGCACAGACCCCCCCGCCAACGAAGCAACCCAGAAGTATTTTAGGATGGGAAGCATCAGCAGCTGCACATGGCTGGAGGGTCGTGGGGGATAGGGTAGGGAAAGAGGTCTAACAAGGCCCTTTGAGAAGGCTTCTTGCAGGGTGCTGCAGTCCCACTTGGACACCAGATGGCACTGCTTTGCTCCAGCTCTCCTTCCATCAAGCTCTAAGGGGCAGCTTCTTTCCAAGAGAGAGTTTCACAAAGCAACTAGAGCTTAATTGTTTTTCTGGACAGTTTAAATGTATTTATGGACGTTATGGACAGGTATTTTTAACCTGAATTTTTACTGACTGCTTGTAAATTTATGGACAGTTGGCAAACCTGCTTCCAACTCTATGATTCTACACAGGGGTGACTGGTGCCACTTGAGTCTGGGGGTGGGCCCAGGGACAAGCCAAAAACCCCATATCCACTCCTATACTTTTGTTCCATGACTTAGTGCCCCCCCCCCCCCAACACACCGCTGATCCACATGGCAAAAAACCTGCCCCATCTTGAGTGGTGCCTAGTTGGGGGCCAATTTCAGGAGGGGTGGAGGGGGGCATGTGTTCCCCTGTGCTCCCCACCCAACAGTTGCCTGTGAGTCTATGATTTTCCCTAGAACAAATTACAAGTCCTAGAAAGGAAATTCTAGCAAAGTTAAAGGACTTCCTGGAAACTCGTTGATCTACTGTTAGTAGGGTTAGAGTGTGTAGCAGTACAGAGCAGGAGATTACTTGTCCTGGCTGTAGCTGATGAAGGTAGAAGTGCTGAACATATTAGTATCTGATTTTCTTGTGGGGAGCTGAACCTTGGCTCTTAGAGAGTTCCGTATTTCTTTAAGTACTTTGCTACCTTCTGCATTTTTATACATCCTATATAGAAGCCAATATTTCCAGTAGCTTCCTAACCAAGATATACTGTTGTCTTTGCCTTGATGTATTTTTTACAGTAGTTTGTGCAATCAAGTCCTAAGTACTTGATGGCAATTATTGCTTTGATACATTCATGTGTATCCCTGTTCCACACACTAAAAAGGACTGTTACAAATAAGACACCTGGGCAGAAGAAGTCAATGTCTATTGCACATTGTATTTTACTTCAGACAAGTTAGCAAGCTAACCTCCTCCAGGCGGTTTTGAAGGTTGCTCAGAGCCTCTGTGGCATTGTTGAATTGCTTTTCCAAGGCATTCATCTTAGACTCAAAAGGGTTCTGCAAGAGTTAAAAAGAAAAATGATGCTAAGCCATTTCTGTAAAACTACAAGATAGGAAAAAAATTTGACGCAGCCAAGTATTCCCACTTAAATGGAAGGAGGATATTTATATGACCTTGCTCTGCTGGGTTCTCCCAAGGATCTGCCATTTCACATTGTGAGAAATACCATAATAATAGTAGTATACAATACTCATTTCTGCTAGGTAGTCATATTTAACTTGCAGAGTCACATTCTGAATTTGCTTCTCCCTTGAAAATGGATTTCTGAATAAAAGTGATTCAAAGAAATCTTGGCCCCGTTAAAGTTAAGCAATTATTTGACCTCATTAGAATTGTATTTAAATTGCATATGTGAAACCTTGGCCCCAGTGAAACCAGTGGGGATTCCAAAGACCTTTGGCTACTAATTCTGAAATTTTCTTTGTAAATGTGGGTTAACAAAAGTCAGCTTGCTGTAAAAGTGGCACAGAACAGGGCAAGGCCCGGAGATCAGGTAACTGGTGATTTTGATTTTTAAAAATTAATAATGTGGTCTCAAGTGGCATTTTAATTCTTTAATTCTTACCCCATTTTAATAATCTCTGAAGTAAAAAATAAATGACATTGAACATTGTTTTGTAAAAATGGGTGTCAAATAGTACAGGCAGAAAAATACAGACCTGTGAGTTTAATGGGTGCATCAGAACGTCATTTCTTTCCTCCACACTGAGGAGCTGGCCTGTGAAATTAAGCATGTAGTTTTGCAGCCATGTTATTTTGCCTTTCATTTCTTGAAGCTCTATTGCTATGGACATATTCCATTTATGAAAACACTCCAGCAGATAAGAAGTCCCCTGTGATGAATTCAGAAAGGAAAAAAAAGAAACAGGGATGGGTTTATATTAAAGAATGAAAAAGTCTATTATTAATTTAGGAAATCTCTCAAGAAATACAGATGTTACCCATTTGCCATACAGAGTGTGGGATCCACTTTATCTTCCTGACAGATGCATACCAGAAGAGTTCTGCTTTAAAGCACATGATAGAAAATGTTTCTCAACATTTTAAATCCTACATATGAGCATAAACATGCTATGCAAGGATGATCCTTACTCCATTTTCACAATTGCAACCAGCACTTTGTGTTTTAAGGCACAATTCTTTGCCTCCTGTATCTCAGTCTCTCCTTTCTTGCATTAGTTTTTTATCTTTAAATCTAAAATTCAACAGAAGCTTTCTGAGTGGGAAAAGAAATAGAAAGTTTACTTAATTTCATTCTGAGATATTAGGCCTGGAAACAATCTATTTAAATTTGCACTAATCTCTGAAGAACTCAGATCTGCAGCTAGAATGGATTCATAATAGAATGAATTGGCATGAACTCTAGTCACATTTAAGAACCTAGAGCTTTCACTTCCTTTTGAACCTGCCACTCAAGAATTAAACAGTCATCACAGTCTGCATTTGGGGAAACAAAAAGACTTATTTTTCTTTACATCATTTGAGGGTGTTTATTGCCCCAATATAGTAACCATGCTTTGCATCCCCTTCCTACATCCCAAGCTGAACAGAGACATTAGAGGATCACATTGTACCTCTCAAATGGATGATGGAAATGTGAGCACCACAGTATGCTGAGATATTTGCGGGGTGGGAGGGTTGGGGGAGGAAAGGCAGGATTTTGTCCCTTCAGGCAAAGGCTGTTTCCCTCTCAGGCCATATTACTGTTAAGGCAGTACTGAATAGCCACAACTGATAGCTCATTCACTAAAAAATGCATAGCCATAGCACAGATGAATAATGACCCCAAAAACATTTAAAAGTTTTTTATTCCTTGTTGCATATTATTTTATTACCTTCTACTGAAATAATACCTATGCAGCCAAAATTGGTTCCCCATTTAAACGGTGGCTACACCTCCAAATAACACACAAGTAGTTTCTACCCAAGAGAGCTCACAGTCTATGATTTAGATAACAGAAGACAAAAGAAGCAAAAGACAAACCATATGGGTGAGGCAGAACTATTTCGTACCCTATGTACTCCATGACATTTGCTTGATGAGAACAAACTGATATTCCAACCTTAGTTTAAATTGTTTTTCCCCTCTTTGGTTTAATATTAATAATATATAAGGGTATATCAGTTATTCCAGCTCAAACAGATGGAAACCAGGAATTCCTGGAAACTAGCAATTTCAGATGATCATTCCAGTGTACGACTACATTGTCTATGGATTTAGTCAAATGAATTCTAGTATCAAAAGCCTGTAAGAGTGTTTTCTATTGTATTCCTTCTTAAAACAAATCTAGCAAATTCCACGGCAATGCACACTTCTCAGTTTCATTTGCATTTTCCTTTATGCTTTTTTTCTAAAAAAGACATAAAAAAGACTGCTGATAATAACATGTTCTAAATGGAAAACAGAGGTTTCGTAATTTTCAAGAAATTGGACTCAGTGGCATTCACGTCAGAAACACGCAAGAGTGAATGCAAAAGTTCCGACACAATAAGATGGTTTCAGTAATATTGCCATTTACAAGGTGTACTTTCTTGTCCTGGAGATGAACCAAATAGATTACGAAGAAATGGTTCATTTACTTTGGATAGATGGCACTTTCTAGAATAAAATGTCATCAGATAGATTTCATTTTACACAGAAGGTGGCTTGTAGAGAAAGTCTCTAAGATAGATGAATCCAGGCCTCTCTAACCTGATCAATTTGGCAGGTTTCCCAAGATGACAGAAATCTTGTGTTATAGCTAGTTTCTCTGTACCCTTAACACTCACTACTACCTCAGGAAATGAGTCACAGTGTTTCAAGTTTCTTGTGATGTCACCAATACATTTGGGGCATGTAATTAGAGGCCTTAATAGAGTCTCAAAAGACTGGAGTAGTAGAAACACATTTTGAAGTGCTGTGAAAGTTCAAATCCCGATCTGGTTCCAGACTCATCCTTTGTGGCCTCCCCCATTTGTTACCATGGAAGATGTATTGCTGTTTCCTTTCAAGTCTTTCTTTGTTGATTCAGCCAATGGTGGACAAGTGATCACAAAGTATAAAGCTCCACATTTTATCTTTACCAGGCAAATAGATTTGCACATATGCCCACTATCCTGTGGATGAAAGTGCTACCCAAAAGACAATGATATTCAAATAGTATTCAGATATATTGCTATTTACTCAGTCCTCCAAGGTGGTGAGCCCCAATCCAGTGAACACAGAAGCAGATGTTTAATGTTGAACCTGTTAGTAGCCCAAGTGTCTTCACTAAAACTCCTCAGACATATAGGGAACTTTTACATGTGCTCTGCAGCTTGTGAAGGGTGGTGCTTTAATAAGAGTGGCTCCAAGAGTCGCTTTAATTAAAGTTCTGTAGTGATTCATGTATCAGTGTCCCTATGCTTCAAAATGACAACAGGGGTATTTGAACTAAAGCTTATTCAATGAACTTTAGTTCAAGTGCCCCCACCACTATTTTGAAGTACAGGGATGCTGATATGTGAGATGAGTAATTACAGTGCATTGGAGCAGTCTCATGTATAGGCACCTTAAAACAGTAGCTTAAATATTTTCTGGACTGAGAACAAAGTGTTAAATTTCTGTGGGATCAAACTCAAATTCAATAAGGCTGTAACACTGTATTTAGCATATCCTGAATGATGTATAGTGATATAAGTATTCCCCAGGGTGCTTCTGTTGTCTCTAATGTGACCTGCAGAGGCTTTGGTCCTTCTGCAATAAAAGCTGTCCATCAGCTTACATGGATTCCAGAAAATAAATCAATAATATTGCATTTACTACATATGTTTTTATTTCACTAAACAATGTAAGTTACAAGGATCTATTCCTTTTCACTATGACAATATGGGTTTCTGGACATTTCGATGTACAACCATGGATCAAATGAAAATGTGAAAAAATGAAGTGTGCAAAGATGATAATTACACCAATGAGTTTAGGTTGGATGCCTCAAAGCTAAATAGCTCAGAGGAAAAACAACCCTCTGTTTTAAAATAAACCTGAGGATTAGACTCAAACACACAAGAACAAAGCTTAAAGCTAAATTAAGACTATCAATGTCCATTATGTAGATTCTTAAACTTCGCTTGAACACATCTAGTCCTGAACACTGGCAAAGACTACATTTTGGACTGTTGGTATATAGGAGTTACTCTACTGTATCTGGTTCTTCTAGATGGATGATTTAACTAGATGCAACTCTAGTCT
Source organism: Caiman crocodilus (assembly GCA_030014935.1). Classification (NCBI taxonomy): domain Eukaryota; kingdom Metazoa; phylum Chordata; order Crocodylia; family Alligatoridae; genus Caiman; species Caiman crocodilus. Next base: position 15,028,451 of record JAGPOW010000229.1, on the reverse strand, counting down.
ATTAGATGAAAAATGAATTATAAAAGCATGAGTAATATATATATATATATATATATATATAAAAGGTCAAACAGCTATACCAGGATTCAAGAGATGTGGATTTGTTTCCCACCTGTACAATTGTTATCACTGGTAAAACATTGATTAAATTAACTCTGATATGGATACATATCCTACAAGGAGGTTCTGGGAAGCCTGTTTATAAATTAAGGAAGGGGGATTTTAGGTAGTTCCAATTGTACTCTCCATCAAACATCTGCTTCCTGATTTCTCAAATGACTACTTCAGGGATGGTAACAAAAATGACAGTCTATCTTATTTCAGTAGTGCTAACACTATCCATATCCAATCTATAGGATGTTCTAAACTGTTTTCACTTTATAGTATATTTAGTTGTCAGGAGCCCCATAGGTGGTATAACGGAGCTGTGTCAAATGATTTTGTCATGAAAAGCTAGGGATATCTAAGTAGTGCTTTCTTAATTGCAAAAAATCACTGTGTGTAGTAAATGCCCAAATAATGTCTGAAGCAATGCTAGAAACGGATCTATGAACACCAGCATCCAGAAGATTATCAAGGTTCTTACAATGATTTCCTAATGATGATTTACAGAAAACAAGTATCCCTTTACCAAAGCAAAGAAACCCTGCAAAACAATGGGGCCAGGAGGACATGCTTTGATAGTTCAAAGCAGGCCACCATGGCCGGAACATGTACCGGGCAATAGCTGCCCAGGTGGCTGGGCAGAGGGCACAAATGGCAGTAGTGCTGCACAGAGGCCAACCCTGAAACCACAGTCCACTGGCAGCTGGCCCAGAGGGGAAGATACCTCTGCTAGCTGTGCAGTCCCCATCCAGGTCAGGCAGCCATGGAGATCACAGCCAGGCAGCAGTTCCCACTGCCAGACTGCTGCAGTGGGTAGAGGGTTCAGGGAACTCTCAGGGCTGCTACAGCAGTCCAGCTAGCGCAAGGGGTAGTGTCCCCAGGTACCAACTGGCTGGGCCCCAGAAGCTCCCAAGAGTGAGTAGCCCTGAACTACTTGCCGGGGCGGCTTTTTATACTGCTGGGGACAACACAGGTGCTGCCCCTGAGCTCTAGCTTCCCCTGGCTGCAGATCCAGGAGGAGCCAGGCAGGGTTATTTTGCTCCAAGTGGCATAGTTTGTGCCACAACAAAGTGCATGTCTGAGCATGTGCACTGAGGCAAAAAGCCCCAGCTCAAATTTGCACCACTTGCAAGTGTGGACGTGCCCTTTGTGTTCATTAGTCACTGGTTTTCATCTTCATTAGTTAAGGACACTGGCAAGTGGTTCAGGATTTAATTTTTTGACACCTTTCCTCATTAAAGTTACCATTCCTAAAACCTAATACTAGGTGTTTGATTTCTTGGGTGTTTGGGAATAGTGCATCACTCCTATGAAACTAGGAGATGCAGAATGCTGTCTCAGTTTGAATGAAGCTTGACTTAAGCAAGAACAAAGTGAATAAATATACCATATTGTCTTACATACCACACCCCCAAAATAAGACACATGCCTTAGTTCTGAAAGATAGAATGCAAAACAAACACAAAAATTAAATAATAGAGAGATATTTTGCCTTGAACTGCCTCTCTCATGAAAAGGCTGTCTTGAAAAATACCTGCCAGCTTCGCTTTCAGCCATCAAGAGAAAGTGTTTATAGAAAGCTCCACCCTTTCTTCTGAGAGAGAAGCTGGAAGATGCTTTACAACATAGCATCTTCCTACTTCGATTCTGGTTAAGAAAATCAGTTTCACTGCTTAAAACATTGTCTTAAGAAGATAAATAAATATGTCCAGTATTCTGAGATGCCTCAGACATAATGACCTTAATATTTCTGAGTCAAAGCTATATAAATGAAATGGCACAACAGAAGGTATTACGTGTTCCAGGAAAATTAGTTATTTCAGAAACTACTTCCCACTCCTAAACTATTATATGCAGGGAATAACTAATAATAATATAAACAAATAAAAAATATAGGAATACTACAAATATCAAGGTAAATGTGAAGTAGGACCGATCTCATACAGCATTGCATGGGGGAGGAACAGTGATATATGAATTGTAGACATTTAGAGAAGGAAGGCAGTGCAAAAGATCTGCTAGTCCTCTGAGAGAGGAGCAAGGAGACTGTCTAACCATTTCTTTCAAATCTCTAAGGATGGCCTTTCCACAGCCTCTGTGGGTAATGTTTTCTACTGCTTAATTATCCCTGTAGAAAAAACTGTTTCCTAATATCTTACTTAAATCTTCCTTTCTGAAAATTAAGCTGGCTACTTATTGTCCCAGTTTCTGTGGCTAATGAGAGAACCTGATCAGAGGCCACTTTATAGTAACCTTTTTACACACTAGAAGACTTTTCAGTGTGTGTGTGTGTGTGTGTGTAGGGAGGGGTTAAACCCCCATTCTCCTGGTTAAACACCCTTTCCCCAGGTACAAAGCTGCTCTGCCCTGCTAAATTTACTGCAAATTTCTGCTGGCTGTGACTGCAGGCTACAAATCCTAGTGACACCTGCAAGCAGGAAGAGGAAGTGATGAGCAACCCTGCACAGACCTGTTTCTGTGATGCTGGACTGCAAATCCCAGAGATCTTGGGGGCAGCTGGAAGAGGAAGTGTCAGAGAGCCATGCTCTAGCACCCCCTGGCCTCTGGCCAGAGCCACTGCAGCCATGTGGCTTCAAAGTGGCCAAAAACCCCTCCTGGCTAAACAGGGAAATTCAGGAAAGCCTAAAGGGCAAAAAAAGAAGCATTCAGGCTGTGGAAGCAGGGGGTAGCTACCAAGGCTCCCACTTGCAGGGAATCACTTAGGAAGGTCATAGCAGCATTAGAACTCAGGCTGGCTACAAAAATTAAGGACAACAAAAAGTCCTTCTTCAAGTATATAGGGAGCAAAAAGAAGGCACAGGGCAGCATTGGATTCCTACAGGATATACAAGGGCAGTTGGTGACAGATAGGAGGAACAAAGCAGAGTTCTTCAATGATTTTTTCCCCTCTGTATTCTTGAACTTGGATCTAGACATATCTCCTAAATGCATTACTGACAGAAGCAGGAAAAACACCAGTCTACCAACTGTCAGCACTGACCTAGTGAAGAGACACTTGGAGGGGCTGCCTGTGTTTAACTCAGTGGAATCAGATAAGCTCCATCCAAGGGTGCTGAAGGATTTAGCCAGTGTCATAGCAGAGCTACTGGCATGACTGTCTGAGCACTCGTGGTGCTCAGGTGAGCTCCCAGAGGACTGGAAAATGGCCAATGTGGTTTCTATTTTCAAGAAGGGGAGGAAGGAGGATCTGGGTAACTATAGACCAGTTAGTTTCACCTTTATCCTTGGGAAAGCCCTTGAAAAAATTATCAAGGATCACATTTGTAGCAGTCTAGTGGGTAATATAATGCTGAAGGGCAACCAGCATTGGTTCGTAGCAGGTAGATCCTACCTGACTAACCTTGTTTCTTTCTATGACCAGGCCACTAAATGCTTGAGGGTCATAATCCAAGCATGGTTGTGGATGGGTCGGTATCAATCTTGAAAGATGTGGGCATTGGCGTCCTCCAAGGCTCGGTCCTTGGGCCAATGCTATTCAATATTTTCATCAGCGACCTGGATGAGGGTGTGGAAAGCATTCTGTCCAAATACACAGCTGACACCAAACTATGGGGTGAAGCAAACACATTGATGGGAAGAAACCAAATCCAGGTGCACCTGGACAGGTTAGAGAGTAGGCAGGGAACAACAGAATGCAGTTCAACGAGGACAAGTGTGCTGCACTTAGGGAGAGGGAATCACCAGCATACCTATTGGCTGGGGGATGACATTCTCAGCAGACTATATGCTGAAGGGAAACCAGCACGGGTTTGTTAAGGGCAGGTCCTGTCAGACCAACCTGGTCGCCTTCTATAACCAGGTGACCAAATCCATGGATGCGGG
>JAGPOW010000229.1:14988635-15024403 GCA_030014935.1 Caiman crocodilus | reverse complement strand
TCTTGCTCCTACCTTGGGCGTCTTTAAGAGTAGATTAGATAGGTACTTGGCTGGGGTCCTGTGACCCTGGCACTCGTTTCCTGCCATTGGCGGGGGGTCGGACTAGATGGCCTGCTCTAGGCCCCTTCTGACCCTAGGTACTATGATACTATGATACTATTACTACCTAACTGGGGTCATTTGAGCTTAACTTAGTGGGGGGTCATATTAGCCCAGTATTCATTCCTTAGCTTAGCTTAACTAGGGTTAGGTCAATCTAAAAGCTGATCTGTACAAACATTTGGGGAAGTTGGAGTGGACAAAAAAAAAAAAATGTCTGGCTCTATCCAACTTAGTTCATCTGAGGAAGTGCACTAAGTTATATCTGGCATAGGCTAGCCTGATCTATCAAATGTCTGCACACATTTGGAGTGAAGTCCTTTGAATAGGGAAGCTTAGCCACTTACCCCAGCCCTGAGGCTGTGCTCTTCCTACTCCTTTCCTCCCTGATCGGACTACTTTTAGCCTCCCAATTTTCCTTTACCCTGGACAGACAAACCGCTCCCCTGCCAGGAACACGGACCATCCTCCTGGACCCCACAATCCCTCCCCAATTCCATCAACACCACTTGCCTGGACATGCGAAACCCCCCTGAGGACATCCTACCCCCTTCCCCCAATCCTGTCTGCCCCTTCCCCTACTCCAACTAACTTAGATCGCATTCCTGGTGTGGCTCCCAGCATTGGCAGATGTCCGCTTAAACAGGACCCAATCAATGATCATGCAGCTGAAAGTAAGCCATGGAATTGTAGAATTGGGTCCTGGTAACATCTGTATGTGCCTTATATTATCATAATCTATATAATTATCGATTTCCATCTAGTGACCTGGTTTTTGAAGTGACATAAAGCCTCTGTGATGTGTATGGGGCCTTAACATTTATTTGGGTAATAATCTTGGGATGCTGGACCATGCACCAATATTTTTATGTTCTGTGCATCAACAAGTAGCATTTTACTACAAAATTCTATATGTAGAGCAAATCACTTTCAGGACATACACAAAACTGAACGGAAAAGGAGGAGAAAGATTATACTCCTCCTGCTCACCCCCATCAAAATATACTTTTGTTGAGTAGAAGTACACTCTGTTGGGAACCAGGAGGCCATGAGTTCTAGGGCTACTTGTACTTAGAACAAAGTCTACACAGCCTGGGAATAGATTCCATGCCACCTCCCATCTGATCCTGCTTTGAAAGTGTCCCACACCAGCTCCTTAAAATAAATGTGTTTGAATGCTGCCATAAATGTGTATTGGATAGTCTTCCGGTAGGGCAGGTTTTTTCCACATTACACGTAGTTTGGCTTATATTTTGATGTGTGAGAGTTTATAATACTTCCAAAACCTTTGAAAGTGTTGTAAATACTCTAATCTGTATAGTCTTCTTTTCCAAGAAGTATCCAGACCTTTCCTGAAACCTGCTAAGCCCTTGCATTTAAAATATACCTTGTGCCAATGAATTCCATAGGCACACATACATTTTGTGAAAAATGTATTTCCTTTTACTGGTTTAAATTTTCTCATTTTTAGTTAGTTGGACGGTGTTTTATTTTTTTTTTCTACTTGGAGAAAGGCTGTATTGAAATCTCTTATCTATCCAGGACCAGGAGCCTCCTGCTATCCCTATAGATCCTGCCCTTACCTCCAAGATGTTCCAAGCAGGAGCTCAGCCAGATGTTGCCTCCTTGGCTGCTAGCAGCAAATTGCTGGCCCAGACCTGTGGGCTTGAACCTAAAATGGCTGCCTCATCAGGGCTAGCCTGCACCTGCAAGCTGCCTGTTCTAAGCCTAAAGTGGTAGGCACCCAAAAGTGCCCTGCCATAGATATATAGAAAATATTAAAATCCTCTGAAAAGGTCATAACACACTTATCTTGTTTTCTGCATATTTATGTGAACTGTAAAAATGTATTAGTGACCATCTATTTAAACCAAATTTTCACTCTTTCTAATGGCTTAGTAAATTAAACAGAAAACAACCCTGTTTATTCGTTTTCCAAAACAATTTTCCTCAAGTAAAATTTTATTCACAATAAAAATAATGGTAATTAGAGTTGTTTGATTATTCCCGGACATGACTTTTTGTCTTGATCCAGAACTTGGAAAACTAAGGATCATCCAATCAGGAATCAGCAATAATATAGTGTGCTTTAATGGAGTTATATCACACTGTATAAACCATTAATACTCAATGTAAAAATTATGATCAATAATTAGTGAGAGTGCATGGGTAGTAATATGCTTGCATAAACAAGTCGACCAGTCATTAGATATTTTTGAGTAATGAAGACAATAGAAAGTCAAGTCTGTTTGCAGATAATCCACAAACAGTAAAAGAGATTTAAAAGTTAAATGAATTCATCACTGCAAATAAATCTCCCAGCTCTGTTCCTTTACAGCAATGATCTGAGAAGAGACCTGAAACTGCACAGTCTTGCAGCCTTGGCTTTTTGAATGTCTGTAGCTATCCTAGACAACTCTGCAAGGAATAAAGGCACCTAAGCCTCACACTTTGACCCACAGCACAATTTGCTTGGGTCACTGCTCTAATAAAAAAGGGGAAAAGAAAGCTCCATGACTTTCAGAATTCCATGGTGATTGATTGGGCAGAGCCTTGGCTCTATTCCCCACACCATAAAGCACTAGAAAAAAGGCAGTATGTACTTTTCCCCCCACAGTTTCCCGAGGCTACTCCAAGGGCAGCACTGCTACATCTTTACATAAGATTTTAAGTTAGTTCCAAGTTTGCCCTGAATTTCTAAGTCTGTCGCCAAGAAAGGAACAATCGTGTTACTTGGTATCTCTGGATCCTGAAGTTCATCATGGGAAATCACTCAAAGCTTTGGGGGAATCAAAATAATAGTTCTAAGGTCTAGCTATTATGAAATAATAGTTGTATTTCATTAGAAATAGCTTACCATTTCTATTGCATCAACTCTTTGTCTCAGGGAAATAGCCTCCGCAATAGAAAAATCTTTTTTGGGATCCTTGGCTTCTGGAGTGGATGTTGATGGTTTCAATTCATCAGTCTAATGGGCAAAAATATTTGGTAGCCATTATTTCCCTGTTATAGAAAATCAAGGCCAATAAACTGGGATATAGGAAGCCATGCCTTTCTTATGAAAACATGGATGCATCAACCCCAAAGTTCAACTTTATTACCAAACTTAAGCAGGATATGCACTCAGAAGCTTTCAAAGTGGGAACAGAGATTTTAATGAGTGTGAATCTCACAGTCTAACAGAGAATACAGGAGCTTCTATTTTGATATTCAGAGTTCAACTGTATTTTACTACCTTTGGAAGCAACTGTATCAAAGTATATTTTCCCGTAGACACAAGGTCAATCACTTTTTAGTAGTTCCAGTAAAAATTGCATGTATACACCCCTTATACTGTATATTAATAATAAAAACCCCACAATCCTTTTTATCATGTTAACTTGAAGACATGAATGTTCCCTCCTTTTTCTTTCCTAGAACCCTAAAGATGATAGGGAGGAGGCAGGCCCTTGGGTCTTCATACCATTATCTAGGAACCAGTGGACAGTAAAAACCAACAAGAATAAATAAAGCAAAGTATTAAACAGCATCTTCTGAAAATGACTTCAAAATATATGCATGCAATTATCTCAGGGTCTGATTTTCTCCTATAATATGAGGCAATGCTATTAACATTATTGATTTTGTTAATGCTTTACCCTGATCATAGTGAGACCCAAGAACTGATGAGGGCTATTTTTACACAGAGTGATCCAGGCCTTTCCCCTCATATAAGTACATGAATATTTCTCACCAACTTATATCTGTTGTGCATCTCTATTCCCAACAACCAAATCTAAGCATGCAAAGACCATGTATTCATTTATACCTGCTGGTTCAAGGGTTTGGATTTCCCTCTGCTGTTTGCTTCCACATCCTTCTGTTCAGCTGCAAAGTTGCTAAGAGGGGCTGTGTTATATAAAAGAGGAAAAATACATAATATGCTTCAAATATTTATCATAAAATTGGATATTATATGAAAAATATTCTTAGAAAGTCATAAAGGATGGGCATAAAAACTTGAAATGATTTAAGTTTTTCAGACTTTATAGGGTAGAACAATATAAGGTAGAGCAGAGAGAACAACTTAATGTGTTCCAAGCGTCTGTATCCAAAGAGGTGGGTTTTACAATTCTTTATGCATATGTATAACAGAGATTGTATCTATTTCCTTTCATCACATGGAAATTCCTCCTGAAATACACTGAAAATCCAACACATCTGAAATTTAGTCAATAATTATTTACAGAATAAAAAATATAATTCCAAAAATAATTTTAAAATAGGCTTTGCTGCAAATTACACTGATTGATTGTCTGGATCCTAATGGGATATAATTAGATACAGCACAAACCCAAACCTTAGTTAAACAAGATGACGGGGTGTGAGAGACAGAAAGGCCTTAAAAGCAGCAGATGAGGATTGTAGAAAACCTATTGACATAGGAAATGTCAGTCATGAAGGTGGTCTGACAGCAAAATCAGGAAATAGTTATCAGTCATCCCTTTACCTAATTATTGAATACATATGAATCGCTGTACTATCTATGGCATTGATTCAGAAAAGATTAACTTTTAAATATACGTGTCCCAGATATCCTTCTGACCACTGTACGTAAGCAAAACATGCTCCCACTCTGGATTGTTTATGACTGGTATATCATGGGAGAGCTAGCCTGGTTGGGAAGCCCATCTGCAGAGAAGACTTGGGGTAGAAAGCACCTTAACAACTTATATAAGGCACCATGGTAGCCAGAAGGGTTTCTGTTTGTGCCTTTTCACCAATTTTGTTTTGCTTTGTTTTAAAATCAAATCCAAACACAAATTAAAAAACTATGTTTTCAGGTATGTGTTTTTCTACAAAAAGTCCAAGTTTTCTATGGATATATTTCATACAAAACACTGTAAAGAGAAAATCCTCAAAGGGACCTAAAAGCTTAGTTCTTCAAAGGGTATTGTACAGCTTTCTGGTATACTATAGGGAGCAAGATTCTTAAGAACTTCTTTAGATTTGATGGAGAACTATGAATTACTTACTTGAAGATAGGTCAACAAATATCACACATGCCATAATTTGGAATAATACTTTTTTTTTTTTTTTTTTTACCGAGGAAACAACTGTACATCAAGATGAGCAAGACAAAGCAGGCAGAAATCAAAGCACTTTTTCACTGGATGTGGAACAATAGGTGTGTTTACTTAGAGGCAAAGTAAATAGGCATGTGCGGGGAACAATCTACCTATTGCTGTCTCTAACAGTAGTCATCCATCTAGCCATATTAGGCAGCACTTATCATTGTGGTGTCTGAGAGGCTTCAGCTGCTATCTTTAGATAGTATCACAATCAAATATGGGTAAGGTTTTCAACTGTTCTCCTTCAGACAACAAAATACCCTCATCTCGCCTTTGTGGCTCACATATCTTCAACTGGTGATTTCCCTGGAACTCAGTTTAATTATGTGTAGGTAGCAATGACTTTCCCTTGCTGAAGCAGTGGCATTAGTGTGAAATGAGTAGGGTGTTTTTCTATTGTTAGCAATTGATCTGTAATAAGATGATCAACCACAGTTTTTTAAAGAAGGTTAATCATGGAATTTTTATGGATAGCAGAGAAATTATATGCTCCAGTTCACATTGACATCAGAGCACCATACCTATTGTTGGAATAAGTAGATATTGATATCCATGATTGACATTCATCGAATTTCACCTGTATGCACTCTAATCCCTGATTTGGAAAACACGCCTCTATAACATATCACTTAAGCATGTGCTCGGCTTTAAGTCTGATATACTGTTAAAGACTCACCACATTTTATGCTGTGAGTAAGAATACTACTTAGCAACTTGTCTTTTTAGTAGGTTTTTAACAAGAGGTTTTAATGCTTTTTTGCCAGTCAGAAATGAGGTATTCTCCGGTCACGACACTGACGATTCCAATTGTGGATTTAGTATTCCCCGCATACTGTATGTCCCCATTGCAAAGACAGGAAGAGTTGAAAATGTCAAAAGTATATATGGAAAGTTTAGCTCTTTTGTGCAAGATATTTCTAATATGCCATATTAGGCCATGATTCCAGAACACATTTAAGCCTGTTTTTTTCTAACAACCTCAATATTATACTTAGTATCAACTACCCATTTGTTCCAAGTCAAATATGTTTTTAAAACCTCCCTGAACCAGTGAATAAGTGAATTGGGAAATGGAAATGGATATAGATATATAAAATGGAAATATTGTGTGTGTGTGTGTGTATGCATAGGAAACAAAAAACTTTTGGAACGTAGGAACAAGTTCTATGGTGCTTGGAAATCCCCTGTTATTTGAAGGTAAAATGTACCTGTTTAAGTATCAAGGGCAGCAGGGTTTCATTTGGGAATGTCACCTTGCACATGTATAAAAGGATAAGGATACAGTGAGATAAGAAAGCACAACAAGCCCAAGTGTATCACAGACTCTCATTTTTTTCTTAATTAAAAGGAAATTCTCCTTGCAAGATCCTCTTTCCAATAGATTTGTCTCATTTATCTTCCCCTCCCCCAGCTTTTACATAAGTATTCAAGCACCACTAATTTACTCTTCTAAATTGTGCGGACAGATATACAAAGTCTGAAAGACAAAAATGGATCAAATCATAGTTCTAGTAGGCCACAGCAGGGGAGAAGGTAAATGCGGATCCCTCCTGCCTCCCATTCCCTTTCATCCTCTCTGCAGGTGCCATTGTTATTGCTGGGAATTAATACAGAGAGTTACAGGAGATTTGAAACTAATAATTCAGACAGAAAAGAAAAAGAAGTAATATCATTTTCCCTTGCTCATGGCAATTTTATAGACCACTTATTATATTACATCCATTGTGTGATTTACAGGGACTTCTCCTTTTATCTAGCCAGCCATCAGGATCAAAACAGTAATAAAGCTCTGTTGACAAGTACCACAAAGCAGACTTTGTTCTAAGAGTCCATCTTGAATTTCTGCTTGGTCATAGTCAGAGAGCAAATAAATACAATGAGGATCTCCTGGGGCAGAATTACTGTTCAATTTAGCTATGTTAAAAGGCTGGTGCTATTTAGATCCTTGAAATGATGCAGAAGAACTAATGCAATCCACTCCTTTCTAAAGTATTTCCACATGGCTACCTTTACCAGGAAACTAAAAATGTGCTGTATCTGAAGAAATGAGAATGAAAGTATGTTTTCATCTTGTGAATTTTCAAGCCTCTGTAAGTTGGAGGGTGAACAACCAACTATTTATATTATGCTTGTGGATTTTCTGAAAACTCATTGCAGCTTCATGTAAATGGTTCAGATCTGAGTCTGATCAGTTTAATGTGTTCAGGCTGCTGAAACCTGCTGTATGTGTTAAGCTCTTCCAGTGTCCTAGGGCCAGTACAGTGATCACATGGAATTAAAACTGGTAAAGAAAGAGGAAGAATTACTTTCTCCCTTTTTCTTGCAACCAGTCATTGTGATGGGATATGAAAAGATAATAGGATTGATCCTGCTCTCACGTCAATGTAAATCACATTCAAGTCAATAGGCCCAGTGCAAACAGCAGGCACTCTCATTTTATGATAGGAGGCTCATGTCCAGTGGCCTTAGGCTGACACAAGTGAAAACAGAATGAGGCCTATCTGCTTAACAACTCTTGACATATATATGAGTAGAGAAAACTGCATTAGTTGGAAAGTTTATCAGATTTTCTATGTGAGTGCAAGCTGTTTTACAATGAAATTGGAGGGCAAGTTCTGAGGAAAGCAGATTCCTTCCCAGAATATATAGTCATTGCATGAAGATTTAATGTCCTGCGTCTTCCTGAAAGTTTATGAGTATTCTGCGATTCATGATGCATCTCTTTATGACAGCTTCTGTATAAGGGACATTCTGTATTTAAGAATAAAATTCGGAGTAAATTTTCAATCTCTTCTCTGCTTGTTCAGTAATTTATATCAGTGCAAAGTAGGTCTTAAATACTACTGTTCTGATTTAATAGTGTGACCTGTCAAAAATGACCACACACAGGATGGAACAGTGGAGGTTCATTTGTGTAAGTACCAGTGAGTTTTTGTGAGGTACCATTTCATCTGCATACATTTTTTGCTGACATATACCTGGTTTGAATTTCACACCAGAAGGCTAGAATGGACCTGATTCTGATTTCAGTTATATTCATGTAAATTTGAAGCATCTCCCAAGAGATCAGTCAAATTACAGCAGCACAAGATCAATATGAATAAGTACAGCATAAGGCCAGGTGACTTTAAGATATTGCACAATGTGACCTTGTAACTTAGAATAGTCTGACATAACCAAAACCAAATCTATTAGCATTCTTTTCATGGCAATAATCTGAACACAGGCAGATTTTCTACTATACTGACTTCCTGAACTGCTTTGGAGAGACCCCAAGAGAAGCCTCAGAGTGACCTTGTTGCACAATCTTATTGCCAAAGAAAATGATCTGTCCGTCATCTGCAATTGCAGTGCATTGGATTCAGGGCAGGGATCCAGGTCTGTGCCTATGGGGTACTGTGAGTCAGCATATTAAGGAAATTTAAGCCTACCTTTTTATTTGTGTGTTGGATCACCTCTTTTTGTCTTTATGATAGTAGCACCTGGATTCTCTGAATAGTCATTAAATACAGAATTAGGTGGCAATAGGAGAATAATTAACATTTTTTTCCAACCCTGTAATCAACATGAATCATGATATTGCTTCCTAACTGGAGTTTGTTGTTGGGTAATGCATAGTCAGCAGACCATAGGGTTAGCTTTTCACCCTTTAAAATACATTGGGGTTATATTGTTGTTTACTTTTTATTTGGCTTAAGTGTTGGTACAGATAGCACACAAACCTCTTACGGCTACATGCTGCAACTCATCAGTACTGGTTAAAGCTCCCAGCCTTTCCCTTTGGCAAATTGTCAAGCCTGGATTCTTAAAGTTAAGCACCTACATAAAAGCCTGTGGAGAGGTCACATTAGGCACTGTGGGTGTTTAGTGCTATGAGAAATAAGTAATATTTTTATTAGATTTTTAAATATAGAATGAAGTGCCTAGTGACATTAGGCACCAAGGTTTATGCATGTCCGTAGTGATGATTGTACCTTTTCTGAAATGTAAGATACATTTATTCAGCCACTAGATGGCACTGTGCCAAATGAAAAGTACAACTAAACCTGCTGCAGTCAAACAGCAAAGGCATTAAAAATCTGTATAGCCTTAATGACTATACTGGCCAGGACATGACACATCAAACTGAGTGAGGAATAAAATCTTTTTTTCAGAATTTTTTATGGAAAGTGCTTTTATATATGTTAACCAATCACATCTGAGCCATGAGCTTGTACATACAATTATCCTTTTTTGCATTTGTACTAAGCCTTTTGAAGCAGACTAAAAAGTGCTTTAAATATATCTCCTACTGACATAAAATGCTCTGTCTGCTCAGCCTTCCAGAAGAGACAAATATCTAAGATGACCATATATTTTCCTGATTTTCCTGAAATCCTTTCTGCCTCTGGTATCCTTATGTATATAACACTACTATATCTGTTCCTCAGCCTAATAAAATGTAAAGTTTCTCTACACCATTACTGCTTATGCTGTTATTTTCATCAAGCGATCTCAAACCACTCTAAAAATGAAGGCAAGCATCTTATGAATCATTATGCAGATTTAAAAAATTAGATACAGAGCAGTTAAAATACTTACAAAATAACACAGGGTGCAGCTGCAAGAGACTAATTAGCTGTGCAGCCTATATGGAGATGCTGCCCTGGCTGGCTGGGGCATGAGAGTGCTTCAGTGTGGGGGGTGCCTGCCGGGTAGTCCCTCACTGAAGCCCCGTTGTGCTCCAGTCAGTCTTTTCACAGCAGGTTGAGCTGGGGGGAGCAGCCCCGGGCTGGTAGGGTGACCCCTGGACCCCTTTGTCAGCTGGGGCTTCTCCTTCATGGCTCAACATGCTGTGCTTCCAGGTCCACATGCATCCAGGAGCAATAAACTTCTGTGCAATAAGCACACCAGAGTTTATTCAAGCATATTAATATTAGACACACCCACAGTGAATCAGTAGCAGAAACCAAAAATAGAGTTCATGACTCTTGGTATTCGGTGCCATGTTGGACACTGCTGCCTGTTTCTTATTTATGTGTTCAGGTGGCAGATGCCATGGCATGACATCAGTTATACAAATTAATCTGGTATCAATTTAAATTAATCTAATGCAAAGTTATTATTTTAGCCCCTTTTCCATTACCCTTTGGTATCATCCCTATTGCTGAAGTGAAGTTTGTAGATCATTAGGAATTTTTTCAAGTATGACATCACTCTAGAATACACACACACCCATCTATATCTATATCAATATCAATATCTATATAAAATGTATATATGTACACTCAGTAGTATTTTTCATACTGAGAAACAATGTGGTGCACTGACAGAACCAAACAGGCCAGAAGCTCTTAGCTTTGGCACTAATTGACTGCTCAGTTGGAGCAGTTTAAACATTTTAAATGTTTAAACTGAGTGTGGAATTTTCTGTAAAAATATTATCAGGAAACACATATATCTCCCAAAGCTCTCAGTGTTATTTTTTTCTGTTTTAATGATGGGGACACATTAATAACTGAAAATGGCATTTCAATAATCACACAACACAATTTTCCTGTTATACTTGTTAATATCTAATGAGTTCTTAGCTCAATTTAGCACCTTCAGGATTTGTGTTTGGGTCCATTAACAATCTTGTGATTCAGCAACTTCGTATCATGTCACCCAGATGCACTCCAGCGATAAATATATTCTAGATTTTATGGACCTCAAACTTTGTAAGTTTTTAAAGAGCATAATGAAGATATCCTTGTTCAAAGTTCTCTTTTACTCTAGAGAATTTACTTTAGTATTAAAGTCACAACGTTTCAACAAGCAGCATTTGGGTATAACTTATAATACCTTAAAAGAACTTCATTGACTTCACAGAGTGTGTTGATGCAGGAACAGGGCCAGAGCTATTAACCTTTGGGTGACACTCTACATTAAGGGAAATTTTATAAATCATGATTAATAAATGTTATGATCTTAACACAGAGATGAGTAGTACCTTTAAAAGAGCTAAAATAATTCAAAAGAGGGTACTGTTGATGGCAACATGAAATAATAATGAGCAGTTTTGTTGTATTGTATAACAATTGCTTAATCATTGATTATAATGTCTAGTCATGATTTTTTAACCCTTTTAAAACTGTCTGTACACATATGTTTAATATGAAAATGTAACCAAACTTAGGCTTTTTGTATGTTAATTTTAAAAAAGAACACAAAGGAAAATACAGTGACAGATTTGAAGATGCTCATGAGGTAGTAATCTCCACATAGTTTGAATTTTCAATTCTGCACCAGCCTTAGTTCTAAAATTATGATACACTTTTCATCTGAAATATCTGAGATCAACTTTGGTCATTCAAACAAGATACATTGACTGGAAACTCTTTTCCTCCATCTTTCCTATCAATGTTTTCTATGAATGCCATGTGCCCCTGGAGGCTGGTGGGGCATGGTGACTGCCTGCAGGCAGCAGTGGCAGCAGTGGTTGCGGCAGCGGGGGTGTGGTGGTGGCAAGCAGGGAGCTCCCACAGTTGGCCACAGTGGTGTTGGCAGCAGGGGAATAGGGTGGGGGGGAGGAGGGTGAGCATTGACCAGCAGTCAGCAACCACCTGCATATGCCGCTGGCAACATTGGATATGGATAGCTGTGTTGGTGGCAAGGGGGGGAGGGTGGCAAGCAGCAACCACCCATAGGTGTCACCAGTAGTGTTGGCAGTGGTCAATCACAGGGGGTGCACCATGAATCTCAGGGGGTGCATGTGCACCCCCTATGCACCACCAATGGTGTTTTCAGTGTTAACATATTGCTAAACAATTACAAAGCAGAACTGCCAGGACTTGTGGGAAGTGTTATAAAAATTCCTGCAACAGGGTCCATATTTGATATGGGGTGGTGAGATAATTTGCAATTTTTATTAGGGTATGCTGCTGCACAGTATAGAGCTGCCTAAACGAGCATATTTAGAAATAGGTTGGGTCCAGAAGGAGTCTAGCTGCTGTAGCATAGAGCTGTGATTTGGCTAACTTATCCTATTGAGATAAAAGAGACCCTTCGAGCCTTGGGTATCTGTGTACCATACCACAGTGTAAAGGCGTTGAACAAAAGGCTCTGTTAAATGTGCAGTGTAATGAAAAAAAAGAAAAATACCATGGGGAACACCCACCTAAAGTACAAAATGTGTGTGACTTGACAGAAGGAAGACTATTTAGGGGCCTTCAAATCAATCAAAGAAGATGTTGGCAAGATAGCAGTCTCCCAGATCACCCCTGGGCCATCTGTTTGAGGCTCACAATAGATGAACATGACTACATATCATTGCTGTCATCTTGGAAATAAATGATCCATTGAGTTATTAGTCAGTTTATTTACTTGTTATGTTTATGAATATGTTTTGATAGCATCTATTTCCCTTTTCTTTGTGTTTGTACCCTCATACACTTGGACATAGTTTTTTTCTACATTGCAGAGACAGGTTCTTAGTCATTAGTCCTGTGTCCACGGATATGTCAAAGATTCCTGTGAAGCCCGGGGAAAAGGAGAAGTCTAAGGAGGATCTTGTAACAATAGAACATACATCTATTAAGAATATTGCATGGGAAGGTTGGAGTTTTGGTTAAGGCAGTGGATTGCAACTCTTAAGGCCATGAGATATCTGAGAGCCACTGCTCTTGAGATCTCTGTCTGACATTTATGAGAGGGGTGTGATCTGGGGCATTCTCAAGGCAGGTTCACTGCCTGATTTCTGCATTTGGCATATGGAGGGTGAAAGCAGGTGGGCCAAAGTGTAGTTCATGGCAGAATTCTAATGAACCTCCTAGAAGTGTTATAGATATGCCCCGAAGTTGTAACATCAGTTATAGGACCCCCACACCCTTCAGATGTAATCTTGGGCAAGTCACTAATCATTCTGTGTCACAACGTCATGGAAAAATAGGACTGGAAGTGACCTCAAGAGGTCATTTAGTCCAACTTCCTTCTCAAAACAGGATTATTCGTATATAATAAAGGGCTTAGTCCACCTGGCTGTCTGTAATGCTCTCGGAACACTCTGATTGGTTAGTAAAACAACCAACCAGAGTGCAGAGCACCTCCATGATGGTGGGGACAGAGGGGATGGAGTGGGGGGGTGGGGGAGGGGCATCATGGTGGCTCTCTGCCACCTCCAAGAAGCAGAGCTGGGGGCAGGAGCGCTGGAGGCAGTGGTGGTGTGGGGTGCTGGCAGAGAGGGATGGAGGGGACACTGGGGCAAACTCTCCCCCACTCCGTTCCTGGGAAGTAGCAGTGGTATGGGGGGCATGGGCACCCCATCCTCACCCATCCCCACCCCCTGTCATTCTTGATGTGAATTACCTAGTTACTTTATAACCCCCAAATGCTTGCCTAATCTGCATTTAAAGACTAGGTCATCTGTTCTAGTATTTAACTTTCTGTTAAACAAAATGTGTCTCATTTCATCATTTGTAGGAAACATTTTTTATCCAAAGTTTTTTTATGTATACATTGTCAGTTATTTGGGGCAGGGATTGTGTTTTACCATGTGAATGTACCGCTCCTAGTACACCACATGCTATTAACTTGGCTGGGACTTCCAGAAAAAAACTGTGATACACATTGTACTATAATAGCAAGGGGATGCTTATAAGGGTGTTGTTGATGTTATCTTCTCTGGGTTTGAATAGGAAGTTGTTATTGCAACTATTTAGTGACCCTTGGCTGCAATTCTTTTGTGATTCTTATTATTCAGCATACATTTCCTGGCTCAGAGGAATTTGATTTATCAAGGCCTTTGGTTCATCATCCAGTATATGCTAGCTTTGCACCTGCTTACAATTTATCAAAATCTTTTCTAAGTGACTTGGAAGGTGCAAAAGAGTCAGTAGCTATTTAGCATGTCTGTTGTAATTGGAAGTGTGTCAGACACATAATAATAATCAGCACTTCAGATTTATCAGTATTACTTACAAGCACAATTGAAAGGTCTGGAGGGTGTTTTTATTATTTTAAATTCTGTGGATTCATTTAGTGTTTTGCAAATGAGGGGACAAAGCCAACGGTTGGAAATAAAGGCAATGTTAGGTCCATTATTTCTACAAAGTTCTGGTAATTTACCTTAATCCAGAAAGGCAATATGTATTCTATTCATTCCTAAGGCTTTCCTCATCCAAGACTATGGGTAATCATGTTGAATTGTCCTGGCATGCACACATTCCAAAAAAAGCCACAAAATTGTAGGCCACATGCAAAAGACAAGGACCTGAAAATACAGCAGGATTCCAAACATAGCCCACTGATATCTTTCTGCAAAGAATAAAACACACTTTTGGAACTATATAAATACTAACAGTTAGTGCACCAGCCAATTAATATATCTCTATTTGAAGTACCAAAGATGACTAGATTGAATTAGGGTTGTATTAGGGTTTCAAAATCAAGCACAGAAAAAAATAAGAAGCATCAGAAATAAAGTTTTCTTCAACCTCAGTGCAGTTTGTTTGAATTACAGTTTTACAGGAGTCTTTAATTACATAATCAAAGCCTATTTTTTTTCCTCAGGACCTCTGCCTCTTTCAATGAGGAGACTGGACTGTGCTTCCTGAATGAGCAGCTATTCAATATTTTCTTTTCCCTCATTGTTCAGTGCGTGACCCCAGGTCTTTCTTATTGTACACTATGCATACTAAGCTTGAAGGTCCAATTAGTAATTTCCCCCTGGACTTTTCAGTGCCATTCTTGATTGTTTATCTGAGTGCTATATAACATCAGTTACTTTAATTTCACAGTATACCCATTTATAATGATCAGTATGCTTATTGCCATTTTGCAAGTAGGAAACTGAGGCACAGAGAGAGTAAGGTGAAAAGTGTCCACTGATTTTGTGTTCATTTCAAAATTTTCCAACAAGGGCTCAGTCTTTCTTCAAAATGTGTGTGCTAGGCCTCCAACTTTTTAAAGCTTCTTGTAAATGAGAAAGACACAAAATGAGTGAACACTTGTGAACAATTTATTTTAAGAGACCTGTCTAATATTACACAGAAACACTTTGCCAGAGACAAGGGTACAATCACATTCTCCAGCATTCATTTGCCATAAAATGATGTCCCCTTTGCTTTTTTTTTTAAACAAGGTGGGGAAAAAAGGGTTGGGGTTGTTTTATTTTTGTGGTTAATCTCCTTAGAAATCACTTTACCATTTCTGTTCAAACTTTCCCAAAATTTAGTGAATTAATTTCCTGAAACAGATTCCTGACATGGGATATTTCAACTTCAATGTTTAAATGCTTGGCAAAACTACAAGCAACTAAATACAGCATCTTATGATGGGAAAGACTGAGCAACCTTAGATATCTCAACTACTTTTGCTTATAGTAAATTATTGGAAAAGTATAGCTAATGCTCTTACTCAGTGTGGCTGGATTGGAAAATAAATTTTTCCAAACATCAAGGCCTATGCACTTTGGATGTAAAGCCTGAACAGGCCTAGCAGACACTCCTTTGAGATAATTTGGATAATTCAACAATTTGTGTTAATCTTAGCAGTGAAAGTGATGTTCATATATTCATTTGTTGCAAAGTTTTTGACTTCCAAGGTGCTGCACGTTTTCCTTCAAATATTTTCTATGATGTTTAGTTCACTAGCAACAACATCAGTTTAGTTTAATGGCCTCAGAAATCCTTGGCGTGGTTGCTCTGCAAGTACTAGAACAATAGATAAATGAAAGAGCTCAACTGGATTAAAAATAATAGCTTCTACCTCTGAGAGAAACTTTAAAAATATGTGCCTGACGAGTGGGTCTAATTACCCTGCCAATTTTCCATCTGCAGTAATGATTTTGGTTTCTGATGTTAAAAAGTTCCTTCATTGTATTTAGTATGTATTGTTTTTACATATACTCTGCTATTTCATCTCCTCACCAGAAAACTATAGTGCAAATACCATGGAATTTATTTTTATTTAAAGTGAGGACTGAAAAGAAACACAGAATAAATGACATTTGCAGGGTTTCTAGACTATATGACCTGTACTAGGAAAACTCTGTTGATTCCACTGTAGTATTTTTCATACTGAGAAACAATGTGGTGCACTGACAGAACCAAATGGGCCAGAAGCTCTTAGCTTTGGCACTAATTGACTGCTCAGTTGGAGCAAGATACTAAATTACTTCCATCATCTTTTAAAAAGGTAGAGACCTTTTTAAAAAGGACACGTAAAAGTTGCACTTACGGCAAATGTTTTTGTAAATATCTACTTAGCTGTCTAATTGTCATGTGTACACGCAGTTTCCTGATTTATAAATCCAACTTGGATAACTGGCCTTCCAGAATCTGTACATTTTTCTTAATTTTTATTTGGACACAGGTCACATGCAGAAAGAATCAGCTCTGTACCTCAGATTCCATATAGGAAAAATTGGTACATTATGAAACACATGAATGTCAGAATACATTTTACCTTTTGGATCTATTTGTTTTGTACGACCCAAGATTTTATAGAGCTTTTTCTTTCTTTTATAGAGCTTTTTGTTCCTTGACAACAGGAAGCAAAGTATACTCAAAGAGGGCAAATAAACTCACTGATAGACATGTAAGAAAGCAAAGTAATACCTCAAATCTTTAGGGCTAAACTCACAGGAAATGCCACTCTGACAAGAGGTACTAAACTGTTATACAACAGCACTAGCACCTCAGCATGTGCTGGTAATAACTTGGATTCTTATATTAAGGTCTGAATAATTGAGTTAGTATGCAAGCTTCAATCTCAGCATTTGTCTTCAAGTATTATAAACAAGACTGATAAATAATCTGTTGTGTCTTCTGAATCTGCACAGAACAGTCTATACGTAACATACAATTCATAATTCCCAAGGACCTCAAGTACCAATCAAGAAATATACAAACGTTGTGTCTGATCCTTCTATTGTGGCCTTTAACTATTGTTACACGCCTTTCCATTTTCCGCTTTCTTTCTTGTGATTTGAAATGATCAAATAATAAATGTTGCTGCTTTCACATTGTTAGGATGACATTTCCATGGATTCCATACATCTGCTAGAAGTTTTAGCACAAACTAGGTTTATTCCCATCAAACAGTAGTGTAACAGGGGTATGGGGCAAGCAGGGCATCAGTGCTTGGTGTTGACTATGAGGAGGTGGCAATTACCCTTGTGACTTTGCTCTACCCCCTCCCTCCCAGGAACCTTTGCTATGTCAGGGGCATATCTGGCCCCGATAGCTTATCTTGTGAGGGGGAAGCAACTAGGGGAGCAAGAGCCACAGGGATGCTGCCACCTGCCCCAACGCTGCTACTGCTGTGGCAGTAGCAGTACTAGCAATAGCAGCTTTCACTGTGCAAGTAAAACTTTCTTCCCCTTACCACCCCCTCCACTCATCTACAGGGGTTGGCATACCCTCATTCTGTGCCAGGTCCTGAAGAAGCTCTCTATGTCTTTGCTGTCAACTAGCACCAACATGCTATGGGAGATTTTACCAATGATATTATGTTTATGGCTATATTGGGCTCCTTCTCTGGACAAACTGAATAGATATTTATTTCATGCCTTGGTTATGTTTTATACTAGAATGCTTGTAGCAGAAGCTGGGGCAGAAGTTGTACCAAATGCCTCAAGGCAATAGAAACTAAGCTGAAATCTGAAAGTTGCTCTTCGGGTGTCTTGCAGCTTTACTGACAGTACACTGCTGTGTCTGCAATGATTCCAGATGTCAAACAACAGTCAGGTAACTGCATTTTTAAAAAATAATAACACACAGGCATGACATCTTGTTGGTGAAGTTATACATACTACATTCTTCCATGGTGCAGCTGGCACACGGGGCTGGCAGAGAGCAGATTGTTCACCTGGCAAGGTTCTCAGCCTTTTTGGATATAAAGCATTTGACTATAGACCATTTACGGCAAGGAGGAAGAGGACAATTTTAGCGGGAGTTAGAGCTCACATTAAAAGGATGAATGAAACTTTGATCAGGTAGGTCCAGAATCTAGAAAAAAGAACCTCCCAACCTAAGATGGAAGTAACCTTCGTGGTTCAAAACTCACAACACTTCATCTAATGCTATTGAACTCAGTCCCATGCCACTGTTGGGTCCTCTCCACCCTCCAAGTACTAACTGATACCATCTTTATTTTAAGTGAACCAACATGATTATGTGAATTTTTCTTTCTTACCGTCTTTCCCTGTTGTGACTTGCTTCAGCTTTATTGTCTCCACATCATGATACAATTTCAGAACAAGAAGACTCAGGACTACTTGAGAAGTGAGCAGTATAATGATAAAGAAAACCTGACAGAACCTCTGTGGGTGAAAATGGAGTGGAAACTTCTTATTGCTGTGCAACTGTGTTTTCCTGCAGAAAAACATATATTGATGTCTTATTAATAAATCTGGCATCATTTGCACTCACATCCAGACAGCAGGCAGCAGCTGCTCTTTCTTCCGCTGGGTTCTCAACAGCTACTGAGTTAACAATTTGAGGCAGTGGCATAATTAGACCAAGGAGATTAAAGGAAAATAAATATTCTCCTAATCAGTGAGGTGTTCCTTTTTAATACCATGCAAAGTGTTACCATTGGACAGTTGCTGTTCACTATTCTTGAGCAAAATATGAGCGGATCCCGTGTGGAAGTATTAAAATTTGTGGGAACTAGTTCACTGTTTACACCTGTAAGTATGGAGTGAACTGTTTGCCCATGGAGTGAACACGTTTTAATACCCAAACTAACCATTTTATATCAAAGGAAAAGTGACGGGGAGGAGGACACTGCAAAGAGAGGTAAAGAGTGGATTGATTAGATCAGCTGAGATGAATAAGGCAGGTAATATCTTGAAGGACTCTGGAGTTAACATCTAATCCAGGTAATGCTATAAGAATCCACAGTCCCTGTTGAGATCCAGGTTAGCATAATGCAGTCTGTGGATAATTTATTCTGCAATTTTGCATTCAAGTTGGTTTATAAAGTCATTTTTTGTTTAAGGAAAGCTACTTTGAGGTGGAATATCTAGGATGGTTAAAGTATTCTGCCATGGGCTTTGGTGTGTTTCTGGAATTGATACCTGCTACAGAAAATGTGCCTTCAGGACAGATGAAGAACAGAGAGGCCAGAGGAAGGAGCAGTGATTTGTATGCAGTCGCAGACCGCAGTTATTGAGGATTCCAGTAGTAGAAACCAAATGCCTTGCTCAGCCTGTGGTTCCTACCCACTGGATAATTCTGCTTGTATAGATTTCTATGTTATGCTTTAATATGAGTTGGTTTCTTGGTTTGATTGATCAGAGGTACTGAATTACATTAGGAATGGCCACCAAACAACAATATTACAAATACTTGGGCCTATCTATAAACAATGAAGCTTTGTCAGGACTGACTGAACAAATGATGGAAAGGCATCTATGAAACATGCAGCACCATACTTCTAGTAGAAGCAAAAGGACAACTCTGCCAGTATCAGGGTTTCTGTTTAAGAACACTTAGGAACAATTATCTGCTGTGGAAAAATCAAATGTTGTCTACTGCAATGATGTATATTTAGGGGAAAAGGGAGGGCTCATGGAATTATAAGTCAACCTAACTTTGATTCCAGGAAAGAAATTACTAAATTAGTGAACAATCTATTTGTAGGAACCCACAAGACAATGCAGTGATAAGAACCGGACAATATAAATTTGCCAAGGACCAATAATCCCAAATCAATCTAATTTCCCCCTTTGACAAGGAAATTGGCCTACTGGATAATGGGAAAGCAGTATATATAATGTGTTTTGACTTTAGTTAGGCTCGTGACATTGTCCCACTTGATAGTCTCATAAGTAAGCAAAGGAAATGTGGTCTAGATATAATCACTATGAGGTGAGTGTACAATTGGTTGAAAAGCCACTGGCAAACAGTAGTAATAGGATAGCTTACTGTCAAACTGGATGGGTGAGTCAAGTGGAGTTGCCTATAGGTTTTTTGGGGGGCCGGCTTCTATTCAATATTTTCACTAATGACTTGGGCAAGGGAATTGATAGTGTACTTAAAAAATTATAAATGACACCAAGCTGGGAAGAATTGCAACCATTATGGAGGACAAAATCAGAATTCTAAATGATCATAAATTGGAGAAATGTTAAAAAGTTAAGATAAAATTTAATAAAGACAACCTCAATGTACTATATTTAGGAAACGGTATGGATACAAATGAAAAATATATGGCTAGGTGGTAGTACAGTAGAAAAGATCTAGGGTGATAGTGGAAGCTAAATATAAGTCCATAATGTGATGCTCTTACAAAAAAGGCAACTATTATTCTGTGACTTAGGAAGAGACATGTCCTATATAAAACATGGGGTGTAATCAGTCGTCCCTAATTAGTTGTTGCTGAGGAGATCTCAACTGGAACGCTGTGTACAATTCTGGGCACCCCATTTTAAGAAATAATTAGACAAGCTGGAGAGAGTCTAGAGGACAAAGTAAGAATGATAAAGATTTAAAAAACAAGAGCTAAAAGAAAAGGTTAGTCTATGCAGAGGGCTGAGGAGGGCATGCTAACAGCCATCAACTATGTAGAAGGTTTTGATATAGAGGATGAAAAAAAACTATTCTCCAAGTCCACTATGGGAAGGATGAGAAGAAATCTGTGTAATTTGCTGCAAACAAAATTTAGGGGAAAATATCCGGGGAAACACACGCTCTAAATGGTAGATTTTAAAATAGTGGAACAGGCTATGGAGGGAGATAATAGAATCTCTTTCACTGTATGTTTTTAATATTAAGTTAGACAAATATCTATCAAAGATGGTATAAACACACTTGATCCTGCCTCAGATGAAAGGTTTGGATTAGTTGATCTCTTGTGGTCCCTTCCAGTTCTGCACTTCTATGATTCTGTGAATTTCTAATTGTTCATAAGGTGGTAGACTCAATAAACTTGTGATTTTTATGCCCTACACGCTATACTGCTTCCTAATTAAACTGCTCTTAACTCCTTTCTTTTTCTTTTTCTTTTGCATTACTCTATACCTGGATTTATCGTCTTCCAAATAAGTGAATGGCCTGAAAGCTATATCAGATAATTTTTGGTAAGTTAGAATGTGAATGCCAGATTGAAATAGAGAGAGTTTCGTGCAAAACTACAAAATGAATATAGTAAATGCTGTACTCAGTAGATTAGTGGAATGCATAACACTCCTTTTGCCTCTGAAAATGATCCTAAATACCTGCTTGGAACTCCATTGAATTATAATACACTGGTTATTTATGCTATACTGAGCAATTTTCTGATTCTCCCCTTGTAAGCAAGGTTTCAAAACTGCCTAAACTGGACCTAAATACTGTGGGGCTCTAGTGAGGCAGATTGGAAAGTCTGTGTCAGCTTAAAGTACATTAAAAAGGTTTTTAATATAATCATTACAAAAATGAATAATGCAATCAGTGCTGCAGTTATTTAGCAGTCCAGGGTTACACAGTTGGATTTTCAATTCAATTTACTGAACACTTTTAATATGCTAGAGTTTTCTGTATCAACAGCACAACTCTATATTGAAGTAGTTTTTAAGGGGGAAGGTAGAGGTTTTGACAACTGGCAAGGAGGCAGACTCTGCAGCAGAATTCTGCATTAAACAATAGGATCTCCACCAATTTCCACAGCTGTAAACCGCATGGGGTCCTGCCTATTATAAGAGTTTAGCACATAAATTCTGCACACAGCTGCACTCTGAAATTCCCCCGTAATATGTGTGTGTTGTACTCAGAAGCTCTCTAAGATCCCCCTGTGTATATATTTTTCTCTCTCATAGGTCAATAGAGCTGAAATAAAATGTGCATCTCTAAAAACAAAACTCCAGTGATGACTCATTCATGGTAGGGCTACTGCAAAGACCTTATAATCTTGGAAGAGCACCCTAGCAGATTAATTTCCTGTGTGGGTGTTCCCTTTTTTTTAGTATTTACTGTTTTAAACACTGAAAAGACACCCCCTTTTCCTGCACCTAAGGGTTTTGAAGTGGACATATTGATATAATAATGTTCATACAGAATCAAATGCAGTATATATGCCACAATTACTTTTGGATCAGCTTCTGGACCAAACCAAAATAAGAACCTTAACCCGTGTAGGGTAAAAAAGTGATTAGTTTTATTACCTATTGTTAGGAAGGTGTGTAACATGTTGCAATAAAACTAAAGCAAGTGTAAGGAAAGTTTAAAACCTGTTATAACAAGATCAAGTCTCTTAGTCCCCTGTAGTATAAAAAATAGAATAACTTCATTGTCACAAGTGGGGTCAGGTGGGATTGACACCCACCTGTAAATCTGGCTTTGTGCACTTAAATCAGGGCACATTAAGAATTTCCTGCAAAGTAATTAGTGTGGCTCTTCTGCAGATGAAGGGAAACAACATGTAGGGGACCCTATTCAGTAGTGTATTTGAAATGAAATGGAATAAAAGTTTTGTGAAGGCTTTTGAGTATACTGGGAAATTGCTTGGGGTAGTGGTGGATATATCAGCTATTTGTGTGGGCTGCTGCTATGTGGATATACCAGCCATTTTGTTCTCAGTAGAGAATTGTATAACTTTGCCTTTTCTGAAGCTAAGGTAGTGTGGAGAGGTTTGAAAAACTTGAGAAAGATTCTTTTCTTCCATCCCCTGAGATCTGATCATGAAAATTGCTCCAGGGAGGAGAAGCCCCTAGGTTTAATTTCTGGCAACACATGGGAATAGATCCAGGTTCCAGTTCCTATCCATTCGAATGAATCATCCAGTTCCTATCCATTCGAATGAATCATCATACCTCACAGTTCATTTTGGGTCGTGCATTTACCTTGCCCGTACACTTGAATTAAGCAACTTCTGACCTTAACAAATAATTTAGCTATTCTTATTAATTAAATCTGTGTATGTGCACGATTGTACATGTGCAAGTATGAGAAAGAGAGGAACTTTTTATCCCAGACACCATAGCTTTTGTACTGTGTTTTTGTCTCCAAGGCAGAAAAATATGAAAAGATTAATTGCTTGAATTATTTCATTGTTCCAATAAAAATCAAAGGATTTCTGCTAGCTCCACAACTGTTTCCATTGAGACTTTAAGCAGGACTCTTGACTTGATTGAGGGACAGAGTTTCTGATTCTCTGGTGCCTTACATAGTGCTACTACAAAATGTGTGCAAAATACCACCCTAAGCTTTGTATACTAAATTTGGACTGGCATTCACAACTGCACAAGGGATAAGGTAGTTACAAATAAAATCAAAGACGCTTATTCACAAAGGCAGAGATTTGTAAATGAAAACAATTCAATCAGAAATAAAGTTCAAATTCTTGAAGGTAATTAGCCAATGGAGCAAACTTCCAAGAGAAGTGACGAATTCTCCATCATTTGCTGTCTTCAGATCAAGACATCTGGTGCCTCTCTGGAAGATATGCTTCACTCAAAGACAAGTTGTTGTGTGTGTGCTAGAGTTAATTACATGCTAGAGAATTACATGAAGTCTTTGACCTATGTCATGCTGGAACTCAGACTAAATGATCTAATGGTCCCTTCTGCCTTTAAACCTGGATGAAACAGAGGCACAAAGGCCACATCCAGATGAGCACAGATGTGCAGTATGTTGCACCTCAGAACCATTTGCAGCGGCACACACCACACATGCAGGCATTCCCCATGCTGCTACCTTGCAGTGCAGGGGGTCAAAAAAACTCATGCTGAAAAAATGTGGGGTGGCACATGTGGAGGCAGTGTGTGCTGTCCAAAATCAGAGCCTGGCTGGATGGAGCCACACTCCAGCTGCTGGCCAGGCTTCTTGCCATAGCTGCAGCCTCAGCAGGCCCTCAGAACCCCAGGTAAGGCTGCTGGCCCCAGCCGTCCCTACCCCATCTGGGGTAACTGGATATACACCAGAGTGCACAAGGCATGGGCATTCCCAGGGGGACAAGCAGCAGCCACACAAAGTCTGTGGCTGTAACTTGTCCCCAGGGAAACAAACATTTGCTTTCATCTGGACACACACAAAGAGTGCATTAACACAATAGAATAAACTCCGGAGTTTTCTGAGCCAGAGTACTGATCCCAGGTGCAGTGTCTACACACGTGCCTGAGACAGCAGCAATTTGGGGTGGAGCAGCCCTGAGCTGGCAGGGGGCATGGGGTGTCAGCTCTGGGCTCTGGGTGGCAGCATCAGGCACCAGAGGGGCTGGCAGGACATGAAGGTCTGGCCACTGGCTGGCTGTGCTGACCAGGTAAAATTTGTGCTCTGTGGTCACTGTCTATGTGTACATCTGATTACACTTAACAACTCTGCCATAAGATACTGCTGTTCCTGACAGTACTATCTTATGGTGGAGTTAATTGGTTTACTTCTCCCTAATATTGGCACACATGTAGACTGTGACACTTTACTGCGGAGCTAACTAGTCTACTCCACAGTAAAGCCCATGTGTACATCCACCCAAAGAATAGTGAATTGCCCAGTTCTCGAGGAGGGTATTTACACTTTGGAAAATCTTCCTTTAGAAGGTGCTAGACACCTTGCAATAGAAGATCAGCCCAGAGAGTGGTGTTACTCAGGAGCTTCTTTTGTGATACTCATTTTGGTAAAATGTCATCACCAAGTGCTAAGGGCAGAAGGGAGTGTCATTCAAGAATTGGGCTCTATAGCCACACTCACGGATGTTCAATGAGTTGATGCCTCACTGAGCACAAATACATTATCTCACACAACAGAAGACTACTACATCACCAAATAAGTTACCACGTTTTACTTCCTGTTGTGTGACTAGACTTCCATTTTACGGTGGTGTTAGAGTGATGTTGTAGCTGTGTAATTTAGAAATTATGCAAGAGTCAAGGGTATTTTAGAATGATAACTTTTATTGGACCAATTGCACAACTGAGATAAAATTAACCAAGCTTTTGAATGTAAGTCATTCTTCAAATGTTCAAATTACATGGACCCAGAGGAACAGACTTCCACCTTCAGCTTTCTCTGTGCAAAAAATAAGCTTATTCTCTACCTATGGGGACTTTTTACCATCTTTAATTTTCCTTGAGCCTAAGGAAGGGCATGTGTGCTTGAAAGCTTACAGAAAAAGATAATTTTTTTGTGTGTTTTCTTAGTTGATCTAATAAAAGGTGTCATCTCTGACCCAAGAGTTCTAGGGCATGTGTGCATGAAATGGGGGGCCTAAATTGAAGCAGTGGGTTTTTAAAAGCACTACTTCAATTTAGGGCCAATTAAACCCCTGTGTTGTACACACACTCGACTTACCTGCCTTTCCAGCGGTGGGGAGGAGAGGGCAAGCTGCCAGTGGTCCCTGGGCTGCGGGGGAGGGGAGCCTGGTGCTTCCCTCTGTGGCAGCAGTGGCCCCCCACCAGGTGGCACCTGCCTACAGACACCTGGCTCGGATGGCCCCAGGAGGCACCACAGACACAGAGGAAAGTGCTGGGGCCCTCCGCAGTTCAGGCAGGCTCCGGAGAAGGGAGGGGGGTGAAGATCAGGATCGCTGCTTTTGGGTGGAGCCTGCCTTCCCAGGCTGCTGCCAGGCTGCCTGCAGGGCTGCCTGCAGAGCTGTGGAGCTGAACGGAGCCCGGTGCTTCACTCCATGGCTGTCAGGGCAGCAAACTAAAACTCCTTGGAGTTTCATGCTGCTGAATTTTCTACAGTGGCTGGAATTAATGTGCAATACACTGCTGAGGTGAGCAAACAACAACACCATTAAAATGGTTTATAATCATTTAGCTTGCTTTAAAGTGTCAGGCACACTCCTCCTTGTTTTGTCTACGCACGGTCAAAGAATTTTGCAGACATTCTTCAAATGTCATTTGAAAAATTCTTCATATTTTGCATCTGAAAGCTCATCTAACTCTATCCTAACTATGTAGTAACTGTGGTATCTTGCTTGGTGATGAGATCTTAACAAAATGATTATCACAAAAGAAGCACCTAAGTAACACCACCCTTTAGGCTGATTCTCTACTGCAAGGTAAGTCTAGCACCTTGTAAAGGAAGATTTTCTGAAGTGCAAATACCCTCTGTGAGAACTGAACTCTCATGCTTGAATATGAAAGCATTTCTAACTTCTCTGAACTATGCATGTGGTTCAGTAAACGATTTCACCCTAAGAAATCTTTGCCTCTCTTTTACTTCTATTGTCAGACATGATAAACATATTAGCAAAGCTATATTAAGAGTTATACTAGCGCTACTGTACAATTCTGCCACCTCAGTCTGTTTTTAACAGACTGGTGTTTAATTCAATTTTTTATTTATTTGACACACATTCTTTTAAAGACAAATTAGAAATAGCATTTACAAGTAAGGGTTCAGGACTAGCACTGAGAGGTGAATGTGCTGTACCAGGGTCCTATATTACATTTATGCAATGCTTCAGTTAAGAAGGGTACTGAATCTTAGAGGGAGAGGCAGATAATTTGGCTCCTGTTTTTCCCAGATGGATGAAAGACAAAGAGAATCTTTTATTCATCTGACACTGTTTTCAGACTCTCTTATATAATACTTGTTACCTGTGACAGACAAATGTAAATTCCTCCCGGCTTCTCCCTCCCTAATGGGATACAGTCCCGGCTAACCCTGCAAAGGAATTGTTTTAAACTACTTTGATTATTATGGTGATTTGCAAACAGCGATGTCAACACACTGAATTCTAACTTGATACAGTAGAGGCGGCCTTGGTTTCCACAGGCCACTCAATGAAAGCAGGTCTTAAAGTAGGGGTGCAACTTACACAATTGCAAGCATTTTCAGGCTCTTTTTTGATCTCGCAAAGGACCGAAATATGACTTCTATTTAGCCCTTATTTCAATGAAGGCTGAATAATTGGTACATGGATCCAATAGCAGACATTAATGTAAACCTATACATTTCAGGCTAGAGTCATGAACTACATTGCCTACGATGGTCTGTTCTTTCCCCATGCATCTGTGTGTGCACATAACTAGCATGTGAGTGTCCATAGGACTGTCTTCATATTTATTTTAATATTTAGAGCCTCTAAAATAGTATCCCTTCAGCTCTTCTAATACAGTGCAATGAACTATCACTAATATGTTCTGCTGTAGTTGTCCTCTAAAATGATTAGGACTTAGCTAACTAAATTGCAGCCTTGTAAATCGGAACCGGCACAAACTTTTTTCAGCAGCATGATGTTCAGTATTGAATCTCCAATGCCAAATGGCTACAACCTCTAGACATTATTTATCATTAAGACACTCAAAGGAAAAGCTGACATCCACTTCTAGCTGCCTCTGGGTACAGGGATTTTATATAACTAATTTTAGCTGCAGGCAAAGCAATACAATGTCCACAACAGGATTCCAAGCTCTCAAAAAACAGCAGTGAACACTTTCCATAAATAATGTGGTAAACAAAGCATTAGCACAATGACATAAAGATGTAGTGAATCCTTCCAAACAAAGGAGTTAGTAAAGATGTTGCTTCATGACTTAACGGTATTATTTATATTTCCTTCAGCACATTATAATTGTTCACATATTACGTTGTTGTTGAAAATGTGTTTTTCCCCCCAGCATTGGTAATCTGTATACTCACATTTTGATGTTTTAGATTTTCTGTTTTAAGTAATCTTGACTCCTATTTTAACATCTGTAGTCATAGACCTCAGTCCTGTACTTTGTAATGCACAACTGTCACTATTATCTTGCGGTTAAAAAAAAATCCTTGCAAGAGTGATTTCTCAAAATCAAGGGTGGAACGTATCTCATACCGCAAACAAAGCTTGCAAAAAATTCTATTCACTACTCAGTCAGCTAAAATGAGCTGTGCTATTTATTCCCAAACCACGTCTTCCCAAAATATCAAGTCTATGTATGTAACAAAGGTGGTTCCATCCAAAGTACCATGCCTTTGACATAAATAAAGGGCAAACACCAGGAGATAAATCTTCCAAAATGTCCTTATAGCTAGTTAATCAATATGTCACAACAGACATATGGTCCTTTTATTTTCTCTGTTGTACTCCACCTTGGATCCATGTATAACAGTGTTGATGCCAGCACAGGGATACAAGAGCATAGGGATCAATAAGAAACACTTCTTCAGGTGTATTGATTACCATCTGCTAAACAATAGATGGCAATACATTTTTATAAGTTACACTTCTGTCTCCAAACCTGTTAAATTTTTTTGCTATAACTATATGTGACAATAGAATACTGGAGCCTGCCATAATCACACCTTAAAAGGAGATACATATTTAATTCAGATTCAGTACTAAATCAAAAGTAGTCGTTTCACATTGCACAAAACTCACCCAGCTTGGGAACGGTGCATCACTGCCACTTTACTTTTATCAAACTCTTCCGTGTCAGAGTCATCATTTAAAAGCACATACTTCTCTTGTTTGGCTGCCTTCATTGTTTAATTCATTTATAAAACCTCAAAAACTGAAAAAATCTCTGGCACTTTATTTGTAACTCTACCACGGTAAACTCTTCTTGCTTTTGCTGCCCACTGGAAAGTTCAGCAGCAACTTCAGGGTGGATGACTTTTCTGTTTAAGCTCCCTGACTCTGAAAGGTGATCTTGCTGTGTGAGTTCCAGAATTCTTGGGTTGCATCCAGTTTTGTTTGCTACTTGCTTGTTCCACTTGCACACAGGTTATGTTCCCAGTGCTTGCTTGAGATACAGTCACTTTGCAAGAAGTGAGGAAAAGTTAGGGGGAAAAAAGGAGAAAGTGTAGGAAAAGTCCACACTTAATGTTATTTGTTAATGTTATTTTGCTTTTACTGTTATCATCTTTAGCATATTTTTACATGACCAACTGAGGTAAAATTACTGTGCTAGTCTGCTGTACCAAGACACCAGAAGAAACCATTTCCTGACTAAGCAAGCTATCCAGTCTAGGTGCAAGTTCAGTGCAGATAATAAATATGAAATGTTGGAGCCACAATTGACTTGCCCAGACTGGTAGTAAGGCCAATGACAAAGTAAGAAACTACTACTTTGTTCCCTGATTCCTAGCCAATGCTCTAAATATTGTCTTTCACCAACAGACTCCTGATAAAAACATACAGGGCTACTTTGAATTTCCATGAGTTAGATGTAACTGAGATTCCTGCCCTAATAAAATGCTTAGAATGAAAGTTTAATGTAGCTGTGCTAAGTTAGCAAGCTCACTGGTATCAACCTGTTGTGAGAGGAGATTCTGAGTAATTGTGCACTGCCAGGATTTTTAGGTAGGCTGAGTTACATTAATCAAATGAGAAAGTACAGTACATACAGAACCCTTCAAGGGCAACAACCTCAAATTTCAGTTTACAGCATTTCTGACTGAATTAACTATTGGAGCTCCAGTTAGTGCCTTTTATCCTTCCATTTGTGAACAACAATGAAAACAAATCTGCAAACTCCCTTAAATACATATGAATTGTTTAAGGCTTTATTTCTGTTTAGCCTGTTGTCAAACTGAATAAAGTGCACTCTGCTTCTGCACAACCGGCTGTAGTTCTCTAATACTAATGGGGTTTTAATGTTTCAGTTAGCAAAATGATGGGTTAGGTGAAGTCTGTATCCTCTCAGCCCTGATAGTGGGTGTTACTCTTGTCCCCGCTTGAGGGCAGATCAATGAGAGGAAAGAGTGATAAGGATGGAGGCTTGAAAAATGAATTGTGATATGTCCTTGGGGAAGCACTTAGGGCTTGTGACATGATTTGGTGAAATTTGAGTTCACCCGAGGTCAGTTCTATATATTGGGTTTTAAACCAGAAAATTCCATAAATGTGTTTATCAGGTAGGTGACTACAAAAAAAATACGCTGAACTCCATGTTATAGCATGCTATTTAAGATATTATGTTCTGATTTTGTAAAATGTGCATGTGGTATGAGGAGTGTCTAGAGGGATGATATTGCAATAGCAAAACATGAGTACAGGTAAAATGACTTCAGCCAGAAAAATGGGAATAGAGTGCTTCCATGAGTTGTAAACAGATATCAGCAATACTTTTTTATGTGATATTGTAATAATAAACGAATGTCAGTATTTTAATCAATGAAAGTACTTTTGATTTTGAAAACTGTAAAGTGGTATTATCAGAAAATCTACATGTGAAGGAAAAAGAAATCAATGATGATGTAGGTGTTATTTTGTTGGCATAGACTTCATTCTTCAATAAAAAATAAATAATCAAACCACAAACGCAATAATAATAATGTAGGCAACCATTGATCCTCCAGATCATGATGTATGCATAAGAGGTCTAGTCAGGTGCCTGATAAATCCGCTTGTATGGAGTCCTGCAACCATCACACCAAGACCTTTGATGCATACACCTAGGCAAGAGTATGGAGTATGGAGGAGTGGAGGATGCTCAAGACCTACCGTTCCCCTTTAGACCATTGAGACAGAATCCAAGGCCAGATCCAGCCCAGATGTTCAGTGCCTCAATGGTTGTTGCTTCTGCCAGAGAGCAACAGATAAGAACTGCCTAACACTTCAGCAAGGGTGTGTTTCTGTCAGAGCGGTGTCCCTTAGCCTTTCTGAAACCAAGGAATGCCCACAAAGCAGTAAGGGCTAGGGTTTTGAGGTACCCTATACTCACCTTTCTCTGGAGGTTGCAACATTGTGGTATTTTATAGGAGCTACCCTACCATGAGTAGGTTTACAAAGTTCCCACCAGGCCCTCCAGTCAGATGCAGTTTATGGTCATACCCAGAATCATTGTCATATGAATACACTAATATTAACCAATATTAATTAATCAATAGTTAATACTACCACTTAGCTGTTACCAATCAATATTTAAAATTAAGTTAAATTAATAGGCAATATTAATATTGATCAATATAAATTACTGTTGATGTTAATTAATATAGTTACTGTTATTAATGGTTGACATGCATGGGCCCTGGGTTATAACCAGGATTAATATAATAGTAATAGTAGTAGTAATATTGGTAGTGATGACGTCCAACATTTAAAAGCTGCAGCCTGCCAAATTAAATGAATACCACAGATGTCAAACTTGTAACCATGCCAGCTCACAGGTTAGTTTGAAAACAGCCTTTTAAAGAGCTTTCTATGTCATTTCCTTATCATCAGAATTTTAAAAAAGCTGTTTCAAATACTTATAAATGGATGTAATATGCAATATCTTCCCCCAGAAGTTAGT
Source organism: Caiman crocodilus (assembly GCA_030014935.1). Classification (NCBI taxonomy): domain Eukaryota; kingdom Metazoa; phylum Chordata; order Crocodylia; family Alligatoridae; genus Caiman; species Caiman crocodilus. The sequence continues at coordinate 14,993,083 of JAGPOW010000229.1, read as the reverse complement.
CATTGAATTATTTCTGGAATGCAAAAGTGTCATCTATCAGCTGGATAAAACATACTTAACAAATGCTACATGTTAATTGTATGCATAGAGTATACAGATTTTTCATACTTCTCATCATTACAATTTGAAAATATCACATTTTTCTTTTATGTGTTCATATTATTTTCAATATTCATTATTTCAACCCACCTAAATATGCAATATTTCCCTCATATTTTAAATTATACTTGGTATTATTCCTTTGAAATGAGTGGTTATTCATACTGTGGACTATCTGAAATATGTTTCTGTTATCCATAGATAGCAGTGACCCTCTTCATGAAGTTCTTTTCTCACACATTTCTGTGTGAGATCAGCTGGCTTAGAAGCATCATTCCTTTTTGCAAAACCCACAGAAGGCATCCATGGGCATCAGGATACATTAAGGGGGAAAAGACAAAGAATTCTCTGCCAAGCGTTGGATGACATATGGAAATAATTACTACCTTCTCCTGTGCCCTGTGGAAATTTCCTAAGAAAGGTTATGCAGCCCCCAGCTCTAAAAAATTTTCCTTTGGAACCAGAAATAACGTCTAAGTAATATACTTGTTATGTGCTATGAACTCTTGTTTATCTATACTCTAAAAAGTGAAATAATACTATTTTTTTAATCAAAGGGGAAGGATGAATCAGCATAAATAACAAGGCTATTAGATTATGACAGTGAGCAATGTGCTTTGTCATGGGCACTTGACAACCAGCTCCATCAACATACACTGATTCCATGGGCAGGCTTCCCATTAATCACAGGCTAATTACCACAGGACAAGGGGCTCAGTGTTGAAATAACAGAGAGGCAGTACTTGACTGGTGATGTAAGTTCTGCACTCCAGTCTCATGAAGGCATCCTGGCTGCAGGAATTCCCAGCATGCAGGCATCCTGGCTCCAGTCTATGAAAATGCCATTGTGCCATGTGGATAATTGTGTCATCGCTGCTGATATTTGGGCAGGTAGTTGCAGATGCTATTTAATGATAGAGTATTGACAGATTATTGTTGATTGCTCTTAGAATATTCATCTCATTCATCCTCAAACACACCCATTGTGTTTTCAATTACCTTCTAGCCTCCACCAAAACACATTTGAATGGTCACCTGGAAATAATCAGGTAGAGATTTAAAAAAGGTTTCAGATAGCAATAGTCCAGGCTCTAACCCAGGCTGTAAGCAGCTGTAATGAGGCTCTTAACTAGAGCTGTGTGAAATTTCATTAGCCATTTCGTTTTGGAGGTGTTTTGGCCCGTTTCAGTGCCCAAAACACTGAATCCGAAACAAAACAGAAGGCCCTGAAACATTTCTGAAATGAAACTATCCAAAACTTTTCAGAAATGTTTTGGATGTTTCGGAATTGTTTCAGAGCTGCCCTTGGGAAAAGTCCAGCACAGCCGCATAGCCCTCCTTTTAAAGTGCCGGGTGGCTACGGCCAGGCAGGGGATGAAGACAGGCAGGGCAACCATGGGGAATTCTCCTGCAGCTCCCCCTACTAGGGCAGAGGTAAGCACAGATGGAGGAGCTGCAGGAGAAGCCCCCATGTCTGCCCTGCTTGGCCTCATCCCCCACCTGGCCTCAGCCTCCTGGCCCCTTAAAAAAAAAGAAGCTCTGCACTCACTGGATGTAGCAGTGGCAATTAGGGTCTCTAAGGGCTCATGGCAGAGCCCCTCCATGTAGCTTAGAGCAGTGGGGGCAGCAGGGATCACCCCCCTGCTTGGCACCTGCACCACAGCTGTCGCATCGCACGAGTGCAGCGCAGCTTGGCAGGGCACTGTGCACTGTTTGGGAGTTGGGGTGAGTCTAGTAGTCAGCTGGAGCCTGGCACCACTCAGCCCCAGCAATCCCAGCTCTCGGACAATTTCTGTGTTGGTGCAGGTGCCAGGTGGGGGTAAGGCGATCCCCACTGCCCTCTGCTGCATGGGCGGGGGGCTAGCCTTGGCCCAAGCTGTGTAATTTCTGTCCCTAGCTAAAAGGTATTTGCAAATGTATGCTTCTAGGATTTAAAATAATCTGTTTTCTATGCTTTAGACAAATCTTTTTAGATACAGGACTTTCAGCTGCATCCTCATAGCATAGGACCTGATCTAAAGCCCAATAAAGTTGATCACTGTGTTTGATAACTGATGTTAGTAGCCAGCCCTATCATCCTGTGACTTCTTTGCCTTGGCATAAACATGATTGTTACTTCCATGGAGCTATGTCAGTGTAAGAAAGGAGGATTTGGCCCTATATATTTTAAATGACAAAACTGATATTACAAATTAAAGCTTTGTTTAGTACAGTAGAATTATAAGCATTTTTCCTCCTTAGGAGATTCCCACACATCTGAATGAAAACGTCTGACTTCCTTTGTGTACTGCATAAAGGCCTTTTCTTTGGTGAGGAACATGCAGCAATCCAGGTTGAATTTAGAAAAGATTAAAAAAAAGATGCATTGTCAGAAATTGTCTGTGTGGTGCAGTGTACTTGAAATATTTCATAAAGAAATTCTTAGCGCTTTACCACTTAACAATCCCCAGTTCAAGATGGTGTTATTTCACCAAATTTTGTATTTCCTAACCTGAGCACCACAAACACTAAAAATATATTCTTCATGTTAGCTGAGAATAAAAGCTGCTGAAGTAGCTGCTGACATCTTTTTTCCATTCAGAGATGCAGAGAATTAGCTGTTTTTCCTGCAATTCTTCTCAACTGCATAATCAGAGAAATAAGTTCACATTACAAAAAATGTGTTAGTCTAGTTATTAATTAAGCTCATATTCTGATAGCAGACACAATCAAACATAGCATCAGCATTGTTAGAAAACAAGATGACAGCTGTGCCTTCTTGCAAAATGACAGGCAGTAGGGAAGAAGTGTGAGCACAGATATATATTTAATACGTTAACCTGTAAATAGGTGATCCTTATATCAGCTTAATGGTATCTGCAAAAAGGTCATTTCCATTTTACCCTGCCTATTTAACTCCATCAAATACCTGATGTCAGCAAGATTGGAGGCAAATGAAATGTATCTTTATCCCAAACTCCTGTAGGGTCAATCTGTAACCCATAGAAGTATAATTGGGGAGGAGGAAGGGAGGGGGGGATTCCTCTGAGTCCCTCTTAAAATACAAATAAAATCTTGGAAAATACAAAACCTGGAACTCAGTCATAAAGCTAATGCATTAATGTATCCTATTTTGAAATTTGTGTCACTGGCAGAATAGAAACCATAAATAGTAAAGCTGCCTGTATCTGTATATTCCAATGCATATATAAATACTGACTAAAAAAATTCTAATTATAGAAAAAAAAATGAAATCGTAAGCAACAGATGTGGAAATTTTCACTCAAAGGGATTTGAAGATTTGGTATTTGTAAAACAATTTAACATACTTTTTTTAAACAAGCAATTAAAATAAAATGTTTTAAAAGTATTTTTGAAGAAACATACAACTGGTGCTAGATGGAAGAATACAGCTTAAATTACAATTGCAGTGGTTCTGATTCAATGGCATTTGAACTCAGTAAGAAGCAATTGACTTTAATGGGCTTTGACTGAGGTCCAGGAAGCTTGATCCAAAGCATGTTATAAAATCAGGGAATCTTTCCATTGACTTCAGTGGCCGTTGAATTAGGCCCAAAGGGCAAAATCCAAAGAAGGATTTGGGCACCTCCAATTTAAGCATCACTATGCATAACTTTCAGCATCTAGCCCCAGAGTGGAATCTGCAGCCAAGAGGTAGGTGTTTGGGGATGTCAAGGGGTAGGTGCCTGGAAGTATGAGATCTGGGCTCTAGAGCCTTAGCCCAAAGGCATTCAAACCCATATCTATCACTTCCCAGGAGCAGAGACATAGCCATCTCTTTCAGCACCTGCAGCACAGGTGGGGAAGACTCGGTGGGATTATGCTGACAATTGCAGGGGAGTCAGAGGAGAAGTGGAGTCTTACCTACCAGGGCTCTGCTTATTCAAGTGGCAGGCAGTACTGTGATGTAGCAGCAGGAGCTTGGCCTGATGCAGCTGAGAGACAGGCAGTGGTGCAGGCTTTCTGTGGATACCCCATTCACTGCCCCCCCTTCTTTGGCAAGGCTGTGCATCCCATGTCAGAGCCTCCTGGTGCAACATAATTCAGACTCCCTTCCCCATTAGATACACATGCCTGCCATGGCAAAGACTCCTGGAGGCATAGGCCTTATTGTTGCCCTGCACACATACCACCCTAGTGTGGCAGATTAATATTGGTGCCTCCTGCCAGCTTATTGCTCTTGTTTCTTTTGTTCATATGAGCGTTATTGTCTTTGTTATGTTATCTTATTGTTAATGTGTTATGAAAGAGTTAAGTGATGTAATTGTAAAAGAGGTACTGCAGTTGCAGGAGACCTGTGGTTTAAGAGTTAAACATTACGTTACCCCAAGAAGCTTTGGGGCCCTTCC
>JAGPOW010000229.1:14941881-14988535 GCA_030014935.1 Caiman crocodilus | reverse complement strand
TGTCTGGCCTTACTCAAGGAGCCCTTAACGATTGTTAGGGGAGTCCCACAGGTCACCAAGGCGCTGCAGTATGCCCAGACCTGGCTGTAGCTGCCATACCGATTTGAACAGCTGTACATGAGATCTGCTGCCACCGGGAACAGACTGTACATGGGCCTCCACTGCCACCGGGAACTGCCCGCGCCGCGACACCTAGTTACACTACTGCCCAGAAGACAGAGGCTATCCTAGGTGACAGGATGGGGAGTGGTAAAGGGTATCCTCCACTTCCTCACCTAAAGCTGTGCCTCTGAAAAGAAAGGAATGGAAGATTCATGGGGTCACAAAGGGAAAGCACAAGAGACAGCACAGGTCTGTAGCTTAAGAGTTAATAGAACCATTTGAGAGGGTGAGCCTTGGTTCCATTCTGCTGCTTGGACTATTCATGCACCTTGCATTAGACAGGCATAGGACAAAATAAAATAAATTGAAGATGGTCCTGGGGACAGAGCTCAGGATTGCTTTGTTTATCCCACTTTAGAGATTCAGGATGCCCCCACTCAGAGTAGCCCATAGCCTAGTGACTATGCCACTCCTGCAAGGCAAGAGATTTTGGCGCATGTGTCTTTAGTCTAAGAAGGGTCTGTCACCCATGTCTTCCAATACCTGATGAGTTCCCCCCTGGGTAGTATATAAAGGGTAAGTTAGTAATAGCAGCAGCAGCACTCCAACCTGTATATGATTAGGTACTTAGGTACTGCATTACCTAGTTTCACGATCTAAATAGGACTGGGGCAGTCCTGGGCAAGTGTAGAAAGTAGAACTATAGGTGCCTACACTTTCAGGTTGATAAAAATAAGCACTTAGCAAATTTAGGCACCTCTGTGTTTAGGTGGCCATTAAACTCAGATTGGATTGAAACTTTGGGTTTAGACTCACCTAAATCCTGTTTTAGGTGCATAAATCTGCCTTGGGACCTAGCCAAAGGCACATAGTAAATGTAAGATTAATGAGAATTTGAACATAGGCATCCTTTTCTGAAGGCTACCAGTATGCTAATAAGAGCAGTTTATCACTGTTGAAATAATATTGGAAATCTAGATTTTAAAAATCGTATCTTCTTTAACAAAGTCAGGGTTGTTAGAAGACCCTTCCTGTTGCAATATTTTGCTATGATGGTAATTTATGCATTTTTTTCTCATTTAGCTTAATTTAAAATGATTTACTCACCAACCTGCAGTCATATTTTCACATCTTTTCTAATAAAAACAAACTTGACTTTTTGAAGAAGTCGCAGTATGTCAGATTAAAGTGCAAATATCCACTTGAAGTCTCTAACAAGTTCCGTGCCACTAAGAGTCTTTGATTTCTGCATTTAATTATGTCTCATTGGATTATAATAATCCTATTCCTCCTTGTTTCTTATACTCCGTTTTTCATACTGTCTTGCACTTAATTAAAAATGCCTCCTTTCCTACCAGCCAGGTAGTAAAATTAAGGCTGACACACAAGAGAATTTTGCATCTGGAGAAATCTTATTTTTAACCTCTAAAACTCAACACCTCAGGGGTTTGTTATGGGTGAACTTTTATTCTAATATTTTAAAATTTGCCAAGGAAAAAAATCCCATCTGCACTGCTCAAATATGAGATAAGTTTCCCGGGACAGTTATCCTAGATAGTGCCCACCTTCCAAAGGGATTATAACATATAATATTGTACATCATTTTGACCAGGTTTTTTCTCTCTAGAATTGTAAATATAGATGTGCTCAAGGGCTCAGAAAATATTTGGGAAGTCACACAAACAGATAGGATCCGCAGGCTGGGAGACAGCTGCAACATAGCTCACCCTGTACGATTTGATCATTCCTTCTGGGGAAAAGGCAGCATTATTAGTTTTCATTGTGATCACGCTAAGTGAGGCCTGCCACTACAGGTGACCTTTCTAATGAAGATAGTGATTTATTTTATTCCAGAGATTTTCAGTAGAAAATTAGGAGTGATGGGGTCTTAGATAGCTGAGAAAATTGGTAATGGGATCCCAAGCCTTTCACCTCAAGTTCAACAGCTTGAATACAGCCCAGGTAACTGACTCGTTACCATCTGAAGTCTGTTTCTGTGGCCTTTGTGAAGTGAGTTGGTGATCTCATCTAGTTCGTAGAAAAGTAGGATCCTCTCACACATAAAATCCACTACTACAATAGGCACTGATTGGGATTCTTATTCACAGTCTCAGCTGAGAAGTCAAGTATTGAGTGGCTATGGACCATTAGCCAAGGTCCCTCTAGGTCATCTTCAAGACACATTGGCAAGGTAGCATAGTCTTGCACTGCTGCTACAGTTTCTGTCCCATTGAGGCAGAAGTGGAATGAAACAAAAAGGGGATATACCCTCCAAGGGGAAAAGTTTTCAACTAGCAATGATCGTGCCTCAGTTCAACCTCACAGGCTACAATATTGCCACTGCGCAAACTAAATGGAGGACATCAACAAAATTGAGTAGTAGCATAACATTCTCCCAGTAGAAAATATCATTTTCCCATGAAGTAGTCATACAAAGTCTCATTTGATGATCTCATGTTCAGGTCACTGCGCTGCTTTACTTTTTCCCTTGACCGGAAATGAATGTATTTAGTTTGAACTATTACATCAGGCATCTACAATTGTTGACAATGATATAGCTATGATCAACACTTCTCACCACTTTCCAATTTCATAAGTTACATCTTTTGGTTACAATACAGGACTGCATGTGAGGAGACATTTGAGGCAGACAATGGTTTGCTTCAAATACACTTAAGCCAATATACTTTTGTATATCTAGGTACCTGGAACTATATTGAGACACTCCAAAGAGTGGCCTGTTTTTCCAAAGCTTTGATTATTCAATTTCTTAAAGTACATATATAGGTATGTAAAATGACATATATGCACACACACACACACACACATATATATATATAAAATTAGACCTTTGTTTTTAAGTTCCAAATTTCTGATACCCATGATTGAAGATACTGATGTTAATACTTCAGTATCCCCATGTATAAAACAACATCGTAACACTAAAGGAAAATGCTTACTTGCAGTTAAACATGTGGAAGTCTTTTGGAGGCTGTCAGTAAGAATATCTTAATATACCTTGCAATCCTGTAATGTTAATTCTCAGTTCCCAAGTCCTGGAATAAATCAATGGCAAAACTCTCAATGACTTCACTAGGACCAGTGTGGTATCTCTGGTAATCAGATTATACCTTTAAGGCATCTTAAATCTATACAATGAAATATTCTATCAAAGGGAGACAGGAGACACGTCTGATATGTATTCCTACCATTTCCTTTAGGAACACTGTGTGCCAGGGCATAGCAGGATGAGCAGCTTGTCTGCATTCCCTTCACTTTTGCTGTCCTTTGCCTGGTGCATACAAGTTGAAGTTCAGGAAGAGCAAAAGTCAGGGACATCTCATCTAGCACCAGAGATAAAGCATATTCTTACTGTAATGAGCTCTCTGCAAGGAAAGAGGATTACACAGGCTCTTTGCAAGTCTCATAAATGCAGAATACCTTGGTGAATAATAAAATCACCCTTTTCAAAAACTCTTGGCTAGACTCGTAACTTGTGTAAATCCTCTGGAGGCAAACAGACTTACATCACGGAAGAACTTTGCTTGTTGTGTAAAAGCTCATTCTGTTCTTAGGCGAATTGAAAGTTTCTGTCTTACAGAGTGGGCATTACTCATTATGACACTATTGGCTAGTATCTAGGTTTTATTGAGTGCACACACTTCACTATGAAATCAATGGCATTAAGTGTGGATATGTTTGGCAAGGACATCTAATTTATATGCATTGTAAAAACATTGCAAAATGTTGTTTCCCCCTTACTCCACCCACACCCAGTATTATATCAAATGGCTAATACTCTCAAGATTTAAGACAATGAATACGATGAATGATTACAACCTCCTTGAAACTAAATTCACAAAAAAACTATCTTTGGAATTTCATCTATTCTGTTAAAAATAGGTAGTAATCAGTTACTACAGTAATCATTAACAATACCATTATTGACAATACCATTGTTGCCAAAGTTGTTTCGCCCTCAGAAATCCATCAGCATTCTAATTAACATGTTTTAAGTCAATTGAAAATGTAGCTGTCCTCTTGGTTTGATAACAAAGAATGCTGCAAGCAAATCAAGTTTGTAAGAAAACTGAATTTGTGTGTATATTGTATCTCATGAATTTAATTTTTTATATTATCATTTAAACTCTACTCTGGTTGCTGTATTACTAGTTGCTAAGTTATTAGTCAGTCATTATTAGCTGTGGTGGCTGGAAAGAAATCTATAATATTCAGACACATTTTTTCAGTTCTGTTCAATCAGGTAGACTACTCTGTGCTTAGTGTTACAAACATGATGGGGAATTTTATCTTAGAGGCAACTCTAGAGAAATACATTTACTATTTCACTGTTAATAGCATAACTAGTTCATTTCTTTCTTTACAAGTCAAAGTCAGCCAAAAAAACAATAGGCCAAAGAAACAACTGCCATTCTTGAGGTGAAGATCCATGGTTGTTAAATCAATTCCAGTGTTGTTGAATCATGTTTGCTTTGTAATTCTCTCCTCTGATCAACATTTCCTCCATATCCCAAACTTTGCTATTATGTTCTAATAACTATTGTGCACCATTCCACTTGTATCTGCAACTGTGCATTGTAAATTAGGGCTGTGTGAAATATTGATGAGTATTTCTTTTCAAAACTGTTTTGATGTGTTTCCAACTCAAAACAGTGAAATCAAAACAAAACAAAAGGTTTCAAAACAGCTTCAAAACAAAATGAGGGCACTCAGAACAGCCTGGTGGCTGGAGGCTGGGGAAAGCTAGGGCTGTGCTCCACCTCCTGCCACTGGGCTGAGCTCCATGGGGCTAGTGGAGCTGCTCAGAGCACAGCCCTGGCTCTCCCCCGCCTCCTGCCACCAGGCTGCATTTTGAGAGGCTCCATCAGCCCCATGGAGCTGAGCCTGGTGGCGGGAGGCAGGAGAGAGCCACTGGCCAGGGCTCCACATTGCGTGGCTCTGCCACTGGCTCTCCCACCACTGGGTTGAGCTCCATGGGGCTGGTGGAGCAACCCGGAGCATAGCCCAGTTGTGGGAGGTGGGGAAGAGCCAGGGCTGAGGTCCGGGTGGCTCCTACAGCCCCATGGAGCTCTGCCTGGTGGTGAGAGGTGGGGAAGAGCCAGGGCTGCGCTCCACCCCCCACCATTGGGCTGAGCTTTGTGGAGCTAGTGAAACCACTTGGAGCACAGCCCAGTGGCGGGAGCCCCGTGGCGGGAGGTGGAGAAGAGCCCATGCTGCACAACTCCTCCCAGGGGCATGGGGCCCCAGATCTGTGCATGGGATGACAGGAGCCTGCTGTTGCTACCTGGAGCCAATGGCAGCACGAGTCTTCCTGGGCTGCACCCAGCACCAGTCCAAGGCGGCAGAGGCAGTCTCCTGTCATCCTGAGCAGATCTGGGGGCCTGCACCCCGGGAGGATTCCAGCAAAGGCAGATCTGCTCTCGGCATGACAGAAGGCTGCTGCTGCTGGCAAGTCACGTGAGTTTTGCTTGTCATCAGCTTGAGATGCAGTTTCTCAGAAACCCCTGCATGTATCTCCTTGAAACTTGGCAGGTATCATGCCCTCAGAAGGGGCTACCACTCTTGCAGGTTTCATCCAAATCAGGCAAAAAATTACAAAGTTATAGGTGAAATGTCAAAACCGCAACACAGTTTTGACGAAACAAAAAAGGACAGTGCTTTGAAACAAAATGAAATGATGAAACAAAACACTGTCCCTTTGAAACGGCAAAACAGAAGTCAAAATGAAACAGTGCTGTTTTGCACAGCTCTATTGTCAATACACTAGCCAACCACAAGGGTTTACATTAGTTTCCTTCAGCATACTTAAAAGTGGCTTGGGAATTAGGCATTTTATAATATCTTTTCTGGAAGTTCAGAGGTGTTGTTTAACATTACAATTACAATTACAGCAATTTTATTTTTAACAGATGCTCAGACCCCTATGTATTAAAGTGCATAGGGGCAAGTCAAGAGGACTCCTGCTCCAACTCCAGCTCCAGCTCCAGCTCCAGGATATCAGATTATGAAACATCTCTGGAATCAGATTTTGATTCTACTGTCTCATTCATAGCCCAACTCACCAAGCTAATTACTAAGACTGAGGTTGAAGGTATATGCAGCACAGGATTCATACAAAAAATAGTAGTATAGGCTTTCAGTAAACCTCAGCAGACTGTTAGAACACTGAATTATTTTTTGTCCATTAATTCTGTTGTCCTCCCTTCATGTCCTCTTTGTGTCAAACTTTGGAGGTAGTACCCATTGTGGTAACTTATTTTGCAGGAAGTCCCACAGCAATGAAATTCTCAAGTGAAATTCTGCCTGTTTGGTTCCATTTCCAGCAGGCTGCCTAGCTCTTGTTTGAAATGGTTCCCTTCCTCAAAGAATGTTCAATACTAAAAATGTTAAAAGTATTTAGCAATATAAAACATTAAAAATGTCAATCACTTTCTGGTCTTGTTTTTATTACCACAGTCCTTTTCATAATGAGAAATTATGTAGCATTAATGCCATTAAGCTATTTTTATTTAGGACTCATAATCCAGGCTCCCATCAATTCTCCCCTTGTGTCAACTCCTATAATCACCCTTTTCACCTTTCATTGGACAATTTTCTGGGACTACCAATAGTAATTAATTAAGTCTCACACTCCCAGTCTGTTGTTCTCCTAGACTTCTTGTATATACACAGACTCTGTTTTCAAAGCACTACTTGCATCCTGGTGAGATACTCCATGAGAATGAGCAATTCTGGGGGTCAACTGTTACTTAATAATGTTCTGGGACATTTAACTGGGCTGAAGGACTCTCTGTTTATGTTGTCATAGGAAAATTTTCTGGCCAATGGTCATGCCACTTTTCATTTAGTTTATTTAACAAAAGAGAGATCTTTACAAAGACTCAGAAACCCTATATATCATTGCAGACATATATATGTTTAATATAAAATACAACACGTCAAAGAAAATGGATAGTGCAAGGTGATGGCTATGGCTTTGTTTTCCTAGTAAACTATGGGTTAGAGTACGTAAGGGCATTTAGGACACTAAAAATGTGGATGAGGCCCTGTGATAAAATTGTTCCTAGTCAGAGTTCCTTGCCTACCCCCTTTTATTAATTAGGACAAGCAGGTATCTATCATAGATTTCAGTTTGCTTTTTAGTGGTAAACCAATAAAGCTATCAACATTTTTATACTGTAAAAGGCAAGCACATGGGAGAAGCAGCCAAAAATTAAATGGAATTATCCACCTATAAATGAATAATGTTAAATCAACTCTAAACTTTCTAATTGAAGATGCAATAATGGGAAAAAAAAACTTATCATTGGTGGGAAGCCAGGAAATGGATGTGCTGAGAGTGACACATTTTTAATGCAATTTTACTATAAATAATAAATTTTAAGAAGAGAAATGTCTTCATCGTGTCACAGTTAAATAAAGGTGTCTAGAATTCTCCTTTGTAAAAAAAATGTAGCTTATGCCTAATGTGCTGATATTAAATAGGTTCCTGAGAAACACAATCTGCAAAGGATGTTTCTAATTTAATACTCAGCATTTTGTCAATGATTCTCATTATGGGTGAAATGGAAATGCAGGGTAAATAATAGGTCTTTGTCAAATGTTTTATTTTCTTTTTACTTTGACCCTATTCTAGAGGGTGATGTTTCTCAGGAAGGACAGAAATCAATTTCTCATTTAGAGACAAACAATGAAAATATTCCTATGAATACATTAAGTGTGAGAATGGTGTTGTATGGGAACTGGGCTTTATTGTGTGTCAGTGAAATGAGACCTTTATCTCACTGGGCTTCACATCTATTATTAGTGCTAATATGTTCACAAGATTTGTTCAGGTAATATTTGGAAACTCCAGATTTTCCTTCAGGTATATTCCTCATCTCAAAGGTCTAGAAATAGAGATTGAAAAATTATATATGATTTTTGATAGTTATTGGTTTCAGGCAGTTCAGGAGTATGCATGCAAATAAATAACTACATGTGAGATTACACTGCACTGCAAGATAATCCTCGTTTAGAGCATTTTTAAAAATTTCCATATTTGTCCTAAGTGTCAAAAAACCTCACCGATGCACCTGATCTTTGCAGATGTTTCTGAGCCAGGTTGGAGTAACCTGCTGCTTCTTCCAGTAAAGCACTGTTTGTTTATTTTTAACATCTGCAAGCAGCCAGAATGAAGGCTTCATCCAAAGCTGCCACTACTTTGGACTCTGGTAGGCACCATGTTATTTCCTTGTCTGTGCCAGGCTTAGGTTGTGGGCTGGTTGATTGATGAAGCAAAACAATATTTGGCCCTTCCCTCTTCTACCTAACACACAGTTGTGTATGTGAGAGAGGGAGGAATAGCTCACTACCCTCTGCACCTTTTTCATTCCATCCTGCATAGGCTTTAATGATACAGGCAGCCTTTAATGGGAAGTAAGGAAGCTTTTTATACCCCTAAAATATCTGTATGAGTGAGGTGGGCAAAGTACAAGCTGCATAGTATCATATCTAGGGATGGGAGAGCAGGGCACCGGCCCCTGGAACCAATCTAGATGAGGTGCCAGCATGGTGCTCCCTGGGAAACCTGTACAATGGTAGCAGTAGCACATGCCACTAGTGTAAGGGGAGTTTGTGCAGCCACAGCAGAGGTGGAATCTTTTGCATGAGAGGAGACTGAGCCACTGCCACTACTGCCACCAACACATTAGCCGCTACAGCAGTGTGAAGGTCTTTTGAGACTGTGATAAGACTCTCTCCTGCATAGTTCCCTCATCCCTATGCCTCTAAAGATGTAGACTGGCACCTTGCACTCCGATAACTAATATGAACGAACTACGGGCTCACGCTCTTTACCACCGGGCAGGAGAGGGTGAGATAGATGGATACTTCTCCGTCCACCCTGTGGGGAGGCCCCGAAGCACAGAGGAATGGTATGCTGAGGGTGTCACCCCTGCAGCATTTGGCTGCCTTTTGTCGAGCTCGGAGGTGGAGTACCGGCCCTCCGATAAGGCTCAAAAGGCCACATCCCACTTCTCCCTGAAGAAAAGTGCAGAAAAGGGAAAAGATAACTTTCAGGGAGATTATGAGGGATGTCTAATGTATGTAAGCGAATGTATGGGGAAAGAGTTGTCGTTTGATCTGTTATCCTGCCCAGCTCTCAGAAAGGGGGGAAAAGAATGCCAAATTATCACAGAACTGGCGAGACAACTAGACAGGCTGGATAAGAAGGAGACTCCCCGATGGAGTCTAGGAAAGAAAAAATGGGATAAAAAGAAGACTATAAACATAATGTTTTGTATGATAATCCGGCTTCTAAAACATGCTAATAACCAAGCAAAAGACATTGAGGTTTTTACACAGAAAATGGCCAACAAAGATGAAGCGCTGACAAAAAAACAGCACCAAGATGGCGACGCACCTCATGGAGAGATTTTAGCTGGTGAAAAAAGGGCGTGAAAATCCTCCTCAGACACAGTGAGTGACGGGGACGCTGGCAATAAGGTGGGGGGGAACGAATAACATTACCTCACCAGAGGGAGAAGATTGCTCTCTGGCGCCCCCCGGCCCAGTGAGAGAGAACCAGATGAGTGCTGGCTCTCTGGCGCCCCCTGTCTCGCAGAGAGGGAACCAAGTAACTGAGTGCTCTCTGGCGCCCCCTGCTGGAAAAATCGAGCAGAAAGTTATTAACTCTTTAGTTTCTCCCAGCATGCCGCCACCATACATCACTCTTCCGATGTACCCTCATTCGTCGGAGCGGAGAGAAGACCAGGCAACTGCGACGTCTCCGACCATGCAAGTAAATCCTATATCCACCATTAAAACAACGGTGGAGGGTGAGGTGACACGAACGGTTGCTGTTTTCTGAACCCGCACCAAAGGTGAAATACAAGAGTTGATGAGGGAGTCAAAAATTAAATCCGACGAGACGCTTGTCATATGGGTGGGCCGGCTTATCCGTCAGTTCAGGGGTGAGCTGGTTGATCTGGAGAAAAGCACCGCTCTAATGAGGCACCCGATATGGCGCAGTGGAGCCTGTACTGATCAAACACAACTCACCAATAATTTAGTATGGCCACTCCCATTAAGTTCAATAGTAGTGCCAACTTTGTTAAACCAAATTCACAAATGGCACAAGAGTCCCCCAGTCAATCCCACCGCAGAACAGCTGCTCTAGTCAATCGTTGGGATGAGTTACTTCTTGTGGGATTCCGAAATCTACCCCATAATTCTAACGGAGGATCAGAGAACAACTTACTGGCCCCACCGCTGGTGTAGGGAGCCAGGCCGAATTCCACTATCACAGGAGGCAGTTAAGGCCTGTGTTGAACTGTATGGGGGAAATCAAACATTACTCAGAATGTCGTTACTACCGTTGGTGGGGACCCCAATAGGTAACATCTTACATGAGTTACCTGACATCAAAAAAACGTTGAATTCGGCCAACGCAATAGAAGTACAGGTGAATAAGAAAGAGGAAGGGAGGAGGTCTCCCAATAATCTGTCTTCAAATCTATCTCCCAAAGTGTCTCCCACAGCTCTTCAGAGGGAGAGGACGTTCAAAGAGAAAGCCCGTTTTGGATTTTTGCTGAGAAGCACTGGCTTGACCCTGACTGAATTGAGAAGAGTGGGAGATAGAGGACAATGAGAGCTTGCTGCACGAATGGGGTTTAAGTATAAACCAAGGGAACAAGCTGATAAATCAAAAGAAAAAAATGAATGAGGGCTATTGTGATGGGCACCGATAGCCTGAGTTTAAAAGACGAACACCCATTTATTAAATTGAAAGTCCGGTCACCAAATCAAAAATCCACCACTAATGAGATTGAAGTTCGTTTTATGCTCAACACTGGAGCACAAATTAACGTGATTAGGGATAATATTCCACACGAAAAGACCTTAAGAAGTATATATGTGCAATGATTAAACTCAGTTACACTTGCTCCAGTTGTTAAATTCATTGTCAACAATAAGACACTCTTGGGGACCCTAGGGGGCATGAACCTCCTAGGGATCCCAGGAATAAAGTCATTAAAGCTTCAGAAATATCTTATTTCAGTCTTACCGCTGACCATCACGCAACCTGACATACATAGACCGTTTATGAAGAACCTGGTTCCTTGGCGCTATAAGCCAGTACCGACTAGAACTGAACTACAAGAACCGCTTGAAAGACTACTGCAGGGATTGATACAACAAGGCGCAATATCTAAAGTAAGATCTTCAATTTATATTTCATCTGGGTGGGGAATCCAAAAACCAGGGAGACCCACAGAGGCGAGGCTGGTCGTCAACTACCGCCAGGCCAACTGTAGATGTGCGCTATTGCAGGTACCCACAGTTTATACTTTAAATGAAATTGTAAGTAACATAACTGACATCCACGCAAGAGGCAAATGGGGGGCCATTACTATAGATTTAAAGGACATGTTCTATTCGGTGCCCATTAAAGATGAAGAAGGGATATTAAATATGTGTGTAAACGGCAACATATATCAATGGAACGTGTGCCCACAGGGGTACCAAAACTCCCCTGTCCTTGCCACTGCTGAAATGAACAATACCATCAGTCGTTTCAGAACTGAGTATAAACAATTTGAGGGGATAGATATCTGGTCTTACGTCGATAACGTTATAATAATAGGAGACCAATGACAAGCGGTCCAAGGAGCAGCCATGAAGCTGAAAAGGCACCTCCACGAGGAAGGGTGGAGAGTTAACGAAAAGAAATCGATGACCACGCCGACCAACGATATCACCTTTCTGGGCACAAGATTCCGAGGTCAGTGCCGATCGGGCTTGGTGCATGATATCATTCCTATAATTAAATGGTACCCTCAAAAGCAAGCTGACTTTCAGGCCATCTTGGGCCATCTGAATTGGCTCCGTTGTTACATAGCACCTCAACATCTCAGAGTCATACAACAGCTACAAAGGCAGCTATGAAAGAAGTCAGCGAGCCACGAACCTTGGTCACAGAAGGACCAGGCCGCACTAGAGTCAATATTTACGGACGTAAAGCACGCTTAGCTAGTCACACCATCACACGGAATTCCTTTGCAGATTGCTCTAGGCTTCACGCAGGAGCACATTTGGGTCACAGCAAAAAATATCGGAGCAGAACATCCCATTTATATGGGTCATAAGACCCTGCAAAGACATCAACACCAATATGGGTGTTTAGCAAAGATAATGTTGGCCGCCCAGATGGTGGAGTATTTATCGTATTATACTGGGAATCTAGTCACACCAGGGGGATCACTGCTTACATCATCAGACCCTGGACAACTCCATCCTGAATATCAAGGGACACAAAAGACTTGGTGTTCGACGGTGCTAAGATTTCACTATTATTGGCAAGCCTGGAAAAAACTAGATGGGGAATTAACATCAGAGGAAAAAGATGGACCCCAGATTCCCAGGCTATATGGGATGACTGAGCCAGGGTGGGTCACATCGGATGCCACCTCTAGAGAGGGGGGGCATATGGCATCTATTGCGAACCCTGCTAGCACAATGACATCTATGATGCTGAAGGGGGAGAGTCGGTTCAAGCATCAGAGCTACGGGGCTTTCACCTGGCGCTCTTACATGTAAAAAACAGACATGACAACACTCTGCCAGTTACGATAATTACCGTAGATTCAGAGTATATTTACAGAGTTGTAACTGGAGTTGCGGTGCCGAGAGAACATCAGCCTATTTGGGAGAGCATCCGAGAGACACTGGCACAGCTCGGGACTTTACCATTGGTAAGGCACACGCGCTCCCACAGAAATAATACAGACCCAGTGCATGAGCACATAGACCGATTGCTCGAACATAGAGCATTGGCAGAGAAAGAAAAAACAGAACGAAGAAGCCAAGTTAATATTGCTGCCAACCTTGACACATCAAGTGATAAAGAGCTTATACAATGGCTCCATGAGTTCTGGGGCCACCCATCAGCTAAACAGGCAAGGGAGATGTGGCGATTGGAGACAAAAGAAGGACCAGTCCTAAGAAAGTGGCAGGAGGCAGTTCAGGAATACCTAGCCTGCACAAAAGAGAAACCCCGGCACCATAGATACAATCATGGGGCATATGATATGAAATATTTCACACCAGGAAAGATATGGCAGGTGGATCTATTAGGGCCACTTCCCGAAGCAAAGGTTCCAAATAAAGGATTGGCTGTGATTGACTTGGGCTCCAGACAACTGCAGGTGATTCCATTAAGAAAAACAACAGCCATAAAAGTCGAAGAAGCCTTGCTGCAAATGTTCAGCAGATGGCAGGTTCCCCACGAGATCCACTCAGATGGGGGACCACCCTTTACATCTAAGGTTATTGAAAATTTTGCAGCAAAGTATAACATCAGATGGCACCTGCATTTACCGTGTCACCAGCAGTCAAACAGGGTGATTGAAAGGGCCATAGGGAAATATAAGGAACACCTTCGGCTGAAAAATAATGGGTCCTATAAAGGATGGACCAGAGTAAATGAAGAAATTTTAATAATGATGAATAAAACAAAGGACATGTGGGAGAAATGATTAGCAGTACCACGTCCACCATGGAGTCCCTGTTACAAGACGCAAGAAAAAGTATGGGTGACCGTGCCAATGGCGATGACACCCAGACCAACTCCAGTCGCAGGAGTTGTAATAGGGACAGGGACCTACCCGAATACTTATTATGTTTCTTTGTTAGAAGCCATACCACCACGCATCATCCTGGGCCATCATAACTGGATGAGCAGGAGAGGTTAAAGGGAGGATTTCCAGGACAATACTGTAAATATGTAAATATTAATGACATTTTAAGTTTTCTTTTAGTCATTCGACAGGATGAGAGTTCCGGTCGTTATGCTGATGATTGTCCTGGTAGCCGTGGAGATCCGAGGAAGTGAGATCCATTCCTGGAATCTGTGGTACCCGTGGAGTCCAGTGAACCAGACGGACATCGACTGACGCTTGACCACAAGGATGCAGCCAATTCCACTGGACAGCAAGCGAAAACTTCCCAAAGCTTTTGCAACACTGTTTCTTTTCGTCATGTTCTTCTTATTGAGTAATTATGTTGTTTGTGTGCAGTCTCGCTAACATATACAGCAAAGACCTGCTAACCTCCTAGTGTTCAGAGCTAGCATCTACAGAAGAAACACCACTTATCAGGAGACTCATTTGTAAATACTTACCTTTGTTTTAGGATAAGAGTCCACCGGAAATGGAGGAAGAAATCCTACGTATCCTTCTTGCCATCATCATAATTGCAGCAGAATCAACAATGGTCTCACCAGAAAAAATTCCTGATAACGTCATCCCTGAACACCACGAAAACTCTATGCTGAGGTTACTGTCAGTCTGGGCAAAGATCATCGGAGACCCAGAAAATGATGGACTAATGGCTTGTTTACGTATTCTGGTATCGGCTGAAGAGTCTGTAATTGTACCTTATATTCAGCCCTTGGATCTAAAGATGTAGTTTGAGGCAAGGAACCGCGATCATTTTCATAATATTAGTCTTTCTATGACCCCTTTGACAGAAAAATTACATGAGGTTCATCAATATGCATGGGGGAATAATTTGACCATAGATAGTATGAATTCGAAAATGTGCATGGGACACGTTAAAAAGCTCACCGAAAGACCCATGCCATATTCGAGTGGACCAATGCCCATTGAGTGCTCTAAAATTCCATGGGGAATGCACCCCCATGAAGGGTCAAAAGAAATAAAGGTGGACAACTCCCTTACTTGGGATCCCACACGAGATGAACCCACATGGTTTATCAGGTTTCCTCCAGGTCCATACCGATTATCCAATCCAATTTTATTAGCCATCCATTTTTCTTGCCTGGTTCTCCATTATTATCAGACCCAACTCAAGTAAAAATTGCAAAGTTAGATTCGAAAATGCCCCTTGAAGAATGGAATCAAAAGAATTAGACATAGCGGAAACTCATTTGGCTATTGAACTGCTTACCGAAGAAGTAGAAACCATTGCAAATGATACTGCTGTAGGATTTGCCCTGGTAAATCAACAATTACAGGTGACATTTCAGATGTCGATTCAAAATTGTTTAGCACTAGACCTGATGCTCTTGAAGGAAGGGGGTGTATGTGCTTATGTAAACTTGACGAGAGATCACTGTTGTATAGCCATACCAAACGTTTCAGTGCCATTGAATCGACAAATAGAAGATCTTAAGACAGCAGCAGTGAATCTGAACAGGATCAACGAAGTGGGGTCAGGATGGTTAGCAGACATATTTACATCTCTGGGATGGAAGCCTTCATCCTGGCTAGTTTCGCTACTGACACCAATCATAACGTTATGTGTACCTTTATTAGGGATATTGTGTTTTATTTGCATAAGTTGTTGTATATTTGATGCCATAAAGAAAAGAGTAACCGTGTTGTCTGCTAAGGTATGCTTGCTATCAAGCTGCAATTTAGCATATACACAGTTATCAGAGAATAGAGATAATGAGGGTAATGATGAGGAAGACGAGCCTGACTACGTCTCAATGCATTTTGACTTATTAGATGAGACAGAATCCTAACGACCTGGCAGAAATCAAGGGGGCATGTGCAAGGATAGCATAGTGACTCCCGCCAGGTTGTTAGCCTTAGCCAGATAATGAGTTAAAGTTATTATAATTGTCATGTTATGTTTCATCATTGCACTATAGGGGTTAAAAAGAGCCTGACCCATATTGATGATTGACAAGTTTCTAGAGGGGTCGACCAGACTAGTGCCCTGATTGGTGAAAGAATCTATATAAGGGTCTATGCCCTAGAGAGGGTGTGGGCGTTAGGAGTTGGGAGCGTTGGTGTCAGTCGTTTAGAGAGAGAGTTCGTGAGGTGTAGGGATTTGAGGCCTACTCTGAGAGCTGTGGCTTTCAGTTAGGGTGGTACCACCCCTGCGCTTAGAGGTTTC
The DNA here is from genome assembly GCA_030014935.1 of Caiman crocodilus. Classification (NCBI taxonomy): domain Eukaryota; kingdom Metazoa; phylum Chordata; order Crocodylia; family Alligatoridae; genus Caiman; species Caiman crocodilus. The sequence continues at coordinate 14,972,506 of JAGPOW010000229.1, read as the reverse complement.
CCCTTTTGAGACTTGGGGATTGCTAGTTTTGGAGATAAGCACGGCAGTATGCTGCTATCCGGCTGCAGCCACCGCGTCTGTATTATGCCTTGCATTGTACCTGTATCCTGTATTGATCGATTGCCCCATCTCATACCTCATCAGTGTACATAAGATCTTCTGAAGTTCTAGTAAGTAAAGTTTTCTGCATTTACCTTTGCTCCCGTCTCCAGAGTTATCTGCTCCCATCGTGCGGCTCCACCTACCCAGGACCCCAAACACACCTGGGTTGGTGCTACCACCTGGTTACCTCACCTGGTGTGCATTCGACACGGGGACCTCCGCTGCCACCTGGAGCCTGCCTCAGTGTTCACAATGAGGATATGAGAAGGAAGACCTATTGAATTTATGGAAATTAAGCATCTATAGTAGGAAATATCTCCTGCAACTGTTGAATGGACTCTTTTATCATTCATGTGACTATAAGTCTATTGCAACTTTTTAATCCTTTCACAAAATCTTGCACAGCAGCACAAAGCATTATTTCCTACATCATGACTATTATTAGCCATGCCATTCAGAATGGGCCATTTTTACCTCAGTCTAACCCTAAAAATCTGTTGCCTCTTTGCTGCATGTTTACAAATCAGCATAGTCAAGCACTAAAGTTAATTATACAGTACCTACATGGTTCAGGTACATTTTGAAATACTTCTCTACCAGCCAGACTTTCTCTTGCTGTGAGGAGAGGAAAAAATATAGAGACTTAGCTTTCTGACTGTGCAATTAACCTTTGAAAATGAGTTCTTGTGCTATGCTAATTAGCAGGCACTCACCCATCTGGGTTGTCTTAACTATTTCAGATTACCAGCTCAGAAAGATATGGGGAGTCTATGTTTTATCTCAAGGTTTGGGATCATGTCTTGTAAGTGGGTGGAAGGAATTTGGTCTGTAGGCTAAGGACTATTCCTCTGCCAAATAGCTGGTAAATTCTAGTATATTATCTTTTGTAGTTTTTAAAGAGAGACTGAGGATTTAAGTAAGATATATAAAAACTTAGTTATTTCTAAAAATGAAAATTTATATATGAACTAAGGTCACCAGCCTTAACGGTGGCAGTTTTATACCTTCAACCACCTAATTTGCTGTCCTGCAGTATAACTTAATGGCTTCATGGCAGTGATGTCTATATCTTAACAAATGATAAAGTGCGGGGATCACTACTTGACCTTTATAGGGTAAGATTCTTAAAGGATATTTTCAGTATATCCCCTCTTCCAACAAAGTTTCACTATTTAACCAGGCTACTTGAAAAATTCTCATTTATAGTTACCATGTAAAAATTGAAATTTACTTCTTAGAGACTTTCATTTTCTTGTTGCTAGTCAGGAAGTCACAACTTAGTATCAGGAGAAATTTATTTTCAACTGAAATAAAGAGGTAATAAACAATGGACTTGGAGAGTAAAGGGTACACTGGTGGGAGGGTGGTAAATAGGATCCAGAGTTAAGATTGGGCTATTGTTTGTGAAGAAAGGCAGTCTGTTCAGTAGAAACCAAAGATCAAAGGTAAAGGGAACATTAGTGTAACTCAGTTTTGAAGGGTTAAATGCATAGGTTATATACTTACATCTGAAATTCATGAACTCAGTCTGGCAATATTATAAAGAAAGAAAAGATAAGACTATTTCAACATATATTTTCTATCTTACCTCAGTAAAGGTAGTTTTGGTTTAACTTAATTCACATGTATTATCTTGATAGGGTGTATTAAACTTTATATGCAACTGAATCTCCTGCTAGAAATGGAGGAGATTCCCTTCCTTGTTTCTCAGGAATGTATTCAGATAATTTTATACTTCTTTCACATAGGAGAAACTCAGAAGTAACTCTTCAGAAGTCCATGGTTTGGAGGAGTAAATCTATGGAAAATTGAAAATTGTTTATTGAATGGGTTATGGTTTTCTAATACAGATAAAACAAAGTTGCATTCAATATGTTTTGGGACATTTTTAGCATAAAACCAGAGATTGATTAATGAAGGTGGCATTACTCTGCGCCATGGACACTACATTACGTGGCACATGTCCTCTAAATATTAAAGATAGGATTGAGTAATAAAGCTGAGATCCCAATCCAGATCTGAATTTCTTCCACATTTCTATGTATACTACACAAAGAATTGCATAACAAAGTTCTGGTTTATTCCAGTCCCAAGTATATATGGAGTAGATAAAAGGTGATTTTGCTTTTCCAAATAAGGCTGTTTATGATATTTTGAAAGCTACATTTTACAGAACAACATTTACTTGCTTACTCTGAGTGATTACACAGTACTCTGCAGAAAGATGTGCTATAACTACAATGTCTTTATATTTTAGGATTTATTCCTTTCTTCATGAGAAAATCTGAATCTCATTTGCATCAATGTGAGTTATTCATTTATGGGAGAGAGACAGATTAACATTTGGGTGATTTTTTTTGGCCTTTGTGAACAAAGTGAACCAAAACATTTAAATGAAAACAAAAGAAAACAAAACATATGTCTATACCTGCCCCACAGCTACAGATTTTTATAAGAAGTCATCCTTCCATGTATTCAGTTTTTCCTCTTACATTTAAAATTGAACTCAGTGCAGGAAGTTAAATTTTCCATCTAGGACTATGATCAACAGATGTTGATCTACAACACAGTACAGCATAGTCTAGAGCAGGTGTGTGCAATTATTTCAGTTGGCAGGCCACTTAAATTGGTGAGCTGTTGAGGGCCAAACACAAAATCTTTCAGAAAGTATCATTTTAACAAATTATATTAAAAAAATTAATCACATATAAAAAGTCAACTAGAACATAGTTTTAATTTTATTTCAAAAATAATTTTTGCACCCAATTTTTTTTTAGTAATGTATATAAAGGTGATTACATAACTCAAAATAAAGTCTTACTCTTGTATATTGTGGGAGGGGAGAGCAGGGACCAGGTGTGTGCATGCAGGGGATGGGTATGCATGTGTGCGTGGGGAAATGTAGCAAGTGTGAGGGTGTGGGGGGTTGATTGTCAGGGTGTGTAGGGAAGTGGGTGTGTACGTGTGTATGTGGGGCTGCCTGTGTGTTAGTCCCAGGAGTCAGCTGGCAAAGGAGGATGGGGGGAAAGAGGCAGAGGTACATGCAGCTTGCCTGCCTGCAGTGGCTCCTCCTTCTTCTGCCCCTTTTGCGATGCTCCAGCTGCCTCCATCCACTCAGCTACCCACAGGTGGCTGCTCATTGTGCTGGGTGGGTGGAGTAGGTGGAAGGCATCTGGGAGCTGGAGTTGGGACCCTGCCTAGCTGGGCACATGTCCCTATATCCATTGCCTTTCCCTGTACTACCTACTGCCCAGAGTGATACAGCAGGAGCAGGAGGAGGAGAAGCCACTGGTAGGGGGGGAAGCAAAGCAGTACTTGGGTGGATGCAGCAGCAGATGGAGCAGTCCCACTGGGAAGCAGTGCATGCTGGCCAGGGCTGGGGCTGGGGCTGAGACCAGGACCAGGGTGGTGCCATCACTGGGCACAGCATGGGTGCAGGTGGGAGCATGATGTGGGGTCCCCCAGGTGGGAGTGGGCAGGACTTGGCCCCATACAAAGTATTGTAGGGGCAGCTGCAGAGTGGATACAATCAATTGGTCCATTGGATATGGCCCATGGGCCGTATTTTACCCATCCCTGGTCTTGAGTAAGATAATAATGCACAGAAAGTTAAATGAGTGGAAATGTAATTAGTTTCTGAATTATTAGACTAAAAGTGTAACCGTGAAACTGGATGAATTTAAATAAAAATGGCAATCTCAACAATGTTGATTTGAAATACTGCATCCTCTCAAACAAGCCTTGAAGAAAAGGCATATGTACACCTGGAAGACATTTAATTTTAGGCCAAGACCTAAACTCTATTGTCAAGCTTCATCTGCGTTTTCACACGTCTTAAAGCCTTAAAGGCATTCTATTAGTGAAACAATATAAGGAATAAGAGAGAATAGGACCAAATGGAGGACAGGAATCTCTAAGGAACAGAAAATGCTGGATAATTATTTGAAAAGCCTCTGAGGATCAGATTTACAAAGGTGTTTGGGCACCAAAAAATCCAGACTGCTACATGCTTATGAGGATTATAAAAGTGTTTAATCATTTGACTCTTCTTGAGTTCAGGTTCTTATCACTGGAAGTCATAGCAATCTAGACTCCTAATTCACTTTTGAAAACAGGACATAAACTTCTGAATCATTTATGTGCTTTTGGACATTTTTATCTGCTGTACTTTTGCTGTCAAGCAGATCAGGCAGAGGCAAACACTGATATTAAGATGTCTGTAATGTAATTTTTAATTATCTTAAGGACATAAGCCCTAGCTAGGAATAGTTAAGTTATTCTGTAAGCCCTTTATTAAGTATTTTTTACTTCTATAAGCTTTAACTTTTTTTCTTACAGATCTCTATAACATAAATGAATACTTATTCATGTTGGGTGCCTAGAGATACTAAAAATTAGCCTGATTTTGAGGAAAGCAGCGAGCATGCAACTTCTGAAAAATCAAGCCCCTTTAAGATGTCTCCAACTCAAAAAATCATTAGGCACTTTTGAAAATCTTATGGTACCTAAAGCAGATTGTATATAGGGGCCAATTTTACAAGAAGAGCTGAGCATTCCCGGCTTCTACTGAATTCAATTGGAAGTAGATGTCTAATACTTTTGAAAGTCAGTCCTGTGTATTATACACTGTCACTTGCATGTAGACAGCATCACTGTCAAAATTAATGTTCTTTGCTCAACAGTTGGAGGACAAAGAGTAAGGCAGTTGATTTGGTCTACCACACTTAAAATTCCCATGCAGCAGGAAGCTGTAAATCTCAAAGCATCAGGGGCTGCAATGTTGAGGACAGGTGAAGGCACAGGATAAATGCAGAGGACAAGAGAAGCTGAGTCAGTGCATATCCTGAAATATAAGGAAGAGGCTAGTCACAGAGCAATATTTTGGTTCAGTCCTTAGAGTTTATAAGGTACTAAAAAGACTCTTGTACATAATTTACCAGCAGAAATGTTTATTCTGTAGAAGTGAGAAGAAACAATAAATAGGTGTATACACATCAATTATTGAAAACAGTTTTAGCAAATACAGTTTTGTCCCTCTCCCCCAACAAACAAAAATACTCTGAATGTTCGAAGTCGATTTTTCTTTTTTTCCTCAAACATCAAATATATACCCAGTACTAAACTAGATTGGCTCTAGTCAGATGGGGGGGGAAATGGGGAGGAGAAACCCTGTCCGCAAGGCAGATAATCCTTTCCCCATGTCTCAGATCTAAGAATAAGTTTATCTTTTTCAAATACTTCCAAATGATGGTGTTTATATCTTATAAAAGTTATCTTGTTGGTAGAACATTTAACATATAAGATTTTGTGTTGTTCTCAAGTCCATATTTATTTTTGCTAGATACACTACTGATGGGGGATCAAATCCATAGACAGGTCCACACCTTAGCAGTTGCATTAAAGGGATGCACTGGAAGGAAAACAAGAGAACAAAGAAAAGATCAATATTTTTTCCCTTAATGGGGGAATTTCCTATACTGAGAATGTACACTTTTAAAGTAGTCCTTCAAATATTTGTCTTTGGTTTTATATTGATTTGTATATACATTTGCTAATAAAATGATAAGAACAATCTATTTTAAGATTTTAGTATGAGCCAGTTGCGAGGAGGGATATATTCAGGAACATGTACAGAATTTCAGTTCCTTGAGAAACTCTCAGTGATGGAGACCCTAGAATGGCTGAAGATGGGATGACACTACCTCTAAGCCCTGGTAGATATGCCTTCACTTGAGAGCTAAATCACATTCACTGGCTGTTGTAGCATCATGTACTGAAACTACTAGTGTATCCTCTGTGATAATCTGTGAACAAAGATTGGTTTTCAATCTATTGGGCTAGCAGTTTTTATAAGTATTACATTCACTCACAATTTAATACAAATAAGAATAAGAGGCAAGGGATACAATTTGATACCACAAAGTGGTCTTTGTTTCTGAATTCAGATCACGTTCCTAATGCCTCATTATCATATTACAAAGTCTGGATCAACACTGTTTTTATTATGCAACTTTTTCCTTCCCCCAAGAATTTATAATTCTACCATTTTAATTTGTTCTGGGGAAACTTGGCAGACTGACTCCGTATCTGAAAGAAAATTTGTTTTATTAAAAAGGAGTCTAAAAGCAGTTAATCTGGAAAATTTATTTTAGACCTTGAGAGGTCAATACACAATTTAGAAGATTTCAGATGCTATTCTGATTGCCTCTAGCTAAATGACAACCTCTAGCTAAATGACAATTATATAAACTCAATTTTATAAGCACCGTGACGCCAGTCCTGTAAACAGATCTAGTACAGACTCTGGCACCTGTGCCTATCCAGATCTTTTAAAATCAGAGCAGCACAGGATAACAGTGTGGAAGGAGGTATATTCAGGTGGATTGAAGGTGGAATAATCAAGCAAACTGTTCTGTATAGGGAGATTTCATCCACATTTAACTTGTGAAGGACTACATAGGGACTACATCAACACATACAGATTAAATTGAAGGACTGAGTCAATTGAGACGGAGAATGCATAAATGTAACACAGTAATAGAAACCAAAGTGGTGGTGGAGCTCAAACAGTGAAAGCTGAACCACATGAGTGTAGTTTACTAAACACAAGCAATTAGGGTCCATTCCAGTGCTCACCTAAGCTAATAGAAAGACTCTCATTGACTTCAAAGGGCATTGGATCAAGTCTCTTGTGACCCCAAACTAATTCAAGTCTATAAATAAATATTTCCAAGAGCAGACCAGAACCTACTAGATATAAAGACACTGAACTGAAGTAGGGGAAACCATGTATATCCAGCCCTACAATCTCCCCAGAAGTAGAACTACTATTGATTTCCCTGTGAGTTCTTCACATGGAAGAAATGCAAAACTGGACCCTGAAACTAAAAAGAAAGGCTGTTTCTCTTTTCAAAATTGGTTTACTTTTCATTTTGGTTGTATATGTTTAACTGGTGGTTTATATTTTCAACAATTACTTAGTCATTGATTTCAAACCATAATTGCATGAATTGCTAACAGAAAAATAATCAAGAATACTTACAGCTAGTGCACAAAGACACGTCTAAAATAATGCCTTTGTGAAGAATGACTGCATTGATAGCTCTTGTTACAGATGGAAAGAATAAGATCTTACGCTGTTATTTTTTCTTCATGCTTCACATAATAAAGCCACATCAAATGCCAGCGTATCAGTGAGAACATGAGAAATCCAGGTAGTGTGACACCTGTCTAAAAATGTAAGAATGACAATACAGGGCAAAGCTAGAGAAATAACATGATTTCTCTGTTCTGCAATGTCTTTCAAGAATGTAATGCTATTGCCTAATTGAGATTTAAATTTGCATTTTTTCTAAGTGAGATGCTGGTCCTCTTTTTTTCTCCATCAAAGGGAGCATAGCAAATTTCAAGGCACACATTTGATTCCCATGAAAGCCCTTTAAAATGTTAACTCCTCGCCCACTCCGAAGTAGTTGAAATTTCCTTAGCTTTTCACTTTAAAATTATGAATTTATTTTAATTACTGATGACTTGCTGAAGATAAAATTCAACACTTAAACATGTATTAGTGGATACCAGGTATCCTTCTTCTTGACAAAGCTCTCTAACAAGGCTATTAATTAAAAGGTGGGCACTTCTTCCACATTTAGAAAAAAGCCTGACAGTGTTAGCTTGCTAAGAGCACATCTAATAGATCCTCCTTCAGGGGACATAGATTCAGCAGGTTGCAGGTTGCAACTAGGTTTAGGTGGGAGAGAGATGCTCAGGTGCCTGTTCTTGGGCAGTTTTGGATACATACAGAAGTAGAACTGTGGGACCCTCTGGAATATTCAAATTAAAAAAGGTATACAGTAATTTAAGGTACTTCTAGGGATAGGCAAATGCTAAGTAGAGTTTTTTACATTGCAATATGGGTCTCATATTGTAGACTGTAGGTGCCTAACTAATTTTAAAGTTCCCAAGTCCTTTGGACCAGGTCTCCAAAGCCAGATAATGGAAATAGGGAAATAAAAAGTGGCACTGTTTAATTTTACACTGTATAAAGTGATAGGAATAATTCCTTTGCATCCTTAGAAAAATCAGAGAGCAGATCCTCAAGAAATTCATTTCTAAGCACTTGGAGTATACGGTAATTAGGAACAGTCAGCATAGATTCACCAAGGGCAAGTCATGCCTGACCAACCTGATTGCTTTTCATGATGAGATGACTGTCTTTGTGGATGTGGGAAGAGCCATGAACATGATATAGTTTGACTTTAGCAAAGCTTTTGATATGGTCTCCCACATTCTTACAAGCAAACTAAGAGTATATGGGTTGGATGAGTGGACTGTAAGGTGAATAGAAAACTGCCTGGACTATTGGGCTCAGAGGGCAGTAATCAATGGCTTGATGTCTAGTTGTCAGTCGGTATCAAGTGGAGTGCCCAAGGGGTTGGGGGCTGGTTTTGTTCAAGATCTTCATCAATGACCTGGCTGATAGGATGGAGTATACCCTCAGCAAGTTTGCAGGTGACACCAAGCTGGGGGAATAGTAGATATGCTGGAGGATAGGGCTAGGATTCAGAGAAACCTAGATGAATGGGAGGATTGGACCAAAAGAAATCTCATGAGGTTCAATAAGGAGAAGTGCAAAGTCTTGAACTTAGGACGGAACAATCTCATGCAGGCTGGCAGCTGACTGGCTGGGCAGCAGTTCTGCAGAAAAGGATCTGGGTGTTACAGTGGACAGTAAGCTGAACATGAGCCAACAGTGTACCCTCATTGCCCAGAAGGCTACTGTATACTGGGTCACATTAGTAGGAGCATTGCCAAGTATCAGAGCTGTACCATGCTGGAAATCCAGTGCCTTGGAAATAAACTTAATTAACTGAGTCTGCTGGAGCATGGAAATTGACTTGCTCTGGCAGCCTTCCCTGTCACATGGATCAGTGTCCCCATGCATCCCTGCATTGAAAAAACTGGTGGTGGGTGCTTTGAAATAAACATGTTCAAAGTGCCCTACCACCATTTTTTCAGCATGGGGGATGTTGATACATATGGTGCATGGGTGCTTTTAATTAGCACAGCTCACTAATTAAATCACCTGGCACTGTGTCCCAGAGCACACGTAACAATGCCCTGGAGTACTGTGTCCAATTTTGAACAAGCTGGAGACAGTCCAGCCTAGGGCAGCAAAAATGGTAAGAGGGCTGGGGAACATGACTTCTGAGGAGAAGCTGAGGGAACTCGGCTTATTTAGTCTGGAGAAGAAAAGACTGGGGCTGAGGGGAGGAGGGACTAATAGCATCTTTCAACAACCTGAACAATGGTTCCAAAGAGGGTGGGGCTAGACTGTTCTTAGTGGTGGCAGATGAGAGAGTAAGGAGCAGTGGTCTCAAGTTGCAGCAAGGGATAGTTTAGGTTAGATCTTAGGAAAACCTTTCTCACTAGGAGTGTAGTAAAGCATTGGAGCAAGTTACCCAGAGAAGTTGTGGACCCTCCATCCTTGGAGGTTTTTAAGACCTAGCTAGGCGAAGTCTTGGTTAGGATGATCTAGTTGAGGCTGGTCCTACTTTGAGCAGGGGGTTGGATTAGATGACCTCCATCCCTTATTTTCTATGCTTCTATGATTTGTTTGCTTGCCAAATCATGTCTGTAAGCATGGGTTTTCTTTGCATAGCTTAAATATCCAGCTGAGTTACTCCCCAGCCTTGAAAACCTGACCTTACTATACCAAGGACTACAACAGTATTCACTAACATATCTACAGTAATCTATACTTTGTATAATCCAAAATGCATGTACAATAAGTGGGCATATAAAACTAGGTGTGTGTCTATCCAAATATACCATATGTCAATGTGTAAATAAAAAAATATAAATTAAATATTTGATATATTATGGATAGCATTCCTTCTTGTTTTATAGTGACTGGTTTAAAAATTGTCCCGGAAGGAGATTCTTCATTAAATACTATAAGTTTGTAAATAATTTCTATGGAACCCAGATGCATTTGTACTGACATTTCTTTGAAATTCTGTAGGCCTTTTCTAGAAGAACTATTACCCAATTTCTCTATTTTAAAGGCTTCAGAGTAACAATATTTGGTCTCAAGACCAACAACTAAATTTTCAGAATTAAGCCATTGTCAGTGTGCAGATAACTAGGCTAATGGCCTGCTTAGATTTTTTGACCTTTTTGATGTTGGTTTTATGAGCACCAATGACATTATGACAAACTATTTAATAAGATTTCACATCCCAAGTCTTTGTTACAGGCACTGTGGGAGCTAGACCAGCATGATGGAGAACCCTATCAAGGGTACATTGGTCCAATGGATCAGGGTACATCTTTTTGGGGAAGAAAAAGGTTATAAAGGAAAGCCAATAGACTATTAACCAAATCTGTCAAAAACTGCATAGAGTTGTGCCAGCAAAGAATTTAATCCAGCATGGGATGAACAATTTGTGTTCAAGCTGCGAAGACAACTATTCAATTTTACTAAATAATCTATAATTTTTAGTTATTATTAGGGCATCTTAGTGCAAAGTATGGAATGTACCCTGTAAAATGATGTGTACCCTGATTTCTTACTCCACAAACTGAACAAACAAAGAACATATAGAAAAGAAAACTAATGACCAACCTCACAATCCACTGAGAGATGTTTCCGTCCTTTGCTTGTGTCCTGACAGACTGTAATTTGTCATATACGGTGAAGACTATCAATCATACGTACAGTTTGTGGCTCTTTCTGGTAAACAGAGGGACCAAACTATGTAAGAGTCCCAGTCTGGATAAAGAATAATGCCACATAGCTCCATATTGTTTCCTGGAAGCTGACAAAGGGATTGATGAGAATAACTGCCAGCACGTGCATATATAACAGTTTTCTTTTTTTTTCCTTTTTATTCTTTGTGGGTTTTTTGTTTTGGTTTTTTTTTGAGAAAGAGTTATTTATGAAGCCCTCCAGTGATGATCACATGTAAGTCAGGGAAAGCAAAGGGGTTTATGCTGAAGGTAAGTGTCATTAAAGACTTTGGTCCCCTGAACTTCAGTGCTATCTCACTTTCTGTAGTTCCTGTCTGAGCCATGATGGCAGAGGTTGTCCCAGTCTATGCAGTAGTTTGGATAATTCCACGTTGTGATCTCTGTAGTAGCTTGAAAGAAAAGCTCGAGACTGAGGAGGAGGAGAAAGTAATAGTCAGAGAGTTTGCCTCAGAAAATGACATGCCAGTACAAAACTAACAAGGAAAAGTCCTACTTCACCGACATGCCTCTTCCTTTCTGTCCCTCCCCATTCAAAAATAACTTAACAGGCTTATTAAAATTCTTAAGGCACATGCATCAGCATTTTTAGTACTCAATGTTAATTAATTTAGCGCTAGTAGAATCTATCTTAACAAATGTTTTATATTCTTTAAAACTTTTCAATAGAATCTGGATCCTTTGAAAGCGTCTTTCAAAGTATCCCTACTACCCTGTAAAGATGAGGGTTTGCAAACTACCTGGGGATATATAGAGCCACAGCAAACAGCTATGTAGGTTTGCTGATGAGCTCCAAGTGATCAGAGAAGCAGTACCCTTTGAAGTAAAAGTCACAGCAAGCACTTGAGGAGAGTGTCTTTAATTTGGCAGCCCTCTAGGCATGTCTACGTAAGAGTTTTACTGCACCATTGACTAATTAGCTGCCCAGTAAACATCTCCGCATCTACACGTGCCCCCATATTAAGCTGAAGTAAATTAATTTACTCTTCAGCAGGATAAGAACAAGTACTATTCTGCTTCAGAGTAAAAACACTCTGTAGGAGTGCACTGTCCAGCTGGCTGGGGTACCAGGGTGCTTCAGTGTGAGGTCTGTCTCCTGCTTAGCCCCCAAACTGAAGCTCTTTTGTGTCCTAGCCAGCCCTTCTGCAGCTTGTTGAGCCAGAGAGGAGCAGCCCTGACCTTGTAGTGTGACCCCTGTACCCTTCTACCAGCTGGTGCTTCTCTGACTCGGCTCTACATGCTGCACTTGGATAAATTGCAGAGCTTATTGGTCTGGAGTGTATTGCTCCTGGGCGTGCATTCAAACGGTGTGCCCAGGAACAATTCACTCTAGAGCAATAGGCTCCACAGTTTATTCACGTGCTGTAATTGCATCTGTAGACATGCCCTCTGTGAACTAAGTTAGTTGTAAACCATCTAGATACAAATGATCCAGATTCTACTGTTTTGCACTATTGCAGGAGCGTGGGTAAAAATCTGTAAAACTGCTCATTATTTTTGTTCCCTAGTCCTAATTTTCCATTAGGTATGCACAAATACTGACTAATATCTATAGAAAAACTGTACCTCTTGATCCATTGGTGGGTATTTTCGGCCTTTGCTCTTTCCTAGGCATTTTGTCTTCCCTCCTTCTAGTAGCTGACACCAAAAGCCTTTCTGAGGGTCAAACCTACAAGGAATTGTATATCACCAAGTTTTAATTATGGGAGAAATGTGAACTATTTAATAGACAATATTAGCCAAAATTTGCCATGTTGGGATTTGGGATGTTTTAGTTATTGTACTGGAGGTTGAAGCTTAGTAGGAAACAGTTTTGCTGTTGACCAAAATTTTCAGGATTTTATTTTCTGTTTTCCATTCCATATTGGGATGGACCCAAGATGTTTGGAAGTTTATAAATGAAAGACCCTTATCCAGTGTCCAAATAATTTTGTGGAAAGAATCATGAGCTGAGATGTAACAGATAAGTGTTCAAGCTCTGTTCTTCCTGGTGCAGATAAAGGACTTGAAACTCCACCTTCTGTAGCATAATTGGGGGTGGGGAGGGAGAATAAGTATTCACTTATTTAGGCTAAGTACAACCAGTCAAAGCCCAAGCAAGACTATATCAATTCAATTTTCATAGGTTAGTCCACACTTCACAGAGTAAATCAATAAACAAGTGAACAGACATTCACTTCTGATTCTGGAAATTCAGCCACATGCCTGAAGTGGCCCAGGCCAGGAGCTGAGGGGCAGTAGAGCATGCCTTCTTGCTCATCCGGAACAGACAATTTGGGCCAAGTCTAGCCAGTCTGCCCTGTGGGGGAGGTGTAAAGCATCCTGGGATGCTGAGGGACTGTGAGTTAACTTGAATCTGGAGTGGATCTAGGACAGAAGTTCAATAAACTAATTTTATTTAAATCAGTTAAGTCTGATAATACTACATCCATCCAAGTTTATCTTAAACTGGCTCTAACCATTTTGAAAGCAGTCTATGTGCAGAGAATGAAGCAACAATTTTTGTTTGATCCAGCCACAGAAAGTGGTCTGTAACCATGACCAAACACAAGTGCATGGCTGCATACAGCTTCAAAAATGGCTTATTGGTGAAAATTTGAACCCTCTTTGTATGAGGGTGCAGAAGAAGATGTTTCAAAACAGATAATTTCCTGGAACTTCTGTCTGCACTGCCTGCCAGCCTGTCACTGTTTTCAGAAATGGGGGGGGGGGAGAGGAATGGGAAGGAGTTCAATTTGGAGGCTTTTCAGCCCATGTTGAAGGGTAGAACAGATGTACTGGAGCACCCCCTAAGATGAGGAGACTCCAATACATACACCACACCCTCCAGCACTGGCTGGGTAATCCCTTGAATAAGCTCCCTCTGTTTCCTTTCCCCACCTCTCATTCTGAAAAAGGGACAGGCTGGGAGAAAGGAGGGGGTTGTTGCTAAGGAAAACTGGCTGCAGGCTGGCAGCCAGAAGCTAGATTCCCCTCCTCACTGGAACCAGTGGTGACACATAGGGGGTGCACCGGCACCTCCTGAGAACACCGGTGTACCCTCTGTCAGGCTTCACTCCCTATTTAGGCAGTAGGCAGGGGTGCAGGTGGGAGCATTGGTGCCCCCCCTGCAAGTGCCAGCCAGGGAGTGGGGCCACTTCTGGAAATGACTGTGGGAATTCCAGAAGTGGCACAGTGTGGCCGCTTTTTGGTGAGTGCGATCAGGTGCTGGGGTACCCCCTCCCTCAGTCAGTGGGATCAGACACAGGGAACCTCCCCCCGATTGCTGACTGGTGTTGGGGGGGCAGCACGTGCTCCCTCTGACACAAGAGACACCGGTCGCCCATGCCTGGAACCAATAGTGAACTTCTGTTTGTTCTGGGAGACTGTCGTAACTCAGAATGCTTCCTGCTAAGTGTTCTCAGTTACAGTGGGGAGCTGCACTTCTCCTATGCACACTGAACTTCTTTTGTTACAGATTTGAATCAGTTTCTTATCACTTATATTAGTTGATGTGTAATTTCTGTCCCTAGCCTTGGTGGGGACATCAGCATGGTCCCATTTGCCCCAAGGAATCTTTTCCATGGCATGGGCAACCCTGCACAGCCCAGTGATAAGGAGCTGGACAGGTCCAGCCCCATGCCTGGTAGTGTATGTGGGGGGGTAAGTGAAGTGAGTGCCCTCCTCCCCAGCTTTGCCATGGGAGGCACAGGCCTGCAGCAGAAGGATATCTGTGGGAGAGAGGAAGCAAACAGGGCATCAGGAACATCCCTTAGGACTCTGAACTGGCCAGGCTGCTGCACCAGTGTGCAGTGAGCTTCTCCCTCACATACAGAAGAATCATGTAGTCCTAAAATCATGGTGGTACAGCAGAAGCTGTAGGAGCTGCCTTTTTAGTGGACGGAGCAGAGGCAGGAAAGATTCTGGTCTCCCTCCCCCAGTGCACCGTCCTGTTCTCCAGTGATCAACAAAATTCCCCCTCTCTGGCCCAGGCACCAAAATATCTCCCTAAGCCACTGTCCTTCTTTATGATCCCACATGGTTTACTAGGTCATTGGCTATTCTGGGATGGGTAAGCATGTCTAGCTTTAATCAGACATTGACGTCTCTTTGAAACTAGTAAATATGAGCCAACAGAGATTTTGGCTTAGGCAAATGGATGTTTTCCAACCAAAAAACAGTTTGTTTCAAAATCTCTAACCAGCTCTAATCACAGTCTCTCAGATGTTCAGTATATGATTGAAAATAATTTATGCAGTACAATGCATGCTTGAAAATATTAGCTGATTCTCTCTAGAATCAGCAGGAACTCCAAACACTTATTTGGATAAAAAATTGCAAGGTGTGTGAATCAGGAGTAATGGGCTCATGTCCATGGAAAATTCGCTGTCAATTTCATTGGAAGTTTGAACAGATGTTTCACTTGTGTTTGAGCAAGCTTCTGAAGGTAATATCCTTTTAACAACAGCATTCTTAGTTTTATGCTTATTTCTAAGGCAAATAAGAAGTGTAGGTCCTTTGAAAGAAATGGGTGCTGTTTTGTCAGTAATGAAGACCTGGTTGCTATATATTATTAGATCTAAATGATGTTTTCATTCCAAGTCAGACATTATAGCATAAACACTATCTAAGCAATCCTGGTAGAAATATGAAATCTGATTATCATGTCTAAAATTCAAAGATACAGGAATTTTAGATGAAGGCATTAAAACACAAGCACACTAAGGAATGAACAACATAAAGTGTTAAGTTTTGAATTTATTGCTATGGGAGTTGCAGCATGCATAAAACATTGAAAAGGTTTGCATTTTTGCTGTTCAGCAGATGTTTGAGAAGGATGAAGTATAATTGGCTGGAACATAAAGTTAATTAGTTGCGGAATATTTTGTTGCCCTGAGTCTATTTCTATAACACCAGCACACCTGCAATTTGCTGCTGTACATATGTGAACTCATTTGGGAAGGAGGGCAAGATTTCTTCACATTTCCTTGCCCAGACTGCTACCCCATGCCTAACCCTTAAAGTCTAAATTGTCCCGGTAGTTTTATCATTGAAAACTAAATATATCATTGATTAAATATATTGATGGTGGATTCATTTCTATTTTGGACTTTTCAATCTGCTCACTGCACAGTGAAGTACTTTGCCTAGCACTCACTAATTTCCCAGGAGAAGAAGCAATATAGTGTGCTGTGCAAAAGGAAAGCAGTAGAACTATGCCCCCAAACAACATCTCTGTCTCAGAATGAGTATATTTAACATTATTGAGGGAAAGTGCAAATTTGGAAAGAAGGGGAAGGTAATTCAGACTGATTGAACTCAACCCATTCTGCCTAGGTAATACAAAGATCTTGGGAATATATATAGCCACACATCTAGTGTACAGCATGTCATGTAATACTGTAACTGGGTGCAATAGATAAAGTAAAAGATAGTCATAGAGAAGTAAGGTTGGAAGGGACCTCCAGAGGTCATGTAGTCCAGTGGTTTTCTTAAATTGTCTCACTCTGCCACTAAATAGATTGCCTATTTTAATACACTTTTGTCTTATAATAGCTCCTGATAACACTTCTTCTCTACTAGTAACAGCCCTCCTCCATCCTTCTAAGCAGACTGTTGGCATTTACATAGAGTCTTCTCTCTGCTCAGCCTGTCTGCATATTTCTTATTCCTGAGGAAGAGCGCATGATGCCCAAAAGCATGTCCAAGAGCTCTCTCAGTAAAAAAACATTATGCAAAAATCCTTGCTTCTAGTATATTTCCTAGACCAGTACTGCTACAACACCCCGACCCTTCCTGCTTTTTATGATTCAGTCTCTAAGGTTTAGATGACAGCATGTTATAGGTTTTTTTGACAAAGTAACTGTGTGGGTGGATGAAGAGAATGCTGTGGATATACTGTATCCAGACTTGAACAAGGCTTTTGAAAAAGTCCCGCATGACCTTCTCAAATTGGAGAAATGCTGGCTAGACAAAATGATCATTAGATGGATAGAGAACTGGTTTAATAGCTACAAGCAAAGGTGATTATATAAATAGATCCACATCAGAATGGGAGGAGGTTTTGAGTGGAGTTCCACAGAGGTCTGCCCTGGGTCTAGTGTTATTTGATATGTTGACTAATTATTTGTATAACTTGCCCAAAGTTATATAGCCTGTGGAAGAGCAAAGAATTGATCCCTGGTCTCCAAAGTTCAGAGTGCCACAATTATATTATTTCTCCTTTGCAGCCTCACCCACAAGGAAAGTTTTAGATTAGGAAATTTTTGCAAGTCTGCATGGTTTGCTCCCCTTTTTCAAAAGCTTACTAGCCCATTCCTTCATTTTGAAAACTCAGGCTGCATGGTTCTTTTTGTTTTTCCGAATGAGAGCACACTTTGACAGGAAACTTGGAAGCAGCAGTTCTTGGATACTGTCTGCTCCCATCAGGATTCGATTAGATTAAATCTGAATTGGTTCTCTCCATCTGGCAGTCTCTGCCTGGCTGTTCCTTCTGAAACAAAAAAGTCAGCATCTCAGCACCGCCAAAGCCACCATGTTTCTTCAGCTAAGCTAGGCCTTTTACTATCTGGGTGGACCTCTCTTTTCCACATAACATCTCTGACTTCCCCACTTCTCTATGCCTCCACAGTAAGAAGAGTGCAAAAAGCAGCATATACAAGGAATTACCAGCTCAAGCTTCTGAAAGGAATAATGAGCTACATTATTAAATTAAATATCCTTCCTTAACTGGCCTTATTTCACTGAAGCTGTATACCAATAAGAACAGAATAGGGCCATCATATGTCCATAGTAGATAGACAAGTGGTTTTTAATCTTTTTGGATTCAAGGCTCTCCTTGTTAGATACAAGACCCTTCTAGGAAAATGCCAGTTCCTAATATATGGAAAAACAATAGAGCAATTCTTCCAATTCTTCCCTAACCAAGCGCTCAGAAAGACCTCAAGAGGTCAAAAGGCTTTTGATGCCATATATTCCCGTTTGAAATCTTGGGGTTTCTCTTGTGAATTAGGTTGTATGTTTACACATCTAACTGTGTTAATATTATTAGGCACTCTTAAAAGTGTCTCACAGCACCCCGGGGTTAAGTACACACAGTTAAAAAGACTGAGGCTGCATCAATTCAATCTTCAAAGGTTAATCTAATCTTCACAGATAGGACCAATAAACAAGTGAACAGGCACCTGCTTCTGATTCTGGAAATGCAACCACATGCCTGCAGTGGTCCAGGCCACAAGTTGGTGGATACTAGAGGATGCATGCCTCCCAGCTTAGCTAGAGCATACTGCTTGGGCCAAAGCTAGCTCACCTGCCCTGTGATGGGTGGGGGGCGGGGTGCTATGGGGAAGGTACAAAGCATTGTGGGGTGTTGGGGGACTGTGAGTTAACTTTAATCTAGAGGGGATCTGGGACAGAAGTTCAATAAACCAATTTAATGTAAATCAGTTAAGTCTGATACTACATCCATTCAGGTTTATCATAGTTTTCCCACCAAAAGCAAACAAAATAACAACACCACAAACAAAACCTTACAAATGAATCCTCAAAGCTGGATTCAGACCCTTCCTTTGCTATAGACTGGTTTTGGCCATTTTGAAAGTGGTTTGTGTGTGTTGAACTTCTGTTGTGTTACAGATTTGAATCTGTTTCCAATTACTTATACTGGTTTATGTATAATTTCTTTCCCTAGCCAAGGGGGCTGTGGTGTCCTGGCTGAGCACCACTGAGACAGATGTACTGCTAAATAATTCCTTAAGTTTCAGTTAGAACCTAGAGAGTGATGGTCCTTAAAAATGTGTGTGACAGAGTAAGGGGTGCTTGATTTAATTATTTCTTTTCTCTGTAAGGTTGCAGTTGAGCCATATTTACACATGAAAATCAATATTTGTCCAGGCAACATAGGTAACTGTTGCTGGTATTTTCATGCAATAACTGGCAACTATGAATGCCAGATTTATATGACGTGTATAACAAATTACTTTTTTTGCACCTTGAAATGTGAACTTTTATAGGAGCAGAAACTGTGCATATATATTAATCTTTTCTATCATCCTGCTCTGCTTTGTAAATTTGGCTCAAAATGTGATTACTTTTGTGAGTTTAACCAAGGCTTTTAGCTATAAATTCTGAATCTGATGAATTTTAATTCCTCAGCTATAGTTCATGATGATGGGATGAAAAGCTGTCCCTGAAAATACTGAAATTAACCCCATGAAAAACAAGAACATTTCATTTGTTTTTGAAAGTAGTTTCCATCTGAGAAACAGAATATTTTACAAATAACTAACATTAGTCAATTTTATTTTTTATCAATGCATTAGGCTAATAAGGGAAAGTGCAAGTGAAAGCTGACAGGTGAGGATTTAATTCCATACTGGTATACTGATTACTAAACTACTGGATGAGATTTACCTCCGTGCAGATGCTGAAGCACCACTTATGTCTCATGTACAGACTATTTTGAAGATTTCTGTAGGACTTAGTGCTGCATTACTCTTTTTCTTACCCTCTCTGCACCATGGTATATTTCTGCCTCTCCTGAGATTTTCATGCAATTTCTCATGGTGATTAACTTGGTGCCCGTTAGTGTTTGCTGGATTTGGTTCTTAGGCTGCAATGTTACTGTTTTAAAAATGTGTGTTGGATGCCTAGAGATGGAATAGGCCTCGAAAGAGCTCATCCAATCTATTTCATTTTGACAGTCCTAATATGAAGCCACTACATTGTTTAATGCAGTTTCTTCTTCCATCCTAAATCCTTGCATACCTATACATTTTCTCCACACATTTGCATTCTCAATGTCTCTGAACTGTGATTGTATAATTTCATAAAACTGTTTATAACCCATTTTTCCAGTTCAAATAAATGTGCTAGATGAAACTTATCCTTGGTGTATAATGCCATTGACTTTAATTTAGTTATGTGAAGATTTTATTCACGTGTAATAAAATATATATCACAATAAAAGGCACTGAAGATGTACCATGGCAGCTTTCAAACATTTGTAGCCTACATAGGTACTCAAACTTCTTGCAAGTGCAGTATGAACCAAGGACTCACAAAAATGCATTCTAAATAATAGAACTATTTGCCTATGGAAAATATATTAAAATAATATTTTAATAGACCTTTTTATTAATTAAAAAATCAGAAATGGCTCATATCTGATTTATTCTAAGTATGTTTGTTATAGAAAAGGTTAATGAGGAACCATCATAAATGCTACATCTCATGGAAATATAGAGATACTGCAAGGAAAAGTGAAAACTCTACTCCTTGCTTCTTCCTGCACTTCCTGCACTTCCTTATATAAAGTTAATCACCATGAGAGTGTTATCGCTCTCACATAAGGTTTGCTCCTCCCACTCTCACTTGATGTAATGGACGGAGAATTCTACACCAAATCCAGAATATATAAAGGATTCTGTAGAAGACAATGATTAACAAAGAAAATTCTGTTTTCTTGTACATAGCCTTTCCAGAGCCTGTACAGCCCTATACCCTCCTTCTGTAATAATACTGTAGGAAGGAAACTTTGCAGTGAGAAACAAAGTTTCATAGATTTCATAGACATTAAGGGCTGAAAGGGACCTCATGAGATCATTGAGTCCAGCCCCCCCTGCCATAGGCGAGAAGTCAGTGGGGATCAAGTGACCCCAGCAAAAAAATATATCCAGCTGTTTTTTGACAGTATCACTTCTGGGGGGAGTTTGTTCCAGACCCTGGATACTTGCACAGTAAAGAACTTTTTTCTTATGTCTAGTCTAAATCAGCCTTCTTGGAGTTTATGGCCATTAGACCTTGTTATCCCTTGGGGAGCTCTGGTGAACAGCTGTTCTCCCAGGTCCTGATGCACCCCTCTTATGTAAGTTATCACACTGTAATGTATGTGGAAACAGGAGAAGACTGAAAAAGAATGGAGACACAGATAGAGTTATGTGGACTAAGCCAGTCATTTATTTGTGTGTATACATTTTTATTACATGATAATTAAAAGACCTGAAGTTAACATAAACATTTGGTATTCTGTTAGGTGCATGCACTGCAAATATTACACCTAACAGAATTTTGATCTCAGTCCTAAGTATGCCTATACCTATACCTGTGATTAAGTGACGTTCCCCAGTGTGGAAGTATTCAGTGGACAATAATTTCTTGTTGATTTACTGCTGGAGTGGTGGGGCGGGGGGCAATTTCACTTAGCGCAGCATTAGAAGGAGCAGATGGACTCTCAGTAGGGTACAATGAAAGGATATGTAAACAATGGCACAGAGGTTAGTAATAACTTCATCATAGTAATAGTAATAACTTCATTTCCAAGACGTGCTTTGATTTCATGGTAGCTACTTATGCAAAAGTTTTAATTGAAAACCATTGAAGTCAATGAAAAGACTCAACAGAACATTCCCACTGTACTAAAGACACATAGTAAGTAATGGTAATATCCCTTTGATTGATTTTGTCTATCATGATGGAGGATGAACTTGCAACAAGATTATTGGTGAGGGCAGCAGTGCCACCGATAGTTACAATTTATCTAACATTTCCTCTGTTTTCAGTTGTTTATACTTTTTCCAAAATTGTATTATTTGGTCAAAAATGATCAAGAATGGGTGATGGCCTGAGACTGGTTGTTTTTGAAGTTCCATAAACCTTGTTCAGTTGTCTAGGTGATGCTGGACTAGTTAGTTAACCCATTTTTTTCAAAGGTGGTTACTATTGGTAGGTTCGTCACTCTTTAGTTGCCTTATTTGAAAACTTGATTTACAGAAATGCTTAGCAATCACAGATCTGACTGAAGTCAATGGGAATGGTGCTTTGTACATTCATACTGTTATGTAATACTATGTATTCTGACCAATCAGATTCTGGAAATATAAAATTGGATGCTCAAAGTTAGTGAAATGTTTATTTTATGTCTCAAATCCTTCCTATGTAAGATGGGGACAATAATTCTGACTGGCAAGATAAAAAAATAAAGATTGGATGAATGGGCTTAACATGAATAGAAAACTGGCTGGAGCATCAGGCCCAGAGGACAGTAATGAATGGCTCAATATCTACTTGGTAGCCGGTATCAAGTGCAGTGCTGAAGGGGTTAGTTGTGGGGCCAGTTTTGTTCAATAACTTTGTCAACAACCTGGAATATGGCACAGAGTACACCCTCAGCAAGTCTGCAAATGACACCAAGCTGGAGGGTAGAGCTAGGATTCAGAGTGACCTAGACAAATTGGAGGATTGGGCCAAAAGAAATCTCATGAGGTTCAACAAGGACAAGTGCAAAGTCCTGCACTTAGGAACGAATAATTCCATGCATTGTTACAGGCTAGGGGCTGATAGGCTGGGCAGCACCTCTGCAGAAAAGGACCTGGGGGTTACAGTGGAATAAGCTGAATATGAGCCAACAGTGTCCCCTAGTTGCCAAAAAGGCTAACAGCATACTGGGCTACACAGATAGGAGTGTTGCCAGCAGGTCAAGGTAAGTCATTATTCCCCTTTATTCAGCACTGGTGAGGCCACATCTGGAATACTGTGTTCAGTTTTGCACCCCCCCCACCAAAGGATGAGGACAAATTGGAGAATCCAGAGGAGGGCAACAAAAATGGTGAGGGAGCTGGGGAATATGACTTATGAGGAAGGGCTGAGAGAACTGGGCTTATTTAGGTCTAAAGAGAAGACTGAAAGGAGATTTAATAGTGGCCTTCAACTATCTGAGTGGGGGTTTGAAAGAGGATCACGTTAGACTCTTCTCAGTGGTGGCAGATCACAGAACAAGGAGCAATGGTCTCTAGTTGCAGCAAGGGAAGTTTAGATTAGATATTAGGAAGAATTTTCTGATGAGGATGATAGTAAACCACCAGAACAGGTTACCCAGAAAGGCTGTGTAATCGTTATCCTTGAAGGTTTTTAAGACCCAGCTAGATAAAGCCTTAGCTGCGGTGATCTAGTTGGGGATGGTCTTGCTTTGAGCCAAGGGTTGGACTACATGACCTCCTGAGGTCTCCTCCAACCCTAATTGTCTATGCTTCTATGTAATTGAAAACTATATCATAATGTATATTCAGAAGGTGGATACATTAAGGTTGCTTATACAACCTCAGTTACAGCACTTCCTAACAGAAGTATAACTAATAATTTTTGCACCATCTGTAGTGACAGCAGCCATCAGTCTTCTGCCCCCTCTTAATTGGAACCCAAGTCTGGCACCCTGAACACTCGTATCTAGTTATGCTATTGTTTTAATTCGGAGTGGTTCACTTCCAAACGGTAATATTCTTTTCCTGTGCTTTCTTGCTTTTTGTTTATAATGAATTGTCAGTTGTCAAAGGAAGAGAGTAAAGAAACTGACTCACGTTAGAGCTTCAGAGTAATTATAATGAGGTGAGACTCCCAGAAATTTCTGCACTTCATCCATCACAGTAGCTGGATCACTTCTTAGCTGCTGTCCATCGATAATTAGCAACTGTGTAAGAATCAATATATTATCAATCTAAGAACAAAATTCAGAACAATAAACTAAATTACATCATTTGCTCTTTATAATAGAATTAGTGATGGATGGATTTGATGTTTTTGATGTGTCATCAATTACAGTCAAGCAACTTAACTCTGTTTAGGTTGAATTACTTGTCATGTAGAATCATGTTGGCTCTATTTAGATTTGCATCTAACAACTGAAGGAAACTGTTTTCTCCCAAAACAGTTTAAAAAATAAAATAAAAATTTCACAGATGTTTCAGGGTACTGGGAAGCCAGATGAAAGAGAAGATGATGAAATTGTTCAAAAGCATTAAAATACAATTGAACAAAAACTCACACTGAGGATTCAGAGAGAAGTAAGCACATAAGTATCCCATAATGAAATGGTAAACACTGTACAAATGTAATAGAATGGTAGTTCATTTGATAATTGCAGACTGGTTGTTTTATGAAGGGACCTTGCATACTTTGTTAACAGAAACAGGTATGAAGACAAGCCAAGTGGCTTTCCCTGCCACTGGGTGCTTCTACACATGCAATTAATGTGAAGCAATAAACTCCAGACCACTTTGAGTTGGATGCACTGCTGCTTGGCACAGCATCTACACAGGCGCCAGGCACAGCAATAATCTGAGCCAGGATAGAGCAGGCCCATGTTGGCAGCAGGCTCAGAGGGTTTAGCTCCAGGCTCCGGGTGGTGGTGTCTGGCAGTGGAGGGGCTGGCTGGGACATGAGAATGCCATGTGACTAGGTAGCAGGTAGGGGTCTGACCCCTAGTTGCCTAGGCTGACCAGGCTCAATTTCCCCATGTGGTTACTGTCTACACGAGTGTTAGATCACAGTAAATGACTCGGCCATAAGATAGTACTGTCTCCAACAGTAGTATCTTATGGTAGAGTTATTTAGTTTACTGTGCCTTAATACCAGAGCACATGTAGACAGTGACACTTTATTGCGGGGTTAATTAATCTACTTCACAGTAAAGAACACATATAGATGTATCCTCTGGCTGTTAACTGTACATATGAAAGCTATAAGGACAGCACAAAGTGTTACACTGATACTAGTTGGCTTGGATGGATGTTTTCTATATTTATTGTGAGGTCTGATTATAAATTATTAACATTTTGAGAGCATAGTATTAAGAATGAGTGCACATTGCTGAGTACACATTAGCAAGTGTAATAAGTGCACTTTCTCAGTGTATATTATTAAGAATAAGTGCACTTTGTATCTTGTAAACTTAATCACTACAACTATGCCACATGAGCAATAGCCAGTTTTACAAGAAATATGTCAAGGTACATTAGACCTGCATGTTTAATAACAGGGTCTGTGCTATTATTATTGTTATTATTTTTCTCTGTGTTAAAATTAACTACTGCAGAAGGGAAAGAGAAACCTTAACACAACTTAGGAAAGGGCCCAGACTTATGAATGAGTGGGGACAAATTGAGATCCCTTGGTCTGCTGCATCTTAGCATCTTAAGCAAGCAAGTTCTGAAACTCATGGGCCAGTCTGGTCTTCCTCTCCCACCAAATATTGAAAAAAACCCAAAACAATAATTTGCTGACCTGAGTCTCCCAGTTTGGGAACACATCTGACATCTTACAAGAGCTTTTTTAGCTGTAGGACAGTAGTAGTTGTGAATCAAGGCCAGCATGGGATGATATGGAAGGCCCAGTTATGGACAGAGACAGAACTTAATGGTCTCTTATGTTTTCTAGAGTAAACAAGCAAATTCTGCCCTGACCAGTTTTACCATGGTCTCTACAAGTCCTGGCCCAGACTGACAGGTTATTTATTGCACTCCATTTGCTTTCCACATCCTTGTTTCCTTGTACAGGCAGAAGGTATGGTTTAGAAAACATACTAGTAAGAAGTAGTTAGAGGTGTGTAGTGAATTAATATGTTCTGAACTTCTGTAGCTAAAAATAGGTAGCTTATCTTATAATGATTTGTCTGTACATTCATGGGCATATAGAATTTTCTTGGAAAATTTCTCAATGCAATTATTAAAAATATCAAAGACAGGTTTTAATCTATTTTACAAGATATTTTTAAGTGCTTCATTAGCAATTTTGAAATTTCTGAGGGAACGGGGTGTTCAAAATTCTCATTTAAAAAGTGAGGTTTTAAAGGCTTGTCAAGTTGTAAGTGCCTGCCCAAGGGTTACTAAAAAGTTTAGAGCTGCCAAACCATGGTAATACCTATCTCATCCGAGAAGAAGCCTGGTAGCTTTAACATCAAATCAAGGTTTCCAGTATTGCTAGGCTACCTGATGCAGAGCAGGAAGTCAAGTACCCCTAAAAGTTCTGGCTCAAGCCTGGATTTCAATAACTTCCAGGACAGTCAGGATCTAGACAGCATGGCTGGAAGATGGGAAATCCTAAAAGCACTTTTGCAGGAAGCACGGAAAAAGATTCTGAGACAATCCACAAGCAGGACAAGATTGCAAAAAGCCAAGCAGATTGCCAAGCTTTCGTGATTTGTGTCAGAGGGCCTAACAACATCACCACATTTCCAACAAACATTTTGTTTTTTGGTAGATTTACATTTTCTAACAAAAAGGAAATGTTGCTTTGGAGAATTTCCAAATAGCTCAAATCACAAAATTATATAAGGTAACGTCACAGGTTGAGATTTCAGGTTGTGGCTTCCAAAACCAAGTGATCTTGGTGAAATGATCAGATAGGAATTACCTGTGAAGTGGCAAAGTGAGTTAGCCATCTTTCTATATGAGTAGCATACCATCCAGGGGTCAAACATCTCTTCTGGAGAGTTTTTAATTCTGAGGGAGCCCAATGGTCTGAGGTAATGACTTCATAAAAATTGAACTTCAGAGCAGTGGGATCCTCATGAAATCGTTGGTGCTAACATAATAAAGGTAGATACAATTAACCATAATTAGAAAAATTAAAATGTAATTGAGTAAAAAGTAAACAAATAATACTATAGTAGGTTAAACTCCTGAACACTGAACTATTTAGCAAATTAATAGCTTTACCATGACTCAAGTAATAGGTTCCATGTTACACAATGGACAGTCCATTTTCAAATGTTTCTCTTTACTCTTCTTTCCCTAACAGTGGTGGTGGCAATTCTTTGTCTATTCCAAAATATCTCTTCATGTCTTAATGATACATACATCATCCTGATATATACCATGCTGATGTTCTTGACAGTTATGATAGCAGCTGTGATGTGGACATGGCATTTGCCAATGTAGGTGCAACTAATTATTCACTTTTCACCTTGTGTACCCTTCTGTGAAGGTGGAAGGGACAGGGTAGGAAGGGGTATAAACTGCAGCAGTGTTTTATATTGTTATTACTAGACTTTATGTGAGTGTATTTGAACTTTTGTTGCCTGATTTACATCATTTTTACTGACTGCTTTACTTGTCCAAATTTGTCAAATTTTGCACGTATGATTCCACATAATTTTAACAATGCTAGTGTGTGAGCCAAGCCATCACTTTCCAGATTTGTCTTTTATAAAAGGATACAGATTACATAATGGACAAGAGATGGTTAGGAAATGAATAAGGAACAACTGATAAGGAAAACTGACTGATTTTCTTTAGTCTTCAGGACTAGTGCCTTATAGCATGGGATACTTAGCATGTGTTTTGTTTAGATAGTAGTAAGCTTTAGGGGTGTGCAAAACAGGCCCTATTTGATTAGGATTCAGACCAAATTGGGGACAGTGATCTGATTCGTTGATTCGGATCACTGTCCCCGATTCGATTAGGCTGAATCCAAATCTGAAGATTTGATGCCAATTCAAAGAATCAGCAATTTGGATGTAGACACAGCTTTAAAAGTTTTTTCTACATATCTTGAGGTAGCAGGTGTGGCTCATGAATGCTGCGATGCTAGGGTGCATGGAGTATCCCACAGGAGCACGGGTGGGTGGGGGGACGACACACATCCTTGGCGGTGAACCTAGAAGTGGACTGGAAATACTTCTCGTCCATTTCCAGGTCTGCCAGGAAGCACGCTTGGGGGCCCCCTGCTCTTTGCAGCTCAGTGATCCCAGGTGCAAGGGGACCTCAGGTGCCCCCCCAGACCCAGGAGGCACCAGTCGCTGGGCTGGGGGAGAGTTGGAGGGAGGGGGCAGGCCCCTCATACTCCATGGTGGATCCCAAAGTGGACCAGAAGTGCTTATGTCCACTTCCAGGTCTGCATCCAAGCATGCTGGGTAGTCCCCTGTACTTCTCACAGTAATGCTTACTATAATCTCAGACCATTGTGGACATGGTTGAAGCTGGCTGTGTCCCTATCCCTTCTGACACTGACCCCAGCACTAACACCACAGCTTTCACAGCCCATGAGGACATGCCACATGCCAGCAGCCTTGTCCTCCCTGCTGCATGCTGAGTATAGCCCAGGCTGGAAGGGTCTGCCCCTGGCATGCTGGGGTGAGCCACAGCACTGCTCTTAGTGGCAGGCAGAATGATGTCAGGGAACCAAGCCCTGGACAAGGTGCCGCTGCTTCCATTGGATCCATGGAGTAAGCTAGGTATTTGCTGTTGCCAGTCTTGAGCTGGCTCTGATATGGTGGTCAGGTGATTGTCAGTCCCAGTCCTGGTACCTCATGGGAGTCTAGAACCAGCTCTAGTATGGGACCAACAATTAGCTGATTGTTGGTTGTTCCCAGTCCCTGTACCACACCGGAATTATGAGCTCATATTATTTCTATGGAACAAAATATAGTTGTTTCAGCTCCAAAGATAGCTGAACAAGTTGCTTAGTACAACCCTAAGGTACCAGTTCCTGAAAAGTCATAACTTTGCTATGATGCGATGGCACCAGCATGTTTAAGTAATGGAAAGTGTGCATGCTCATGTTTTAACTGAAGTTAACATGTCCTAATGTGCTACATGGCTCCTAAGCTAGAAACATCTTGTTCTGACTCCTTTGAAACTTTGAATGGTTTGCCATTGCATACCAATCAATCTGACTCTGTTGTCTAAAGAATAGAAATTTGAAAGTTATGTCAGATATACAGTAATCTAAAGTGATTAGCCCTTCATAGTAAGAAATTGTTCATTTTACCAAAACATTGTTGGATGAAAAAGAATGTTTACCATATAAACACAGTCAATTGGAATTGAGA
Organism: Caiman crocodilus; assembly: GCA_030014935.1. Classification (NCBI taxonomy): domain Eukaryota; kingdom Metazoa; phylum Chordata; order Crocodylia; family Alligatoridae; genus Caiman; species Caiman crocodilus. The sequence goes on along the minus strand of JAGPOW010000229.1, from coordinate 14,944,077 downwards.
TGAAACTAATTATTTACAACTGAAGGCAGCCATTTATCTGGAAAGTTACATAATATATGATACTGGTATCACAGTGGATGCTGAATAAAAAAAGTCTGTAATTCAATATTCATTCAGCTTCTAAATTGTGGCATGTACTTTACAGTAAATTCTACTCCTGCTCAAAGACATAATGGTAAACTCTTTCGAAATTCACAAGAAACAAATGTAAGTTTATTATCACTTATTGCTTCTGAATTCATAGCTCATTTCTCAGTGGCAAGGTCCTTACCTGATACCAGGAATATGCCCGATCAGATGGGTCAATGAGAATGGTGATGAATTTGGCCTTGGGGATCAAGGAAGCTGCTCGTTTGGGAGCTACCTCTGAATGGAAATAGTTGGCACTTTTCTCAAACAAGAAATCAGTTGTAACATTGGAAGGGCTGGGGAAGAAACCCATATACCTAGGAACAGGGAAAATATTATTTGAATTAAACACAAATTAAAAATCTCAAAGTTTCATGCACATTTTGTACTTTATGGCATGTTGAAATGTTACTCTTCAAATACAATTTAATACAGAAGAAATTGAAAACAAAATGGGCACAAGTTTCATTCTAAAATGTTAGCCATGACAGATGTTGCCTTTGTGACAATAATGCTAACAGTTAATATTTTTAAGCTGAGTAAAATATTGTTGATAAAATTTACTGAAATTTTTATTTATGAAAAAATGGAATCTTGGTAAGAATTTAAATTAGTCACAGATTTGGACTGGATTCATTGAATAGTTTTGCCTAATAAAGTAGTAGAAAAAATTGAAAATATTAAATATTGTCTGTGTGTTTTAAAATAAAAATATTTTGTTTTGACATTGATTAAATGAAAGTTCCCAATTTGTGTTTAAAAATGGCATTTCTTTAAAAACTGACCTACTTTAACTTAATTACCCCAAAACATTTTACTGTAAATGTTTTACTTTATGTCAAATGAAATGTATTAGGTTAGGTTGAGTCTCCAATTCTTTCTTTTGAGGTTTTTACTTAACTGAAAAAAACCCAAACAAATAGTATTTGTTTTTTAATTTTTCAATGAACCAAAAATCCAGAATGTTTTCAGCTTAATTCCTGTGCCTATATCACCAATGATGTTCAGGAGTGATTAGGAGGTCATTAGATATTATAATAATAATTATCTTTCACTGAAAAACTGGAAAATATTTTGTAAAAGGGCATTTAAAAATAAAAAAGTACATGAATGATGTAAAGCCTCCCAGCCCTGAAATAAAGGGATGTATGCATTGAAGACATGACTGAGTCAAAAAGTCAAAGGACAATAATCATGGTTCAAGGGAGGACAGGAGAAGATGGTTTAAGCCATTTTATAGTTTCCCAGTTCTTAGCTGTTCAAGGGTCTGGAGAGATCTCTGTCATTAATAAAATGGTCCTGGAGAGGTGCTTTCATTATAGCAATGATGTTCCATAACCTGCACAGTGCTTCACAAGCAACTCAGCATGTGCCTTCTGACTGTCAGTCCACCTCCAGAATGCTCCCTTTGACCAGGTTTGCAAAAGGATCCTTTGAATACAGACTTCCTTGCTATCTATAATGGGGAAATCGTGCACTGGCTGGATCTATGGCTTTTACAGCCTCTTTATGTTGCTACTGTATCATTAAGTCAGTGTAAAAGGTCCGGAGCAGGGATCATATTTCCCCGACATCCATAAAAATTCTTTAGAAAGAAAGCCAGAGAAATAACATGACAAGCTTATTTTTATTCTTCTGAATCTCTCTATGCAACTTTGTTTATTTTGAGCTAATCAATAGAACTATTCTAATTTGTAACAGCTGATGAGCTGGCTTTTTATATTGCATAAAGCAAGATGGATTTTTATTTAGAAAATATCTAAAATCAATATAGAAATAGCTTCTGTTTGTTTCTGTGGAGTCACTGTAGGTTAATTATCCTGTATTCTATTTGAATATACCCCTTTGTATTGACCATGGATCAAAGTATCATAATATCTAGGGTCAGAAGGGGCCTTGAGCAGGCCATCTAGTCTGACCCCCTGCCAATGGCAGGAACAAGTGCCAGGGACACAGGACCCCAGCCAGGTACCTATCTAATCTACTCTTAAAGATGCCCAAGGTAGGAGCAAGAACAACTTCCCTAGGAAGCCGGTTCCACATCCTAGCCACCCTAACTGTGAAGTA
>JAGPOW010000229.1:14881064-14916339 GCA_030014935.1 Caiman crocodilus | reverse complement strand
CGACGCTCTTCCGATCTTTCACACGTGTTCAGGCAAAACAAATTCATTACTGTCTAGAGCAGAAAGGCTCAAGCCCTTGTCTATGAGCAACACCCTGCTCCCTGAGCCATGTCATTTGGCCTGTGTGGCTCTCCCTGGGTCTGAAAATCTGGTGGCAGGGGAATGCTGGCAGCATTAATTGCTGGTCCCTGGCTGCAAAATCTAAGGATCCATGGGGAATCCTGTGGGTTGGATAGTGTGGTGTTGACCACTACCAGGAGTGCAAGGTAGTACAAGACCTGATTCTGGTGTGCAGCACTTGGCAGGACCCCATGTGCAGGGCTCTGTGGGGGGGCCGTGGGGCACTGGGGTGCAATTATGGCATGTACAGCTGGTGTGGGGCCCAATCCTTCTATGTGGAACTGGACAGGGGTGGTGTGGGGCTCCATGCAGGCATATAGGGGTCAGCCAAGGCCGTGTGGGGCCTGATTCTGGTGCACAGAACCAGTTCTGGCCTGTGGACAGTCTCATACCACTCATTTGGGTGGTGGGGCCAACATGTTGAAGAAAATCATTGGTCTAGTATGGAGCAAAGATGAAGTTGTATGCTTTCTACTAACAACTGAAATTTAGTAGAACAAGTATACTTCCAAAACAATTTTAGATCTCACCTTGAGGTGTCTTATGTTTCTGCTAATTCCTCTTTCTTTGTTTATAACATCATAATCAGGTCTTTATGTTCTAGGTGGAACCTTTGACCTGTTCTAGACAGTGAAAAATATTTCCCTATTTTTATCAATACTTTTGTCTGCCCCTTAGCTTACAAATCAAATGAAAAATTTGAATCAAGTCAGTCTGATTTATTACTTGATAAATAAAGTAATATTTATTTAAAGTAAGTCTTTGATATATACAAGCTGTTAAATTTTGGGATCAAAATAGTTTGCTGTTTCTTCAAAAATGTTTGTTCCAAGTTGATGCTTAATTCCTCTATCTTTTCTTGAAATTTTTATCTGAACACATCCATTGGCTTGATTATCAACTTGTTCTCTTATCATATTCTCTTTACTTTTGGACAGTTTACATTAGAAGAAAGTATTCAAATTAATATGATAGCTTTCTAATTATATCATTGTAATCCTGCATCTATTAGTATGTAATTTTCTATTATTGTCATTAACCATTGTTGAAGAGGTTTGATAACTTTTTGACATTTTAAACCATGCTAAATCCTTAAATTATATCTAGTCTCTTCAGGCTTGAAAACCCTGTCTTGCTTCTGAGAGCTTTTACTTGTGCAAGTAGTCTTACTGCAAAGAAGAGCACTACGTGTTTCAGGCAGTAGTTGATTTAGTATATCTATATATATATCTATATATATATATATCTGTTTATAATTCTGTCATGTGTTACAGTGAAGTATTATATTTCTCCATGAGATGATTAGAAAATATGCTTCACTGACCACTGAATCAGATAATTCATTAGGTTTAACAGTTCAGATTAGTGATTATGCCTATTACATTATTTTTATTTCAATTAAATACATTTTTAAACTCACTAACTGTTGCAATTCCCTTTTGTAGTTGCATCAGATGTGTGGAAATAAAATAATTCCTTAAAAAATCCCTTCTATACAAGTATCAGTTTGATAAGGACTTATGGAGAAGCCCGTCAAAATTCTGTCTTTTGTATTAATATAAAGTGTAGCTTTATCCTGGCAAGCCCATCACATGCAATAGTTACTACCAATTTTAAATTACTCAAACTGCAACAGCACAAAGAGAATTTTGGAATTATTTTCCAGAGTCAACTTTGTATATCAAGCATTCTGGATATAATATAACACAAATCACCATAGGACCATCCTTAAAATTTCTCCCATATGCACGTTCTTCTGATTTCAGGAATGAGCAAAAGAGTTCAGAGAAGCTGATGTTTGAATCTACATATAGTCAATTTAATAGCAGTTGTGCATTCCTAATAGAGAACTGATTCTGATTCCTACACTTCTGGGCCAGCATTCTGAAGGAATATAGTTTAAAACAACTTGATTAATGTTTTTAGCTGAGAATGAGTGATGCCACCCCCTGGGCTTAGAAATTCCAGTGGAAATCTCAGTTACTTCCACTTTATCAAACTGATCATAGGGTTGTTTTATAATCAATACTTTGTACAGACTGAAAAGGCCTGTGGACAGCTTGCTGATGTAGATGGTAGAGAGCTAAAAACCCACTTGTTGGGTGGAAGTTGTGTTTTGTTTCATATTTTTTCAGATTATAAAAAGCAGAACCTTGTTTATATTGTTTTTGATGTAAGGAAGATGGAATGATTGTTTCTACATGCTGTTATACCTCATTTTTTTACTAAAGGTAAAAAGATCTCTGTATTTACTCACATATCACATGCACCTCCCCCCACAAAAATCAGCCTTCCAAAATTGGGACGTGTGTCTTAAGTTGATTCTTCTATTCACTGGAGTAACAGTGGGGTGGAATACAGCAAGAAGGCACTGTGACTCATAGGGTGCTCTACACATCACCTGAAAGCAATGTAGCAATGCATTATGTCACCGAATGCTGCATTATGGGAATGTAGTGATCATGTGTGTCTACATGTGATCACCACCCTGGGTAGAACACACCACTATGGTAACATAGTGGAAAATTTTACCGGTGCACTGTACACATGGCACAGTAACTGTCCGTACTGCACCTTGCTTTAGTAGTTGTAAAAGGAAGTACTAAAGCATGGCGCCATAGCAACATCGCTATACAGTGATGTGTAGATGCGCCAATGGCTGCCAAAGTGGCTGCCACTTCTTCTTGGGGCAGCAAACAACAGAAATAGAGTCCAGTATTAACCCTTTTACAGTCACTCATGAGGCAGTAAATTTTGACTGAAGAGCCATTGAGATGAGTGATGGTGGGTAAACTGCTGCATGGTGTCTGCAATATCTTGATGAGGCTTGTGGTGTGGAAGGAGCACTTTATTACTTACAGAAACTTATAAAAAGAACTATTTGCAATAAAGAAGTAACAGTCTTACCACTGCCATTGCAAAACTGTGGGGCCTGGCAATGTTGCTAGCAATTCCTACTGTATCACTCAGACCATCTCCTGAGATGCCACATTTCCTAGACATTCTGTGTTTCCAAGGGGATTTACCTTATGTCACACAGCCACCCACAACTATGGAAAACTCTTTCCCCACCTACATTCTTCTTTCTAAAACCAGATGGTTTCTTACTGGGAGGCGGGGATAGTGTTATGTGAGAAAATACAATGCTTTCATTCAGTCAAGCTGTAGTCCTCCATACTTTAGTGCTAATTTTCCTCAACATCAGTACCACAATCACTGTCTGCTTTCATAATATTGCCATTAATTTAGCTACCCTGAGCCCAGACTTCACACTTAGAATAGCATGCACTGCTGCTTCTCTTCAGATTGATGGCTCCTGGCCCATGTTCTCCTTTCTGCTTGCTCATTTTGTGGGGATCTTGGATGAGATACACAGAATGTCACAGTAATCTCTCCGCCCATGTCTAATAGCAGTGCCTGTAGTGATAACTCCAACATCATGGTGTTTAATTATATTCCATCAACATTATGCCATTTTATTATAGTCAGTCACTGGTTTTCAGAAGTCTAACCACTGTGAATATAAATACTGCATTACTACTGTACCACCCATTTTGCCGTTATATATTTACAGTTGTCTCAGCTTGTCTGCCTTTGGGTTTTCCTGCTCGGTCCCTTGTATTTTCCATTGCTTCCTTCAGTTTTCATGCCCCTCTTTTTAACTGAGTCTTGGATTTCTTAGGGTGATATCTTTTGTTGGACAAACTGTAGGGCAGGGATAGAGTTAGCAGAACTTTTGAATGAAAGACATTTTTCATCATAGAGACCTGATGAAGAATGTCTTGTATCGAACAGCTTAGATAACTTTATCTTGCCTCAACAGTTGTTCCAATAAAATATATCACCGTTAGAAATCCTTCCCTCTCACATAATTTTTGGACTATTATGGCTACAATAGCACTCTTATACTACCACTTTCTTTCACTCTTATATTTCCACACCTTCAAAATCCTTTAAAATTAACCAGGGTTCAGTCTGCTGCTGATTTATTGGAATGTATTATCAATGGCTTTGAGTGCTGTAGTTCTGATTTTCTTCCACATTGTATTTAGATTGTTCTCCTAATATACCTGGGATAATACCTCTACATTCTGGAGAAAAATAATATAGTTTTTGATGGATAGTGAACAAGTGCAAACACATCCTTCTTCTTGCTGACCAACTTTTCTGTTTAAGTTTCAATTTTATGTTGGATGCTAACAACTGATATGATATGAGCTTCAGTCTGCACTCAGGGAAGTAAATGTATACTCAATCCTTATCATGGTATTTTTATTATATAAACCTTTTGGAGCTTTCTTATGTTGCTGGATGACCTCCATGGGTATAAATGACTAGGAAGTGAAGTGAAAATAAGTCTTTTAATGACTAAGTGATTAGAGCATCAGAATTTAAGCAAAACACACTACTTCTTTTTTGTGTAAATACAACTATTATATTTCCTAATGTTTTTATGAAACAGTATACAGTAAAATCTTTGTTGACTGGCATCCCCGGGGTAAAGGGATTGCTGGTTATGTAAAAATTCCAGGTATCTGAAATAACCTGACAAGGGTTTTCAGATAATGCTGAGCAAGAGGGACTGGGGTGGCAGCTGCATGAGGAGAGGAGAGGAGGGGGTAGCAATGGCCACATGTGGAACAGCAGCAGCACAGGGTGGTGGGAGTGGCTACCACATGTGAGCTTTCCCTTGTTACCCCCCATGTTTGGCTGGCCAGCTGGAAATTTCGGTTAATAGAGTTTCTGGTTACTCAAATACTGTATAACAAAGATCTTACTCTACTTATAACGTTCATATTTAAATCCCCAAATTTAAATTGTACCTTTGTACAATTACAAAGGTCCTATTTTTGGTCTGTGTTTTAAGTAGTGCCTCTTCATTTACTGATGGTTATTCATTCATAACTCATCAACTGTGTTGTCATCATCTGCTGTTAACAGAATGTAAATTCAATATTGGAATATTGACTGGTTTCACTCAAAGGCAAATTGTAATGATTCTATTGGGTAATGTCCAAACACATACTTTGGACATAAGCACACAAGCAATTTACTGTGAGACTTATAAGGGCACAGATTCAGCACATCAGCTGCTCCATAACAACTGTGCACGTTCTTATCCCATGGTAAATGAAAGCTAACCCAACATATCCCACTTTCATTGATGCATAGACACTAATGCCTAGATTGTATCTGGTTTGGAAGCTGGCAGGTTCCGTGGCGTTGGCAGTGTATTAGTGCAGCATCACATCAAGTTATCTAAACTCACCTAAATGACTGGAGCCTCTTCCCACGTACAACATGTTTAGGGACCTACTGAAACTGAGGTGGCAGGCAGCTGATTTCACAGGCAGATTGCAGGGCTGGCTGCCATTTCTCTGGGCTTATTATGATGGGGTCCCCATGCTTCTAATTCCCCAAGGGGCCCCAGTGCCCTTGCCCTTCACCCCTTGCCACTGATTGGTGGAAAAGGATATGGCCACATGGCAGGCAGCCCTCTCAGCCAATCGGCAGTGAGGGGTGTGGACGGCTGCCTTTTTGGCTGCTCCCTTTTGCACCGGTGCTTCTCCCTTCCCCCCACAGGTTGCATGGCCATGAGGACTGCTGGCTCCCATTAGAGAGTTAGCATTTTATATTTAGGCTTTTTTTTCCCCACAGATTTTACAGACGTTACCTGATTTCATGGACAATGCTTGATTTCATGATTTCTGAGGAATCTGTGAAACTGTGAATTGAGTAGGTCCCTACATATGTCATACTTTCTGTCACTTGGATATTGCTGTATATGCATTATTCTGTCTTTGTTTTGCCATCACAGATTGTGTGGTAGAGGAAGTAGAGAAGATATTCTTCTATTATCTATTCAGTGGTTTGTGGTTACTACTGGTTAATCTATGATTTAATTCTCCCACAGTTTGAAGGCATTTCCTGTCAGGAACGCCACTACCTTTCCATATATTCTTCAGGCCAAAGACAGTAACTCTTCCTGCGTTTTGCTAAGTTACTTGAACACTGATCAGATTCCTGCTTTGGCTAGTCTTAGATAGTACTATATACTAGCATTAAAGTAATAGGCTGTAAGTATAGCCTGATTGGACTGACCCAATGCACAATAATCCCAGTTATTTCAATGAAAACACATTTTCTGCTTCTCTTTGGCTTAGACCACTTAAAATGGAATTAAAAATATATATCACTTGTCCCATCTTCCACATGCAACATGGTTTTCTTTTAACTAGAATAGTTTGTAAATAGGATGAAAATAGAATTCTTTAAATAAGTTTTTAACATTTGAGCATCTGTGTATGAAATACTATTTTAACTTTTTAGTCACACTTTGATATCTTCAACAAACTGCTGTAGAAAACAACAACATGATTATGCCCTGAACTTGATAGTAGATGTACTATTAATTATTTTCTATCTATTTATAATGATCTTGACACTGTAATAACGGTGCGCCTCAATCATTAGGGAGTTTTATTCACTGAGCTATAGACATTATCTGAATCACAGAGTTTGAACATCGACACACACCGTATTTAAACTGAGTCAACAGAATTCATTTGGAATGTATTGGCTAACTGAATTTAGGTCTCAGTCCAGTGTTCCATAGAGAGCAGTGTTCCATCATCATCCTTTCCCTATTTTATGCCCCTTTATCATACTTCTTTTTGTTTGACTTCTCCCTAAACTCTATAAAACCAGTTTGTTAACTAAGATTAGCATGTTATTAATTCCAGGGATGTAGGGAAAGGAGGAGGAGGACAAGTCAAATCATTCAGCTCACACTGATGAGTGGTAAGCTGTTATCAAGTCCCCTCTCAACCTTCTCTTCTTTAGGCTAAAGAGGCCCAGGTCCCTCAGCCTTTCCATGTACAGCTTGCCTTGCAAGTCCCTGATCATATGGGTGGCTCTTCTCTGGACCCTCTCAAGCTTTCCCACGTTCTTACTGAAGTGAGGTCCCCAGAACTAGACACAGTACTCCAACTGTGGTTTCACCAGTGCTGAGTACAGTGGGAGTATCACTTCCTTAGTTTTATATGAGATGCATTGGTTGATGCATGCCAGCATCATGTTCATGTGATGGTTGATCATTACCTCTAGGTCCCTTTCAGCTGTGGTGCAGGTCAGGTGGTCACCTTTGAGCCTGTGTGTATGGTGAGAGCTATTTGCCCCCAGATGGAGCACGTTACATTTGGAAGTGTTAAACTTCAGCTGGTTCTGGTCTGCATACTAGCCTGTCTAGGTCCACCTGTATCAGCAACCTATCTTCTGGCATGCCTAAACTGCCCCAAAACTTTGTGTAAATCTACAAACCTGGCCAGTGAACTTTTCACTCCCCCATCCAAATCATTGATAAAGATGTTGAAAAGCACCAGTCTAAGCACTGACCCCTGAGAGACACCACTGGTCACTTCACACCAAGATTCCATTCATGAAAACTCTCTGGATTCTACCCTGCAGCTAGATTCCCACCCATTGAACCATTTTGCAGCTAAGCCCACAATCTTCTCATTCCCCACAAGGGTATTGTAGGATATTAGATCAAAAGACTCTTGCAAGACTAGGTATGTAACATCTACCTTGTCTCCCACATCCAGGTGGTGAGAGACCTGGTCATAGAAGGAGATGAGATTGGTAAGACAAGACCTACCTGTGACAAAGCCATGCTGGCTGTCATTCAGAATCTTACCTTCTGCAAGCATATCGCACATAAATTCTTTAATGAGCCTTTCCAGGATTTTCCCTGGGGTAAGATTAGGCTGACTAGCTTATAGTTGCCCGTGTCCTCCCTCTTCCCTTTCTTAAAGATGGGCACTTTGTTGGTCCTCTTCCAGTCCTCAGGGATCTTTCCTGTGCATCAGTAATTCTGAAAGGTCTTTGTCAGGGCTTCTGCGATGACCTCAGCCAGCTCTTTCAGCACTTTCAGATGGAGTCCATCCAGGCCTACTTACTTGTAAATGTCTAGCTTTCCTAGTTAGTATTGCACCCACTCGGCATCCACAGTGGGGAGGCTGACAGTTCCAGTGTGCCCGCTATGAGACTTATCTCGCTTGACTTTCCCCTTGGTCTAGTGAAATACCAAAGCAAATTGGGCATTCTGGAGTTCAGTTTTTTCCTGAATGTTGGTTACCTGCTGTCCCAATGTGTTAAGCAGGGATCCCACACTTCCATTTATTTTCCTTGTACTGCCTACATACCTAAAGAAGGACTTCTAATGATCCTTGACTCCCACGGCTAACCTAAACTCAGTTGCTACCTTGGCTTTCCTAATTATTTCCCTACAAGTGCTAGCCTCTAAAGTATGGTCCTCCTTGAGGATCATCCCTAGCTTCCACTGTGCATATACTTCTTTTTTTTCTATTTTAAGGGGACTACAATATCCCTATTGGGCCAGGAGGGCTTACCAGCCCTCTTGCTACCTTTCCTCTTTGCAGGAACAATGTTCTTGTGTGCTTCAAGGATTGTATCCTTGATCACTGACCACTTTTCATGCATCCCATTTGCCTTCCCTTCCCTTCTTAGTCCCTTATAGCATCCCCTACTAATGCTCTGTGCCTGTCAAAGTCAGCATTCTTGAAGTCCAGGACTTCAATCCTGCTATTGATTTGTCGACCTTGTGGTGGACAGTGAACTGATAATTTCATTGTCACTGTCACCCAGGTATCCTCAATGTTTAAGCCACACAGCAGATCATCTCCCTTGGCCAAGATCAGGTCCAGGCGAGCGATACCTCTGGTTGCCCCTTGTATTTCCTGGGTCAGAAAGAGTTTCTCAATCACAGTCAGGATACTGCGTGAGCAATCTGACCTAGCCAAGTGTTCCTCCCAGTCTATGTTCAGGTTTGTGAAAGGGGTCCCTGCAACAAGTACAGTGGTCATCAGAGTATGCATGCATATTTGAAGAGATAAAATGGTTGCTGTGCTGTGACCTGATCCTACATTCCCCAGACACGGGGAAAGAATTTATAGTGCAAACAGATGCTCTGTAATGAGGTGTCAGGATGGTACTCACACAAGAATTCAAAGATGGGGTAAACCCATTATGTACCTGAGTCAGAAGTTCAGTCCCTGAGAACAAAAATACATGACAATTGAAAAAGAGTGGCTGATTAAATTAAATGGGCCATAGAGACCCTCTGGTATTATCTCTTGGGAGCCCACGTCGTATTAGTCACCAATCATGCTTCAAATCATAAATGAGCGAAAGGACCCTCTCAGACAGAATGCCAATTCAGCTAACCTAAGCAAGGACTGAAGCCCTGGGATGAGACAGGTAGTAGATGAGATGGGTGGCATGAGGCATGGGAGCATGAGGCAAACCCACTGTAACCTGGGGAAGTAGACCCAGCCAGGCATGGACTGATTTTCATATTGACTGGCCCCTAAGAATGTTAATGAATTGATGGAAGGGGGTAAATCCTGAATGAATGAATGAATGGATGGATGAATGAATAGATTTATTTAAGGCCACTAATGAATTGACAGAAGGGGATGAACTCTGAATGAATGAATGAATGAATAGCTTTCAGTTGATTTACCTTTGAGACTGTCAATAAATTAATGGAAGGGGGTGAACCCCAAATGAATGGATCGAGTTAAATTGCACAACTGATGGACTCCTAATGAACTGACTAGAAGTGTCTGACTAGGATCACAGTGGTCTAGGAAGGATTGCCCCGCTTGTTATAATGTAGGCTACAGGCTAGCTGTGAGTTGCCATTGAGGTCCCCTACAACACCTCATAGGACTGCACTATAGCAGCTATTTGGATAGACTGTGCAATGAAAACAATTCTACACAGAAAAATGGAGATTTAAGTTCACATCTCCTTCTAGGGTTATGACTCAAAGAAGAAAATGGGTAACGTCCAGGATGTGGTAAGGATAGGGTGTAAAAAGAAGTGGAGCCCCATAAAGAACATCTTCCAAGGGGCAGGGCCTGGACCTATCGCCTGGCATAACTAGCTCCCAACCTTAAAGAAGATCAAAGACATGACAGGTGAGAAAGATAACACTGGCCAGTGGCTGTGTTAGCACTGATATTCATTTTGATTACGCTCTCCAGCAAGACAATGGGCAGAAGAGGGCCATGGCCTTCTAGAACCTATCCCCAACATACCACCTGCCTAAGGGGCTGCAGTTGGATCAGTCAATCAGTAAATGAGGGGAAGTTGACTGGCTGACCTGGAGACAGGAAGATGTCAGGAAGTGGAAGTGAGGAGGAGCTAGAGGGGATAATGTTTGCATGGAGAGGGAGGACTACCAGAGGGTGAGAACTAATCCATGCTGGAAGCGTTTATTTTGGGGATTGTTTTGTATTTGCAATTGAGCCCTGTGGTGCCGATTAACCCAGGGCTTTGAAGTTTGTGTTTCTGGGAACACACAACAGGTGTGTTCATTTGGATTGTTTGCTTCTGTCTGAGCCCTAGGCAGCAGAAGAACTCAGGACATTACAGTTTGTGTTTCTGAGCCCAAAGAAAGACAGTTGCTTGGACCAGATTAAAAGACAAGGACTGATTTGAGCCATGCTAGCCAGAAAGCTGCCATAGTCCCCCACAGAGCACTCAAGTATGTAAATAATCCCACTGGCTTCAATAGGAGTACTTATGTTTTAAAAAACAGTGCTTTTCTTAACTGGGCTTCCATTCCTGTCCTTTCTGCCAAAATTTCCAACCAAAATGCTAAGTGGTACTGTATGTTCTAGGGAGATTTTCTAGTATGTGGATCATGCGTCTTCTAATGACAAACAATGGCCAGACTGTTAACTTTGTTTGAATACACACTATCAATTTGGTCATTTATCTGAAACTTCTCTTGAATTTCCCAAATTCTGAAATTCAGTAAACTGAGCTGAAAGAAAATGTAGAAATAAACCATCTCTTCAAATTCTATTGAACTGGAAATCAATTGGTATTTAACCATTTCTGGCTCCAACTTGGAATGTATGAAATATAAAGACAAATGAAAAATATGTAAGAAAATTAACTAAATTGTGTAAATACAAAATATAATGTAGGCTTGTGGTTAGGGTAAAGGTTTGGGATGCTTCTTACATTAATTTGAGCCAATTGTCCATTCCCACCAAAGCCTGATTCAAATGTTTTTTTTTAAAAGAAACCAACAAACAACTAGATAACAATTTTCAGTTCTTACCCATATGGACCTGTCCTAAATATAGATCAGTAATTTAAAATGGTATACCATTTTATTCTAAGGTATTGTTATTTTAATTATAAAACTACTGAAGTCTTAACATTAACCTCATCTATAGCAAAGGGATTTCCCCAGAGTAAAACAGTCAGTTTCTGGAAATCAGGTGCTCATATACAGAGAATATTATTTCTTTTGCCTCATTCTTAGAAACTGACTTTGTTAGATATACTGCATATGGGGTCTGCTTCTTTTCTAACTTAGATAATATTATACCAGTATTTCCTTTGACATTAAGTGAATTAGCCCTGATTCACATCAATGTAAATGAGAGGACTGCACCAGGCTGTGGTTTTTATTTCAAAGAAAGAAAAAAAAAAGAAGGAAAAATAGCTTACAATTTACTACAGATAAATTAGTTCAAAGAAATGCCCTTGCCACACAATGGCATGAGTTTCAGTTAAGAGTGGGTTGTAGCAGATATAGTTTCTTGAAAGACTTTGTAGAAGCAACCTGTTCTGAGAAAGGATTTGAGGAAGAAAAGAGAAGGTGAGACCTTTCTGAGTATCAGAGTCATGGAATATTAGGCTTGGGAGGGATCTCTGAAGATTATCTAATCTAATCCCCAATGTCTGTGGAAGAAGTCGAAAATCTGGGAGAGGTTGAAATGGGCAAATTAAACATCTGGAAGAAGGATTTAGGAAGGGAAATCAGAGAGGAAGGAAGGAGGTCAAGGAATTAGACACTTCAATTCTATGAACAGAAGTAATACTTTAGGCTTTTAAAGGGTTGAATGAGAAGCTGAAACACACTGAGGGAAGAAGAAAGAAATCTAGTGAAGAGACACACAGCACTGACAGAAGTGACTCACATGATCAGCCACTGAAAGTGCTGTACAGCTATGCACTGACAGAAGTGTATGGCTGCTCTTTAAAAAGTGTCTGATTGCATGACAAATGAACCCTCATTACATGAGAGTTCAGATGAAGGCACTCCAAAGCAGAGAACCTTTATTAACTTCTGTTAGTGTGTGCTAGGAGAAGGGCTGGAGCAGCACAGGCCCATCCCCAGTGCTATCTTCATGAGAGGGGGGAAGAGAGTTCCATCTGGGGTTTGCTCAGCCTGTGATTTAGGAGCCTCCCTGAGGTGAGAGGGGAAGTGGGAAAGGGGGGGCAGGGCTAGGGGACAAAACTGCAGACACACAGCCCCTCTCACCCAGGGCTGGACAGAAAGGGGGCCCGAAAATGGTAATTTTTTTCTTATTGTTGTCATTATCTCTGATGAAAAGGGACCTGGCACTAAAAGATCACCTGGGTTGCCAGGACTCTAAGTATGGCGTTGCTCTCAACTCTCCAAAGTGGAACTTGATCTCCTACACTTCTGACCCAATAGCGAATAACTGTTGGGTTGGGAGGTTCAGTCTAACTTGTGGAGCTTTCTGTGAAGCACCACAAGTTAGACCAAGGAGTTGTACATGTATTAGCATGCACAGAGAAGGTAATAATATTAACTGGGCAGCTAGAGAGAAAGTTATTTTGGCAGCAGGGGTTTGGATGAGATGGAGAGGAACAAGGTAAGAAATGGGGAAGCCAGAGACACAAAGAAATGTAACAGTCAAAATGAATGAGGAAAAGGCATGAGCAAGGGCTTTTAACATCAAATATATGGAGGAAAAAATATGTTTTAGAGGTCAAAAGCCTAGTCATGCTAGCCTGGCCCATCAAGCTAGCCTAATTAGGGTACACTGCCATCTGTAGCCGAGGACACACAAGGGAGTGATATGGCTAGCAGCATGTTGGAACATTGTATTTGGGCAGGGGACAGGAAGGGATAGGACTTGGTAGGATCTGTGAACGACTGAGAGGAATGACTTCAGTTTTTGTCAGACAGAATTTGACTTGGCAACAAAACACCTAGGCTGAGATGTCTGAGATGGAAGTGCTAAACAAGAACTGGCTTTAATTTGTTTTGAATGATCCAATGAATTATATCTATTGTCATTAATTCAATGTGCTACATTGTCTCAGTGGAAACAACTGAAATCCCTCAGAATATTCTAGCATTCCCCATGAAAGCATTGTTCAAGACTCCATGTAGAATATAAATGGCTATATACCAGCAATAAATCATCCCTTAATCCAATGTCTCTTATAACACTGATTAAGTTTTTTCACCAAGGATGTTTTGTTTCAAATTACAGAGAAAGAAACACTAAGCAAGTTGATGTGAACTAGAGATACAGAAGATATATCATTCATTTTCATAATGCTCCCAATGTCAGGTTGCTATTCTTGCAGTTTTGTGAAAAGCTGCCAGCTTTATGTTATAAAGTATCCATAAATGATGATTAATTAATCCATTTTGGTGCTCTACTCTGAGCAAACAAACCTCAGAGTTAATTTAATTCTCCACTTTTGGTTTCAGGGAAAAGAAAAAACACAACATTTTCAGTTCACTAGAGGATATAATATTCTCAAATCAGCCATTTTCCAATTAATTTTGAATGGTGAACACAGCAGTGGCAATTTTGTTCTTGTCCATTTACTTCTATTAAGGATGCATTTTCAGTAATCAGAGAATTTTGAATCAGCTCTTTTTTACCTTAAAGGTTTGCTCCTGACACTTTAATAAATTATCTTATGGTGTTTGCTTGAAGGTAACAGAGGGGCTTTTTGTTGGTTTTTTTAACTCAACAGCCCTCTAGTTGACACAAAGTCATTTATTACTATTTCTGCCATCACCTAACTTACTTGGTGCTAATTCTGATGAAGTATCTTCAAAATATAGCACACAGTATCAACCTCCTTAAAGAAGGAAAATGTTACAAAATAGAATTTGTAGGAAAGAAAGAACACACATTATCCTTGAGAGATTTTCTTTATGTTCTGAGTTGTAAGTTAATTAGTTTAAAAATACGATGCTGCTAAAGCCATGAGTATATGTAGACTAATATTTTTCTTTACCACTTTTCTCTGGTTGGAATTGGGCTGCTGGGTAGAGGAGGAAGGAAAGTGAGATTTACAAAGAAAAACATTCAAAAAACCTGAGCAAGGATAAAGCAGATTTAATCATGCACCTGGAGTTGGACGATAAAAGTGGCCTCAACTTTTATTTTTGTACTGTAATTTTTCTATCACGTTATCAGTGCTAACAGGATTTCTTGTTATGAAAGGGAATATCTCAGGCAGGGGGGTGTGCGATTGTGCTGTAGATAAGTGTTTGTAGTGTGCTATCTTTCAATACAAATGTAAGTGGGTTTTCACGGAACTGAAATATATGTTATGGAAGAAAAATAAATGAAAATGTTTTCACAACCAAATGTGTGTAGATTATTGGCCTTTTTGTATATAAGAGAGTTAGAAGATTCACAGCTATTTTAATTCCATCTATCTCTTTCTCATGCAAAATACTCGTGTTCCTTACAAGGTGCTCTGCATGGGCTGAACCCTATGATGGTCAAATCAGAGGGACTCTATATGGGAGGTTACCCCATTAAAGTCAAAGCAAAACTTCTACTAAGTTCAATAGGGCCAGGTTTTTACTTGTCACATCATGAAGTCCCTTGAACAGAGACATTCCCACTATGCCCACATTATTGGAGCCTGCTAATTCCAATTCACATACAGCTATTATTACTTGAGTGTGTCTCATCTGCCATCCTTCCTATTTTCTTGTTATATGCAGAGACAATTCATTTACAGGACCCTTGTTAGAACTTCATTATGAATTACTTCTAGATTACAGTCTATTTCCTACAATGCCCAAGGTTATTTTTTATTTTTTCATAGCTATGCTCAGAGAAACAAAGAAAATAAAAAGAAACATTATTATCACTCAAGAAGTTTCATAATAATATCTACAAACCTCTTGTGGAAAGCATAAATTAACCCCTCTGCTTTTACTTTTAATATTCTAAAGCATTATTGTGAGATTTTCATCTGTTTGAATGATGAGAGTAAACTTAAAAATAAGAGGAACACAACGTTCTAAGTATGGCACATGTTAGATCTGTAGTCTACAGTCTAGAGACTGGAAATAATAACACTATAGTTACCGTAAAATGTTTAAAGTTTAGCGTATTTAAGTGGCCTTGAATATTAAAAATGTTCCATAATACTAATAAAAAACTCAGAACTTTTGGTATTTATGGTATTTTTTTAAGTCAGAACAAAAACACAGCCTATTAGGAATTGGCCATAGATCTTCAATAAGGGAGTTTGATGTTTTTGGTCCTAAGTCAGATTTTGTTATCCCTGCCTAACTTTCTGCAAAAGAAACCAATCTTCCTGGAGTTTCATATACTATATCTCCTCCCAGGGGAGTTCTCAAAGAGGCTTGGTGAAAGTAGAACTAGGATATTAAAAGTATGATATATTAAGTACTCCTTTCAAATCTTTTTTTTCCCCCCCATTTTTAAAAAACTGACAATATCTCTAAAATGACTTTGCCCAGATGCTTCAAATGTGATTGGCTGTGTTGGCTTTACTAATACACATCTTTTCAGTGTACACATCCTTTCAGTATATGTTGGGGGTAAAGAAATCATGGTGGTGAACTTGCATACATGCATAATAAAAATAAATATACTTTGTAGTATTGTGTGCTGAGTGGCTCACTGTTTATTAAAGCAATATGATTACAAAGAACCAAATGATGGATGAAGGAGGAGCTTAGAAGAGCAAAGAAAAAAGAAACAACTTGCCCTGCTGTTTCTGCTCACATGTTGCCATATAGCCAGAAGTCAGGAAACAGGAACTGGAAACCTGATGTATATACTATTTCTCAAAAGATATTGTGTATTTTAGAGATAGCATTCACTCTTCACACCTCACTGCACTGGTTTACATTCATGCATGCACAAACATCCACCCCTGGATGAAGCAAATTTGTTGCTTTCTGGAGTTCATGGACAAGGATGCCAAGAAACCTAGCTTAGTGCATCAAGGTATGATGGACACAGAGCTGAAGGTATCTCAAAAGCATGGGTTCCTTTCAGGTTCTCTCCTTTAGCTATTACCAAAGTTTGGCTCATGCTTGTAAAGAGTTTTTTATAGGCTCAGTAAGGTTTAATTTTTTTTTTATATTTATTTAAATTAGCTTGCTACTGGCAGGTATGGATTTTAGCTTGGGAGAAACTGAGAGAAAAAATGTGAATGGTGGAGGTGTACAATGGATAATAATAAAAATGTACTTAGCTAACAATGAAATTCCATGAAGTTATGATAGTTCTGGAATGGAGGTCATGAAGGACAAGAGAAAACTGAAAACCTAGATTGTATTATGGCTATTAGATGCACTGAAATACCCAATTAACATATAATACTGGTTTTTATGTACTTTTTCTGAGAGTAGATGGACTTATTTTGGCTTTGGTTCTTTGTTATAATGCATTTTTTGTTATCACTTGCTGGCTTAATAAAGAACTACTTTGGATTTAAAGGAAGCTTTTTGGAAAAATAACTTTGCTTTTTTTTTGTAAAGGGATAATATTTAGGGTTGTATTTATTAGCTTATCTTGTCGGTTAAACATCTATGAGTCCATTCTTTATAACCCGTGAAGCAAGGGAGTAAGGGAGATGAGCTAGAAACAGGTACTGTGAGACCTTGTGGGCACTGAATTCATGTAATATATAATACGATCTGTCCAATTTAAGTATGTTGGAACACTTCTCTAGGGAATGAATGAAGAGTACTGGTTAAGAAATAGGGGCTGAATCCACTTGCTTTTGAACCTGGAAAATGGACATAGAATATTCTCATTAACTGTAAAGTTTAGGGATGAGTTGCTTAAAATGATTTGCTGAATTAGAAAAAGATCAGCTGCCATATGAAACATTTCAGTTAGAGGTTGCATTGATTTTTCAATGTATAGGGAAAGTACACAGTCTTTAAAACAACACTTACAGTAATTATCAGTTTATAATAAAACATTACAAGAGAAAGTGGCAAGTTTGGAGGGAAAAATTTACATAGCAGTAAAGTTCACATTTTTAAAGCAAAGGAAGAGGTTTACTTTGGTAATCCTTTTATTTCCTTCAATATATTGTTCTTCGGTACATTCAGGAAACCAAATGAGAAACATGACTACACATGCATTTTATAAGGGCTGGTCAGAAAATAATGCCTTCTAAATTATATTTCCTAAGCAATCTACGGACATAGGGGGAGTTCTTCTTGTTGACGTCTTGCTAAATGGAGCCACAGTACATTCTGGTTAAGACCCCAAAGTATCTGAGGCATCACATGCAAGGAGCCCAACAAAAAATGTCTAAGGTCTTCCTTTTGCATAACATTGCTTGACCACATACTAGCTTGTGCATCACAAAGGCAATCTCATTGTTTGGATAGACTGTGCTGCTCATTCTCCTATACTGCCCAGAGGAGGAAGGACAGATTGCAAAGGCAATATTTTCAGGATGAAAGCAGTGACAGAGGTTCTGTGACAGTGCTTGCATGTCAAGGACAAGGATTTTTAAAATGTTGAGTATATGATTCAGTCACCAGTGCAAAAAGGCCACTGACAGAAGAGGAAAGTATACTGAAAAACAGCTGTTTTCAGAAATGATGTACAATTTTTTTCATGCAAGTGTCAATATTTTTTCAATAATATTTGTATGAGAAAATTAGGAGGCATGTAAACAAGTAGCCTAAAATTTGAATTTAATGATAGTTATCTTGTCCTCCATATATACCAATAATAGCAAAGATAGGGGTTCATACGCAGTCAGTTGAAACTTTCAGGGAATTTGATAGAAGGGAGGAAAAGAAGTGTGACTTGATGCTAAAAATAGGTGTTAATGGGAATCAGAGAATTGTACAAATATATCACAGAAAGTAGTAAAGTAGTGCTAGAAAGTAGGTTCATTAATAAATGAGTAGAATGAAATAAATGATTACTGAAAAATTATTGAAACTGTGCAGTGAACTTTTTTAAAAAGAAATTCTTTACAGGGAAGTTTCTATATTTAGATGATTTAATGAAGAAAAATTTAAGAAATAGCTTTAAAATGACCTCTGAATATATTTGTTTAAAGTTATAAAGAAATGAAAAAATATTGGAAAGTTAAAGAGAAGATAGGTTTGCTATATATACATTTATATTAAGATAATGACTTCAAGCTAGTAAACAACTGCTATCTATCTATTTTCATGGATTTGAATAGCATGGGCTTCAGTTATATTTCAATAGAAGGTGTCAGAATTGGATTTGTTTATCCTAGCGGAGAGAAGGCTGAAGAAGACATAGAAATGTTACCATAGAGAAAGTGGTTTGAACTGTTTTCCATATCCGCTGAGGTCAGGGCAGGAAGAAAGTGTTTTAAAAACTGCAACGATGAAGATTTAGATTTGATATTTTGTGAAAAAAAAACTAAAGTGGAACAATAATTAAACACTAAAATAAATTGCCTATGGCATTTGTGGAATCCTCCATCATTTGAGATTTTAAGTAATAGTTTAGAGCAACAGCTGTCTGAAATTGGCTCGAGGGATGGACTAGATAAGCTTTCAGGCTAGGGAAACACACTACACACAAACTGGTTTAAGTGATCAGAAACTGGTTTAAACCTGCAACAGAACAGATGTTCAGTGAACATAAACCAGTTTGAAAATGGCTGAAACTGGTTTGAGATGAACCTGGTTGAATGTAGTATCAAACTTAACTGATTTGGCTCAAACCAGTTTATGCAATGTCTGTCCCAGACTCCTTGCTGGTTTAAGATAAACCAGACTCCCCAAGCATCCCAGCATGCTCTCTGGCCTGGGCAGAGCTCTCTGCTCCACAGTAGAGCTAGCCCTCCCTTCTGCCCCCGGGTTGTAGCTCCAGCAGAGACTTGCAGGCACACACCCTGGCTTTTTATTGTTAAGCAGGGATTATTCCCTCTGCTCCTCTGCTTTACACAGACACCGCAGCATTAGCTAGCAGACCACATGTTGGCTACAGTCCATGCTATGGCAGGTCACAAAGGCAGACAGGCTTTTTGGAGCTAATCAACAGGTAACTTTATGTCCTTCCTTAGAAGAGGTGTTTAAGAAGAGCTCCATTTGTTAATGGAGACAGGCTTTCTTTCCTTAATGGGTTGATAAACACTGAGTTAGGGGTGATAATCTTTTCCTGCTGGGCAGCTCAGGAGGGGGTAGAATAATAAGAGCATCCTGTTGGGGCCTGGTCATGCTTCTCCTCAGCTCAGCCCCGTGAAAGACAATGGTGGGCTGCTCTACCACTCCACCCTGCAGCCTCTAGCCTTATCCATTGCAAGCATGTGCCCACATTTCTGAAATGAAAAGGGAACGTTTGTCCACCTCCAAATCAGTTCAAGCTTTGCAGGTTAGACTAACCTGCAAATATTGAATCAGTTCAGGCTCAGGCTTTTTCAGTTTCTGTCCCTAGCCTCAAAATCCTGTCTATTCCTGCTGAAGTGTTTCTACAGCAAGATGGAATTGATTGATCTGATGAACCCTAGAACAGCCTTTAAGAGCTAATATATAATTTAAAAACATCTATAACAAGGTAATTATTTTAAAAATAACAAACAGGACTGATCTGGACAGTTAAAATAATTTGAGATTAAACTCCATTTGTAACAAAATAATGAAACAATTATTAAAAGGAAATCATATAATAATCTATTCTCAGTTGCACTAATTCTTTCTTACCTATCAGGCAGCAAAAAGTTTTTTACACTCTCTTAAGGCCTACTTATGTTTCCAGAATGAAGTGGAGTGTCCCTGGAACGAATGAGATTCGGGCTCAATACACACACAAGCACACATACACCCCCCCCCTTAATAAAATTAAGAGGAAAAAATGCACAGATTATTAAGGAATGGTAGCTTTCATATGCTTATTTCTTCATAAATCATTTGATAATGTCCAATGAAATATTATACTCCAAAATATTTACAGTTGTCTTGAACAATACATGGAATTTCATTTTAGAAGTACTGAAAGCATTAAAAATGCTGTAAGAGCATTTTGTAATGCAAGATAGGCTGGGTTACTATTTAAGCAGCTTTTGTTTTGTATTCTAACCCATTTGTTTTAGATGTTATTTCTGTTTCTTACTTCCACTTATTGCATAAGTTTTTAATTATGAAGATATTTAATGGTAGTCAATGTGCTGAACATTTCCATTAATAATCTGGAGGAGGGATATATCTAAAAATGTTCATAAAATGTGAAATGGAACTGAACTAGAAGAAATAAAAATACAAAGTGAGGAAAGTGAAACGCAAAAAATGAACAGATGTCAACACAGTCAATAGTAGATGTATATGCTGAACATCTTTGAATATCAAGGCACTTATTTTGGCATCTATCACACTTAGATGCCTATCCCTGGGACCATAAATTTGAAATTGATGTCTGTAGACTTAGCAACCTTTCCTGTTCAAGCAATATGCTGTAGCCTTGTAGCTAAACATTTTAAAGTAGCATGTTTCAAAGATGTTGCTAGTTACTGCTACATAGTTCATTGCAAATGGTCTTATCC
Organism: Caiman crocodilus; assembly: GCA_030014935.1. NCBI lineage: Eukaryota > Metazoa > Chordata > Crocodylia > Alligatoridae > Caiman > Caiman crocodilus. The sequence goes on along the minus strand of JAGPOW010000229.1, from coordinate 14,895,573 downwards.
CATTAGTATAATGGCATGATCTTAGATTAATGGACTTTAAGGCCAAGAGAAATCATTATAATAATCTAGTTTGATATTAACACACTAGCCCAGGAAAACTCATATATATAATACTACAGAAATTTTTGCAGTTTTGATCATAGTTTGTTTTATTTCAAGCACTTTAATGCAGACTATAGCTTGCCTTCTGGACCTGCAAAAACTAATTCCACTTTAAAAAGTTACTGGCAAAGATGGAAAAAGATAATGGACAGAAGGGTCTCATAGTATCTAAGACTTCCAGATAAAAGTGTGTGCATGTGGGGGGGGGGGGGGGAAGAGAGATAGGGATACGAGAGAGGGATACTGTTGACCTTTATTATACAAAAATAAAAAAAAATGATTAAAAAAACCACTTAAAAACAACCAATTAAAACCACATGGGGCTAGGCATGGAAACAAACAGTAAGCAAAGAAGATCAGTTTAAGAAAGTGACAAGGACAAAAATCCTTATACCTTCTCCATACTGACATATTCATAATGAAACTTTAAGGACCAGCCAGCCCTCTTCTACAGTATATAGGACCTCCTTGACAGCTCAGAGATGGAGATAGAGTCTGTAGCTGTGTCCATATGAGCATGGCCATGCAGTATGTGGCACTGAAGACATGTCTGTGGTGCCATATACCGCATGTTCAGTTGTTTTCTGCACTGCAAGGAACGAGCATGGGGGTGTACATACAGGGAGGGAGGGTTCTGGCCCCTGGATATCCAGAGGTAAAAAAAAAAAAAATGGCAAAAAAAATATGGAGCAGTACACATGAGGGCAGTATGCACCCCTCAAAACCAGATCCTGGCCAGCTGGAGCCACACTCTGGCTGCTGTCCAGGCTCCACGTGGCAGGATTGTCATTGCTGCAGCCTCGGAAGGCACCCAAGGCCACAGGTAAGGTCATTGAGACCAGCCCAGTGCTGGCCCCAGCCTTCCCTACCCCAACCAGGGTGACCTGCCATGCACCAGAGGGCACATAGCAGAGGTGTTCCCTGTGGACTAGTGGGCAGCATAAGATGTGCCTCTGAGGAACCAAACATCCACACACATGTGGATGCAGCCCGTATATGTAACTATTTGAGTTTTTAGTTTTCAAATTAAGATCTCTTATAATGGTTTTATTTGATTTGCCTTATAAAATAATTATAATTAACAGGCAAATGGTCTTTGGTGAAAAGGCATGAGTGCTTATTATACTGTTACTGAATAATTTGGTCTTGACTAGCTATTGAAAATCAGTTTTATCTCTGCATGTCAAAAATAGATTAATTATAACAGTAGAAGTTTTTAAAGTTCCCTTTAGTTTTATATATATTTTTTGAATGATTCAAGTTTTTATTTCAGTCATTTATTTACTGTATATATCAGGCTTTTAGTAATATCAGTGGTTCAACCCCATTTGTTTGGACTAATGGCAAACAAGTAATGATGATATTATTAGGACCAGGCAAATTTTTCATGTCAGCTGCCAAAACCAAACCAAAAGGTTCAGACAGACCTCACACATGTTTCTTTTCCTGCCAAAATGAAACCAAAAAATATTCATTTTCAGGAGCTTGTAATAAAATCCAAGGGAATGTAGAGCTGGATTCACAAAACTGCCAGGGGAAAAACTAGTATCCCCCTTGTACTAGTGTGATATATACTTTATGGTTGTAAATGGACATACACAACTGATTATTGTTTTGGGTCTTTAAATTAGTTTTATGCTTGTGAAAAGGTGGCACGCTGACATGTTTTAAACACAATTCCTGTATGTGTGTTTGATACAAAACCTACTGACTTCCTTAGTTTAATGTGGCTATTTATCTACAAAATGGATACTGGAATCAGAGCAATCTTCCACACCAGTGATTCTTTGGGAAGGGACTGTCTGAGACTTCTAAAACCCAATGGATAGAACTCAAAGGAAAGATGTTTCGATTGATCTGCTACCTTTTCTTTGCCTAATGCTAAATCATTCCCACCAGACATGACTCAATACACTGTTAAAGAGAAAAAAAAAACATTGGTATAGACCACAATACATTATATAGAAGATAATTTTCCTTTGGAAGATTTCCTGTAGCTCTTTCTGACAAACTCTTCATACAAATTCAAACTAGCCCAAATGAAAACTTTACTAATAACAATCTAGTCTAGGCTGCAGGCTTGTGTCAGCAGTACTCAAGTTCTGCCAAGAAATGAGGGAGTGTTTACCCTTAGAGCTCCCTTGCAGTGGCAGTAGCCCTTTCTTTTGCTAGCATAATTACACCATCCATCTCAATAAAAGTAGGTTTCTACAATAGTCTGGCAGCTCACAGAAGGGACTCAAAGGTAGTTTTACACCTTCTGCCAGTTGCTACCATCACCTCAGCCTCTGGAGTCTTCCCAGCCTGTACTTCACAACCTCCTGGTACAGCTGCTACAGTAGAGTTACATGGAGCAAGCAGAAGCACACAGAGGTGAACAGGGTCTGATGACTTGGCAGTAGAGTCCGACAGTAGAAAAAAAACCTTTTTTGGGATATTTTTTGCTGAAGGTGTAAACATTTAAACATTTTTAGCATTCCAAATTAATGACTAAACCTCCTTAGCTTATATTTTTGAAAAATGGACTTTCCCCTACCCATTATAGCTCTTATCTGAATACATGCAAGTTTTATATCTCAAATTTCAGTGGACTTTTGAGTCTATTCAGGTTTGGAAATCAATAAGAATCGCTTTTGAATTTTAAGTGAATTGTCATTTTGGGTGGGAAATGAGACCTTTATATAAATGTCTGCCTCTCTTCCTCAGAACCATATTGTGACATTTTCCTTTATATCAAACATTTACTCATAGAATAAATGCTACTTAAGTAAATAATGTGAATAATTGTTCACTATTACTGAGGGATTCACAATCTGACCCTTGTAACAAATAAATCTTAGCCAATCTAACATGTTATTATTTTGTAATGTTACTACTCAAGATTTGATTAATCTTGAAAATTGCTTTACTTATCAAACTAATTGCAAAGTAGTTTAATCAAACTTTTTTTGGTGTAGCCTACCAAACAGTAAAACATTAATTTATGAATGATACTTGAAAAAGTGGTAAGAAAGACAGCAGCTTTCATGTATATTGTTGCATATAAGGAGGGGTGACAGAGTTACTGTCCCTGTTAGCTTTAGAAGAACATAGTCCATTGCTTTTCATTTACTATCCTACACTCACTGCTGAATTCCTGAAATTCTCTAAATAAAAGACACCTGTAAATTAAATTGCCACTTCATGCTTTGAAGGCCCAGCTTCTAAATTGTCTGAGATAGTAATTTTTCTATAGGTACTAGAAGTAGAATTCAAATGTTGTGCCCATCCAGTGAGCAGGACAACAGCCATTTACTCTTTTTTAACTCTGCTGGGTACTACTCCAGGTTCAGTTCCTTGCTTAGAGGTAATGGACCAGTGATCTGTTGTATAACATATGGTTTGTAATGCAGAGAGGCCCATTAGATCAATGGCTATGGAGCTGAAGTGCATGCTATCCTCCAGTGACTGATAATGGAATTCAGCTTTGATCTTGTCTGGCATTCTGTTACTCTTGAATTGCTATTCATGTAAACTTAATTTAGTCACTAACTTACTTGTGTGTATATCTTCCAGTAATAACTTTTGCTACTATTTGTTCATGTAATTTTAGGTTCCCCTGCTTTTATTTTTAGAAATCATAGAAATCATAGAAAATTAGGTTTGGAAGGGACCTCAGGATGTCATTTAGTCCAACCCCCTGCTCAAGGTAGGACCACCCTCAACTAGTACATCCCAGCCAAAGCTTTGTCTAGCTAGGTCTTGAAAACCTCCAAAGATGGAGATTCTACCACCTCTCTGGGTAACCTGTTCCAGTGTTTTACTACCTTCCTTGTGAGAAAATTCTTCCTAATCTCTAACCTAAACTTCTCTTGCTGCAACTTAAAACCTTTTCTCCTTGTTCTGTCATCTGCCACCACTGAGAATGGTCTAGTTCCATCCTCTTTTGACCTCTGCTTCAGATAGTTAAAGGCTGCTATTAAATTCCCCCCTCCATCTTTTCTTTTCTAGACTAAATAAGCTCAGTTCCCTCAGCCTCTCGTCATAAGTCATGCCCCAGCCTCCTTATCATTGTTGTTTCCCTCTGCTGGACTCTCTCTTTAATTTGTCCTCATTGTTTCTATAGTGGGGGGCCAAAACTGAACACAGTACTCCAGATGTAGCTTCACTAGTACTGATTAAAGGAGAATAATCACTTCCCTTGACCTACTGGCAGCGCTCCTACTAATGTAGCCTAGTATGCCATTAGCTTTCTTCACAACAAGGGCACACTGCTGGCTTATATTCAGCTTATTGTCCACTGTAACCCCCAGGTCCTTTCCTGCAGAGCTGCTGCACATTTATTTTTGCACAGTTAGCAGAAGAATCAAAATTATATGATTTTCATTTAGTTTCAGGTAGTTAGATAATAGCATAGAGCAATTGTGCCAGCCAAATGGCCATTACAACACTGAATTTATTATATCTTGTAGCTACAACTAAATATGACATATTATGAAACAAAAAGAACTATTTACCAAAAGTGAAAGTGTTTTACCTTGTACAATAGTAGGTCTTTTAACTTCTGATGACTTAGCTTCAAAACTTTCTTTTTTAGGTTTCAAATGAAATCAGTTTTAGTTGCACTACTGTTCTCCTCTCTAATTAATGACATATGTGTTCCACCAGAACAATTTCTTCTAAGAAACTGATGGCTGGAATGATAAGAAGAACTAAGGTGGCTGGCTCGGCTGTGTGCACTGGGATGGAGATCGAGGTGGGGTGTGAGAAGAACTACTTGCACTCTTTGGTTAGGTACATAAATTAAACATTAACTGGAAAAAGTGATTGGAAACCTATCTAAACCTGTAACAGAACAAAAGTTCAGTGCATACAGACTGACTTAAAAATAGCAGAACCCAGTCTAAGGTAGACCCGAAAGGATGTAGTAACAGATTTAATCAGCTTAGGTTAGATCAATCTAGCAAACTTCTTCACCAGATACCCTCCTGACTTAGCATAGGTCACCATCCTCCAGCATCCCAGCATCCTTCACGGCCCCTGCTAGCCCCTTTCACAGGGTGGGAGGGCTAACCTCCACCCATGTTTATTTGGTCTGGCCAAGCACCAGGCTGGTCCTGCAGCAAAACCTTTGCACCCCAGCCCTGCAACTTGCCTGTACTTGTCAGCTGTGCAGGGCCAGGGGAAAGGGAGGGTGGGGGTTCCTACTGCCACCTCAGCCAAACCAGACCCAGCAAGAACAATGGTGGGGGGAGGGCATATAGCAGGGCATATAGCTGACTAGCACAGCATGGCTTCTGTCTCCAACTCTGTGCCTGCCATCTTTCTTTTCCATCTTAAAATAGTAGAAAGAAGAAAAGGCATTGAAGTAATTAAAGATGAAGAAAATTACAATATTTTGAAACCTTAAAAATATTAATTTGGAAATGGGTAAAACTTAGTTTATTCTGAGACATCATATACAGTTGATCCATTCCTAATTTCAGTATACCATATCCTAGAGTATTGTTGTCTTCCAGGCACAGGACAGGAAAATGTCTAATAAAGTTTATGGAAGGAAATGTCATTGTCTCCTTAACACTCCTTCTGTCCTTGCACCTAAACCTGAAAGAACTCCTATGTGGGATTCAGGATTGTATTTGGTAGAAGGAGGGAGTGTCTACATGTGTGCTTTACTTCACATTACACTAATCTAATGTGCAGTAAAATGTTACTATCTACATGTGCACAGGAATTACTGTGCAGTAGATTAACATAAAGGCTAGTATAGACAGATGCAGGTACTAGCCAATGGTACTTTACATTAATGCACCTGAACACACAGGAAGATGCTGGCTTGGAAGCAAATTGCTCCCAGTCAGCTCAGGCAGCAGGGGGCCACAATTGCTGCTTGGCTTAGCCCCAAACTCCAGGGGAGGAGCTGTCTCCAGCTCCCGAGGCAGCTCCAATCAGTGGGAGCTCTGGACTGGGCAGGCAGGCCAAGGTGGTGACGGCCTGGTTTCCCAGGCTGGTGCTGGGGGGCTGTGCCCTATGTTCTATGCCTCTGTAGGGCTTGCCCTCATGCTGCCCTCGGTGCCTTAGAGCATCATAGCAGGAAAGAGGGTGTAGGAGGGCAGTGGGTTGCATGCAGCCAGTGCAAAGGGAGGGTGAACTATGCTTTCCTCACTTGAACCCTGGAAGTAGGGCAGCTGCAGTTGCCAGGGGGCTGCCTACACCTCTGCCCAACTCTTTCCTCTCACTCTGCATGCCTGGAGGGTGAGGGCCCCCAGCCAGCAGGTGCAGCTTGTCCCGCAGCTTGAGGAGGAAGGAGGGCAGGTGGGGTAGGCAAGAGGATACTGGGGGAGGTGCAACTAGTGAAGGCAATTGCAGCTTCTGACAGGCTGGGGTGGGGAGTGTACTCCCATGCAATAGATCTGCTGAGGGGGAGTGCAACCTGGGGGGAGGCACCCTATGCAATACAGCCTTTTTGTGGGGGATGCACCCCTATACAATGGAGCTGCTTGGAGGGGCTGTAGGTTGGGGGGGCTGCCCCATGCTTCCTCCTGAATCTAGAGGTGCCCTGACATGTGAGCCCTGCAGATGCTGAATGCTGCAATGCTGCTGACTGCAGGCCTGGCCAACAGGAACCACAACTATGACTTGGTGCAACCCTACTTCTACTTTGAGGAGGAGGATGACAGCTATTACCTGGTGGCACAGCAGCAGAGCAGTAAGCTACAACCACCTGCTCTCTTTGAAGACATCTGGAAGAAGTTTGAGCTGCTGCCCACACCAACACTGTCATCCAGCGATTACACCACCTGCCTATCTACTGCCAACAAGCTGGAGATTGTGACCGAGCTGCTGTGTGGCAATGTGGTAAACCAGAGCTTCATGTGTAATCCCAACAACAAGGCCTTTGCCAGATCCATTATCATCCAGGGCTGCATGTGATGTGGCTTCTCAGAAGTCCTAGAAAGCCAAGCAAACTTTTTCCTGTCCTTGCACTGATTGTCTACAATCCACTCCCACCTAATACCTCCTTCCCCTGCTGTGATGCTCCAAGGCACTTGGGGCAGCATGAGGGCAAGGCCCCCAAAGGCATGAAGCAGGGGGTATGGCTCGCCACCACCAGACCAGGACACCTTCCTCAGGCCTGGTAGAGAAACGGAGACAACCTAAACTATTATGACAGTTTAGGTCATCTCCACTTCTCTCCCAGGCCTGAGGAAGGAGAATTTGTAACCGAAAGCTTGTCTATGATCTCTCCTAACTATACAATTTGTCCAATAATGTATATCACCAGAAATCCCGTATATCCATGTCTGAACCAGCATAGCCACAAGATTCCAACTCTTCCACTTCCCAGGAAATATACAATATTCCTATTCAAATGCAAAACAGTCCAGGTAAAATGTGGTCTTATCAGGTAAGCTTCATTTAAAGAAGCACTGAAAGGGGTAGATAAGTAACTGAACACTTCTCAGAACACAAATTGCACTGTCATCATCAGCACTTTTAGTGGATGCTTTGGGGCAGTGTAATTAAACATTTATACTTCATGAAATACATGTATTTGCCTTAAGATGCATTAACTATAATCTAACTCTCTCTCCTTCTCTTTTGGGTGAAAAAAAAAAGCACAACTTTATAGATCTTCCATGATTTACATACACACACTGATATAAATTATATCTCATCCATAACTCAATAGTGTATCTGACTAAAATACAGATTAGTGTCTGTGTAACAACAACTGACTTGCTTTCAATTTGTGGAAGGCCAGGTTGCAGACTCACCATTGAAATAGTAGCTTCCTACATACTAAGCAAACTTGCATTTTCCTGTTGATGGAAGTGAAAAAATATAGGTCTCATGGACCTGATCCAGCTCCAGGCAAAAATCAATGGAAGTCAAAAGAAGTTAGATCATGACCTTAGTAACTCTTACTCCAATTTGACATTATAGATGAATAGTAAGAATAAAGACTTATTAGTAATGAATAAGCTTCTTCTGAAAATTACTAAGTAGTAGTTTGAAAAAAACAGAATAGTTCTAATTATAATCTTTCTAGTAAGAGTATGGTTTTAGGTGGAGCTTGCTCAGTTTATAACAAGCATTATATAACTGCCTGTCATTGCAGGTGACTTGCCTCAGTGGCTCAATTCCATGTTCCTATTTTTTTAGGTTTTAATAAGAGACTCTTACCTACCTTATACAGTGAGATAATTGATTAGCTGTGTTGAGAATTCAACAAAGGCCATTCTCTAACCCTGCCATGAATGTGATTCACTATAATAATGACGTGTAATTTGTAAATCTTCAGTTGTCATGGTAGCCTGGTAGGGCTACAAAAATAAATGCATACACCCATACGATCTTTCAGTAAGTAGAAATAGAATTTGATACAGTTTGCACACACCATGGGGGCCTATTTTTCACACAGTTGGGATCTACTCTCCCCTGGTTATATAAACATAATTCACACAAATGCTAATTGGAATGAATCACACACTTTCAGTAGAGAATAGACCCCAACAAGCAGGAGATTTATTCAAGCAAGTGACATTATTATTAATAGGAGAGACAGTATTTCTGCAAATCTCTGGCACACCAATGGAGATGATGTCTGTGGCTTTGTTTTTGTAAAGTCTGGATTAAAAAAAATATGTACACACATACATGCACACAGCCATATATAAACAATTGGGTGCAACCCATTTTATGACAATTTTCTAGAAAATAAAGGGCTTTCTGCAAAGTCTGAAATTTCATAATATATATTGTCATACATAATCCAAACTTCCAATAATGTGCACTAGGGATGATGCATGTATCATTATTAAGATTTTGGTCCCTAAGAATGGCTATAGCTGTAAGTTACATTACATATCCAATTGTGTATCATTTCTACAAAGATGGTATATTCCTATTATTACAATTTTAAATGTTTTTCTATGCTAGATAGCTGTCTTCTCTGTAATCTATCTGAAAATCAAACACCAATGTGCACTGTATTTGATTTCAGAAACTGCATAAAATGATAAACAAGTACAAGAAAAGCTCATTAACCAGACTATGTGTAAAAGTGCCCCTGACTGCACATAAGGAAGTATATTGTTACTATTTTAGTATGCACTACTGTCAGTTACATCTCACATTCAAATCCATATTTTTTTATTCAGCTGAATCTTCAACTGGCCAGTAGAATAGGCAAGTATCCTGAGTGGCTGGACCTTTTCAAATAGTTTAAATTTTAGAATGAGAAGCCATGAAATATTTCAAAACAAGAACCACTGGATCTTTAAATTTCTCCTTACTGTGGAAAAGGAAAAAAATCTGTTTGTTCACTTATTAATGTATTGACTATACAGCAAGGCATCAAAATGCTATATTTAACAGGAAAACACATATATGAATACATGTTTTGTGGGTTTTGTTCTGTGCTCACACCAATTTGTTCTATGATAAGACTTACTTTTGCTTTTACTGTTGTTGGTTGCTGCATATTTTATAGTGTGCTGCGCTGGCCTGACTAAAATGATGTTAGGGTTTTATGACACGTCTTTCTTCAGCTCATATAAGATTAAATTATACTTAAATTATATTTCTTCCTGCCTGAATAAGGATTATATGTAACATATACATACTTGACTCAGGTTTGAAAGAGTACATGTCAGAATTTCACGTGTGTGATTTAGTTCAGTAAAATAACAGCTTTTGATGAGGTAATGATAGAAAATCATAAAAGAAAGAAGTAAAACTCAAATGGTAACAGTTTATATATAAAGCTGCTTTTTTTCAAATGCTAGCCACTAATATTTTTCAAATGCTATCCCCTTGCCATTCGTGGAGGATATGTTCTTGTATCCCCCACAAATGGCAAAATCCCAAAATAAGGCACTGCAGTCTTTGTTCGTGAATGCAGTGTCCCCGGCAGCTGGTGGGGGACACAGTTCTAGCAGCAACAGGAGTGGTGGCAGGAGCCTGGTGGCAGCAAGCACAGAGCTCCCGAGGAGCTCCTGTAAGTATATAAAGTATATTTAAAATGCAGGTTCGGCATTTGCGAATATTTGAAACGACGAGAGCAAGAGTTTCCTGTATTGTACTTTCAAGTACTGGAAATCAGTTTGGTTAAAACAAGCCCATAGACTAAAGGAAATTGAAATAAATCTCTCTTTTATGGAAGGCTGTATCTTGTAACTCTTTTTTGCCTGACTGACAGATATAAAATGTCACAACAATACAAATTACTAAAATATCAGCAATATGATAAATAAAACTATATTCATATCTAAAAACACACACAGGATCACATAATATTACGAACAGAAAAAGCCACATTAAAAAGTTGTTTTTGCCCTATTCTTTTCAGTCACTACGGTAACTGTCATGGGGAAAATGACATCCATCAATAGGCAGGTCATCATGTGTGAAATTGTGATCATCCACTACAATGAGCAAAAAGGGGAGGAGATGGTAAAGTGACGTGTGAAATAACTGGCAAGTAGAGAAGGTCAGAGATGCAAGATGATTACCTTGTCAAATGAGATACGAATTAAAAATTCAGTTGTCTCCAATATCCCTAAAACAATGTTGGTTGATGTCAGGGAAGGTATAGCATGGGATGGATTTCATTAGATATGCCCTGTTCATCTCCTCTTCCTCAAAACCATCTACTAATTGCCATTATTGAAGACATGACATTAGACTAGAGATAGCTGATGATTAATTTGCCCTGGTATGTCACTTCTTCTGTTCTTACCTTTCCCCACTATAAGGGTTCAGTATGGTACTAGATTAGTCAAGTAGGTTACATACAGGATTCAGGAGGATGGTGAGGAAGAGTTCCCCTCCTTGGATGCTTTTGTCCAGTTCTAGAGGACCTCCAGGATATTCCTTGTAGAAAATTGTGTGCGTGAAAAGGCCACAGGTTTGCCTAGGGAGTACCTGAGAACAAAATAAAAATGCCAGTGACATGAGCCTACTTCTGTAAATCTCATTCAAAAAGCAGGAGATGGCAGAAACCGTGCTGATTTTGCTCCCATATGGATTATTTTGTTCTCATCGTAGATGAGCACGATATTGCTGGCTGATAACTCCAACTGCTTGTTAAAAAGTGGCTGCACTGCTGTGTTCCAAATCCTTCATTGAGACCATTCTATTCATTTCACATAGTAATAATTCAGGGTTTGTTTTCAGGGTTTTGTAATAGGAAGAAAAAAGCTTCTCCTCCTTTAGCAAGGTTAGTTTATTAAAAGATAAGTAGTGCTTCTTGGCCATCTTCACTATCTCAATCTATTAATCTTCTTGCTAGTGAGATATTGCAGAAAATCTGTATTTCAGGTTGCAGGAAGAAGAAATAGTTCTTTCTTTTCTCTGCCCTGAAAATCTAATTCCCTTCCACAACTGAAATATATACAGGGGCTGGCAGGACTGTTGCATGAGTATATCCTGAGGTCAGCTCTACATACCATCATAAATCATCAGATTGTGTGTCAGGATTCAAAAAACTGGTAGCTGGAAAAAAAACCCAATGAACCAGAGCATCCACCTTAGTTATTTTGTTAACTATTTAATCACAAGACATCAAAACTCTTAAGATTTATTGGCATTATTCAGTACTTCTACAAGGCTTTCCCAAAATGAACAACATTTTTAGCTAGTTTACCATTTGGATTATCTCTTTGTATTCAGTCAAATCAAAAATAAATCAATGAAAGATCACATTCAATAAAGCATCTAAGCATATTTAAATGCTTGAAGAATTATGATCCTACTTGCAATTAATTGAAATCTACATTGTAACTTGTTACTGTGTTATCAATTACATTTTATTTTCCTAAATATGTTAGATAAAGTTCTGTCTTTGAATGCAAGTCCATATCTTTTGTTGAATTCAATAGGAGTTATTTCTTTAATGGCCCAGGGCACAGTTAGCCAACCTGATTTCTATTCTGAGTATTGGGAAAAATTCCAACCTGTGTAGTTACATTCTACATGATATTTCTCCTTGTCAATTGAATTCTTCTGGGTTATTTACTTTAACCTGTAGCATATTGTTCCACCTGACTGTTAAGATATGCCAAGTGATTCTTACAGGTTATTTTGCTCTTTTTGCAGCTGAACTGATGGTGTAAATACCTTTGTTTCCTATCACCTGGTTGCATATCCTTCAATATCATTGGCCATGCTTCTAGTCCCTCTACAGAGCAAACTGCAAAGATGCTTCTACTATGGGAATATTAGAAAACAAAATCTAAAACCAAAATCTTGCATACTGGAGAAGAAAACCACTCCTCCCATTCATTTTTTTCTTTGCTGGTTTCCACATCTTTTCATGCATAATTATGAGTCAGACTGGGGATGCAATCTTTTTTGTCGTTTTAAGAAACATTTCTAAGATATAATGAAATGCAGTGTACCATGATGCCATTATGGATGAAGCCCCGTCTGTGTCGTGCAGGTTTCAGATGGGGATACTCTTCTGTGCTGGTGACCCTGATACTCCAGACCTTCTTCCAGGCCTCATAGAGCTGAACATGTACTGGGTAGACCCCAGAATGGTGTGGAGCCACCGCATAGCCCATACCAGTTGGAATACCATGCTCCTGAAACACAGCAAGAGAAACAATATATTGGAGTACTGGAGAACAAAGTTATGCAATTTGTTCATCCTTTTTTCTGCAAAATGGTTTCTTTAAAGAAGCCATCACACTTAGTCAGTCGTGTATGCTTTTACATAGAAGACATACTGAAAGAGGAGAGAGATGAGAAAGAAAGCAACTCTTTGGTATTACAATGTAATAACTACAGAAAGATAAATCATCATTAGACTGAACTACCATTATAATGAACAGATCTGATTGCCTGCTTATTATGCATTTTGTGTCTTCAAAATATATAGCTGGTTGTTTGGTAAAATAGTTTTGGAAAGGCTGGTAAGTGATGCTGTTTGCCTAGTAACTTTTCAGTCAATATTCAATCAATAAATGAGTGTTGGTGTGATAACTGATGTTTGTTTCTATTTTGAAAATGCAAGAAAGATTTTTCTGGTTAGGAGCATATTTCTTATAAAGATTAATATACATATATTCTCTCTCTCTAAACATGCTCTTGATCCCTAAGGTCAGCCAAAAGCAACCTCCAGCAAGTGCCATCAGTAAATCAACTCCACTTGGTGAAAACATATTATAAGTCATTCTTGGCCACTGCTCTTCAGTTTTTGAACACACTCCCTCAAGGGCAATCAGATTCTGATCCTGGACATCAGGTACAACTAACAACTGATTACTAGCAACATGGTAATACCTTTCTATTTGAGTAAATGTTGACGAAACAAAACTAGGGCAAGATGTTGTTTTGTGGGTCCCTGGTTTGATTTTGGTATTCTAGTTGCCCTTTTAAGTTGTTCTGTTCTCTTACTGTAGGCTGTCCTTAGTCTTTGGTAGGAAGGCAGGTATATATATTTAACAAATAAAGAAGAAATATATGTAAAGAATGTTTCTCTGCCTTTTTCATAATTTTCATCAAAAGCAGACTTTGGTGTCCAGCTTTGCAATTTGTTCCGCATTTGTTCAGTTTGGTATCTTAAAACGAACTCAGTTAGGCTCTTTTTTCTGACCTAGCTGAAAAATGTTAAATATCACATGTACTTTAAACCAGCCATTTTCAGAAATAAGACTAATTTTTTACTTTTCCTCCCCTATTACTTGCAGATATAAAGTGAACTGCTGTTCAAACCTCTTTAATTTCTCCACATACTCAGAGAATTTCATGTCGGGTAGGTCATTCAATTCATCCATTTTTCCACAGAGGATGTTTTCTTAGTTCATTTCGATCCCAGTATCATGCTGCATTCTATAATCACTCAGTGTCCTAGATGCTTGCAAGAGATTCTCTCCCTCCACTCCCATGTTGGGAGTCAAATGTATTTACATAAAGAGACCTTCATTACTCAATATCCAGACTCAGTGTCTGGGAAGCTCAGCACAGTCACAGTCTTCTGTACTACATCATGGGCTCACATTTTTCTTCTACTAAAAGAAGACTTGCCAGTTCTCAGAATAGATAGGCCATTTTCCATTCAAATATCATTGATACTTGGAAGAAAACTGCTAAAACTCTGGATCATAACTGTTGCCCTTTCTCTTGTCCATATTATCTAATAACTGTTGATTGCTTTTTTAAGTCCAGCAGTAGCACATTCTGCTAGGCACTTAACTTAGCATAGACGGGCCTTTGATTCTTTGATCAAATTAAATAAAACCTATGGGGAACATTTGTTCACACTTCACACAGCATAGCCTGTTACATCATCTACTATCACTACAGGCCTGTCAGTCTGACATCGGTTCTGGGAAAGATATTTGAGAAAATTCTCAAGTCCCACATCTGTGAGGGACCGGCAGGGGACTTTATGCTGAAGGGCAACCAGCACAGGTTTGTT
>JAGPOW010000229.1:14853534-14880964 GCA_030014935.1 Caiman crocodilus | reverse complement strand
GGGAAGTTGTTCTTGCTCCTACCTTGGGCATCTTTAAGAGTAGATTAGATAGGTACTTGGCTGGGGTCCTGTGACCCTGGCACTTGTTCCTGCCATCGGTGGGGGGGGGGTCAGACTAGATGGCCTTCTCTAGGCCTCTTCTGACCCTAGATACTATGATACTATGATAATAAAGATGTAGCTCTGAGGTCTCTGGCTGTTCTGGGAGAGCCAGGGAGGGGGGAAGGAGGGGTAAAGGAGACTCTTTCATACTTCAACTGATAGCAAAGTTTATTTTTGGTGCATAATTGCCATCATCTTTCTGCTAGATCTATATGAAGCAGGGGTCAAGTCTATATTATGAGCAAAGGTATCAATAAATTTAAGGCCAAATTTAAGTATAGGAAAGTAACATCTGAACTAAGTTTGCTGAAACATTTTGGACTTCTCTAAACAAATACATTCATAAAATGTCTGAATGTTCTGTGATACTTCTACTACAAAATGTTCTTACTTATATGGTAGCAAGCAGGTAGAAACATCAACTAAATCCGGCCCCGTATGCTGACATTTAGGTACTCAAATATTTACAGGGAGACTGCATCCCCAGAGACCTTTCAGTAAAATGAATAAAGGACAAACAGGATAAGAAAGGAAAACGAGGCATCAATAGCTTAGGTTGCCTAATGCCACATGGGAAGTAAATGTCAGGTTCAAGAACATGTAAGTTCATTATATATGACTGCTTTCTCTATGCTAAATTCAGTACTAAGTCCAGTACTAAATTAGTTCAGGATCATACCACAACCAATATAAACAGAACAAGATGCATAATACAGTAGCCAACTAATGACAGAGTCCTAGAGACTCAAAGCAGTTGATAATTTCTTGCACACAATGTGGCCAGATATTACACTTTTTCCAGTTTAGGTGGTCAGAAACCGGTCTGTACCCATAACAGAACAGAAGTTTAGAGCACATAGACTGGTTTAAAATGGTGGATCCCAGTCTAAGATACATCTGGACTGATGTGGTATCAGACTTAATTGGTCTAGGTTAGATGAGCAAATCAAACAAGGTAGGTCACTGACCAAAAGCATCCCAAGCAGGGAGCAGTACAGGCTGTAGTATGCCTAGCTCACACAGGGATTGGAGGTTTCTCAATGGGCTCTGGCACACCCTCGGGGTCCCCCATACCTCCCATAATCCAACGCAGTGCCACAGAGCCAGGCACAGCTGAGCACCCTTTCCCCAGTCAGGCATTCCTTTACAGGTCTTTGCTCTTGTATGGGAATTCAAAATGGCAATATTTTTGAAGAAGAAAAAGGTAACTGATTTCATGTAGGAGTTTTTATCCAAAAATAATACGTTTTATTGACTTTCCCCACAATGACCAGTCAAAATAGGAAACTCTGTTGGTTAACAATTAAATTTTGTATCTCTCCATTAAACCAAATTACTACAAGGTTCAGAGTATATCTAACTATTATATTTAGATCACCCTGAACAAGGTTAGTGAACGCTTGCACACATTCATGGTGAAGTATCAAGGTTGGGAAAATCCAGCTATTCTCCACAGCCCCAGGGCTATGCTTTTTGTGTCCCTGGCAAAGCAGATTGGGATAGTTTTACCCCTTCTCCCACAGACTGGGCAGCCCTCCTTGTGGAGTCATTACCCCTGCACCCCCCAGGCCTACTAGCTTTCTCTGAACCTGTCACCCCTCCTCCCCCGCATTTATTTGCCTCCAGTTGCTCGTACTTCCTTCCAGGAAGCAGAGAATGAACTAAGACACCTAAACCTGAGCTGGGTCCTATGAATTCTTGTTTTTATCCTCAATACTGTATTCTCTGTGTACCAAGAATTCCCTGCTTACTTTCTGTTTGGGCTCCTTGGGAACAACAGATTGGTGTAAAATTAGTGGACACTGTTAGTGGATACTAGGGAAGGAAAGGAAAGCCATTTGAAGGTCTTTATGTGCTGCAACTACTTCTGTCACCTTTTAGGATATGGGCAGGTTTCCAATTTTGGAGTGGTTAAATCTGCTTTGCTATTTTACCTGGGCCTCAAGGGACAATTTTTATCGTAGCTTAAATGGCAATGTAAGTAGAAGGCACACAAGCGTCCAGAGGGTTGGACAATAGACAAGATTCATTACTAGAGCCAGGGAGATGGGGAAAAGGCAATTCAAAAAGTTGTCAACTTTTTGTACTCTTCAGGAACACTGGGGGAAAAAAAACAGAATATGATTTTGTCAATGGCTGTGTGGGAAGATATAAAAAAATAGGATTTTTACCAACTCAATAAACTAGTATCTCAGTTTATAAAACAGATTTACAAGTAGATAAGATAAAAAATCAAAGTGGGCGGACAGCAAGGCACATATTGCTGAATGAAAATTCAATATTCATCCCTTCCCTGTTGCTGGTTTTGAAATTCAATGTAAAATTAATTGTTCTTAAAAATAAAACTTCATATTTGCTATCAGGAACATCAAGTGGGCATAAACACGAAGTAAGGAAAAGGAAAAGTAAGATTTTTGATAACTTTTACTCTTTTTATAATAAATCTTGGGTTTTACACTGAGCTCTGAAAGTAATCTTGGAATCATTGTCTCATGGATTGGTATTACTGTCTGTTCTCACAAGTGATAGAAGGGATGTCTGACCTTCCAAAATGACTGGGTCAATGATAGCAGTTTTGCAGTTAGGTCTAGCAATCATTCTCTAGATGGTCTTTTTTTACCAATGGATTTTCCTATTGAAAAAGGAAATTATAAACCATACATATTTCCATTTTTTGAGAGAGTTTAAAAAATCCTAGATATTAATAGTCTGTAATCAAATACCTTTTTTATCTTGCCCTGCTCCTTCTATCCTCCTATGTGTTATTCTCTCTCTCTTTCTCTCCCCCCACCTCCCTGTCCCTCCATTTTTGGTTTTCTCCTCTTTTTTGTTGTTTATAGTAATTCAAAATTACGGATGAACTGGGGAAGTTCCTAGCTTAAAAAAAGGGATTCTTGGGTGCTTGCCAGTAGGACAATACACCCTAAGCATTTTAAGAATCATATCATAAGAACAAACTACAGGCCTAGGTATTTGTTTTTCAAAGAGTAAGGGCAGAAAAAAGGCAATACAATCATTAGGCATCAATGCATCTAAATATCCAAAATGTTGTTCCACAATCCAAGAAGTCATGGTTATCAAGCTCTGAAGCCTGACTGATTCCCTGTCTGGTGGCAACAGATATTACGGTGGCATTTAGGTAAATACATGTTAGTCCTTTTCAAAGCACATGGAGCATATTGTATCCTGTACTTTTTAAACGTTTGTGCAGATACAATGGGACATAGAATTTTGTTTGATTAGTACCTTCACCTGCCATGCCAACTTCAATGTATTTTGCAAAAAGAAAACCAGACTGTGAAACCAAGAAAGGAAATGCATGTGCACAGTCACCAAGTTGCGCTTTCTCAGTCCAAATATTTGATTTGGTATGGCAAGCCCTCTGTTTTAATGTTTGAAATACACCCACTGAAATTATTTGCTCCAATTTTGATATCATTATGTTAGATGAAGCAGTTCATACTAAACCTGCATATATATTACTGAACTTTTTGATTTAGCTAAAGAGAGAAGTGACAGGTTGGATGTACATCTTTAAAATGTCACCTTGCAGAATTAGGAAATTAACGTAAGCTATTATCTCTTTCTAGTGCTAATGTTACTGAAGTAGGGTGAGATTTCCTGGAAAAGATTAAAATGTATTTTGTCAGTTTAATATGTTTTTATAATATAGCAGATATTTGGTGAATGCATTTGCCACATTCTTAGTTGTCAAGAATTGTGTGCATCATATTTTATCCCATTATAACTTATGATTTTTAAAACTGTACTTTCTTGTATAATACTTAATTACTGGTGATAGCATGGGAATTCTATTGCATGCTTAAACAAGAATGAATTTCAATTCAATTTTAAGTGACTTTATTTTAAATTTCATCAAAACTTTCTATTTTAGAGTAGATTAGTATTTTTGTGAGTTCTGTGGAAGGTAGAATTCTCACAGAATGATTATATACTTTATCCAGTGTGGGGCATAAGTTTCCAATTTTAGGTATGCAAATACAGATGTGAACAGAATCTTTTCTGTTATTTTACAGCCGTTATATAAAGCCACGGCCACCTTTAAATGCTTCTAGGAAAGAGGGGCATGTGATCAAGGCCCTGGATATAGGGCACATCCAGACATGTGCATATTTGTGTGCTGCTTTTTGCCCCAGGGCATTCCCCTGCACACATGCTCCAATGCATGCCAAATTGTCCCAGGTGGGGTAAGAGAGACTGCAGCCAGCACCTATGCTGGCCACAGCAGCCTTACTGGGGGTCTCCAGGGGCAGCAGCGGTACCAATCTGGCCTCACAGAGCCTGGTCAGCAGCCAGAGTGAGGCTCTGGATGGCCAGCCACTGTTTCTGGCAGCACACACTGCTGCTGCATGCACCAAGCTGCCTTTTTTTAAAATTTGATTTTTTTTTACACCAGGAAACCCCCCTCCACCCCACCCCATGTCAAATTTTGGCACTGTGCTGAAAATTAGCAGAGCAACAAATGGGTGTACATGGACTGCATGCAGTTTGTGGTGCCTCAAATATGCATGTTCATCTGGACAAGCCCATAAGGTGGGGTCAGTTCCTGGCTCTGCCACATATTTAATGAATGATCTTTGGTAGGTCATTTATTCTGTGCCTTCTGTATCTTCTATGTGAAATGAAGTATGTTAGGTTGAAAGTCAGAACAGCAGTATGCTGGCTTTGTTAAAAAAAGAAAACTATCGAAAATGAAACCAAGACCATCAAGGGGTCCTGAGTAGACATAACTGGGGAAAGAGCAGAGCAACCACTGGGGCTAGATAGAGGTCCAGACTAATTTGTAGAATAATAGAGAAGTAAGGCCAGGCAGGACCACAAAAGTCATCTAGTCCAACCTCCTGCCAGAGGCTGGATCATCCCTATCCAAACCATCCCATATAAATTAATTGTCAACTCTCCTAGCAAAACTACACAGTCAACCCAGACTCGGCCACATCTTCATTTGCCACAGGTAAAGCAATGTTGTTAGCAGATGTTCTTATTGTTGCAAAAGTTGTTAAAATACATTGAAGAGATTCCAGGAAAAGGGCCACCTCCCCACTACAGAGAAAAACAAAAGCTCTCTTCCCCCCCCCGCATCTCTACCAACCTTATCATGGGGTAAAATTCCTTCCTGACCCCAAATATGACAACAGCCTGACCCTGAACAGAGAGGCAAGACCCTCTATAGCCAGCAACCTCCAGGTTGATGTCCCCCTAGCCAGAAATCTCCATCAGGGAGTATTGACAAACCTCAGCCAAAATCCCCAGCCTTGACTGCAGTCAACACCCAAAGTCTCTGACGAGAATGTAGCTTCAAAAGGGGAAAATAAATTCCCTCCTGGCCATATGTGGCAACCAGCTAAGCCAAAAACATGGGAAATACCCATAGTAGGGCATAGACATAACTACCCCTTAACAATATCTTTCCAACCTCTTTTTGAACAACACCAATGATGGAGATTTATAAACTTCCCTACTCAGTCTATTCTACTGCCTCATTGTTTTGTGAAGACATTTTTCCTAATATAAACCTACTTCGGTGCAACTTCAAGTCATTTGTCCATATCCTACTTTCTGCAGTAAGACAGAAAAGATGTTTCCCTTCTTCTTTATGGCAGTCCTCAGGTATTTGAAGATTAATATTATGTCCTCTCTTAAGCATCTTTTTAGCAAGTTGAAGATGTGTATATTCTTCAATTTCTTCTTGTATGACTTAGAAGCCTTTTATTATTTTTGTCACCCATTCCTGGATCTTCTCTAACTTTCCATATGCTTTTTAAAATGTGGAGTTAAAAACATGAAAACAAGCTGCTTTTGGAACAATGTGTGCTTATCCACCTGGTAATTGGATGGAAATATCTACCATTCACAAATCTGAGGGCATCAGATGCTCATTAAGTATTGGAATATACACAAACAAACATGATCATAGACACTGCACACACTCCATAGAAATCTCTCTCCCTTTATACCACTAATTACAGATCCTAGAAAGGATACCAGAAGGGGTTAGCATATCTTTATTTTGTTTTGGTTTTGATTCTGTTTTGGGGGATTGACTATGTATATGATTTGGATAATTTATTTACCTGTCTCAGTGCCCTTGTGTTTAATGTGTGGATAAATATTTGAGATTTTATTAGTGTCTATGGTTTAATCCATTAGAGGCCGTAAAGGATTTCTAAGTCATCAGACAGAAGTACAAAATATAATTAACCCCCCCAATAAATGATTTAATCAAATTTCACTTTCCATTTTCTGAATTGATTTCTTAAATGTGATATGTTTATGTAAATAAGATATTAGAATAAGAACATTCTGGATGGTAACTTTCTGTAATTTTAATAAGGAAATTAAACCCCATTTTCTGTTTTTTTCTGAATATCTGACAGTTTTAAGTCCATATGTCAAACAGAATTATAAGGTTAAAGAGATCTCGAGGGTCAGCTAAGCCAAACTCCTAGGCAGATGAAGAAAACCTATATAGTTGGGTGGATAATGATGCAAAGAAACTCAAAAGTAAGAATAGTATCCATTGTCTATACAGAATGGATAAATAAAATGTAGGGGATTTACAGAAAGAAGAAAAGAAAAGAAAAAAGGGTACAAGAACTTAAGTTTTCCTTTCCCCCATACAAGAGTAGTATACTGTCTAGAACAGACAACTGCAAATCCTGGTAGATTTGTGTTAATACATTTTGATTGATATGGACAGTTCATTTCCTTTAGTTATTGCTTTCTAACTCTCACAGCACATTCTGTTGGCAGAATATATTCCTTAGAGGCTGAGAATATTGTGAAGAAAACAGACACTTGACAAGAAAGAGATGCTGCAGCTGAGGCTACAAAAATATCTAATAGTAATGCCAGCTGCTGTATCAATCATTCACATGTATATGTAACAGAGTCTGGTGCTGCACAAGAGTCTCCTAACTTCCTGTTGGGTCCTGAGCAGGCAGAGGTGGAGGTAGGAGGGAGGCAACAATGCTGCACTGTGTCAGAATATGTCATTTATTCCATCAAGCAGTTGCTAAACAGCTTGGAAACTAAAAGCCTTTCCTTATATTCAAAATTTGAGTGGACTTACCAAAGACAGTATCTTGAGAATTGTTTATTTTTTTAAAGTAACAGTCTGTAAAATATCTGCCTCAAAAAAAGAACCAATGTCCAGATCCACAAATCTCAAAAGGTACTCAACTTGAAAGCAATGGGTGTTATTAATCTAGATTCACTTTACAATACTGACAAATGTAAGGTTCTCTACCTTGGAGAAAAAAATCTGCATCATGCTTATAGGCTTGACAGTACTACACTCACTAGCACCAAGGCCAAAAGAAACTTGGGGGTCATGGTTGACTGCAAGATGAACATGAGCCACCAATACAATGCTGCAACTGGTAAAGCAAACCAAACTCTGGTTTGCATCCATAGATGCTTCTCAGGTGAATCTCAGGATGTCATCCTCCTGCTGTACTCAGCCTTGGTAAGGCCACAGATGGAGTACTGCATCCAGTTCTGGGCTCCACAATTCAAGAAGGATGTCAAGAAGCTTGAGAGAGTCCAGAAGAGATCCATATACATGATCAGGGGACAAGAGAACAGGCCTTATGAAGAGAGGCTGAGAGCCATGGAGCTCTTCAGCCTGGAAAAGTGGAGGCTCAGGGGGGGCCTGGTGGCAGCCTATAAGTACATCAGAGGTGTGCATCAGGACCTGAGGGAAAGCCTGTTCACCAAAGTGCCCCAAGGGATGAGAAGGACCAACAGTCCTCAATTCCTCCACGACCGTTTCATGGAAGAACTTTACTGTCCGAGCCCCCAAGGCCTGGAATAGGCTTCCTCTAGAGGTGGTGCAAGTACCTACTCTGCACTCCTTTAAGAAGCGTTTGGGCAGTTATCTTGCTGAGATCCTTTGACACTAGCGACTCCCTGCTTCTGAGGCGGGGGCTGGATTTGATGATCTCCCAAGGTCCCTTCCAGCCCTGATGTCTATGAAATCTATGAAATCTAAATAACAAGTACTTCTGGACTTGACTGATTTATATGTATATAATTGTGCAAAGCATTGTTGTAATGGTAGTAAGGATTAATATCCAATATAACACATGGGTATATGATGGTAGAGAACACAGTGCAACTCAGTAGTAGAACTCAAGTTAGAATTTAGGAATTTTCACTTATTCCTCTGCTCTAAATAAGAGACCATACTCCTTGCTCATATTCAAGCAGCACCTGTGTACATGAACAGCATATGTATACAGTACCATAAGAAGATACAGTGTAAATCATACATACATATTAAAATGTCAGGTATTAATATCTTTAGATATTACTACAAATTACATACACAATAACTAAACTGTCCAGTGTTCATAGTTTGGCTTGATTCATAAAGCCGGGAATGCTGTGACCATAAGAACATATTTACTGTGAAATCATTTTTTGTCAGAGACAATGTTGCTATTGGGTCTGATCAAAAGCCTCTGGAAGTTATTTGGAATTTTTCCAGCAACTTCAGTGAAACTTGGATCATTCTGTAGAAGTATTTGTACATGCAATGTATCCGAAAAAAGAAACTGTAACAAAGTGAAACTTTCACTCAGAATTTAAATAGAATTTCCTATATCAGAGATCAGAACAAGTAGGTATCTCTGTATTCTTTTAAAATAATCTTAATACTAAGCAGATCTCAAAAATATGGGCAGAAATCTAGGGGAAAATATGTAACAACTGCATTTACAGGGCCTTCTCAAGGAAATTATTTCCTTTCAACCCTTTATTGTTTTCCAGCTGCATCAGAAAATGGAAAGTATTGGACTGAGACAGAGGGTGACCAGTCCTACAGATAATGGTTACATTTTTTTTTTATCTACAAGCTTCCAAAATGTCATTTTTATAAATGCCTTGGGGTAGAAGGCTCTGACTTTGGTGGGGAACTAAGGGTCCCTCTAGACATGCAGATAAGGTGAGATGAAATCTGATGCACAATCCACACAAAGACATCTTCTGCCATTCGACATGTGCATGGCAGGAGGCGTTATTGTGGTACCCAGAATCAGATCCAATCACAACTTATTGCCAGTATGGGGGAAGCCCAGGTTCATGATCTTGGACTCCCCCTGCAGCTTCACTGACAGGGCTTGCAGCAGAGGAAGCCTGTGGAATGGTGTCTCTGCTTAGAGACTTCTCAGCTCTAACGGTGTGATAAGAACAAGCCAAAAAGTTATTTCACACTTTCTGAGGAATAACTTTGTGTCCTATTCCTTGTTTTATCACATCATTAATTGATCAAACAAATGTGTGCCTGGGTGTGTACATGAGGTGTGATTAACTGGTTAATCATGTTTTAATTGTAACATGTAGATGGGGACTGAGTTATCCAAAAGAAAACCCACAAAAAGTATGAGCTATACTCCAGGGTAACATAACAATAAATAACCCAGAGACTTCTGCTTGGCATCATTTATATGTTGGCCTTGTTAAATAATGAGACTCAGATTCAAATGGTGAAGTAAAAGAATAATGCCTGTTGAAAAACAGTTTGTTATAGTTCTGGACAGAGATATAAAATGGAGTAGAGAAGCAGTACTGAGTTCTATTCCTGAACAAGAGATGATATTAAGAGTGAAAAAGTAGGAGAGGTTGCAAGATTACTCCAAATTCATGGCTTAAATATCTGTGTTAGATATCAGGGGGGTTGTCATGTCAGGAAGATAAATTTCTCCCAGGGAGAGGAATTCACAGGAAGCCTTTTGAAAAGAAATGTTCTTGTAAGTAAATTGTAGAGCTACTACCGAATTCAAGGCTAAGAGGTCAGTACAACCCGGGTCCAACCATTAGCAGGTAATAAAACCATAATAAAAGCAGCTTTTCACTGCCACTCACTCTTTAGTTATAGACACCCCTAGAAGTCCCTGCCATTCAAAGAAAATGATTATAGAGAGATGGTATTGTCTTTGTAGTTAAAGCTGCAAACAAGAATCTGTTATAACTGAGTGCTATTTTTAGTCCAAATTGTGACTTTTACTCTTATTTATAGCTTGACCTAACTATTACCAACTTTACTAAAAACACTATGGAGAATTTCCCTTACAGGTTTAAGGAGAACAAGACAATCTATTTCTGGATTACAAGTCATTTCAACTTACTTTGTTCAAAAATTGTGTTGCGTATAAGCTTTGAGTTTTTAGCACCAGGTTGCTTCACCTACTTAAATTGGTTTATCCATTGCTAAACACAGTTTGCAAAAATCATGGATTCTATAGTCCATAAATGCATCACCTCAGAAAGTACAGTCAACAGTCAAGCAGGCTGGGAGATTTTGCTTAAAAATAATAAAAAGAAGCCTCAAATGAATATACAATGATAGAAAAGTTAAGACTTTAAAAAAGACCTCTCTCTCCCATCCCCATGAAACAATTAAATGATGATTTCAAGCATGTGGCATGGAATTAGTATGAAAATGCTTAATAAACAAAGAAGGGTTATCATTGATGGTTTCCTGAAGAGTTTCTGTTTGTGCTATAGCATTATAAAAGTGTAGGTTTAGGTCTGAGAGTTTGGGTGCTTTAAATAGCAGGTATGATATCATTTTGCTCTTTTGAATGGCTTTGGTTGCTTGAAGTTTCAAAACTTTGTACAGAACCACATGTCTTTTCTAAAGAAAGTATTTATAGACCTCATTGTTTTCTCTTTGCCATGCTGCCTAACCAAGTGGAATTATCCTGGATAGGCTCTAAATAGGTTTCAACATTACTTCAGAATGCTATTCCACTGAAGTTTATCCAGAGCTTTTAAAAGTTAATAATACAAATGGGTTAAATCAAACATCATTATGTATAAAGATCACTAATAGACAGACTAACCATCTGAGGGGCATTTGTAAATAGTTGCAGAGGTGTTGTAAGGAACCTGAAATGAAGCAATTTCAGTTCTTGCCCCTTTCATCAGGTTCAGCTGTTTAACTCCAAATGAATATAGCCCTTTAAGTGAATTGGTCATTACAGGTAATGCCTTTCCTGCACCTCTCTATTGTATCTGTACTGTATTGTCTATTTACAATTACTTTCTTAAGCTATAAAGTAGAAGCATTGCCAGCTGACTAACCACGAAGGCACTGAGTCTTTACACCCTCACAATTAAGACAGAGTTTCTCCTTAATGATTAAGGGCCTTATTATACAGTAATATTGGACAGCTTCAGGAGCCCTTAACCCTTGGATTGTCTGTGCATTAACACCTTAAAGTGGTTTTAAGCACTCTAATGCAGCTTAAATTTACATAACTCCAGGGCAAGATTATTTGTGATCCTCACAACCTAGCACTTGGTCCATTAAGGTGTGGCCACTCCCTACAGATGTGCTGCCCAGTATCCCAGGATCTCTCTCCCCAGCTCCCAACCCCAGAGCAGGGAGAAAAGCCTATCTTGGCTAACCAGACAGTTAGTGGCAACTCACAGCTACAGCTCCTAATCCTGCCTTTGCTCACAAGGTCTCTAGTGGCAAGTCACAGCTGTGCAGATGGGTACAGTCAGAGGTTTCTAGACTAAGGGTGCGACTGATCCAAACTCCAACCTAGCAATAACACTGATTTGCCATTTTTGTAGTTCGCAGTGTAAGGTATCAGAAGGTCTGAAGATATGGGGACTATTGCAAAACTCAGTCCAAGTGCAAAGAAAAGTTCACCAACAACCTTTTCTGCAATGAATTTCCAAAGCCAGTATTAATCTGATTCTAGTTTTCTATATTTTTAGAAGTATCCTAAATATTTTATAAAGCCTTTTAACTTTCTTTTTCTAGCACTTGCTGGAAAGTATATACATTCTCATAACTTATACTCACTAGTGCAAATTCCTTGTTGAGAATCATCTGCTCCACTAGTGAAGACTCGTTATGGAACAGATGAGGCTGCATGTGACTCCACATATGGGGAAACCACCAGAATTCATCCACAGATCTCAATAACAGGTCATCACCTTCATCTTCCTCTTCTGTTCCTGAAAAATAAGAATGATACAGGTGTTACATGCTGAAAGGAGAAATTAAGTGCATGTTTTAAAACATTCAGTTAGGCACTCTTCAAACCTAATGCCTAATGGATTTCTATTACACTTATAAAAATAGATTACATAATGTGAAGGCAAGGACAATCTGAAGTATTGTGATTGGTATTTTTCTCTCACTTTCTTTGCATTAAACTAATTAGTAATAACAATAATTGAATTTCAGGGACTGACTGGAAGAGGGTTCATGGCTTAGGAGTGCCCAAAGCAACTGAGTATGTTTTTGTCTTGTTTGGCCTTCAAGGTGCATTAATAGTTGCCCATGAGAGAAGATTATAGATGCATTACTCTTTCTTGTGCTTGATAGTTAACAGTTATTATAGCACTAATGTTTATTTTCTAAGCCAGTGTATCTATAGAGACAACAGCATGAACCAAATATTTAAATTTTCTGAAAATTCAAATTTACTGGCCCCAAAACTGGTTACTAATGTCCTCTTCATTTAACAATTTCATCAAATGAAAACCTGATGGTAATGTTGAACATGCAAACTAACTAAGCACTGAAATCAAGCTGTAGTGAGCAGGGTTTTAAAAGTGTATCCTCCAATAACAAATGCAGAGCAGAGTTTTTGTAGTTTGCTCACCTTATTTTTCAGAATTTAAAGTTTAACTTTTAAAACAAGGGTTACTTGCTAATGTTTGAGATGACTGTTATGTTGTAATTCAGGCAGGAACAAGCACATCTGGTTATAAAAAAGATGTTTTTTCAGTTAAGAACTGATGCAGTGCTCCTTTCTGGAGTTTGTAGACAGTGTCTTGCATAGATGCAGACCCTGTTAAAGAGTACTAGAGATCTCTGACTGTTCAGTAGCTTGTTACTACTGCACAATAGCATCACATGACAGGAAGCATGATGTGATACTACTGCACAGTAGTAACAAGCTACTGTGCAGTCAGCATCACACAAAAGTAATTTGGTGTTGCTACTGCACAGTAACTCTGGGGCAGTAGTATGCATCTCACATAGATGTGGCCAGGCAGTGGCAAGATTATATTTTACTAACTTCATCTTCCAAAACTGCAGTCAATTTACTGGCAGCCTTCCTTTTAGTTCTTTTACCATTTAAAACATATCTTTATTATCAAAATACAGTGTTAATATCACATGCATACATTTATTTTTACATAGATGTCAATACAGCCAACTTTACCAAGACTCAGGCACTAGTTACATCATGGTATGTTAGGAACACATGAAAATAAGTATTCAGTGGATGTATTTCTGTGCTTTACTTTTGTATTTCAGTGTTGCACTATTCTGAAAAAGTCTTCCATATAATGAAAGTTTTACTGGGTTCATCTACATGTGTGCTTTACTTTGGAGTAGACTAATTAGGTCTGTAGTAAATGGCACATATGCTGGTATCAAGCTGTAGTACACTAATCAAATCCACCATAGGGTAGTACTGTTTGGGACAGTACTATCTTACAGCAGAGTAGTTTACTGAGACAAAACACATGTGTAGATGTTGACAATGGGCATACATTGTGCCTGGTCAGTCCAGCCAGAGGGGCACCTACTCTGCCTTGATCAAATTGCTGCTGCCCTGTGTGCATGTGTGGATGCTGCACCTGGGAGCAGTTAACTCTGGCTCAGATGGCTCTGGAGTTTGTTGAACTACATTCATTGCACATGTAGTTGCACTCACTGGGCATGTCTAGATGAGTGCATGTTTGTTTCCCAGGGGACAAGTAGCAGCAGCACACCTTATGCCATTACTACTTACCCCAGAGAATGCCTGTGCCATGTGCGCTGTGGTCCACAGCAGATTACCCTGGGTAGGGTAAAGGAGTCTGGGGCCAACAATTGTGCTGGCCCAAGCAGCCTTACCTGGAGCCCTGGGGACCTGCCAGGGCTACAACCATGGCAGGAAGCCTGCCTGGCAACTGGAGTGTGACTCCAGAAAGCCAGGCTCTGGTTTTAGGTTGTGTGCACTGACACCATATATGCAGCCCCACTTTTTTTCAGGGTGGGTTTTTTGGTCCCCAGGATCTCCAAGTGTCAACCCCACCCCACACACATACTACAGGGTAGCACCATGGGGAACACCTGCATGTGCAGTGTGTAGTTCTGTGGATGGGTCTGTGGTGCCACATACTGCATATCTGTGCTCATCTGAAAGTGGCCACTATCTCTTTCTTTTATGAAGTTTCACTTACAATTTACAGTACAAGTAGTGAACGCACTAATATGTTCTATCATAATTCCTTTTGTTGACAACAGTTTTTCTTAAGATAGAATATATTCTAATTTTTTTTATTTCAGAGGAATTGGCTGATCAAAAGAAGAAATCAGTGTTTGCTTTTTCGGTGAGTTCTGCTTGTTGGCATGAAAAAATTCTTTATATACTGGCTAGTAATGATCACAGTTCTGTTTGTGTGTGTTTTCTGAAGGTATTTAGGGTTGTCAGTTGTAGCCATGGTGTTCTAAGGACATAGGCAGATGAGGTCCATTGGGTAGATGTGCTATCTTTTATTCAAACAACGAAATAGTTGAAAAAAATGTTCTTTGCGAGCTTGTGGGAAAAACGCTCTTCTTCAGGCATAGGAAAAGTCTGTTGTTGTTTTGTGTGCTTTCCTGGGTAGAATAGAAGCCAATATGCAAAATTCAGATCTGTGAAAATGCAAATACATGGCACCACGGTTCAGAGGCGTAGGAGACAATAGGTGTGAGACACATAGGTTGCGAGGGTGAGGGGTGGGGGAACTCATATAGAATGTGGCTGGTAAAATGTAGCCAGGTTATCTGAGGTTTTCAGATGTCAGGCAGGTTATAAGGTGCCATAAATCCAATGTCTATATTTAGTCCACAATTTTTTGTATCCAGTAGATTTATGAAGTGACATTTGTAGGCTCATCTATGAATGATGTTTTGTAAATATCATTTGAGGATTAGATGAAAGAGATTGGAGAAAGAGTGGTTGTCTTGTGAGAAGTGTGTGCCCACAGGTAACTGGGTATTTTTGTCTTTGATGGATGTTTGGTGTGCATTCATTCCAGGACACAGTTGTTGTTTTGTTTTCCTACATATTTTCCATCAGGTCATTTGGTGCATTGGATGAGATATTCTGGAGGTGCAAGTGTAAGATCCAGGAATGGTGATGGCTCTGTTGTGGGGTGTGATAATTGTAGGAGTGGTGTAGATATGTTGGCAGGTTTTACATTTTTTGTCTGGATCCATTCAGTGAGCTTTGGGCTATAGGAAGTTTGCTTCTGGTGATGAGTTTGGTGAAGTTTGATGCTTGTTTAAAGGCTAAGATCTCCTTGTGAATTGGGTCTTCTTCTAGTATGGGTTGCAATAGTGTAAGGATTTTCTATGTAAGTTCCAGGGAAGGGTGGTACGTCAAAGCTAATAGTGTGCAATTCACAAGAATTTTCTTTTTGTACAGCAGCAATTCCTTATGTTATATCCAGGTGGCTCTTTCAAGAGTAGAATCTATTTCTCTATTAGCAGCAGGCATGCAAATATTAGTCAAATATAAATATTAAAAATAGAAAAAATTTGTAAAACAGTTTCTATTATAAAATAACTTTAGGTACAAATTTTCCAAGTGTTGTCTTTTGAGGTCTTGTTTTGTAAAAATTGAATAAAATATTTTTTTAAAACTGTAATAAAGGGTCGGTGATTCTCTGTTCATTAAACAGAAGTTATTTTAATTTAGTAAAGTAATAAGTAGAGTGATTTGAAATGTTTCCATTTACTTTTTATATGGCATTTTTCTTATAAAAACATTTAAAAGAGTTCTTTATGGCAAACCAAGAAGTCTTTGACTTTAATGTTTTAATTTTAAAAGAACATTTGAGGACTTTATTCTAGATGAATTCAACACACATTTTTTTCATTAAGTATATAGGTATGCATTTGAGAAGAGAAGTATATGACATACGTTAACAACAAAGTACATTTTTCAAAGCTTGTTTAAATATTCATAAATATTCCAACTGCTAAGAGATTTTCTTCAAACATACTCTGTTTAAGAAGACCATTTCCATTTTTCAACCTAAAGCTAAATGTAAATTAAATATAGTTTTAAAGTTATGAACAATCACTTTGGCAATTCCTGGCAACTCATTCACTCATATAAAAGTATAGTCATTTTAAAGGAAATATGTATGCAGCATGTATCACTAACAGACACTAGTCAGATATTGGAACAAGTACACCACAAGTGCATGATTGCCACTGATGTAGAAAGGCATCCTTTTTTCTATTAGTGAAAGTGGTAGCCAGCATGAAGTGAATAAGCAGTATGGTTTGTATCTAAGCATCCTAATTGCTTGTAGGCACCTGAATGTATCCTAATTGCTTGTAGGCACCTGAATGTAGCACAAATGTCAGTCTTTTGATTAAATGTGTAATTATTTAATCTGCGAGCAGATTCACAGGCTTCTCTTCCTCTTGAAGTTTTAAAGCGATCAGAGTTTTGGAAGGGAATATAAAATTGTGCATTAAGGAAAAGTCGATAAGGCACAGCAGCTCCAGTGTCCTAATAAAACATGTCGAGCTTCTAACAGTAAAAGCCTCTTTGGGAAAACAAGCCACATTTGCAGTAATTAAAGAACACCCTTTCGTGGTTTATTTATAGTGAGTCAATAAAGTATATGTTTGCATGGAGAATACTTTGCAATGTTTCTACTCAGCTGATATGACAAAACAACAAAATTAGCCCATAGAGATAGATCTCACTTTTGAACAGTGATGCATCACCAAGTACAGATTCCAGCAGATCTTTTAATGAGTGCAATGACATGCTCCTACTTATTAGGCAGCTCTATGCTATTTTTGCAAGCCTTATTACACTCTGAAGAGGAAGAATGAACACACAGACAAACACTCTCTCGCCCAGAAAAACAGTCTCAAATACAATACTGAAATAAACTCGGAAGAGAAAACTTGAAGATTAGATATAACCAATCTATTCATATAGTGAACTCTAGTGGGATAATCAGGATTAACAAAAATAATTATATCAAATTGGTAGGACAGGATAGTATTTTGCTACTGCAGACCAATCCATAATCATTGCTCATGCATTACTCATTCAGTAATAGTATTTAACATAAATGCTTTCTCCTATTTTACTCTGTCTAAGCTGGGCAAACTGTATCTCTGACGCATCTGATGCAAGTTCTATGGTATGGCTGCCCATAATAAAGCAGCACCCTGCATTTAATGTCTCATAGCTATGGGCTACATTTGTGTCGCTGCATTATATGAAGGATCTTTCACCCTTGGCAAGAAATGATTATAAGGACAGGTAAAGATGAAATGGGCAAAATAATAAAGCTCTTACCCCGTCTTTCTTGCGGGTCTATACACTGACTTCACTGAGAGTTTTTTGGATTAAAAACTACAAAGAATTAGCTCATGTTCATGAACATTAGTAATATCAATGGCTCCTTCAAAATCTTTTTAATTCCTGTCTCTCCTTCAGCTTTCTCTGAAAATTAGTTTTGCATTGGTTCTATATTCCCAGGTCTTCCACAGACGTCTTGACCTTCAGGAAGTCATTTCATTTGCTTCTCTCGCACAAATTTTGTCTTGCCTATTTAGTCTGTAAGGGCTTTAGGACAATACAGAGCAATGGGGCTGTGATCTCACCTGGAGTCCTTGGATACTGCTGTAACACACTGAATAATAAATATAGGCCTCCATCATTATGCTCACTTTTAATTTACTTATCACCCTCCTTTCCATTGCACTCATCTGTTTCCTTTTTAACACACACAGATACTAGTCCCTAGCTTTTCAAGTTTTTCCCTTCATTCTATTCCTGATCTAGTGCTATCAACCAATCAACTAGCTCATCTTCCTCATGGGCTTTTGTAGCCATCAACCTATTCCATCAACTGCTATGAATAGACTACCTCTGTATCTTCCCTAGTACAATCTTAACACTAGACCCCATTGGAGCACAGTTTATTTGGCTGGTAATTTCAGATTCCAGATGTGGTACTGAAAAGAAGAAAAAAACTGCTCATTTTAAAAGACTGAATGAGTGGCTTGTGGACCATACCCGCATTGGTTATCATCTAAGTGGAAGTGGGAGAAGGATGAAGAAGCTAGGAAGTCTGAATGGAAGAAATGTCTATGAAATCTATGAACAGGATGGAACAAGAGGTAAAGTAGAAGGCTCAAGTATTCAGGAAGAGAGAGAGAGGGGAAGTAGAGAGGACAATGAGGGAAGAAAATGGGAGGGACAGAAAGGAGGACACAGAAAAGGAATCAGAAAAATACCTGGAAACAGGCAATGTTAAACTTCCAGAGAAGTGCATGGTAGATGGGTGGAATCCATTAGTTACTTAAGAGTTCATAAGGAATATAATTCTCTTTTAATGTAATTTAAATTATGTTTAACCTAGACTTTTTTTCTGTTGGCCTAACAACGCTCTTATTAAAAAATATTCTACATTTGTCAATTTTCTCTTAATAATATTAGTATAAAGCTCCTTTTAGACGAAAGATGATTGAAGATGTTTCTCAAATTAATATATATTTGCTTCTTTGGAGGTCATGAAGCTCCATTTTCATTTTCCTTCTTTTCACCATATCTTGGCTGTTGCAAAAAAAAGTCTAGTGTGATGCTCATCCTGTTTTATCTGGCTAAATTCCAAGGTTATTGTCAGGTAATTTGCTTTTCTTATGACTCTGTGACTGACAGAATGCTCTTCAGAAAATGCTAAAGACAATGCATACTTAAGGACCATACTGAATTGAATTAGTATGTCCCCTACTGCCTCACTGAACTATAGATTGGTCAGAAGGTGCCTAAAATGGTGATGTACAGATTTCCCCATTATGCCATTAAGCCAGTGCATTATTAATATGGCCAAAAAAGACCTAGGCTTAAAAATTCTACCACCTATTTAATTGTAGCTGCCTGAGAGCACAAAGTTCCTTCTTACCTGTGTGGTAAAATTTTCCTGAAAATCCAAGGTTGAAGGTAAAATTTGCAACCTGAGTGCGCAGTAAATTTTGAGTCTCTAGTAATGCCTGAAATAAACAAGAAATTAACATGCATTTAGAAAAATAAATATAAAATTTAGGACTGCCTCATTTTAAAATTTGTGTACCACTAAGGAGACATAAAATTCAGGTCCTCAAGAAACATGCTCCACATCTTGTTGTTTGGCTCATTCTTCTATCAGTTTGTTATTTTGTATAAATGTTTGTATTTAAGAAGTTAATGGACTAGTAGCACTGGCAAAAGTACCGGGCTATCAAGTTTGTGATGGCTTTGTGATATGGAGAAAAACAAATAGGACTTTTCATGATCTATGCCAGGATGTAAACCCAGTTCTTATATAATATAATTCTTATATTAGCCTGTGAAGATTTAATTGATTCAGCTTTTTGACTGTCTATACTTAGCTATACGGCATGTGTAGACAAAACAGGGGCCTAAATTGAAGTGATGGGTTTTGAAAAACATTGCTTCTGTTTAGGATGAAGTAAACCCCTGTGTTATGTACACCTGTGTCTTACCTGCCTCTTTGGTGGTGGGGAGAGGAGAGTGAACTGCCGGCGGGTGCAGTCATCCCTAGGCTGCATTGGGTGGGGCTTGTGCTTCCTTCTTTGACAGTGGTGCCCCCCCACCAGGTGGCATCTACCTGCAGGCACCCAGCTCAGGCAGTCCCAGGGGGCCCCACAGCCATGGTGGGAAGGACCAGGTCCCCACACAGCTCAAGCAGGCAGGCAGGCTCTGGGCGGGGGGGAAATCAGACACGTCAATTTTTTTTGTTTGTTTGTTTTGGTGGAGCCTGCCTTCCTGGGCTGCTGCCAGGCTGCCTTCACAGCCCCTGAGCTGCATGGAGCCCAGTGCTTTGCTTTGTGGCTGTAGGGTAACAAACTAAAACACCATGGAGGTGTTTTAGTTTGCTGTGCCTCAAAGTCATTTAAGGTGCATTAGGCGGCTGAGTATGCTATGGTGGCTGGAATAAATGCTTGATATGCTGCTGATGCATGCAAACACCAACACCATTAAACAGTGCAAAAGCATTTAACCCACTTTAAAGTGTTGTGAATACATGTCCTGTGTTTCTTCTACACACACCCATAGGCTTACTTGCCATCCAGGACATGAGAGACTTTTGAGGGTTTTTTTTCCCCATAAAACCTTTATTAACTTTATGACAAGTGGAACAAATTTAGTCACAGTGAAAATGAGCAGGAGTCCTTCAAACTCAGTGGGAGTAGTGTCTTTTTCCCTACTAAACCTGTGATTATTTTTTTCTCATGGAAAAGAAATGCCTGTCAGAATGCACTAAAGACAAAAGGACACAATTTATGCAAGAAATAAGTTATGCCTTAGTTACCTAACCTGTCTGCCTCATCAGGGAATCTCAGATCAATTCAGTGTGGACCAGTTGTAAGAGGTGAGACTTCAGTCTCTATCCATTTTCAGTCTTTGACCTCACTGATTAAAATAGCCAATTAGTGCTTCAATGTTATATTTTTACTATGTGGGCATCTCTTCACACAGGATGAGTTTGAGATCACCTTCAATATCTAACTTTAGCAATAATACAGACACATATGGCATATTGCATCTAGCCCAGGCCAGTTTTTAACTGGTGGAAAACACCATTTGTCAGAAATTGTCTGAGCTCCTATCATGCTGATCTTAAGAAACTGCCCCAAGTACACACCAACGTTTCTCACGATCAGATATAGCTATGGATGTCCAAATATTGATGTTGTTTCAATGTTCAAGAAATATGTGAAGGTGCTAGACAAACCAATTTTAACTAAACCCTCTCTTCATTTGAACAGATTAAATTTAGGCACAGGCCTGAGGGCACTAATAATTAAATTAAACACTTACAAGAAACTGGTATCTCTCTTGCTTAGCTCAGAAGTCTTATTTTTGGAAACACTGCTGACCATACACTATTATATATATTTCAAAACAATAAGTGTGTAAGTACAAGTAACATTATGAAGATTCAGCTCTGAAAAGGTATCTTCTATAAATATATGTCATTTGGAACAAAGTCTGTAAAGAAATCCAGCTTAGAAGAGTGTCAGCAAGTTTTCATTTTTCTTTATTTTTCTTAATAGAAACATCATACCATTTTAAGGACAGAGGTAATAAGAATCAGTCTGTAAAAAGAAAAAAAAAGCAACCAAAAAATAAAAAAAAACTACACAAAAAATAAACAGTTAACAAGAAAATACATTTGTAATAGAAAGGAATAAGTAAAACCTAATTAAAATAAAGTATGAGCCTTAGCACTGTGCCCCAAGAATATTAAAACAGAAGTATTACCTCTAATCTGTTACTGTCCTTTTAGTATGTAGATGTTTTTACTTTTGTGACCATCCCATGCATTTTGTACATAAGCACTGGATCTATATGTAACAGTAACGTATTATTTTATGAGAGCAAAAATAGAGAACTAGCAGAGTTATGCAACAACTGTGTTCATGGCTACTAAACATTAAAAAAACCAAACCAAGACAGTAAGCAGCAGTCTTAGCCTCAGAAATATTCAGATATAAATGGACAATGGTGTCCTGAAGTCATCAGGTTAGGATTTGGTGCATTATATTAAAAAATGTAATACTTCACTTCTTTATATATAGTATATATAGTACCTTTTGCATTTCAGACCAGTGGGCTGAACAAAATCAGTTCAATGTTCCTTTGAAAAAGAAGCACCTTAATGTATTATTACTATTTAAAGCATGGTATAGCAAGATATGTGAAACACAATTCTCATTTTATCTTTTTTTTTTCTTTCCAAGTTCCCTTGTTATATTATGCCTTTAGTCCATAAGATCACCTTTAAAAAAGCAAGAGAGGAAGAAACACCCCATTCCAATAAGGTCTCATTAAAAGAGCAGAACAAGGATTAAGATGTAAATCTTACAACCTACAATATGTAATGCAGCATTTCTGTCTAAAGGGCAAATCTATCACTCACACTGATTTTGGCAAGTACTGAAGATTATTTCTCTGTGATTTCAGTTTAAAGCATAATTCATTAATTATACTACTTTATTTTGTTTTCACCAGCTTCCTGCATTTTAGCATTAGGGAGATACTGTCAGGTAAGAGAGTCTATATTGTTGACCCATTAGTATATTTTTTGTAGATGTGGGTGCAGATTCTCACTTTCTGCCTCCAAACTACAGCCTCCTCTAACTGATCATTCTCTCTATTTTACTTGTTTTTACCTGGAGTTGGTCCCTTATTGGCTGCCTGGGCTGCCTGAGTGCCTGCTAGGTCCTACTATTCCTTAGGGTTCTTGTCTAGCCTTTACTTTGTGTGAAGCCTATAAATCTATCCCAACCCTGTTGTGTGAATTATTGATCCCTTTCCTTATTTGTAATCATTACTTACTCTGCCAAAAAAAAACTTACTGACTCCAACTGCCTTCAGCAATATTTTCACGTGATAAATAATGAGGGCCTCTGTTGTGCCTGGTAGGCACAGCCCCTAATAATAGATAGTATAGAACTGCACCACACCATGAGAATTTTAATGTCTTCTGGGTTTGCCTAGCTTGGCTTCATGCCTGTTCTTTTAAAGACTACAGCCTTAGAAATATATGCTTCGGTAGCCAGCAATGCTGTCTGGATGGAGACACAATCCAGCATCCCCTTACATCATTATATGATTTCAAGGGACAAAGGATAGAGTAAACGTTGCATTCTGTGATAGCAGGGATTGTCAATCTCAGGTCCTTACAAAAGCTTCACAAAAAGGAGGCTCCCTCCTAATCCACTGCCTGTCCACATATGAACAAGGAAGTATCTGACCGTATAAAATCAGGCTGTCTTATTTCCATTCCACTCTCACCTGCTTCCAAGTGGTTTTGGTTTCTGTCTCTGTTCTGCCCCCCCCCCCCCCCCATCAGAAATTCAACATTTAAGTGTTAACAACACATGGTAACTAGCATTCCCAGAACACTGTAAAAAAAATCAATAACTAAAACAACTAGAGCCATCCAAAGTAATTAAAGAGGCTTTACACCTAACCCAAAGGTCCGCATGGATCAATAGCACTGCTAATGTAGGATTCTTTATTTGCCTGAAAAATGTCCATCCTGCTTTCCCCACCTATTTCACCTGAACTCTGCTGCCTGTATACACTCATCTTTCCTACATAACTTCAGCATTTTACTTCTTAGACCTATCAGCAGAGTACTCATTTGGTATGCAGAGTCCTTTGCTAACATATTCATTCTTCTGCTTTGTAGCGGAGCACCCCTCATTTTCTAACTCTGTCTCTAAATCCTTTACCTTTCCCACCTCTCATCATTAACATTTTACCTCTGATTCCTCCCTCCAATCCTCTATCTCTTCCTTCCTTCCACTTAGTGTCAGCATCTTCTGCTACTCTCCATCTATGACAGCCTAGTCTATTATGAACCTGCTCTGGAAGGGTCTGCTTACAGCTCCCCTACAAGTGGAAGCCCACTCAGATTGAGGAATGCAGGCAAAACTTGTCAACTCTAATTATACCCAGTGATATGGTTTATGTGGCTCAGATCTATGTTTTTATCCTTCACCAGCATATTTAGTGCCCTATCTGGTGATGCTTATTATGTCATCAAATGTAAGTGGGATTTTCCTGAGTAATGAGAGGTAAATAGGACTATTAGCACAGAATAAATATTTAGATATGATTATCCAATTATAATTTAGTAAAAATCTGCAGGTTTTTTTTAAATCCATAATTGAACTGGTATTTTGTTCTGAGTAATGATGTTAAATCAATCTAGTAAAATAATAACAATTTTACCAAAAAGAACAGCAAAGCATATCTGCTTATGGTAAATTTGCATGTCCAGTTGCCAGCCAGATGGCAGAAAACACTCAATTGCCTGAAATCTTTGAAGAATTGTGGATATCATTGGGAACTGATTCTTCATCTGTCAATAATCTTGGCTCTTTTATTGATAGTCAAAAGATACTTTCCCCCCTTTATATTGCACTTATATTCAACAATATTTTAAATTAATCCATATCATTACCTTTTATAGGTTTGTGTTGCCTTGTTTTTATTTTTCATAATTGGTGTATCAGTTCAGCAAGAGTGATATTTTCCTACAATGTCCTTGTTAATTATAACTGTATCTTTCATTTGCATAATAAACTTTTTGGGGCAATTTCTATGGTAACATTTCATGGTTAATAGAAAGCAATTTGCTTTTCTTTATTAAGTACATTAAAACTTCATGCCCCAGACATCATTGACTGTAAACATTTGATTCTACTCAAATTTAATGCGCCAAGGCATTTTGCTCTGCCATATTAGGTTTATTTATGTGCTATGTTCTGGATTGTTAGCTACTAATGAGACTTCAGCTCTTATTGCTCTAAGGCCTGAACACTAACCTCATTTTAATGAGTTCATTATTTGCTGTCTTCTGAATGGAAGACAACAAGTTTTCCTTTTAATTAAAGGTCAAAACACCTCTAGCTAAGGAAAGTGAAGGGGTTATCAAACCCTTGGAGAAGCTAAAAGAACGCCTTTTCTCATTTCTATGCCAAGCATAGGCATAGAAAGGCCAGGCTGAGTTGGGAGGTATTTTGTGGAGACAGAAATGCTAAATTTAAGCTAAGTGATAACGACACTAAAACATGGGACTAGTATTCCCAGGACATTGTAAAAAACTAAAGTCAGCTAAAGTAATTAAAGAGGCTTTACTCTTAACCCAAAGGTCATCATGAATCAATACCACTGCTGAAGTGTGATCCCTTGTTTGCCTGAAGAATGATTTATAGGGTGCAGAGGACAGATGCCAGATTAACTGAGCCAACAAAAACTAATCTCATATTTCTTATCAGTGAAATTGAGTCAAATGCAATCAATAGTTTGTGTGCTGTTTTATTAACACATGCAGAGAAATGTGTGTGAGTTCTGTGAACACTTCCTTTGTGAAACGTTGCATCTATGTTTGTGTGAAAACATCCATAGTCATGTGAATAGAATTTCACTTAACAAGCAATTCTGCTTAGGGCAGAAGAGTACTTGCAAGTGAGGTACTGTTCAGTGTGAGTATGACGGGTTCAGTCAGGATTTTGATTCCAAGGGCAATTCTAAGATTACAGAAAGAAAAATCCATTCCTATTTGGAAAGAAAGTAAGAATTTCCAATATTTTCTACACAAGGGAGTTTCCAAAATGAATCATTTCTGAAAAGTCTGAAACAAAATGATTCCTTTTCTCTGCAATGAAATGAGCTCCAAGGATTCTCTTGGTCATTTCTGTGCAGTCAGGGACAGCCTAGAGAATTTCAGGAGCTGAGAAGCAACTCATAGATTCCTCTGCTGTGGGATGTAGATCCCCGTGCTGTGAACAAGGCTTCAAAGGCTTTCAGGCTCCTGGTTGCATGGCAGGGAGATGAGAAGTCCTGAGAGCTCTGACTCCAGTGCTACATATCTGGGGGTCAAGGCCCCACTAGACCTAAGGTTTCAGATTTTCATGAGAGGCGGGAATGCTGGAAATTCCGTGGCCCTTGGTTCTAGGTTGGTCCATAGGCTAGGGCTTCCCCAGAACTACAGGCCCTGAATGCTCAGGCTGCAAAGAAGACCTCTGACCAAGTTGTCAAGAAATCAATCAGACATGTCTACTGGCCCCTGCCTGTGCTTTAGCAAAAGTTTGTCAAAACAGATGTTCCTGTGAAACAACCTCCTTTTAAGAAAAAAAGGAGAGAAAGAGGGGGTTTCCAGATGCCTAAATTATATTCTGTACTTTAATTTATTAGTTAATATTATGAACAAAGAAAATAGGACATTGAACAGAAGCAATACTTCATGCGCCAATCTCTCTCTAATTTGGCACTACCCTCTTGAATTATTCCATTTTCAGAATATCACATGAGAAAGTGGTTCTTAGTGGGAAGAGTTTTCAAATATCTGCCAAACCAAAGTTAAGTAGCCAAAGCTAAATCAACATGCATGATGGCTACATTGACATTTAAAGATGATATGAAAGGAAGTCTTAAAAATTATAAGGATTTTATTGTCTGGGGTCATAATTTATTGTGAAGAGAGTAGACTCCCTCTTTAAACCATCAGGTTCATCACTGACATTTTCTTTTCCTCTGAGATGCAATAGTTGTTTAGTTTCTAAAGAAAATGTCCCTGTTCTTTTCTCTTTCATGTATACTTAGAAATGTCAGTTGTTCTTACTTGCAAGCAAAACTATTTCAGAAAACTGTCCAGTTATTTGCTCTTTAACATTTACCCTTGATGTGTTTGCTGTTATATGGCACCGATGTTTGTTTTCAAGCTGCGATCTGTGAAACAGATGCTGGTGGTCTGTGGAAAGTTGGCCAGTCACACAGTCCTGGTTCTCCTCCTAACTTCCAGCTGTAAATTTGCAAAAATGAGCTAAAAAATACATTTAGTAATTTTCCAATTTTTTTCCCATGCAATCAACTCTTGTAGTTTATATAGAGATGTGGATTTTGGATTATGAATGCACCAGTAGGTGGTCTGTAAGATGGTGTATGGGACAGGAGATTCCATAGCAGGGGTCTCCCAATGGCCTAGTTATGAAAAAGTCAAAATTTTATTATGGCTTTTGCAATCTTCAAAGCAACTGTAATCCTCATACCACCCCAATCACAAGGATCAGCTTTACAGGGGAGGAAACTAAGGCAGAAATGACTTGTCTGCTACCACTGCAAGAGTTAATTCAAGGTTCTAACTTCAGGGTTCCTTGGTCTCAGTCTTATGTTTAGATCATTGGTTAACACTCTTTTTCTTGAAAAAATTCCTTAGGAATATATATAGCTAATGCTGGGAAAAAACAGAGAACAGTTTGAATCCTGAACCTCTTAAATCAATGATAGTTTTACCATTGATTTCAATGAGTCGTGAAATTCAATTTGCGTAGAAAATGTTCATGATGTAATCTGCAGATTATAGATTATGTTTTTTCCCAATAAAAAAGTATCACATTATTGATTTATGGGATAGATTTTAAAGGTATTTAGGCAGTTAATTGCTGTGGATAAAGCACTCTGTGTGATTTTCAAACCCATGCAGATCAGGTGCCTAACTCCTTTTGAAATCAATCAGTAATTTTAATTGGTAAAATACCTTTGAAAATCTGCCATTCAATGATCATTTGTACAATAAGAAAGAACGGAAACATGTTCCATACACTAGGATGA
Organism: Caiman crocodilus; assembly: GCA_030014935.1. Taxonomy (NCBI): domain Eukaryota; kingdom Metazoa; phylum Chordata; order Crocodylia; family Alligatoridae; genus Caiman; species Caiman crocodilus. Next base: position 14,853,662 of record JAGPOW010000229.1, on the reverse strand, counting down.
GTAAGACTTTGTTTTTCTCCATGAAACTGAACCGCCGTTTGGATCGACGGTTAGGAGCAGCAGCAGCGAGCGGCGAGCGAAGCAGCTGAGGAGGCAGCAGGAGCAGCAGCTGATTCCCTGAAGGTAAG
>JAGPOW010000229.1:14804364-14845021 GCA_030014935.1 Caiman crocodilus | reverse complement strand
AGAAACCCACAGACCAACATACATATCTGCACAGAACCAGCAATCACCTTAAACACACCAAAAAAGCTGTGATATACAGCCAAGCCCTCAGATACCACCGCATTTGTACTGAAGAGAACACCTGGGATTACCACCTCACCAATCTTAAAAAGGCTTTCACCCAACAAGGACACTCCTCCAGAGAGATAGATCGCATGTTTGAAAAAGCCACCTGAATACCACTTGAAGAACTGCTGCAGTACAGAAGGAAAAAACCCACAAATCACACAGTGCTGGTTATGACGTACCACGCCTCCCTTGAACCTTTATGGAAAATCCTCAAAAAATTGCAACCCATATTAGAAAAAGACCCTATTCTTAAAAAGATCTTTCCAGAGCCACCCATCCTAGCCTTCAGATAAGCACTGAACCTTGCCAACCTCATCACCAGAAGCAAATTTCCTCAAGCCCAGAACACACCAAAAGAATCTAGACCGTGCCATGACAAGAAATGCAAAACCTGCCCCCATATCTCAACCACCTCCACTATTACTACACTCCACAACAGAGCCATCAGCATCCCAGGATCTTACAGCTACACCTCCAGAAGCGTAGTATACCTCATCCAGTGCACCAAATGCCCTGATGGAAGATATGTAGGAGAGACCAGACAACAACTGCGCACCAGAATGAACGCACACCGGAAATCCATCAAAGATAGAAACACTCGATTACCAGTGAGGGCACATTTCTCACTCTCTCTCCAATCTGTCAGTCCTGATCCTCAAGGGAAACTTACACAATACTTCCCAGAGATGAGTCTATGAGCTCCATTTCATCAACCTGCTGGATACTAGAGATCATGGACTAAACATAGACATTGGATTTTTGATACATTACAATCTGCCTGGCAACTGACACATTACAATCTGCCTGGCAACTGACTCCCCAGCCCAGCCTCTGGCTTCTTCACTTTTCATTCCATCCAGAAAGAACACACACCAATTGCTGCAGCTTCCTTAGCCTGACGAAGGGTTTCTGAACCCGAAAGCTTGCTTAAAAACTATTCTCCAATCATTTGGGTTAGTCTAATAAAAGATATCAAATTCACCCAAGGAACCTTGTCTGCCTATAACTACTATGATGCATCCCACACCACTCCAACATGAAGTAATAACATAGTATAAAAAAAAGCTCCAGAAATCAAAGTCAGCTGTGTCCTTCTTTGATTGTTTCTTCCAGAACCCCAGCCCCTCCCCATCTTCAACCCCAGCACAATTAACACGTTTAACTGCTTTATAAACAAAATGGTATAAAGATGAACACTAACACCTATTCCCATCATCCTCATACCCACCTCCATTCCCTCCAAGAATTTGGGTAAATACTTCTGGCAAAAAGAGCACATTTGTATAGACATTTTTTCCCCTAGGTTTTTATCCATGAGAGAAGTTTCTATGGTCTATGAAATAGTCTTTCCACTAGCCATTTCCTGAAGCTAATGTCATAAGACCTTGGTGAGGCAAGAGCTGGAGTACTGCATCCAGTTCTGGGCTCCACAATTCAAGAAGGATGTAGAGAAGCTGGAGAGAGTCCATAAGAGAGCCATACACATGATCAGAGGGCAAGAGCCTTATGAAGAGAGGCTGAGAGCCATGGGACTCTTCAGCCTGGAAAAGTGCAGGCTCAGATGTGACCTGGGGGCAACCTATAAGTACATCAGGGGTGTGCATCAGGATCTGGGTGAATGCCTGTTCACCAAAGTGTCCCAAGGGATGACAAGGACCAATGGTCACAAACTCCTCCAAGACCATTTTAGGCTGGACATAAGGAAGAACTTCTTTACCACCCAAGCCTCCAAGGCCTAGAATAGGCTCCTTCCAGAAGGGGTGCAAGCACCTACTCTGGACTCATTTAAGAAGTGTTTGGATGCTTATTTTTCTGGGATCCCTTGACCCTAGCTGACTTCCTGCCCTCATGGCAGGGGGCTGGACTCAATGGTCTTCCAAGGTCCCTTCCAGGCCCAATGTCTATGAAATCTATGAAGTCTAGCAGTGACATTCCCGATGTACACTAGCATAGTGATTTTTTTAAAACCATATTTTTAACCTTTTCAACTTCTTTATCATATTTGCTATATTATTATCAGCCCTAGAAAAGTCACATCCAAAACATTCAGCAGCAGTCAGTTTTCCTTTATATACATCTAATTTGATGGTCATGTAAACAATGACATTTTTAGAAATCAAGACATTTGGATGCAGAGATGACAAGCCAATCAGATTAATGACAGAAGAGTCTCCATTTTCAAAGATTACAAAAGCACAGCATATTCTTTTCAGTGTAAAGAGGTTCAAGGCTTTTCTGCCTATTTTTTCATATGTTTCAATGGACTGTTGCTTGCAGTTCTACTCTGGCATAACGCACAACATTGTCTAATGCATTAGGCAAGAAGAGAAAGAACAAAGGGTTATGAATATACCTGATTCAGCCAAACATTTTTCCCAAGCACTTCAGGTCAGTTTAAGTGTTTTAAGTGATTTTAATTGGCCTTCTTTTTAACATAAGGAATGGGGCAGGGATTTTCTGAAAACAATAACAGGTGCTTATCCCACCAAAATGCCTCATTTTACATTCACATCAACTTAGATTTTTTATTGTTACATATATTTTCACAGTAAACAGTGCAGGGGGGTCCCAAATAGTTGAAGACCTCATTTGTAGGTCCCACTATAAATGACATAATAACAATGACAAATACTAATAGCCTCCCCTAAATTATATTCTAACACCAATATTAACACATGAAAAAATTGGGTTCTTCATTAAATCATGAAAAGGGTTTAGGGAGAGAAGGCAAATCAGCTGTAGGTAAATTTACTTCCATGTTTACACACATAATAATAAAAGAATGAAAAAGTTAATAAATGATGGTGTGTTTCATTAAGAACTTGATTTATCTGTTTATTCCCTCTCTATACATTGTTTTGAAATGTACCTGCCACCCCAATGTTCTTTAAAAAAAATCCTGCCAGCTTTTAATGGAAAGCCAATTTGCAGTGCCCACCCAGAAATATTTACAGTACCTGTGGGCAGCTTTTATTTCCAGATAATGTACTGGCAGCATGTTTCCCGTTAGGACAGAAATGATGAAAACATATGGGAAACCTTATTCCCTTCCCTAATAACAAACAGAGTGGAATTGCACTTTATAACACCACAGACATATTTGTTTATGGTGCACATGAATCTCAGTATGTTTCTCTAAGACATGAACAGAGCTTCTTATGTTAAAGAATTCACATTCTTCATTTGCACTTTTACTTTGAAAGCAAATATACATTTATTTTTAATCCTCTCTCATCATTGTACCCATATGACTGGACATTCATTAACTGGTTATGTACATTAATAATGGAATGAATACTTTAAAAATGTATCATAAAATGTATGCTTGCAAAGATTGAACAAATTCAGGGTCCAGCTTTTTGAATGTCTGTCCCTATCCTATGGCTTATGCCTATATTAAACAACAATACAAGAGTACAGGGTTTCACGTGTTGACAGAAAAGCATTAATTTCTGGACCACTTTTTTCACTGACAGGTTTGAGCAGGCCACTTCACTTCCCATTCACAGCAAACCCACCTCCTTCCAGTCCCAATCAGAAAACCTCACTCTGCCAGCTGCCATCATTTTTTTGCAATTAGACTATAATGCTTTAAAAGTATTATATTATATGACCTTTAAATACCTTTAGTGTGAACAAGTAGGACCATTGCTTGAAAATACTTAATTTCCTTGTGTCCTTTTGTCTTCTTTCCATTCCCATTTATTATCTTCTTCTACATTTATTATCTTCTTCCTTTGCAGTGCTGCATCTGCATCCTCACCACTTTGTTCCCTTCCCCCTGAATATGCTACCCATCTTCTCTTATGGTTCTTTGTCAAACTGCTTTATTCCTCTCTTTCCCAGATATTCTCTCCCACTAAGGTCTGTCAGCTCCTGTCTCATCCATAGTTTCTGTTTCTTTTTCTCTCTATGTAGCAACACATTTCATAGGGACACTGAAAATAGTTCTCATTCAGCCATCTTGAGGACACCAACATATAACAAACCCCAAAGGGTACACAGATGACAGGTGGAGATGTTCTGAAAGAGAATATTTTAAAAACCAAAGACTTTACATACTGAAGTGTCAAAATGGCCTACTGACTAAAGGATCCAGGTTGTGGCTATAAATATTTAATAATGAATAACCTAATGTACAAATCTACAACTGTCTAAAGATTTTAAGTTCAAAGATGGAAAATTACACACAGACTTGCTCTATTAAAACTGCTGACCTGGAATCGAAAACGTACTTCTAATTGAGGGAATCACTGACAGTTTAAAAATTCAATATTTCTTCCATCTTAAGGAGGACAAGCAAACATCATATGCCATGAAAAACTCTGAATACAAGCATCCTCTGAATCACGATTTTTCAATTCTTGTGGCTTGCAACAGTCTAACATCTTAAAAGCTGTCATTTTGATTCTATCTTGCTTTTTCACTCCCATTTCCATTCTACAACAAATTTACTGAACCTGTGTTTACAAAGTAAATACCGAGCTACTGACCGTATGTGTAGATGAAACGAGAGGTGTGCATGCATGACATTTTAAGGGGAGCTAAATGCTTTTGCACCAGTTTAATGGCATTGGTATTTGCATGTCTTGCCAGCATATTGCACATTAATTCCAGCTGCTTGTAGGAAATTCAACGGCATAATGTGCCTTAAATGTCTTGGGGCACAGGGAACTAAAACTCCTTCATGGAGTTACAGGGGCAATTTCTTTGAGGAGTTTTAGTTTGCTGCCCCTACAGCCATGGAGCGAAGCACCATGCTGTGTGCAGCTCCATGGCTCTCCAGGAAGCCCCACAGGCAGCCTAACAGCAGCCCAGGAAAGCAGCTCTTCCCAAGAAAAGCAGCAAGCCTGATCTTTTTTCTTCCCTCCTGGTGCATACCTGCCTGCCTGAACTGTGCGGGGGGCCCGGTGCTTCTCTCCACGGCTGTGGTACCTGCCCGGGAGTACCTGAGCTGGGTGCCTGCAGCCAGGTGCCACCGGGGGGGGGAATTGGGGGGTGGGAAGGGGTTGCAGCTGCTGCAGAGGAAAGCACCAGCCCCCACCCCTGAGCCCAGGGACCGCTCCTCCCACTGGCAACTTGCCCACCCTTTCCTGCCAGAGAGGCAGGTAAGTCAGAGGGGTATGTGCACAACATGGGGGTTTAACCAGTGCTTAATTGAAGCAGTGTTTTTCAAAACCTAATGCTTCATTTAGGGCCCCCATTTCATTTACACACTCCCTTAAGAAGCAAATTTTATATCATCTAACATGTTGGTATCTTGTTTTTAATATGATAAAGACAAAATAGGACAGTAGTGTCTAGGTGAAGAACAATTTGAAAACATCATTCACAAATCAAAATCCCAGTTAGACTTTTCTGAGATGTTTCTTTAGCACTCTGAATTGATGGCAGCCTCAACAATCTGCTGGACAGAACCAATTACCTCGGGGAGCATGGGCTTCATGTTACAGAGGCAAAGCCCAGGGAGCCTGGGTTGCTAGGGACCTGGATGTCTGAGTTTCCCAGGTTAGATAAATTACCAGAATACCTTTAAAATTAAAATTACAGGCTTAAAAGACATTTTGATTTGAAATATCATCATTACATAATGAAAAATTAGTGTATCAGAAAATTCATACCCAAATCAAATAATTACAAAGTTGGGTCTTAATATCCATTATAGCAAACTTTCTATTATTTTTAACAAATCTGAAATTGTAGACTCTGATTTGGCAGAGGGAAAGAGAGTAAGATAGAAAGGGAGAACATATAAAAAACCATGGCTAAGTAGGTATATGACACTTTTTTGGTAGGCATACCTCAAATTAGTGCTGCACCTTCTCCAAGTGCCACTCTGATCCCCTCCCCCTCCCTCTCCCTGACCTGGAGCTCTGCTTTATTCTTCCTTCCCTGTGCTCCTTGATCAATTTGTTGCTTCACTTTCAGCTTCCTGCCCTATCTGCTGCTGTTCTGCTTGTCCCCTCCACTGTCTGCCTTATGCCATACAAAAGGCATGTCTACAGGAGATGCTTAATGCACAGTAGCCTAATAACACTGCTCAGTAGTGTGTCACACCACAGGCAGTGTTAATACACTACTGCACAGTATTATTAGGCTATTGCACAGTAGTGTCACTAAAAAGGCATTTGCTGGTGCCACTGCACAGTAACAGTAGTAACACCACGTTTAGTTAGTACAAACTGTCCTGGGACTTACAACACAATTGGTTCCTGAAAACTGTGTCTTAAGTCAAAATGTTGTAACTTGGAACCAATTTTCTTATAAGAAACAAGGTTATAAATGGGAGGTTGGTTCCTGAACCAAGGCCCGATACCTTATTTTCACTAAAAATGCCCCCAAATTTTGTACTCTGTCAATTATAGATGAGTAATATAGCTATATTAATGTGTTTATAATCTAAATAGCAATCATATTGATTTGGAAGGACTTCTTTGAGGTGACTTTGCTGGACTTTTGGAAGGCTCTTGGCTAGACTTTTTGAAGTTCTTGGCTGCAGGTTTTTCTGGAGTCTTGTCTGCTTTCTTTAAAAAAGTATCCAAGGAAGTTTGGACAGATGTACTCCAGGGAGATGAGTGGTGCAGCAAACTTGTTTGCTGGTGTGGTGTCACATTGGATCAAGCATTGCAAAGTTGAAACTGATGTCATAGGTTGAAACAGGGTGTCAATTTATAAATGTTGTAAGTGTAAAACATTGTAACTCAAAATGTTGCAAGTCGAGGATTGCCTATACTTCATTAAGCAAATACTAAATTAAATGTTCAGTAACTACTGCGTATTAAAGAATATGTAGATGCAGCCACAGAGGCTGCCCATGCTACCTTGATATTTCAAATTTTTTCCATGCTATTTTGAAATGATTTTTTTTTAATTTCAGGATTTTCCATGGTGTATGAATTTTACTTTCTGTCCTAATGAAGCCAAAGCAATTATCTTGCTCAACACGGTTCTCTCAGTAGTCTAATCTACAGAAAGGTCTCTTTGCTTTAGCAACCTAAACATGATTCTGTCATTTGGAAATGGATGATGTAGTATGATGAGCAGAACTGGAAAAAGAGAGACTACTTAGTGGATGGACTTGATTAATTGTGGCACCAGCAACTCAGGAATACAAATTGGGCATAGACTGCTTCTATATAAAACTGTAGAGCTGCCATTTGTAACACTAGCTATGCAGTACATTTAATAAAAAGTCTTTTAATTTGTACAAAGTGTATTGCTAATAAAACAGGATTTTTTAAATCAAGAACTTAGGAAACTAGGAGGCCCTCTTCTCAAAACTCTTATAGGAAATAAAAACTATAGAAGGAGAGAGAAGTGAATTCCTTTCCTCTTAACTTCTTGAATTGCGTTTTCTTGTTGACTTTTGAATGGGTAAGTTCTCCTCAAAGTAACTGATGTCTACCCTATAGTGCTAGTCCTATAGTGGTTGTTCCCCGGCGGTACTTGGGAAGGCCCTAGGGGGGTATGCGTGGACATGTGGAACTCTGCCACCCACCACCCCATGCCACCACCTCTCAGGAGCAGGGCTTGGGTGAGGGAGTAAGTAGTGAGGGCAGCGGTGCCCCACTGTGGGTTGCACAGGCACTGCCCATTTGTCTAGACATCAGGGGGGAGAGTTTGCATGTGGCGGCTGCTGTTGCCACGCACTACCCTGCACTACTAATGCTCCACATCTGCCCATGCACCAACGCCCCCACCCCACCCCATGCTGTGTGTTTGGATTCTGGGGGGTACATTTATTAAAAAAAAAGTTTGTAAACCTCTGTCCAAGGGGAAAAAACTTCTGTGGACTAGTCTAACAGTGTTTTATGTACAAAATAATCTGTTGAAGAGTTCACAATGTTAAGGCAGACAGAAGCAGGCTAGCATAGACACTCTTCCAGAATTAGTAGGGACCATGTTCCCTGAAGTTCACTGTCTCTGCATGCCAGTACAAACTATATTTTGGAAGATATTTTCCAGGTTATGTCAAATCCAAAAGTGATAAATGCTGGCATATTAATAAGACCATTTTCATTCACACAATGTGCTGCAGTAAAATAAATTCTAATGAACAAAAACTTCCTTAATGTAAATTTTTCAGAGTATTTTGTTTCCTATATTTGTTTCCTTGTCTAACAAGAAACATGCAAGTATTTTTTTTTATTTCTTTGGAAGTTCTGAAAGTGACATTTAACTACATTAAAAAATGAGTGAAGATTCTTTGATTCTTTTTCCCACATAAAAGGAACATTTTTATGAAGGGGGACACCCCCTGCTCATACTTTGTAAAACACTGGCTGATTTTAATGTGTGCTTATAAAATTTACTACTGTCCTGAGAAATTTAAAACCTTTTGCTAGGAAAAAATGGTTCACGTTCAACACAAACAAATCTCATATGCACTTCAAAACCCTGATATCACAATAAAAGTGCTTTTTGTCACTGGTTTTGGACCAACAATTTGATTAAAAAAAACAGTGACCCATCTATTTCCACAGAAAAATCTGGCCAATGAACAGTTTGGTTAAAATGTAATGTCAAGTTTTCTACATGTATCTGATAATGCTGGTCCCAATATAACTCACACCATTCATAGCTCAGGAATTTTCAGTAGAAGATAAAAACTTAAGTAGCTGGACCATAAGGAGTGGAATTTTATTTCTTTTAACCTCTATATAGATATTGATATAGATATAAACGTACAGCACATTTATTATCCACTGAAACTGGATTATAATTCAGTACAATGGCACCCCCAATGTTTACATATAATTTCTTAGGCCAGTAGATAATTCAAAAAGTTACCATCATAGAGTTGGAAGTGGTACTTTAATAACATCAGGAACATGCGGATAAGAGTGTCGTGTTAAATGTACAAGTAAAACATAAAGAACACAAATAGTGAAGGGTAAGCTAAAACTGATATTGAGCTCCTGTTACTGAACTCAGAGTAGACTGGCAATAAAAAAGGGGAAGATTTAATCTTCAGTGCTACGCAAAAGAAAACCTGGTTGTTACCAGTATGTACAAAGCAGTAAATTCATGGGAGCTATCCAAAATAGGTGAATTTGAATTTTATTGAAAGCAAAAATAAAATTTAAAAAATACAGCCTATTGATGACAGAACTCAGACTAGATAGAGCTATGCAAACCCTGCAGACTGCAGGAATTTGCAATTGAACTTATGCAGGAAATCGAAACTAAAACATCCCTGTACATTAATATGCAAGTTTGATTTTGACAGATTTAAACCTTCAAGCCCAGTAGCAGGTTCTTCTATATACTTGTATATCAACCAATAAATTCATGTACCTTCCAAAACTTTAAACTTTCAGGTGAGGTAGAAGGGGCTCTATACTATGGTTTGGAAAAGAAGGAATAGTTCAGTTCTTTTGCAGCAGCCTAAGCAATGCTGACCCCTTATAAACTCTTGTAAGCCTGGGTGTAGATTATGAGTCCAGCAAATCTCTAGTTCAAATATCTGCTTGAATAATTTAATTCAGCTATAGAACAGGAAAAATGAGGCAAAGTTTTAAAAAATGCTCACTTGAATTTAGACAAATGTTGCTCAAGTATTTGAAAATGAATAGGCAGGCTTTTCTCAGAAGTGCTAAAACATTTCATGACATGCTGTAATTATGGAGAATGCTAAAGTTTCTCAGATAATTAGTATTAAAGATATTATACATCTCCAAAATCAAGTATATAGCCAGATTCTCATCTTAAATGCATTTTCATAGTGCTGTTGAATTCAGAAGACAACTGAATTCAACAGCACTAAGAATGACTAAGAATCTGGATTTAAGACTTTTTCAGTTGTATCTTGTAATGGATCCAGCATGGTGTTATTAGGACCAAAATTATGTGTTCTTAACACCCTGTGTTATTTAATAAATGAGGTGTCATAGTCCACCATGTGGCACTTTCTTCCTGGTACCCTTTGTTGGTCTCAACTACAGCGCCTTGCATTTGGGTCCCTCTACATGTTCAGGTAAAGGTGTGACGGGATCTAATGCATGATCCACACAACTGTGCCTCTTGTCATGCACATGTGGCATGGCAGGAGGCACAATTGTTTGGATCATGCATTAGATCCCAACACGCCTTTTTGCTATCACAGGGCTGGCAATCTTAGGCTTCTCCTCTGGCAAGAAGCAAGCTGCCCCCGGTTGGGAGCTGCTGGGGCTCGCAGCTGTGGGAAGGGAGGTGGGAAAGGTTCCTGCCGCAGTTGCTATGATCTGCAGCAGTAGGGCTTCCCTTGTGGTTGGGAGACTGCAGCTGATGTGATCTCCCAGCTGTGAAAGGGATCTCCTCTGCAGCTAGAAGACTGCAGCAGCTGTGGTCTCCCAGCTGCAGGAGGCATGGAGCCCCCCTGAACATACCCCTTTACCCCAGCTGGGGACTCCAATCAGCTGATGGACCTTCAAGCCACAGGGCCCCTGGCCACATGTTCAATTAATGACATGATAGGAAGCAGCTACAAAGCTATTACACATATTATGTGGAATAATTTTGTAGCTTATTCCTCTTTTTATCATTGATTGAATATCTGGCTGGGTGACCACTTAAGGTGTGATTAATTGGTTAATCGTACCTTAAGTGTACCGTGTAGATGAGCTCTGGATTCAGACATACACGGTGAACCTACCAGACAGAGACTAGACAGCTTGAGAACTATGACTACTTAGGCCTGTTTGTAGTGTATACAAGCCTGTTGGCAGTTTTGCTACAAAAGTGGTAACCTTCCCTGGAGAGCTATTAAGCACTAATAGGCAATGACAGGGTTAACCCAGCAGTAATACAGAACATGATTTGCTTTTGGTGTTCTTTCAATTTTTATTCAAGGTTTCTAGCTGGCAAGCATCACAGGTGATTTGTGATTTCATACAGCATTCTGAGCATAGGTCATAAACTGACAATCAGGTCTAACTATGTTGCGTATGATGGACTACCACTTTCCCAATGTACAATATAATGCTATATTATAAGTCACAATTTCAGCATAAAAGATAGATACCTTAAACTATTTTCACTTGTGCTCAGTACATAAATGTATATATACACACACACACATCAGGGACACAGGGTCTGCTACATATATATAAAAACATCTAACTTTGGAGTCCCCTTCTTCCCTACAAAAGAAAACTGCTTTAAATTATAATAGATTTGAAGAACAGAGATCTTCTTTATTAGGAGTATAGTTGGTTGACATTTACTGACTGAAATTGTTTATGAATTATTCTTTTTATCTTTTAAACACGTACACACATAATTTGCAAATTTCCAAATCTTATCATGATTTACTTATTGCCCAAGTAGTACATGCCAGTAGATGATATACCTTCCCAAGAATTAAATTCGAGTGCGTAACTTCCCTTTACTAATGTAAAAATATATCTTCAGAGAGACAGTAAGTCTTACCTAAGTGATGCAATTTTGATTAAACTCAAACTAGACACTGAAGTACTGATAAAGTAGCTCAGTGGCCTGGGGAGCCACAGGGGGCATCTGTGTTTGGCACATGGCAGACCATGGAGGGAGAAGACAGCACAGCAGCAGATAGGGCAAGAAGTAGAAAGTTGAGCAGGAGATCAGGCAGGGAGCACAGGGCAAGAAGCAAAAAGCAGAGCAGGAGATTGGGCAGGGGGAATCAGATTGGCATGCAGTGAGGGTGGGGGGCTAATTTGTGCCATGCCAGCCAAAATAGTTAGCCCTCACTAAAATAGCCTCTGACTAGATTATGGATGATTCAAAGAGAGTATCAAAATAAGGAGAACAGGTACTGAAAATGGTAAGAACTATATACCCGAAGTTTACATAGATTTTTTTTTTATGCCAGACTGTTGGGTATAGGTGGACAGAAATGATTCCCAGATTATAATTGTCAGATGTTTTTGCCATGACAGATCTTTCTTTCTTTCTCATGCTTTTTCTTTCCCCTCCATCCATCTACCCACATATACAGCCACCTACATAAATTTATAACAGCACCATCTGAACATTCTTGTTTTGAAATTGCTTGTATAATGTTAATGATACTAAATTGTGCTTTTGCCCTAAGAGCTATTTCTTCTACTTGCATTTGAATGACAAAGGCATATTTAAAATATCTTAAGTAATACTGCTGCTAATGGAAGTGCATTATATACATAAAACATTCATCGTAATGTGTTTATTGCTGCATCAAGTGCTTTTAAGACAATAATTATGACTGCTCTTTAAATTGGGATTAGCTATCTTTTCTAGTAAGGTATCCAATCATTTCATGATGTGCTATTTTTCAATACTGGAAACAATGGTTATTGTTTCCTTTTAAGTAATGTGTATGGTTTAAAACACAGGTTAATGCAGGGCACTTGAGAGCTTGAGGCAAGACAGCCATGTTTGTCTACAGCACATATAGCTGCCCTGAATATTACTAATTAACTGTCAAGGACCAAGTATCTACTCAAAAATTCAACTAGTGTGTTACAGCACGTAGCCATGGAATTATTATGGAAAAGGTTTAGAGAAATCAAATAAATTAGATCCAAGAAACTGGGAAAGAACTGTGATGCTATGTGCAAGTTCATCACAGGAAATTGGCCACTAGTTAAATTTTTAAGTTTACTGAAGAAAAGAGTAAAACCAATTAAAATGTCTTGTGAAAATTTCAGGATTTAGAAGTGTCAGAAATGCTTTTAAATAATAAAGAATATCTAATTAGATCTTATATCTAGTTAAAAACCTGAGAAAGAATGCCATTTAGATAAAATTTATTTTTTTTCTAAAAAAAATGAAAATTGTAAAACAGAGAGAGGGGCATAGTCCACCAAAAATAATAAACGTACATTAGAAAATAAGAACCACCAACATAATACAATGCTAATTTGGGGAGAAAACACTAGGAGCTGCTTTTGGGGGGAAAAATGTCTGTCGGCTTTTGTGCATGTATTAGTTGAAGATTTCTGTATAAAACTCTTCCAGGACTCACTACAACTTTTAGGGGAAATTGGAGAGATGGGAAGCCCAAGTCTACTGGAACTCAAGCTAGCTGCTCTCCTCCCTCTGCTTGGAAGAAAAGGAAATGTTTTCCTGATGACCAATGAAGGTCTGTCTGTCTCTTTCTTTTTTGCTTAATTGCTTGCTTTCTATTTCTATGCTGAAATTCTGAATGAGGTACTTCAGATTTAAAGAGGTAACTAAAAAGGTTAAAAGACCAAATCATTTAATTTGGTATATCTAGATAAGATATTTGACCAGTACAGATTGGTTCAATTATCTTGGCAATTTGAGATATGTGAATGGAATGGACACTGAATGATCAACTATCTCTGCTAAAAAGAGAACAGACTGTCTCCTTCTATTTCAGAACAAGTTGATTGATTCTTAATTTTTATTCTTGTTTTGTATTCTCCTATTTATTGTAAATGTCTAAAATAAATGAAAAGTTGGAGTTCCAGTGCTATATGCTGCAGTCTTCAATTGAATTCTCAAATCCCTAAAAAAAATTCTAAATGGTTAAAAAATAGTCTAGAATGTCTGTTATTTGCATTTTCATCCAGTTTCCTATGCACATATATCTCTCAATGTTATTTTTCTCCCTGTATTGTACTGATATGGTTACTCTGCTTGGAATTGGTTTTTATCTAAGGAGAGGATAGATTTCACACTTTGTCATGAAGGAAATAATAGTCATTTCTACCCTCTTGTGAAAGGGGATTTCATAGATATGGATTTGCCACCAGGAAGAAGGATGTCTCGCCAACTTTTATTTCTATTGCCAGCTTTCTGCAGTTCTCAGAATTACTTGTCTCATGTTTAGAACTGGATCATGGACAGCAAAATGGTCCCTGAGAGAAGTTGAGTGCAGACTATTGAGGGCCAAGAACAGTGGGTACCTGAGTTTGATTTATGATTTGATGAGACACCATTGTTGTTTTCAAGAACTTACATTTTTATGATCTATGAAGGCCAATAGATGGTGAAAAAACTGATTACTATCCTTTAGTTTACTGCCAGGTATAGTGGGTATTTGAGTGGGCACTCATGTTTAGAGATCTTGTATGCATTAAATTTGAGGTCACCTGTCAGAAGGGGTACATTCTTCTAGCTACAGATAATTGAAAGAGTTTCTAATTCACTTCCAGAATTTCTAAAAAACTTTAAAAAATCAGGTGATATTACCTTGGGAAAGGGTGCTTTTTTCTGTATTTTTCATGAAACAGATGTTGAGTTGCATGTTGCCTATGGATTTCTGGAATTTAACTCCATAACACCTAGAATTTGTGCAGGTATATGGAATGGGATATAGGAACCCCATCCTTGAGACAAAAACTGAACAGAGGTGCAGATGTCTATTATAATATTTTGGATTCAATGTCAAGACTTCTGGTCATTGCTGGAAGATCTGTAAAAAGACTCAGGATCAGTACCTGATTCATTATGTCAAATTCTGTTCAGAAATCTATTAATGTTGTTTGCCCCATTGCTAAAAGAAGACTGCTTACCAGTTTAACCAGCTTTATTTTTTTTTGCCATGAACTAGTCTAAAAATGAAAAAAGCATAGGATCTTGGCAGAGATAAAAATTAGCTCATGATTTCCCTTCAACTATATATCAGTGGCTTACCCTGAAATGAATATGGGACTCTGGAGTGGAAGAGTTAAGTGCTGCACAGCTCCAGATCTTCCCCTGATCTGGAGGGGAAGATCAGGACATTGTAAAGCAGCATTCTCTTTGTTCATCAGCAGACACAGACTCTGCGCATTTTTGCCGTATCTGAGGATCTGTCCTAGATATTTTTGCAAATGATATATGAAATTAATTCTTCTTACAGAAAGATAATGAAAAATATGAGATGGAAGGACCTATTATTAGATTAGCTAATACAGAATGTAGCCCCCTGCTGATGCAGCACTATTTAATTTTGCATTATCAGAAGAGATACGAGTCCAACATGAATTTTTGACTGTAAGGTACTAAAATGAAAGAAATTGCACTTTAAGTGCTGATGACAGTCAAAGACAAAGCAGAGACTGAAGAAACTGGTCTGATTTCAATGACTAATGGCATTACTCCCCCCACCCCCTTTTAAATATAAGTGGACTTAGAATGCATGAGTGGTTAAGAATTTGGAAGGAACATGGGGATCCCCAGGGGAAAAAAGGATAAAAAGGATAGGGTATTCTTAGGAGTATCATGAAGAAAACTCTTAACTGCTGCTCTCTCAGTTCATACTATCTCTGATTGGCTGAGGACATCCTTATTCTTGTTTCAGAAATTAGAACCAAATAGATCACCTGAACTTCGTAAGGAAAGGGGTTCTGTAACAGGGTAGTCTGACTCTTATGGACCCAGGGGGCCTGGGATCAGCTGCCTGTTTTGAGTATCATGCCCAGCTGAGACAGAGAGAGGATGAGGTGGTTTCTTTAGAGGGCTGAGAGCCCAGATGGAAGGACACTGAAAGAGGGAGGATGACTTCTGGCATAGGTCTTGGAGCTAGGACAAACCTCTGGGGCTCAGCACTCAATGAGTGCATCTACATGAGATGGTTTGTCACCAGAGTAACAAACTATGGTGGTGTAGCATTGGTGGTCATGAACTGTGACATCAACGTTACCATGCAGTAAGATCAGAAAGTTTTAGCAAGTAGTAAATGATTGTGCAGTAATAACTGTGAACACACCCAGGACTGATTAAAAGAATAACTACTCTGTGTTCGTGTCCTAAAGGACATCATCTGAAAGCCTTGTGCATGACTGTGGATTCTTCTTGGGCAACTGGAAGGTGGCAGGAGCTTGCTGATGCTGATTGGCAAATAATCTATTTGTGTTCAGTTAGAGAAATATTAAAGATGAAAACCAAGCCCTGCATTCGTTCTTGTGTAGCAGTGGCAGATGTAGCATAACCAAATATTCCTAATTGTTTTCCCAAAAGAACTGATTTTCTTCCAAGCTGGACCTGATGCATGGTTGGAGATCAGCGTAATTGAAAGCCGGACGATTTCTCCAAAGTAACTGATGCATTTAGCTGTCTAAAAGCAACCAGAGAGATAATATATTTGCCAGAGAGAAAGGGAGAACTTCATTTGCAGAAACACTCCAGGCTCAAGATACCTTTAAAGCTTGGGGAAAATAACTTTCCATAACTTGGCTGAGTTCTTGTTCTTAATTACATAGCCAGATACAACACAGTACAACTTCTTCAGTACAGGGGACTGCAGAGCTTTACTGGTGAACACAAACATAATAACTCCATTCCGTAATCCTTCTCTCTTGGTAGCTGATGCAACTGTTTACAAAAATATACATCCCCTATAGTACCTGTCCCAGGGGTGCCGGGGTTAGAATGGAACCCCGGGGCAAAACCAGGGGGGAAGAAAACACTTACCTACCCCATGCAGAAACTGGAGGGAGCAGGTACACGCACGCAGGAAAACTGCCTGAGTGATTTGTAAGCCGCGCTTATATCCAGCTGGGGCTGAGCAACGTCAGCAGGAGACATCACCCAGCAGGAATAAAAGGCAGCCCCAGGAGTAGAGCAGGGCTGGAAGTGAGAAAAGCCCACAGGGAACCCCGAGAGTGGGATCCGTGCCTGCGGGGCCCGTGTACCTGGCCTGACGGGGGAAGTCGTGGCAATGGCAGTGGCACCAGCAGTGGCGGTGAGAACGGCAGTGGCAGCAGTGGCAATGAGAGCCGCCCCGGTAAAGGAGCTAGCAGAGGAAGCCACAGCTGCAGCAGCGAGAACCGCGCTGTTAAAGGAGCCGGCGAAGAAAGCTGCAGCTACAGCAATGAGAGCTGTGTTCTTAAAGGAGCTGGCGGAGAAGGTGGAGACGATGTCGGCAGCAAGACTAAAGAAGGAAACAGCTACAGTTCTGGTAAGGGAGCGGGTGGCATAGCTGGTGAGGAAACCTGCAGCGGACCCGGTGAGAGAGTGAACACTGGATATGAGACTCCCAGAGAGCGGAAGCCATGGTCCCGGAGAGTAGACACCCGGAGGAGTCGGTGGCCTTAAGCCACCCAATGGACTTTGAGCCAGGGCAGCCCGTCTATCGGGGCTTAGGCACCCAGGTCTGATCCCAGGCTAGGCGTGATAGAATGGCTTGACTTTCTGTTTTGTTGTTCACTTTCCTTTAGGCTCTCTCATTTTGTGTTGCGGTGGCCTCGGGTCAGCATAGGCTAGGGGCAGCAGGGAATCAGGGGGTGTGAGACCCTCAAGGTGGATTTCAGCCTGGGAAGCTTGGGTCTCCGGAGTGGGGACCACCGGGAGACACAGGACTGAAAACACGGCAGGGTCACCAAAGGAAGGCCACAGGGAGACCTGTAGCAGCAGGTGGCAATTGGCTGGGGTATAGGGGAGGTTGCAGCCCCGTGAATTCCCGCCGAAGGCGTGACAACTCCAGAGGCAGCATTAACAGAGACCCCCACCACTGAGGTTCCATCCAAAGTCGTGGCAGAAAAGGTTAGGGGGCCTCCCGACAACACCCGAGGTACCTTCCGGGGCCCTCTCGTAGCTCGGGGCAAGCTAGAACAGCCACCCAAGTGAAAGCAGCTCAAGAGCGCCTAGTCAAGCAGAGGCGGGCACAGTACCTAATAAAAGACGAGCATATAGGAATAAAAGCATTTGAGTCACCAAAACAATTACACAAGAAAAGGGTCAGCTAACTCTCTAATAGTTACACAGTAATAATTGTGGTGAGAGGACCAATTTAAGTTATCAGACTTTTGCTTTGCAGTCATAATATAGAAGGTCAGTGAAAAGAATAACTAAGGTGATATTTAGAGAAACATTGCTTAGTCATACTCAGTATTAAGTGTGAAATGCTTATATATTCATCTGTAGTTTCTTAACTGTAGAGGAACATGCACTAGTGCTTCCCAACAGCTCTACGCTGTACAACTGTGTACAAAACAATTCAAAGTTACCACATCACCATCATATTAACCTATATATATTTATAGATAGATAGGATCTATCTATCTATCTAGATATAGTTATATATGTATATATCTCTCTCTCCTATATATACATAAGTTAATGATATACGTATATACCTTAAACCATCATAACTAATCTTTACCCATTTGGAGAAAAGCAAGTTTTGTACTCTCAAAGAAACTTCTTTCTGCTGTCTATCAATTCTTTGAGGTCTGTGATAAGGGATGGAGGCGAGTCAACTTTCCCAGTCTGTCTCTCTCACTCGAGATCCCTTCTGGCAGCAAGCCCTCCTACATCTTTCTCCCTTTCTTCTCAGCTGCTCAGTGAAGCCTCTTTCCCTATACAATATATATATACACACACACATATATATACACACATGTAAAATGTAAACCATATATTTTCTCTCCTTAGTTTTTTTTAATGGCTGACATATTTTGACTCAAGTTTTCCATTAACATTTGTTTCCAGAATGAAAAAAAAAATCTGCCCAGTTCTAGCCACTAAGGTAAAAGACTATAAAAATTAAATCATCTTAAAATGATCTCTTAGAATGAAGACCCTGGTACAACCTTAATTATAGGCACCATTAGACACACAAAAAACAGAACCTTATGGATGTAGGAATGTGATGTGACTTTATGATGCAGAAAAAATATAGCATTAAGGGTTTTATAAGAGGTAATACTCTATAAAATTGTTTTATTATTATTTTCTATAAATGTTAAGATATATAATGAGTATTTCTTTTATGTTGGACAGTATTAGAAACAAGATAAAATGTGAGGTACTATTAACAGACTAGTATTTTACTGAAAAATCATGGCATAGATTTCATAAGTGAATGTGATACAAATACTCTAACTGTTCCATACATGAATATAAAAAATGGCCAGTATCTATTCTACATTTCCTTCAAATATTGGAAGAGATGCAAGTTACAGGTACATCCTGTCCCACAGTACCTCTATTAAATTGGAATGGAAAGTCTACAGGAGATTTTCATCCTCTGTCGAAATGCAGCTTCCTTTGGACAACTGGTCACAATAGTTGCTTTTAACAGGTAACAGCAACACTACAAAACTTTTTTGGAAAATAACAGTCATTTGAATATTATCCTCTTCTGATATTTTCCTACTGAAGAAGCTACTTTACCTTGAGAGGCAAAGTTAGGCCCACAGGCAGTTAATTGCATTCTTCCCAAGTGCATTGAGAGATAGCACAATAACTTTCTGTAATTATCTTTTACTGTAAGCTAACCAAAGTGCACTCTGATTTTGGTGTTATATTCATTAGCAACCAGGCTGTTTTGACTGCTAATATATTCTGGTAATGTCCAGTCTATAAATAAGAACTGATTAGCACAGAAAGTAAAGTACTTCTAAAATACTTTGAGTGACAAATTCTTATCTGGCAGCTGATTTAAAATTATAACTCTGTTTTAAATACAGAATACTGATGGGTGGTGACATGCTGGGAAAAAAACCGTCACTTATTAGTAGAACAAATGCCTTTTCACTAGGAATACCTACATAGTCATCATTTGATAGGAATGCAGGTCCTGAATCTGCATTTATTGAAGAATCCACTGAGTCTGGTTGGATCGGGCTTACCCATATAAAATGATTTCTGATATAAAATAATTAGGAAAACTCCTTCCAGTATCTGTATTCTGTATTCAAAATGTAATGCTAAATATGAATTCTCATATCATTTCTTAATCAGCACCTGTGAAATCCAGGAAGAACATTGTCTATCTGGAAAATATCTATTTGAATACAGGAGAGGAGCCATTCAAGTTTCTTTAAAACAAAACAAAGCATCTAGGAAACAATCCAGAGGGTCTGCTTATGTTAAAATACAGTGAAGTATTGTTACTGTTGATGCACATGTATGTACACAAAAGTCATAATACAGAGTTGATGTAAATATAGGCTCTCTGTTGGTGCAGAAGTTTAGGATAATAGGGAAGCAGGGCTGGAAGGAATCTCATGAGGTTGTCTAGTCCAGCCCCCTGTTCAAGGAAGGGTCATCCCTCACTATAGCCTCCCAACCAAGAGTCTGTTCAATCTGCTCTTGAGAATACATGGAACACGTTAGAAAACCATGGCTACATTTTTAACTCTCCATCACTTTAGGGTCAATACTGTACTAAAAGATACTTGTCACACCTCCCTTGTGAATAGGCCATGACTGCAGTGGGATATGAACACCTTTGAAGCAGGCTGTATGATTCATGTCTTTAATTTTTCAGATATTTCCAATAAATATTTCTGGTTAAATATTAATCAGGCATGAAAGCATGCGCCCTGATGAATGACATGAGTACAGTCTAAAGAACATTAAAAATATAGTAATTAATAACTGGGATTAATTTAACTGATAAAGTTAATTATTATTTGTATGCAGTAATACATGAAAAAAGAATGACATTTTTTACTAAACATAGAACATTTTGGAATTGGAAAATAAATGGGATAAAAAGGGTTTTCTTTTTTTTGTATAGAAACTATGGTAATTGCAAGGACTCTTTGAAGATTTGTACTGGGAAATCAAGTGTTTTGGTTTTACTGCAAGAGCTATTTCTCTGACTAACAGTAAAATTGATCAGAGATTCTCTACAAAGAGATGGTATTCTACAGGAAGATGGGGAAATGCCATATCAAAGTAACTTATTTTGCTGACACCCTATTCCAGAGGTAGGGTGCCTTTCTCCTGCTTGGGTTAATGCACTTCTACAGCTCTTAAAAAAAAAAAAAAGACTGGTGTATGTTCCAATGTACAATTCTCAAAGTTTTTCTTCCAAAGACTATTTCTCCATGTTTTCTGAGAATTACTAAGTTTAACATAAAGAAAATGGAAGCATGACAGACATCTTCCAAATTACTTTCCTAAAAATTACTCACACTCTCTCTTGTTACCTCTTTTCTTTCTCTACACACCTTGCTTTCTATTCTGCACTGTCACACAACTTCAAAAAAAGGGGAGTGGTGTCCCAAATGCAGTTTTGCCTCTGGCCTGATGGTTAGGGCACTGTTCTGAGAGTTGGATTTGAAACTCCTGACTGAGAAGGGCACTGAACCTAGGTCCTCCCACTTCCTCAGAAGATATTCTAGCCTCAAAGCAATTCTGTCAAGGGCAACATCACTAGCACCATCATTTTAATAGAAAGTGGTCATCAATACAGTCACTAATAATGTATTGAGGCATTCATGGACTGAATCAGGCCCCTTTGGAGACCTAGGCAGAGCAACATTTAGTTCTTGGCCATAGCTATGAACTGTTTTAGGCACTTAATATCCCATTTTGGATCTAGCACTATTTTTTTTTTATTTCACAACTGCTTAAAAACTTCTATTTGTTGCTTAATAAGGTGGTACTTCAAGGGAAACTTTGAAGAACAAATAAGAACGAATATCTTTTGGACAGTTCAGAATAAAATGCATGTATAGTGATGTGTCTTTATGCAAATAATTATCTACATATGTTTTTAACAATGGAAATCTAAATGTAACAGGTATAAAGAAGGGTTATATCTATGTTTAGGGGAATTAGGATCTTATATAAGGATACTAGCTTATTTAGACTTATTTGACTTTTCAAAATAAAATGAGGGGGGATACGATCACAGCTTATAACTAGGACTATAACTAGAATTGCTTTTATAAATTATAGGAATATTCATATGTATGCATATATATGTGTATGTTTATATAGATGCATATATTCATATGTGTATGAGTGCATGCTTGTGTGTGTAATTATATATATGGGCACCTCTACACATGCAGGTAAAGGTGCAATGAGACCCAATCCACAATCCACAGAATTGCACCTCCTGCCATGCTGTAAGTGCATGGCAGGAGGTGTGATTATGTGGATCATGCATTAGACTGGTTAATCATGCCTTAGGTAGTGTAACATGTTGATGGTACTTGTGTGTGTGTGTGTGTGTGTGTGTGTGTGTGTGTGTGTGTGTTTATAGTTCTAGTATAAGACTTTCTAGTTCTCCACAGGGTAAGAAAAACATAGATGTTAACACACAAGTTAAAAGAGAACTGCTAATTTTAGCATCGGCATTCATTACCCAGCATCTAAGGTGGTATAAAAACAAACCCTTGAGCAGACTGACATTAATAGAGGGCAGTGCACATAAAGTAGCCAGTAGCACATAAATTAGCCAGTTTATTATACTTATGAGTGTGAGAGGTGTGTGTATGTGTCTGTGTGCATGCATACATGTTAATGTGTATGTCTGAATAACAGTCATAGATAACAGCCACTTTCAGGAATAGAAAATTCAAGATTCAGACCAGGGTTCCCAAACCTGTTGTTTTTCTTTTTAACTTACTACCATTTTCTGAGCTTATCTATCTCATAATGTCTCAATCAAAAATACATCCATTTGAAAAGGTAGTCCCAGTTTTTGCCTTACCTTCACATCATTGATATTCATTCTTGTTCCTTCCTTTCCAACAAAGATGTCATCTATGTCGACAAGAATGTATCTATCCAAAGACAATGTTAGCTTCTTCCCAGATAGGAAAGAAATGGCATCTATAAAGATCAGCTTGTGCAGCCAAAAGGTCAAGTTATTTCCAAAAAGGACTCTCTGAATCCCATCATGAAGCCCCAAATCTTGAATTATTGTAGCATACAGTGCAGTCTTAGGCAATGATGCAGGGAGAGGCCTGGAAGTCTGTAATTCTGTAAAAAGCACAGGTTGGTAGGTGGAATGATTAAATTGGAAAACAGTCCAGTCTTCCCCAGGCAATGGGCCCATCTCAACTCTGGGTGCTTTGGTAATGTGCAATAGAGGAGACTGTGGGTTTACAAAACAGTCTTTGAGGGGCACATTATTGTAGAGGTGTAAAGGAAATCCTTTCAGTTTAGTACTTGGGGAGCTGTTCTCATTGGCTTTATGAAAACCAATTATGCTAACACTGTATTCCACACAGTATTTTTCCAGAAGCTCTCTATTCCATGAGTCCATAGACACATATTTTAAAATATTTTCATATATAACAAGTGTATATTTCCCTTTGCCATTGTCTGTAAGAGGAGGAATATCACCTTTTGCAGGTGCAATCACCATTTGGTACTGGAATCTACTAGACTCAAGGATGGCTATAATATCTTGCCCAAGCTGGGAGTACTGGCTTTCAACGAACAGGAGGACAGTGGGATCAGTCTTAGATGGATCAATTGGTTTGGCAGTTTTCAGTTCCATGGACCTGTATGGTAAAAGTTTAAGGTCCTCACATTCTGCTTCTCCAGTGGTTTCAACAATGGCCATTTCCTGTTTGTAGCCTGTATATAAGTAATAGGCAGAAATGATTATGCTTACTAAACAGAAGGTGGCTAAGAGAATGATCAGTGTTCTGAAACTTCTACGAAGTTTCACAGTAAGATTCATTTTTTGCAATACTTTCACCTTTCTTTTAGTTTTGGCTTTCTCCTCCTAAAGTGCCATAATAAGAGAGACACAAGATGGTGCAAGTTCCACTCCCCACATGTTCATGTGACCATTTCAATGCATTTATGAAGGTGTTGGGGAGGTTATGAAATTGTTACAGCTGGAAGTCAAAGCGTCTCGAACTCTAAATTGGAAGAGATTTTCTCTGAATACAGCAGTTCCCAATAATCAATGGAGAAGACTCTTAACATTATCTGCAACAACAGGTAAAATTAGAGTAAGTCAAAACAAAATCCACAGAGTAATTAAAAACAAATGTGTAACTTAAATATGTTACTAATATATCTGAAGAAAGAGGGAATTGATTGCTAACACATTATTAGATTATTGCTTGCTGCTTTCTTAGTATATTTAACTCAGAAAATATCAATTAAGAAAACACCCCAAAATGCTTATGATAAAATATATCTAAATATAACACTCTGAATAAAAGGATAATAGCATTCAGTTGTTATTTTTTTATTCGTGAGATACCTTGTTCTTCCAGTCAAGAATAAGTGCAAGTGATGGAATAATATTAAAAAAAAAGGAGAACAGAGAGTAAATATCATGAAAAACTTTCTCCCAGAAGACAATGACTGGCAAGTAACAAGGTGCATTTTTGGGGAAACTGGAAAGTGGTCATATGACAAAGTATCAGAAAAATGATAGTGTATGTACCATACATACCATCTTGGGCATATCTACATGCTACTGTGCAGTGGTTATTGGGCATTGTTTAGTAGTTATATAAGCAAGTACTAAAAAAATGCACAGTAACCAGAGTTACTATGCAGTAGCACCAGCTAACAACTTTTCAGTGGTTCCACTGCACAGTAGCCTAATGCAAGTGTTTCAGCATGGTTTTTGCCACAGGCCTATACTGTGGAGTGGTATGAAGCTGCTGCATAGTCAGCCTCTCGTGTAGACCTGCCCCCTGACTGGTAAGTGGGAATGGACTAAAATGTTTAAAAAACTTTCTTTTTCTTCAATTTACATTCTTCTGTTCTTGTGTGATTTAAGCAAAGTAACTTGTATAATTATTTCCAGGATTTCTTTTCCTTCCATTTTTCAGCCTTACATTAAATTATCCATGTTATCAAAGTCCTCCAAATACTTTAAGTACTTTTAACTCATTAAACCCTCTGCCCTCCGTGGCTTTTTTTACAGAAATGGTTAAACCAGACCTTACTAAATGCTTCTAAATGATAAAATGTTGGGCTGAGATTCAGACTACTACAGTTCCATTAAGTGGCTTATTCTTTATAAGAACTATAGCCCTCTAAATAGGGAAACATAAGATAACTGAATCATTCCTAAATCTTGATAAGAATAGAACCATGCTGTTATTACAAGAGGTCTACTTTGTTATCCTGATTTGTCAGTTTTTAGGGTATTATAAAAAAAATCCTATTAAAATATTTGTAACAGTATATTGCTTCCATTCCACAGACTCACCAGAAGAAGGTATGTCTACACAAGACACTTTACTAGGCAATAGATTACTCTACTGCACAGTAAAGTGTCAGTATCTACACGTGCACACCATTTATTGGGCAGTTAAGTAGTCTATTTCACAGTTAGCTACTACCTGTACATACAGGTAGTAAACTAACTTGGCAGTATATACTGGGTGCGTCTACACATGCTGCTATGGTGCCATTGTTACTGTGCCATCTTTTAGTAATTCCTTTTGGAAGTATTAAAAGATGGCACAGTAACAACTTGTTCTGTGCCATGCACGCAGTGCAGGGTTATTTTTAGGTACTACACTGCTGTAACAATGTAGTATAATGGAGGAGCACATCACTCCAGCAATGTAGCAGCAGTGTCATGAGTTTTGCCTATGGATGCTATACCACTGTAGCTTGGTGATGTAGCATCACACGTACACACACCCACTGAGCAGTAGTGGATGTGTAGACACTGACTGGGATCCCCCAAGAAGTTGGGAGCTGAGCAAGCACCCAGATGGGGTAGCTTTCTGCCCCACACCCCCACCTGTCCTGGTGCTGCTCAGATCCTGGCTCCTGTGTGGACTCAGTGGGACTCAGAAGCTCCATGTTTCACCATGCAACCAGGAACTGGACAAGAGCTTTTCTCCCAGTGACCACTAGGCCACACAAGGATATTCCCAAGCAGTTTGGGGCTGGCAAGAAACTGATCCACTTCTGGGGTAGGGCCAAGCCAGCTCCAGTCTCTGCAGGGATTTCCCTGAGCAGCCTGGGGCTGGCTGGGAACTGTCCCCCTTCTGTCTTCTTTGTGTAATTCTTAGTAATTCTAATAATGTTTCTAAAGTATTAACATGATTAATAATGATACTTTAAAGTTTAAGTTTCCACATGCCTATTACAGTGGATTAGGCACAAACCACACTTTAAGGATTCTTATAGGAAGAGATAGGCTTCAGGAAGATAAATATATCTTGTAGGAGTAGACAAATACTTCTAAAACATTAAAGAAGTAATCTTGATAACAGACTATTGCAGTCATATATGAAGGAGAAAGGTTACTTAGGTTTGCTTTTCCAAATAAAACATGGAGGTAATCAATATAAACAGTTAATTCTGCATTATGAGGTTAAATAAAGAGAAATGAGAATCTTCTTTTTATGAATTATTTATACTGTTTAAATAGTGAAGGACTCTAAACAATGGGCTACTTTATAGTGTTAAGAATTAAAACATTTTAACTTACATGTTGCCATCCACTAGACTACACCAGTGATTCTCAACCAGGGTGTCCCTGGCATGCCTTGAGATCCTTTCAAGGGTGCCTTGGAGTGCCACACATTGTTAGTACTGTTAGGTTTGCCACCATGATGCACAAGATAAACCCAGAGGCTGCATCTTGACAAGTGTGCACATGCAGGGATGTGCATTTCCTCATATGGCATGCATTTCTCTCTGACATGCAACAAAGTGACCCAGGTGGGGTAGGAGAGGCTTACCTGGGTTTTGGGGGTCTCCCAGGGCAAGAGTGGCACTGAGGTTGCTCAGAACATGGCCAGCAGCCAAAGCACGGCTTTGGCTGGCCAGGCTCCCTTTCAGGCAGTGCATGCTGCTGCCACATGTGCTGCACCACTTTTTTAATGGCATTTGTTTTGACACCAGTATCTCCCAACATCTTCCAGAAAAAAACGGTCACATTGCTAATTACCAGCACAGAGAATGGGTGCACATATGTTGCATGCAATTTGCAGCACCTCAAACTACTCTGAGGCACTGCAAACTGCACGTGCACACTTGTGGGGACGCAGCCAGAGATTTCAAATAAAAGTTCATAGTTGTGGTCTTTCTAAGTACTTTGCAATAGGAAAAAAATGCTTTATTATTTTTCTGCAGGCAAAAAAAGAGTGAAAACTAAGATCTAGAAGTTTCCAAGGGGATGTCTCCCATCTATCCAGGTGTGCCTCAAGTCTAAAAAGGTTGGAAACCACTGAACTAGACTGTAGAGTGGTAAGAACCAAAGTCCAGGGTTTCTCAGAATCTTTAATTCTAATGCTGAGGAAGACAGCTAAAGAAAATACATAGGAAAACTTGAATGCTAAATTTTGTCTAACACTGGTACACCATTCAAGGGGCATTATCTGAGTGTGTATGTAGTATATACATAATGTGAAGGACAGTACTATTTTACTTTTTTATGTTACCATCAGTTTTTAGGATACCACAATACTTTTCTGATATCAAAACTCAAGGGAGAAAAGGACTCGCCTAAAGGAGACAAAACTACGGGTCTAAATTCTGACTCAATCTGTCTAGATGTGTAATGAGAAACTACTTGTCATGATTACAGGCATCAAAATCTGAAACATAAAATTTGGCAATAGAATGTACTTATTCCATAGGGATTTTTTGCCTATCCTTTTTCTACTGCAGTATATTCTCTCTGCAGTATATTTTGGAGTTAGAAGCTTGCTGCTACAAAACTCAGACTCCTTCATGGGCTACGTACAGTCATTTGCAGCTACATTCACACTGCTTGCTTTAAACTGCTTAAATGAAAACCAGGTGAGGCATGTGCAGCCATTCGCTGCTCCCAGGATCTGTGTAGGGAAACCAGTGTAAGTAACTCACGGTGAGGGGATGGTCAGGGGGAATGGAGGTGGGGGGATGGTTTTGGGGGATTGGTGGGATGAAGGGAGACTGGTAAGTCCATGAAGGGCAGGGGGGGAGATGGTGGGTCTATGGGGGAGGATTAGGGAGGTTAGGGAGCTATAAATAGCTTAGTCACAGTCAAGGGGTTTGGGAATAGCACAGCCCCAGAGCTAGGTGGCTTTCCCAGCTCTGAGACTCCATTTTTAGATTGGGTTAACCTGACCTCAATCTAAGTTAGTGTACCTCTTCAGATGAACCAACTTTAGATCAGCTTCTCCATTTTTCAGGTGACTGAAGTCCTCCAAATGCTACTCGATTCGACGTTTAGAACAACCTAAGCCTGCTGAGATCAGTCTTATTATTATACCTAGACATACCCTTGTCACGGGATTCTAGTAGCAGGAGAAACATTGACCAGCTTTGTGTGGGAGAATCACAAGCAGAGTAACAAGAAAGAGTAACAAGTTTATTCTTGTTCAGAAGTCTTGACAGAAAAACATGGTTATGTAACAGTATATTGTTAATATACATAAAATACTGCCCCAGCTATTGAGATAATAATCATGATTATTATTAAAATAAGCAAAGATTTTTCCCTGAGGCTTGTCTGACTTTGAAGTTGTAGGTGTTTTTGTTTATATCATTACAAGTTAGAGCTGTAATTAAAATTTTATAAATAGGTGGCATCAGATGACATGCTTTCACTCTCTGACCCTATATCTCAGTTTTTACATGTCAGTGATATTGATAAGGTACACACAAGCTTGACTTTGCAGGTTTGTCAAATCACAAGAATCTGGAAAGTTATAGCCTCATTATGCAAGTAGCCTGTTCATAAAATAAAATAATTTCAACAAAACCTTTTTTTAGCTTAAGTTGGACAAAGATTTTGAAATGAAAAAAGAAATAAATAAAAGCCTCAACTTCATATCATGTATTTTCTTTCAGCACTAGAGGGCAATATTTTCTTGCTTTTGCCAAACAAAGAGTGGCAACACTTGTTATCCACCAGATAGCTTACAAAATAAACAGATCTGCAAATCAAGCTGTGTCCAGAAAGGTCATCGGAATTTATGCCAGCAGGTAAAATACCTTATTTTAGATTTTTAGTGGAAAAGCCATAGCATTTAAATGCTAAAGAAATTTAATAGTAAAAATAAATGTAATACTTACCAGCTTTTTTAGTCCAATTTGTATCCCAGATGGATAGCATACATTATTGGAGTTATGTGTTCATATTTTTTTCCTTATTTTTTGTCCAGTTGAGTCTCTTACATACTGGAATTATAAACTGTCAAAATAACAAATTTGTGAGAAGGATCATTGCATTATTATCTATATGATTGTTGCATCTAAAAGTCTAGTAATGGGCCATTATGCCAGACAAAACAAAAAGGTGGTCTTTGTCCTTAAGTTTACAGTTTTATAAAGCAGGTTAACTACCTTCTTATAAACATGTTGCTTTCCTGATAAAATACAGTACCATCCAATCTAGGACCTCTGATGAATTATAGAGGTTACAAATATTGAATATGTTTTAAAAGTTACTCACATAGATTGTTAAAATATATTAAGATAAATATATAACATAAAACATTTAAAATAATTATCTAACATATCTATATTTATTAACTGGCTTACTGTAATTTGAAGGGAATTTGAAGGAAGACTGAGTTCTAGGCCTGTGCACCATGTTACACTTGCTATGTGAACTGATAATATAGTTCAGTAAAAAGCCCTGTGAAGTAATTAAAGTTTATGAAAATAAATCAGCTATATTAGCCATTAGTGGGAGATTTTCTATGCCATAATTGGGAGTTAACTGCCATTTGTGCCTTTGAAACTCTCCCACTTAAAGTTCAACAGCTTTACATGCATTCAAAACTTCAGCTTTTCTTTGGAGTATTTCTGCTCTGTATTAATCTACTGTAGTGCTGAAAAACTTGGAAATAAATACCCAAATCAGGCTATATTTCATAAAAAATATATAGAATTACTGATACAGTTTAATTTCAGAGACTCATTTCTAAGGTTCTATCACTCCTTATCTCTGATCAAGTTGACTGGTACTCCAATTAGTAAGATAAACTCCAAACATAGGTCAGGGAAATAGGCAAGCAGTCACTCAAAATAGATTTTAAGTAGATTTTTACAAAATAGACTTAGTGTTGGCTCTCTGTACAACATGAATTTCACCTATACATGTCTTTTAACTCTATACTGTAACAATCTTCATAATCCACTATTGTAATATCTTTCTTAGCCCAGAAACAGTAAACCATTGACTTAACGTAGTTTAACATTTCTAGTCTCTGATTCTAAAATATTTGTTGTTACAGCTACTTCAGCAAATGTTCTGGCACAGCTGATCTACTTCATTGTGTGAAATACACCTTTCACCTTGTCCCATCCATCAATTTTGGAGGACAATGAGCAGTCCATTCCACAGCGTTTTCCTACTTACAGAGGTGTGCTCTGGAGACCACACCAAAGTGAGGTCAGCACTCTGGTACAGCCCTAGGGCTGTGACTGCCAATCAACTGATTGGCGGTCTAAGCCCTGGGACCCCACAGGATTGCCGATATGTACCCAGGGAATCCCAAATGAAGGGACTCAAGCAGGTACTCCTGGTACTTCAGGGGCTGTATCCTGGAATAGGAATGGGAATCCCCGGGCTCCTGAAGCTCCAGGAGTGCCTATCTGCACAACAATAGCCTGACCATGCTTTCCTGATATAAGCCTAACAGACATTTAGCACCATAAAGTGGAATTAATTTATACTGCTTACTGTGTGGCCAAAAATTGTGGGCATGTTGCAACAAGGCACATAGATATCTATTCGCTTGGACTTTGTGACACCATAAAAGTTTTTATGATTACACTAAGCTAGTATCTCTTCCCACCCTATTCAGCTTACATAACAAAAGAGCAAAAATGTAAGATGTAGATATAAGATGTAGCTTATATCAGTTCCCTGAACAAAATAAGTTACCCTGGCAATAGGACTTTTTTACTCATTTAACTGCAAGAACATCAACACTACTGTTGTTGTTAAATTGTCAAAAAAAATCAGAATTTTAAGTGACAACAGAAAAGTCACCAGCGTCAACAAGACCCATGAAAGCCTATTAACAATGATTGAGTCATCCCAATTAAAGGATGGCAGTGACAGGATATACAATGGATGAAGCATTTACAAGTTAAGATGCTAACATGGTATTCTATTTTTGAGGTGTATAATGTTTAAAATAAACCTTTTTAAAAATCAAATGATGTTATTAATTCCCAGCTATTGGATCCAGATTTCAGATCTCCTAAAATTCAAGTGTACTGAGGCATAAGACTTAAAGCTCATCCTTGATGTGGAACTGGAGGATGAAATCCTGTTTTGGGCCTCAGTTCAGATTCTTCCTTCCACAAACCTTAGATCCTGATCCAAAATTATGGTAAGAATCCAGGTTTCCTAAAAGGTATTAAAAAGCAAGTTATTTCACCTCAGCTGCATCTACATGAGATGCTGACTATGTAGTTGTTACTGCACAGTCATTTAATACTTGCATACCCAAGTACTAAATGACTGTCCATTACTGCACAGTAAAGTCCCTACACATCTTCTGGGTGACACTTATTGCTGCTTGTTACTACTGTAGACTACAGTCATTAGGGTGTAGTAGTGTTGTGTCATGGTTTTTGTCCCATGATGCTACTGTGCAGTACTAATGAGCCACTGCGCAGTAGTAATGAACACAGCAAGCTTTTTGTGTAGATGTGGCCCATATGTGCATATGAAAACAAGATAAGTTTTAAGTTTTACTCTAAATTTATCACTAGAAAACAATTTCTTTCTGCCAATACATTTTATAGAAAACTAAAATGGAAGATTTTTGAAGATGCTTGGTATAGAGCCCAGCAATTTAAATATTGTAACAGTGCTTGTACATTGTGGAATAAAATGTTGTATAAGCTAGAATCAGTTAGCTCTGTATTGGTAAATAAGGTGTGATTTTTTTTTTAGCCCTAATCTATATGTGACTGAAGAAAAATGGTTTAGAAGGTTGGGATAGCTGTCCTGTATCAGAAGAGGTCTGTCTGCACTGTCTGGACTGTCTGAACAACAGCTTGAAAAGTGTGTCCTGGGGACAGTAAAGAGGAGCTGGTATATAGACATCAAAGGAGGATTCCAGGTTGAGGTTTTTCCTTCATGATCTGTAAGATTTTCTTTCTTCCTTTTTTTAATTGGCACTTGCAGCTAAGGAACAGCATAGATCTAGAGCTCTTTAGGAATCTGTATCTTTTGTTTATTTTTGTGTGGATTTAATAGATCTTGATTTTTCTAAGGTTATTTTTGTTTGTCTAATTTCACACAGATATCCCCCACAAGGGGAAAAAAAATAGCTCTCAGAAGTTGTGAGTGAAGCAAACTGTTACCTTTGCATGTGTCAGATGATACTAGCTTTTGGCTATTCGGGTTGGACTATACTCAACTCACAATGCAGGGGTAGATCCAAAGGGGATGCAGCAGCAGTGCAGAGCAGAAGTCCCAGAAATTCCTTACTTGGAATTCATGAAGAAATTCATAAAGAATTCATGGAAGCTGTCACAGCTCCCTGAGTCTTTGGCAGTCCCAAATTGGAGAAGGTGGCCAAGGACCAAGAAGAAGAAACTAGGTGGGAAGGAGTGAGGGTTTTTCCTACCGTTTATTGACACAAAATATGTTCAGACAGTTGCACCAAAGTAGGCACCATTCTATGACAGACTTTGGAAGATGTTCTGGCTAATTGGTTTGGAAAGAATCCAGAGGTATAATCTTCATACAATATTTTAGAATGCCCAATCTTGGTTGGAACTTAAAAGCATATAAAATAATGAAAACACTTGCATGAACTTTTTCTTGAACTCAAAAGAAGTCTGGTGGAAGTATTCTGCTTGTTTCAGTAAGGTTCTAAACTTACACAAACACAGTTCATACGAGATTCATGATTTTAAAAGTACTTACATTTCCATATTTAGACAAATCTCCCCTATTGCTGTCTATTAGTTCAATACTAAAGTGAACTGATGTGAGTAAAAGAAAAACACTCATCTACTCTTTTCGGAATAGTATCAGAAATTCAAACTAAATTTACAATTTATTTTTCTTGGAATCCAGTCTTCCTAGATTTAGCTGCATCTGTATGTGGCAGTACCAGAAATCTCACAAAAGAGAAATTTCCAGGCTCAAGAAATTTGGAAAAGTTTCAGATATGCACCTGAATTTTTAGATTCTTATCCAAAGCAATGTTTTTATGATTTAATCGTAACTACTTGTCTCAACATTTTATTAAAAAAATGGCTTCACTGGCAAAGTCTACTGATGTCCTGAGGGCTGACCATAAGTTTACCATCATAAATTCGAAAAAATTTCCCTATAGACAGTTCCTCAGCTAAAATTGGGACTCTACTGCCTTCAATTGATTCCTTAAGACAATTTCTACAAGCTGAAGATCTGTCCTGGTATCCTTATTTCTTCTCTATGCTTTTCTTATGTAAATTCTTACTCCATTTGTAATTTGTCTCTCCTATTTTGTTTTCAGCAATTTGCAGAGTCCAGAGTCATTGTACAATGTTTTCTATTTTTGAAAAACACATGGTGGCAGGTGTTATGTAATGACAGATGTATACAAACTTGTGGACTTTATGATGACTTCCAGGATTTTATGCCTGGACCAACAAGAAACAACCACTAACCAACACTTAACCCTTTTGGGCACATCTCTATTTGCTTGAATATGCATTTTCCCAGGGACAAACAGCAGCAGCACAATATGTGCCATTGCTACTTGTCCTCGGGAAACACCTGTGCATACGTGCTCTGGTGTGCAGCACGTTACCCCAAGTGAGGTAAGGGAACACATGGGCTGGCCGCAGAAGACTTATACAGGGTCCTGTGGCCCTCTGGGGCTGCAGCCACAAGTGATCTGGCAGCCAGGAGCCTGCCTGGCAACCATGGTGTGGCTCCAGCCAGCCAGGTTCCAGTTTAGGGTGGCATGTGCCACCCCACTTTTTATAGCTGTGGGGTTTTTTGACACTGAGATCTCCTGGTGTAAAATCCCACCCTGTGATGCAAATTAGCAGTACAGGAAATGCCTGCATGAGCAGTGCATGCAGTATGTGGTTCCACAGATGAGTCTACGGTGCTGCATATTTCATGTTTCTGCTCGTCTCAATGTGCCCTTTGACTCCACTTCCTAGTTTCCAGCAGCTCTAATTCTTCATATACTTTTAGAGCTTACTCAGAACATTGTCAAAACAAAAGAAAAATCCTGCCAGTGGGAAATACTGCTAAAAGATGTGTTCAGATTAGAGGGGAGGTGGGGGGGGGGTGTTGAGTTAATATATGTGACAATGAAAGACAAAGGATGCATCTAAATGTTCAATTCATTCAAAGCAATAAACAAACTGCACCCGAGCTAATGGCTTCTGAGCGCAGTGTCTACATATGTGCCCAGGACTATAGCAGTTTGAGCTGGGATGGAGCAGCCCTGCCCTGGCAGCAGGTTTAGGGGGTCAGCCCCGGGCTCTGGGTCATGGCATTGGGTAACAAAGGGGCTGGTTGTGGCATGAGAGTAATGAAACAACAGAGCTGTGTGGCTAGGTGGCAGGCACGGTTCAGGTTCCCTGCTGGCTGGACTAACTGGGTGCAATTTATACCAGGGTCAGTGTTTCAACATGCATTTAGGTGAAGTTATTTTTGCCACCGTAAAATAGCCCAGTCCCAACGGTACTATATTACGGCAGCATAAATTAATTTGCTGTAGTCTAACAGTGTCATACATGTAGACTGTGAAGCTTTACACCACAGCTAATTAGTCTATTGCACAGCTAAGCACACATGTAGATGTACCTGAAGAATACTACGAATCTTTTCATTTCTACGTTGCTTCAGTAGCAGATACAGGAACAGACACACATGTGCATGCACCCATACACACACACACACACACACACACACTTTTGGCTGTGCCATGCATGTGTAGTAAACTCAGCTCACCAGTTGATGAGTTTCACATGGCTCTGAAGCCCAGGAGGTGAGTGCTGCTACTGTCTGTCCTTCATCTCCCTCCTCTTTCTCTTGGATTCAGCAGCACTAGAAAGGAGAAGAGGAATGGTAGCGCTCATATACTGTGCTCAGGAACCATAGGAAAGGAGGAGTTCTAAACTGGCTCTGCTCTACAGACTGTCATATGGCACAGCCAAAGGGAAGTGTGTGACTGTATCACTGCACCTCCTCCTGATCTACCCCTGCATTGTTAATAGGCAAAATCTAGTATAATCTGATGGATGCTTAGTGACACATGCAAAGATAATAGTTTGTCGCATTCAAAATGTCGGTGGGAGCCATCATAAAATCATGACCAAAGATGGTCATACTATTATCAGACCCATCCCTCAGATGGTCCCTTCAGATTTGGTTTCAAGCATATTGATGGCATGGTTGTGAGGGGTTACCCTTGTCACAAACTGTCATACCTTTCCTATGAATAAATAAAGGACTTCTGGTTAGAGAAAGATTTTTATAAAAATTTCTCCCTGATATTCCTCCTTTAATCATTTCTGAAAAAAATGCTTATGTCCAGCAGTGGCTTATCACAAGCCACAGCTTCATTGATACATCTTCTAACTGCACTGTCATAACAGTTGGTCAGCAAATTATGGTTCTCTCTCATTAACTCATAACTAATCTGCAGCTGCTGACTCATCTAAGTGCCTTTTCTTTCTCTTCATCAGTGCATTTAGACAGGTAACTATAGTCAGCACTAAGGAGAGTTGTGCATTGAAATTCCTAGTGTATGGAAAGGAGACTTCTGCAAAAGTCTAGCAGTAAGCTGAGGACCAGTATTCTCATAGAGGCTGATTTTGGGTTTATTTTCCTGAAAATATAACTTGAAAACATGCACAATTCTAGCTTGGCAGACTCTAGCACATAGATAAAATAACTCAAATGATGGATTTTTTGTCATTTTTGGGGAAAACTTCTTGATGTTCAACTTAAGTTTATATGTACTATTTCTGACCCCACAGCTTACATGGTACCTTTACCCTCTGTATCGCACATATTTAATAATATTTCTTTGATGTTTCTATTACTTTTTCACCAGTTGTTGATGGTTACCTGCATCCTTAGTTTTTCTAGACCAAGTCGTAAAATATTTAGTTATAATTTTTCTTCTTTCCTGATCTCTAGCCTAGTTGATTTAATATGAATTCCAGGTAAACAGGTGTGTAGAAATAAGAATAGTAACCTATATGTAGTATCAGCAGGACCAAATAATAGAGAATTTCATTTTGCTGATATATAATAAAATGGCTTTGCAGGTAAATTCATGTAGAAGTAAGTCTTGATGTTCACACAAAAGTTGGTTTAATACCTAGACTAGGTAAGTCTCTCACTGATTTTAATATAAGTCATTTTTTGAGCAATTCAAGTAAACTCCTTTAAAGTGATTAGTAATTGATAATCTGTAAATTCCTTTAAAGTGATTAGTAACTGATCATCTGTCTCAAACCTTTGAACCACCAAACCAGCAGATGCAATAGAGTAACCTGTTGCCTTCCATCTAGCAATGTCCACTTGTTTTACAAATACCTTACACCATCTACATGAAATAAAAAACTATTGTCATGACTTACAAGTGAGCAAATAAAGCCAAAATATACTCAAGATATTTAGGTGGCTATGTCTATTTTTGGACCTATGTGTCTTGTACAAGTATGATTTAAAAAGCCTGTAATAGAACCTGAAGAAGAATCACTGACTCTACAGTGACTGTAGCATCAGATCCTGTACATTACTTCTCCATTTTCACTGGTGTTTAAAAATAATCTGTAGATTGAATTATTATGTTTCTTATCATATATCTGTTCTTTCTGAATGAAATTATTAAATAAAACTAATTTTAACTCTAGCCTCTGAGCAACCATTTCTGATGAAACAGCTTTATGATATAATTTCCTGGCTCTTCAGCCACTTTTCCATCCATGTTTCAGTTATTCATTGGAAATTAAATTAATTTAATTTATAAGGAAAGTTTGGAAGAACTGGGGTTACTTAGTCTAGAAAAGAGAAAATTGAATGTGGCTCTGATAACAAATATATGAAGGGTGATTAGAAAAAAGATGGAGATGTACCAGGGGTTGGCAACGTTTTTGGACAGAGTGCCAAAAACACCTGCAAACTTGACTTGTAAGATGTTGATGTACCAGGGGCAGATGACGGAGGGAGTCATGAGGGACCCTATCATTGTTGTGATAACCCTACCCACCATCTGGCCCAAGGTGCACATACCAAACACAATGCCTTCACATGTTATGCTCTGGCACCCATGCCGGGGGTTACCTAGCCCAGAAATATACTATTCTCTGTTGCTGCAGGGGACTGGATTTAAATAGCAACAGAAGAAATTTAGGTTAGATATTAGGAAGGACTGTTTAAAGTATGAGGGTGTTTAAGCACTCAAGCAGATTATCAAGACAGATTGTGATTTCTCCATCCTTGGGAGGTTTTAACAACAGGTTAGGCAAACACTTGGCTGACAAGGTTTAGATGGGATTGATCCTCCTTGTAGTAGGGGCTTGGACTAGGTGACCCCTTGAAATCCCTTCCAACTTTATTTTTCTTTTATTCTAATTTTTCCAAATGTTTTGTTAGATATGTTTTCAAATGCATTGCTAAGTCCAAATATATTATGCCTACTGTGCTGTCTTTCGCTACTGTTTTAATTATTTTGTCAACACAATCACATTTTTGTTGTATGATTTACTTTATTAATTCAGTTAGGAGGCCTGCTTTAAAGCAACAC
Organism: Caiman crocodilus; assembly: GCA_030014935.1. Taxonomy (NCBI): domain Eukaryota; kingdom Metazoa; phylum Chordata; order Crocodylia; family Alligatoridae; genus Caiman; species Caiman crocodilus. The sequence continues at coordinate 14,807,612 of JAGPOW010000229.1, read as the reverse complement.
TATCATTGCCAACTTAGAAATCCCAAAAGTCAGGTAATGCAACTGCTGAGTTTCAAAAAGCAGTACTATTTTATCCATATACCCTGTTTTTTGATGATTTATCATGATTTGATGAGATAATGAGTTATGTATTAAAGCTAACAAAAAAGAAGAAAAACTGTATTACTTATGCTTCTAATAGCCTCTGAGTAACTACAAATTTCTTTGTATTTGTTCTGGAATTTTCCTAAGGATTAACAGATTTTCCTGGTTATTACTGAAAAATCACGTTTTTCCTTTATGAATGTTTCTAATACAACAATGAGGAAGGAGTTCCTTTCTCTACCCCAGGTGAGTAAACATAGTCTTTTGGTTTCTATATAATAGAATGCACAATATGTACAATATGTCCACTTTGAATATTATGAAGACTCAGCTTTAGAGCCTTTATATACTCAGCAATATGTACTCAGCTTTCTTCTCTTATTCCCTGCTTAATGACTCATCAAGTCTTATTTGTAGATTTTCTCTTGTTTAATGACCTACACCTAGCAACATTCCCCATTATGGGTGACTACTGAAAAACCTCCTGCTGTATATCATGGACAATGTAGCTAGGTTTTTGGCTGCAGCTGTGTTGGTCTAAGGACATAGGCAGGCAAGGTTCTTTGGGCAGATGTGATGTCTTTTATTAGACCAACTGAGTAGTTGAAAAACATTTTTTTTCCAACTACTCCGTTGGTTTAATAAAATATATCACATCTACCCAAAGAACCATGCCTTCCATGTATTCACTCTATAATTCGCTTTGTGGTACATATACCCAATTACAAGTACCAGTATCAAGGATAGCCTCATTTGGTTACATCCTAGTCTGAGGCCATTAACTGATTAGATAAAGGCTATCTTGTTGAGTAGCAACAACCTGTTGTCACTATGGACCAGGATTACCGAAACCAAGACAGGGAAAACTTTGCATATGCATTCTTATAGTCTTGCATGTCCTCAGGAAAATTAGATAAAAGCTTGTCAGGCTATACTCCAAAGTGTGTTGGAGAGCCAGAGGAAGATTCTTTCCATGGTGAAAATTAAAGCTCAGGGAAGCTTTAACATTCATTGATGGACAACAAATGGTCCTTCATTTAGTCAGGTTTAATGGAACACAGTGTAACCTTGTCCCCAAATTCTTCCTACTGAAATGTGACACATTTTCTCTTCTAGGATCTGATGGGGCAGGAAAGCCTTATATAGGGCTAGCTAGGAGAATCCTCAACTTGTATTTTAAGGCTATTTTAAGGAACAGCCCAATGAGGAAATAAATGAAGCCAACAATTTGTCCATTCTATCTTGCCAAAGTATTGTAGATTTCAAACGGGTGATATTGCCTACTCTGGTTATACTTGAATGAATCAAAGACACAATCTTTCTTTCATAGCAGTTTTCCATTCTTGTAAGTCTTTTGGATGTTAATTGACAATAATCTAAATAAAAGGAGTCTCAAACCCATGGTTATTTGGAATATAATGGCTTCTATCTAACATTTAATATTATCTTCATGATGTTGTTTTGAGCACAAAGTTAAGGTCACATTATGTCTCTCTACATGTATTTCAATGAATTCTTAAATAATTTAGCTCAGGGTGATAATATTACAACAGATTCAAGGCTGTCTTCTGGACTGTCAACAAATTCTGGCCCTTTGTTCCTATTGTCAGTTCTTTCAGATGTAAAAGCTTACCTCCCATGGGTGTAAGTATTACAATTGTCTGTAAAACTAATCTGGGCAGTAATATAAAAATTTGTAATGTATTAAAATATGTCAGTATCCAACAGACTGTCTCTCTTTATATGTTAAAGTATTTCACATGTTTCCAATTAGAAACAACTGTTAAAGAAAGCTTTATAACAATGCAAAATGCTAACATAATTTTTCTCCTGCATCTTATTTTTTCATTGCCTGTGGTTCACTTATTAAGAGAAAATTAGTTGATAGTCAGAGTTAAGGATTTTTTGGGTGATATTTTTTATTGGACTAACTGTATAGTTCCAAGCTTCTACTGCAGAGTTATGTTGCATGTTTGAAGTTGTGTGTTATCTGGAGATTACAGATGGTAAATTGGCGTGATGTTATGTTTCTTGCACAAATTTAGGAAGAAGATGTTGCCATGTAGTCTGGATTCTTTTTTTGTGTTGTGGATTTTCTAATGCAAAAGGTAAATTTGAATACCCTTGTGACAGGGTGGGCTCCTCAGGGCCACACGCTACCACCCGCCTGTCTGTCTCTGTGGGCTAACCGCCCGCCTGTTCTCGCCTGCCACGACTTGATCTTACTGGTTCATTACTGGATGTTAATAAGCGGGAGGCTGTCCAGTCGTGCCCCGGTGCCAGGGGGTGCTGTCTGCGGCTCCTTCCACCCCAATACTGCAGCCCAAGCCTCGCTGATGTATTAGATGTTGATATGTCAAGCGCTGCCCATCTCTCCCAGGCGTCTCCAAGTGCTGCCCGCCTCTCTCGGGATTCTCACAGTACCATCCACCTCTCTCGGGCTTCTCACAGTACTGCCCGCCTCTCTCGGGCTTCTCACAGTACTGCCCGCCTCTCTCAGGCTTGCTGTGCCCCCGCTGGGGCTCTCAAGTGCTGCCTGCTCTCTCGGGCTTCTCAAGTGCTGCCCATCTCTCTCTCGGCCTCCTCAGTAATCCTGCCCTCTCTCTGGGGCTTGCTGCGCCCTCGCTTCTCACAGTACCGTCCGCCTCTCTTGGGCTTCTCACAGTACCGCCCGCCTCTCTCGGGCTTCTCACAGTACTGCCCACCTCTCTCCAGCTTGCTGCGCTCTCTCAGGCTTCTCAAGTCCTACCCACTCTCTTGGTCTTCTCAAGCGCTGCCCATCTCTCTCTCGGGCTCCTCACTAAACCTGTCCCCTCTCTGGGGCTTCGTAAAGTACTGCTCTTGTCTTGGGCTTCCCAATAATCCTGCCTGTCTCTCTGGGGCTTCTCAAAATACTGCTCACCTCTCTGGGGCTTCTCAAAGTACTGCCTGCCTCTCTGGGGCTTCTCGGAGGTTGCCCCCCCTCTGGGGCTTGCTGCACCCCTGCTGGGGCTCTTCCTACGCCCCTCTCCAGGGCTGGGGTCCACATGCACTGCTAGCTGCACCCTCACTGGTGCCTGGATCCTCACACTACAGTGGGTCTCCTATGAGGCCTCCTCCATCCCCTCACAGCCTCACCCAAACCACCGGTTTAATACAAACACAAGGTCAAGCCTCTGGCTGTA
>JAGPOW010000229.1:14792555-14804264 GCA_030014935.1 Caiman crocodilus | reverse complement strand
ACAGTGGGTCTCCTATGAGGCCTCCTCCATCCCCTCACAGCCTCACCCAAACCACCGGTTTAATACAAACACAAGGTCAAGCCTCTGGCTGTAACTAAAACACAAGGCACCTGGCCATGACAACCCAAACCACCTGACTATAACAAAACTGGCAGCCCACCGGCCCCAGTCACGTTCATTCCTACCAGGGGCCCCTCCATTCTCTGCTGCAGCCTCTGCCTCTGGTTCCCTCTCTCCCCAGGCAGAGAGCTCTTTTCTCTTTGGTAGCTGGCAGGGAACTGCCCACCTAGCCTCAGCTCCGGGCTTTATAAGAGACAGCTAACTGCCATCAGGTGCAGTGGTTTGCCTCCTACAGTCGCCCTGGCAACTTGCAGCTGGGTTCTTTATCCAACTGCTGGGGCTTTTCCTAGCATTTTCCCCTTACTAGGAGCAGGGCAGCGAGATGCCCTGTGACAACCCTCAATGTTGTAACAGTTTTGCAAAAGGCAAATTTTAACACTGTCAATGCTGTGACGGTTTTGGAGCGATATTGGAGGTGTGATGGTCCAGAAAATATATGAGAAGCAAAGATGGGGGGTGCGGGAGAGAGATTATCTCTTATTGGACTAAATAAAAGATATCACCCCAAAATGTTCTTGTCTCCTGCATATTTCCTGGACCATCATAGCTACAACATCACTCAAATACAGATAGAGTACCAGCTAGGAACTTTATTTCTAGTTCTCAACTTTACAAGTGACTGCTTGACTGGCTTTATGCAAGTCAATTATTTTTTTCATCTCAATTTTTCCCATGAGTAAAATGGAGATAAGGGTGTCTACCTCATTTGAGCACTACCTGTAAAGGATTTTAGCTTAATTTGTATTTCTAAATTATCTTGATTTAATGTGTTTGACAAATGCACATTGTCTTTTCTTCAAAACAGTCCATTTCAAGAAAACCAAGCAGAATGCATATTTTTACATGTGCAGCTAAATGGCACATATGCTACTTTTTTTTTCTTTCTATTATTAATACTTCAGTTTCCATGTATTTATTTCTGTTACTGTTAATCTGGGTTTCTGTAGGAGTGCAACTTTAGTCAGTACATCAAATGGAAGATCTCTGCTGAAATTTCTGATGGAAATGCAAGAAGTTCTGTGCAAGAAATTTTCTGTGCTCTACATTCTTCACTGTTTTTCTCTGGCGAAAAAAGTAAAGCAAATTTTTTTACCAGGTGAAGACCAAACTAGAATTTCACTGGCCAACTATAAGAGTGACAAGATGGCAAGTCTGAAGCACCTACATACAAATTCAAGATTCTTCTGATGAGTCATACCAAATTCAAAGACTGGAAGTAGAGCTAGTCAAAAAAAAAAATCAGCATGATTACTTGTATTAGAGGGAAGTTGAGCTTTTTTCTAAACCCTTTCTCCCTTACAAAGAATAGTTGCTTCCTGAAAAAAAAAGTTAATATTCCATTGAAAACTTGCACTTCTATAATTCTGAAAGCTTTTTGTTAAAAAGATCAATTTGCATAGCCTGCTTAGCCTTATATTTCAGTTATTTCATGTCCCCGGTTTCCTCCATTTAAGAAGCTGCCCAGCTAGATTTAGTCTCCTATGGTGTAACACTTGTGACCACTAAGATAGGAGACCACCATGCACCCTGGATGAGGAAGTCTAATCAAACTAAAATTCAGATTGTGAGACACCCAATCTACATCCCCTGAGGCACTGAAATGACATTTTGAGAATCAAAATATTCCTGGTTTAGGACCAATTATTTCAGTTTCCAATATTTTGCCTAAAAGTAAAAATTTCTGAGAGAGTAATAAAGCATTTTCTGACCTACTTTAGTTAGAATCCTGAATATGCAGAATAATTACTGCTGACTCATGCTGGCATCTGAATCTCATTAGTTCCAACCATGCTAGAAGTGGGTTTGAGTGTCTCTGTGGGACAGATTCAACTAGGGACAGATACAGAAAGTTCTGAGAGTCAAACATTATCTTCTTTATTATGTGTATGCACATTATCTAACATAGGGGGTCTTGATCCTTGATTTTGCTTCCAAAAAAAAATATAATATGCCCAGCAGAAAACCCTGGGAACAGTCAAGTCCGGGGAAAAAAGCTAAGGTTGAATGTATGTTCAGCAGATGAGATTCTTTCCCTCCTGTTCCCACTACCCCACATCATCAATACAGGCAGATCTTAGCATAGGACTTTATACCAATCCTACAGAAACTCAAAACCAGTTTGGAATCTTAACTGCTGACAATGTGTTATTATATTAGTACTTATTGATTTATAAAGTGCCTTCTGCAGTAGAGAATTGCAAACTATGTATATACACATAAGGATCCTATTTAAGATGGAATATATAAGTCATTATAATGGCACTATATGTACAGTTTATTGTCTGGTAATGAAGAAAAGGTCCTACCCCCTGATACAGCAAGAAAATATAGAAAATATAGGTAGATGTACAGTTTTCCAAGAACTGTGTTAATGAAAGTACTTTTAAGACCCAAAACATTCAGAAATTTGGTTTCATATCTCATACAGCGTACCTTTGTGTTCTTTTATCCAAAATTTGTCCTGAAAAATGTAGCTAAATCCATATGGACTTAGCAGGTGCTAACAATCACAGTGCAAAATAATACATTGCAAGCAATGCTTTGAGATGCTCATGTTGCCAGTCAGTGAAGTCTGGCTTTTTCTGTCATGAATCACAGATTCTGTGCCAAACAGTTATTTACAACTCCCTGGCAGTGAACTGGAGATGCAGGCATATACATCATGATTGACAGGCTTTAATTTCTAAGTAGAAACCTGTCTCCAGGCTAGTAAGATTTAAATTGCTCTGAAAAACTTTTGCATATAAAGTTCTAAAGCCAGCCCCTACACTGATAGCCTGGCACAGCAGGGGTTGAAACTCATGGGTAGAGACATATCCAGGACAAGAGACATCTTGCAAACTCAGGAGCGGATGACCTGTATGCAGTGCTTAAAGGGATGTGCAAGTAACTTTTGGGTAGTACACATCCTTGGGAGCAAATGTGTGTAAGTAAGGCTAAAGACTGGCCAGTGGTAAACTGTAAGTTCACACTTAGGGACAAAATCAATCTGGAAGACATCTTCTACCATGCTCCTGGGAGTTACACAGTAATTATAGCCTGATAGGATACCCTCTATTACCCACCCCACGTGCTGCTACTGTGCTGACACTTTATTTCTTGTTCTTTTTTCTTGCTTATAAAGTAGAAGAAGTACATCCTAAATACATTTCTCTAATTTCAGCACCCCAGATAGTGATAAAGTTATACAAAAATATAAGTAATTGTGCACTTTGTCAGTCTACGGTCAGATTATGATCCAGGACAACATATTAGCCAATGTATGCATACAGGTCTTGAACTGCTAAATGTATGTTTTGCTTTTATGACATTTTAACCTGAGGAAGCTATATTTATAACCAAACTCCTCCTCTTATTCCTAGACAGGGTCAGAAGAAGGAAGATGTTGCTTGCGTCTGCAGTATTAAACACCTTTGTAGTCTATTTCCTAGTGACACTGGAAGCATCTATACCTGCAGTTAGCACAGCTGAATAAAATCTGGTTAAACTCTAGGTGGAGCACTTACATGTGTGCCTGGGTCTTTAGGACGTTGAGCCAAGGCAGCACAACTCCGACTAGCAGGGAGCCCCAAGGGTCAGACTGTCAGGTAAGAGCTGCTCCACCCCAAGTCAGTGTACTGCTGGCTGGGACACAAGGGTGCTACAGTGTGGGGCTAGTCAGCAGGCACTCCTTCCCATTATAGCATGCTTCTGACCCAACCAGCCCCCGTCATCATCTATACATGCAGTGTGGTGAAATAAATAACTCCACCATAATACTTGTCCCGGGAAGTATTATCCTAGAGCAGAATTAATTACTTTACTGTGGTCTAATGCTGCTGCACAGGTAGATAGTGATGCTTTACTATGGAGCTAATTACACAACTCCACAGTAAAGTGCACATGTAGATGCACCAACTGAGAATCAAATGTAAAGAAGGAAATAATTATGAATGCTTTAACTATCAAATGACAACCCATAAATTCAGGCTTTCCTGAACTAAGTTAAATGCAAAACTCTGAAGTGTAGAAGCAACCCACTCACCCTAACTTTTCCTGGCATGCTCAACCCTATATTTCCAGGACACATCCTTCCTGTAGTACCCTAGAGACAGTTAGCTAATTCCTGTCAGCTGGCCCTTCAAATCTATGTACATGAAGCAGGCACCTGTGGGCCTTCCTATAGCCAAGGGGAGGTGTAGAGATTTATGCATTTCCCTGCTACTCTCCAAGTAAAGCACCCATACATCATACTACTTTTGATTTAAATGACATGCTTACTCAAATATTGACATGTTCTTTATGGTATCTGCTATTACCATGTCATTTAGTAGCATAACCATTTAAATAGTATTATTAGTAGTTTCCTTAGAGGAGTCTCTTATATCCTTAGTATCATTATTTTTATTAACAGCAGCAATAGCAAGTGTTTTGGATTGGCCTGTGTAATTTCATTTTCTTCCATCTCCCTATAGGTCAAAATACTATTAAAACACTCATAATAATGAAACCTTTTCTTCCGATGAGAAGTGCTATCCTAGGTGGTTTTCGTCTGTATAAACTGAGACATTTTATTTGACTGACAGCTTGGTAGCAGGAAAATAATGGTTTACCATCACTGTATGAGAATTCTTCAGACATTAAATGGTAGTATTGGAGTGGTGTTGTAGCCATGTTGGTCCAGGAATTATACAAGAGGCAAGGATTTCTGGGGGTGATATCTTTAATTGGCCCGACTGCATGGTTGTGATAGAGTTAGACAAGCCTTCAAATGTAAGGGTGAAGAATGCCCTACATTTGAAAGCTTGCTTAACTTTATACCAACTATGCAGTTTGTCTACTAACATCACCCTAAAAATACTTGCTTTTGAGATTTTAAAGAAATCTTATATATAGGATAGGGTGTTTTCCCCCCTTTTCAATAATACTCTAAATGAATTCCTGCACAGAAGACATACTTTCCTGAATCATAGCTTCCCAGTGTTGGATCCTAGCCAGTCACTAATGTGCTGCCCTTCTTATCTAAGGTACCACAACTGCTTCCTAGATTCAGAAACAGGAAAGTCAATGACTTTTCAAATAGACAAATTAGACTCTGCTTCTTCAGTGTGTGCAGGCTAAGGTAAAAGCAGAACACCTGATCCTGTGAGGAGGTTCTGAGCACCCCAAACTCTCATTTAGTTCATTTTCCGATCTTTGGAAAATAAATATAGCTTTCTGCTGAAGTCCAAATAATCTGCTTCTTCAATCTATCCAAAATGATGCTTGAAATAGTTATCATTTTACATGTTTAGAAAGCAAACAAGGAGTTTGTATAATAACTCTCTCCAAAAGTTAGATTTGCCTTTTAACATTATGAAAAGGAGAAGTTTCCACATTTGATAAAAGGAACAGCAGCATGCACATTGCAATGGATGATATAGCAGTCACAGAAGCATGTGTCTGCATGACATACACATGAAAACTTGATTAATTGAAAGTGATTCTGATGGCTATTTTATCTCATATTTATGGTTAAGAAATTGTTGATACACTTTCCTACTAGTGTCTCTAGAAAAACAAAAATCACAAAAATGAAATAAATAAGAAACATGTTTTAGCAGCTCATAATTATGTTCTTTAAATCCTGGGGGGTTTTTTTTTCACTTTTACCTAGCTTCCAGTTAATGGACATTGCTTGCTAATAACTTTTTTCTGATATTTATTACCCTGAGCTTGTAATCTATTAACTTGTTTTCTTTATAATGGAATTCATTATGCCACTGAAATGATGATTCCTGTAATATAAAGTTTGAAATAAATGGTCTTGCTATTAGCATTTTTGATCTTTCATTCACACAGAATGATAGTTGAATTCTGGAGCAGCCCAGTGTTACATGATTCCCAAAATACCATCAAATTAACTAAGTCTAATCCATGCTGTTACACAGAGCTATATAATAGGTATCATATTATCTAGACATCCGTAAAGTTTTAATGAGAGTCACCAGAACTTTGCAGTGGAGGTTAACATTTAATTTGGATATAAAGCTGAGTTAATTATATGCAATTGGTCTGTGATTCACATTTTCTATTTATATTTAAATCTAATTCCCTGGCTTTGTTTCACTCCAACCATGCTAACTGTATAAAGAACACTTACTGAGTAGCCTTCCAAAGAAATAGCTAGTGCCAACTTGGCATCAAGATGTGACTGGTTTGCCCTGTGAAGACACTAATATATATTTGCAAATCAAAGAAATGGCTGTATTCCTAAGAAAGAGGACAAAATACACAATATTTAAAACTTTTGTACCTGGACAGTTATAAAAGATATCCAATCAAATGGATTAGAGTGTTTCAAATGATGAACTTCAGAAGAAACCTGAAAGCTAAAAACCTCCTAAGAGCTAAGTGAAAATTGGCAAAGTCTTGGTTTTTTCCCTTCCAGAATTAACTTTCTTTTGACTAGCATTTGAGGAAGCAAGTTAGAAAGTGCCTCTGAAAGTCTCAAGCTGATAATAAAATACCCTGGGTAAAAGTGTACAGACATACAAAGGCAAGATGAGAGAAGCACATGGTAATGGCACTAAGAAAAAAAATGTTATTAACCTGGGCCCAAATTACTTGCCATTAAAAAAAGACAATGAATATAGATTATTAAAATGGAGATGTATATCTCCTGCTATATTTTAGAGGCCAGATTCTGATACCTCTATTCACAATTAATACTACTTTGTTTTATGACTAGTCCAATAGACTCTAATGGGACTAAGCACAAAGTAAGGTTCTATTCACTATAACCAAATACTGGAAAACTGAACTGTGAGTAATTGAACTATGGTAAACTACTAAACTTGTCAAATACAGATACAGGAATATATGAGGATATCAGAGTATATAGAGTATATGAGACCATACATAATTCTTCAAAGTGACTGACTTTTTTGGTATTTTTAAGTTATAGTGTTTGTAGGCAGAGACTTAATCATTTGTAAAAATATTTCTCCTTTGAGTGTTTATTCCCAACAGCAGTGGCTTGGAGCCACTGTGTCAGATGAAAGATAAAGATGTTATACTGTCTTGTTCACATTCTAACTCAATGGCACTACACATTTATTCTTCAAGCTCTTTGGTTTTTTTTTACTAGCTATAACAATCTGTACTTGCACACAATAAACATTCATGCTGCTTTAAATGCTGCAGACAGATGTTGTTTGGATACCAAACTACTGTAACAGAACAAATCTGTAGATCTTGGGTTCCTTCTGGATTAGTTACCATAGTAAATACTTTACATGTTACAGTTTTAAAATATTACCATGCAATGTATTCACATTGGCATTTTTTATTTGTTTGTTATGCTTAGCTTTGCATACTGTTTGCTACCCAATACAAGCAAAGCATTCAGAACAACTTCAGGAGGATTGTCACTTATTCCTTTTCCCATCGTAACTTCCAGCATTTCAAGTTCTGTGTCTTTTTTATACATTCAGACAGGCAAGTATTCGCTACTCAGTGGACACACAGCTATTTACATTTGCAGCACTTACCCATAAGCATAGCAGATAAAAACTTAAACTGTAAATGAAAAAAAATCCACATCTCTTAAAGACAGCTTCATAAAGCATTTTTTTTGGTATACAACTTGCTCCTTTGCATATAATTTGCAAATCACATATATGAATACATTACATATACATTTATTCATATCTATACATTTATTCAAATTTACACACACATATACATATGCATGTGTTGCATGTGTATAATGTATGGACATACACAGAAAACTAGAGGTTCATGAACCAGTATGTGCACAAACTGAATAGCAGCTTACCTAAAGAAGAAATTCCTCTAGTCCTTTCACTTGAGTTTGTCTAGCGTAAGGGAATGAGACATCCACTATACAAATCTCTTCACTTGGCTCCAGGTAAACTAGGAAAGAGTTTTCAATTCATACCAGCTGCCTGAACAGTATCCCGGGAAGACTCTGGTTGCTCCAGACCCTAGTAACTGAACTCTTCCAGCACAGTCACATTTTATTTAGACACAGACTGTCCTTTTCAAAACAAGCATCCAGCTGGAATGATTCAAACCTCTGTTCAGCACACCGTTAAAATGCAGCTTCCTTCTTGGACATGGGAATTACACCAGGGAGCAGTCAGAGTACAGCAAAAAGGCTATGAGAACTATTTAATCACCCGAATACCAGCTGCTCCTGCTACTACTGCTGCTGCTAGTGCTGTGCTGATGTGCTTCTTGTTTAGCTGTAGTCAGTCTCTCTCTCCCTTTCTCTCATATCTATGGAACTATAACGGCGTCTTTGCAAGATTATGATTGGCAGAAACAGCCAATTCCTTCAGCTAATCAACCTCAAGACTTTCAAGGACTAGAAGCTGTTGTGATGTCATTCAGGCAGTGGGATGTTACACATGAATACATTCCAATAGAAGCTAATTCAGAGATCAGCTGCATTCCTCTCACACCACAGTGATTGATTAGATGCTCCTGGAAAATCTGCATAATCTGTCATTGTACAGTTGGCCCACCTCTTTTACAACCTGGTTGTGTTAAATGCAAGGGGGGAAATACTATTGTAGCTTCTGACACCCACACCTGAAGGTGCAACTCAAATGAGGGAAAAACGAAAAGTTTAAAGGGTGAATTTCCTGGAAAGAATATGTCTCCAGCAGGTGAGAGAAACATGAACATGAAAAGTAGAACAGGAGAATCACACCTGCAACAAACTACCGGCTCTCACCCTCCCCAGTGCAGAATTTAGAAGATAGCTAGGGCAACCTAAGAGGAGAAAAGCTGATTTTCATATAACAGAAGTGGTAGAGCCAACATAAAGCATAAATTACTGATCAACTTTTCAATCCTTTTCAACCAGACATACAGAACCATCTCACTTCACTTAAGAAATATAAAATAGTCCACCTGTATAAGACACAGATATTACTCACTGATTGCATGATTATTTTTGCTCTCGCACACTAGTCCATTGCCAGGAACCATGGTTTTTTATGCACTTTTCTTATATTTTCTGAGGTAAATCCAAGCTCTTTCACATAAGAATTTTCAGTTTTAGCTGAGGCGATTGAGGCATAGATAGCTGTTTTCTGTCCCCTTTCTGACACAGTTAACCACTGAAATGTTGCTACTTCTGTGTAGCTCTCAGACATCTTGCAGTGCACAGAGGGGAATTTTTAGCAAGGAGATCAGAACAAACCTATATTCAGATGATGAATGACACTGAATCTTTGATATTTATGCAGAGAAGCCAGTTTCTCAATATACAAGGTCAGGGCTGCAGGATGTACACAATAAACTGCATCAACTAAGTTTATCTACTTCAGAAAAGTAAAGAGCTGAGCAGACCCTGCCCGGATCTGAATCTGAGGTTCCAGGATAGCGGGTATCCCATTCCTAGCCTGTGGCTCATTTACCCTTTCCAGCTAAATTGTACAATGAAATCCAAAAAAACTCTAGGTGTATTTGATGTAACCCTTAGATTTTCCACAATATCTGCAAGTGTTCATACATTGTCTTACAACTATCTATGGAATTTGAGTGCCTAACCCCCTTAGGCCCCTTTGAAAAACACAGTTTACATCAAAATCTCTGCAACATGTTAGAAATTCAAGTTAAAACAGCCTTTACAATCCTAAGGCCAGGTACAGACATTACACTTTTATAGGTATAAATAATCAGAGACTGAACAATGCCTGTAACAGAACAGAAGTTCGACACACATCGAATGGTGTAAAAATAATGGAACCCAGTTCAAATTTTGCCACCACCAGGAAAGGACAACTGTGTGGTCTGTTCACTACCAATCTAAATTAAGCTACTCATAGAAAACCATGTAACTTTGATAGATTCTGTGTCAGGCCTTTTGAATGTTTGTACCTAGTCTAAGAAAATACATCAATCTCTAAAATCCTAGAAAATTTACAACAGCAGAACTCTATCAAATATACAAATTGTCCTGGGTTTCACGATATGATCAGTCCCATACATCCTTTCTCTCTTTTCCTATTTGCACATTTCACTCCCATCAAAAACCAGGATGAAGTACCATAGGATAAGACCACATCACTTTAAATGGGAAAGCTTAAAATACACCACGGTGAAAAAAGCAGGATGCTTCTCTACTGCTGTCAGATGTAACAGGCATATCTGGATGTTCTTTTGAACTGACTAGTACATCTACCAAACACTATAGGTTAGGTAGGAGGGACAATAACCAAATGGTTACAATATAGGTTGTGTCTTGTAGAAGGACAGTAACCAGATGGTTAAACACATATTTGAAAATCTATTTCAATTTAGGGGATAAAAGTCAATACGTGTAGCTATTCTCAGAGTTTTATTCCTTAGTCATACTGAAAGAGTCCAACATGAAACACAGTCCTCACCCATCCTGCATCATCCGCATCTTGAGTGCAATACACAGCTACTACTACAACTTCTGGATGGCATCCACTCTGCACTCACTGACACAGATATCCACAAATCAATAGTCATTTCAGCTCTTTTATATAGGGTAAAAACGTAACTGAATGTTCAGGATCACAATCTAGTCCTGTTCTATTCATTCTACTTCATCTTCAAGATTAATGTTGTAGGGTGCCAGGATGATTTTCACAGCATAAATAGCTGGCCCCATCTTAGTGGAATTATGTCAAAAGATTATATTGTCTGTTAATCCTGTTAAAATACTGGCAACAAGATGTGTGCACCCACATTTGGAGGAAGGGGTGAGCAAATTTCCACATATCAAATTTTTACTCATGTATTTTTTGGTTAGTGGGGGATAAGAAAACTCTTCATGCCTAAATTCAAACTAGCTTGAGTGTGATTGGTTTAAAAAGTCTGCCCCGCCCTCAGATTAGGATGTTTCTGGACTCCTATTTTACATCACAGAATCTGTAAAAAGGGACTCAAAGAGAGGTCACTGAGGGAAAAAAAATAAATGAATGAAAAAATAGCAGGAGGAGAAAGAAAGGTAAATTTTAATAATTAAATAGATGTAACATACCCATATGTTGAGGCTGTCAGCTTCTGATACCCACAACTTAAGAGTAGCTAAAATAGTACATAAGTATACAGCAGGTGTTTTGCTGTCCCTTCTATATAGCATGGAGTTCACATTAACTAGTCATATATTCTTTTAATTCAATTAAAATTAGAAATAGAATATTAGTTTATACATTTATTATGTTGGTCCATGTGGTTACAAACACCGGTAACCCGGGGCTGGACGTGTTCAAATCAGCAGGTTCAGATGCTCTCCACGCCAGGCTGATTGGAGCTAGCAGGAGTTATTGCAGGGCCCTTAGCATGGCTTTATGACTGCTTGTGGTGTTCAGGCCAGGTGCCAGATGATTGGAAGATAGCCAATGTGTTCCCCATCATTAAAAAAGGGAGGAGGGAGAACCTGGGCAACTATAGGCCCATCAGTCTTACCTCAATCCTGGGGAAACTCTTTGAGAAGATCATCAAGTAGCACATCTGTGATGGGCCGGCATTGGGGATGATGCTCAAGGGCAACCAGCACAGTTTCATTAGGGGCAGGTCATGTCAGACCAACCTGATTGCCTTTTATGATCAGGTCACAAAAGC
>JAGPOW010000229.1:14780332-14792455 GCA_030014935.1 Caiman crocodilus | reverse complement strand
GGCAACCAGCACAGTTTCATTAGGGGCAGGTCATGTCAGACCAACCTGATTGCCTTTTATGATCAGGTCACAAAAGCATTGGATGCAGGTGTTGCTGTGCATGTCGTCTTTCTGGACTTCAGCAAGGTCTTTGACACTGTCGACCACTCCATCCTCATTAAAGAACTAGGTGACTGTAGCATCTATGCCAACACAGTCAGATGGATTGAGAATTGGTTGAACGGTCGTACTCAGAGGGTGGTGGTGGATGGGTCATATTCAACCTGGGGGGCAGTGGGCAGCAGAGTCCCCCAGGACTCGGTCCTTGGGCCCGTGCTGTTCAATTTCTTTATCAGCGATTTGGATGATAGGGTGAAAAGCAACCTGTCTAACAAAAACAGGATGCGTTTCAATACGGACAAGTGCAGGGTGCTGCACTTGGGCAGTAGTAACTGGCAGCACACTTATAAGATGGGAAACTCCCTTCATGAGAGCACGGAGGCATAAAGGAATCTTGGAGTCACCAGTGATTCCAAGATGAACATGGGCCGACAATGCAAGGTCATGGTTAGCAAGGCTAACCGGGCCTTATCATGCATCCACAGGTGTATCTCAAGTAGATCCAAGATGATCCTTGCCCTCTATGTGACACTGGTCAGGCCACAGCTGGAGTACTGTGTCCAGTTCTGGGCACCCCACTTCAAGAGAGATGTGGACAACATTGCAAGGGTCCAGAGGAGGGCCAGCTGCATGATCTGGGGACAGCAGGGCAGACCCTACAGTGAGAGGCTACGGGACCTGAACCTGTTCAGCCTTCACGAAAGAAGGCTGAGGGGGGACCTGATGACCGTCTATAAACTCACTATGGGGGAGCCAGAAAGGTTTGGGGGAGACCTTGTTTCCCCCAGCGCCCCCCAGGATAACAAGGAATAACGTCCAGAAGTTATTGGAGAGTAGGTTTAGATTAGACATCCATAAGAACTACTTCACAGTCAGGCTGGCTAGGATCTGGAACCGACTTCCAAGGGAAGTGGTGCTGGCTCCTGCCCTGGGGTAGGAGTAGCTTGTGGCTTAAGAAATGGTAGATGCCTACCTGGCTTGGGTCATTTGAACCCAGTATTCTTCCTGGCGAGGCAGGGGGTCAGACCTGAAGATCTATAAGGTCCCTTCCAACCCTACTTCTATGATTCTATGAACCCTCCTTTTCATTTGTGTAACTGGAAAATTATAGATGAAATCCTCAAAGTGCTCTTGGCAAGTTCCACTATATTCTTCAGTGGCAGATATCTTCCTCTCCTTATCCTTTCTAAAGTATAAATGTTGCTTTCATGATTCACAAAGATTTTGCTTGTTTTTAGAGATTCTGAAAAAAAGTAAAGTACAATTTATTTTCCTAAATTACCTTCCATCAATCCCACTATGAACAGTGTCTTGTTGATTTCAACTGGATTAACCTAAGGCCAAGATTTTTAAAACAACGTGTAGTTAAATTTAAATTGGATTAAAATAGATACTTAGCATCATGCCTCTTATTCATATATTTCAGTACAGATTTTAGAATCTCAGTTTGCCTATCTGTCTTATGCACTTACACAACCCTGACCACTATAGTACCTGAGCACCTCAGTCTTCAATGTATTTATCCTTAGAGACGATCTGTAGACTTATTCCAATTCTACAGATGGAGAATAGAGGCATAGAGATTGTGAGTCACTTGCCCCACATCACGCAAGCAGTTCATGGTAGAGATGATAATTTAACCCTGGTCTCCTAAATCCAAGATTATCTTGTTGGACCACACTTCCCATCTTTTTAGAAAACTTGTCTTGAACCTTTTAGCAGTAGAGAAGCAATGGTCTGGTATTGTTGCATGTATCTTTTTCTTGCATATATCTTCCCATAATTCTCCTGACATTCTATGGCAATGTTCTGAGAACATTTCAATAAAGATCTTCTGGTCTTCCATTCAAAACTTTACAGCTGAGAAACACCTGGTATAAAAAATGAAATAGTACATGTAGTACTCAACTAAAGCACCCTCACACCTCTTTTCCAGAGAAGGATGGCTTTTGTCACAAGATTCATAATGAGCTTAAAAAACAAAATTCTACATGTCTTTCAAATACCTTGCTTCTCTCTGACCTGTGGAGACTTCATGTGAACTTCCTATAATTTATCAACAGAATTGGGGCTGATGCATCTTTTTTTCATAAAACACATTTTAAGAACTGATGGGGTCAGTTCTTCAGTGAGAGTAAATTTTCATAACCACATTGGCTTCAGTGGAGCTACCACAATTTACAACACGAAAGGATCAGTCTCTAAATCTCTAACAGGCCTCAACAGGACATTTTCTGACATTTTCTATTTGTATTAAATGAATATGAATAACATAGAAAACAATTTAAAACCCTAGTAGAAAATAGGCTTGGTCTTAGTGGTCTGAAATGGGTATTTCTCTAAAGAGAATTTTTTTCTGATGGTTTAATGAGTTTTGTAAAAAGTGCCAATCTTTTGCCTCTGAACCAAAGTGTCTGGCAGTTGTATAAGATCAGAAGTGTACAGATAAAATATAGATAACACTCAGACTTGAGCTTCATGCCTCACAATGCACCCAAGTCATTCTTGTCTTTTACTGGAAGCACCTGCCTTGTCATGGGTTATTCTTTATTTCCCTGATGATATATGGAGAAGATACTGCTAGTAATCCACTTAAGCATGAAGCACTGATTTGAAACCAAAAAAACCCACCAACCTGCTACTATATTTTATGAGCGTAACAAAACAAAAAATGCAAAAATACAACCTCTGATTCCTGCTGTAGACTTCCTTAATCATATTGCTTCTCTTATATTGCTACATTTCTATGGCAGGGGAGGCTGGCTAATTGGAGTATCTTAGTTCTATAATGACCTTTGCATTTTTAAACGTTTCTTCCCTTGTAAAATAACATTGATATTCTGGTGTAACTTTGTTCCTGTAATATGTTACTTTGAGAGGTGTGCTGAAATAAAAGAATATTGAAATATTCCTTAAGCCAACAAAAATCTTTAATGTTAACATTCCTTTGAACCTATTACTATTTTATGTCTCAAGTATTTACTCATCTAAAAAATAAAAAAATTAAGTTTGTGTCATATGGTGCTTACACTAAAGCCAGTAACAAACTCTCATTGACATAACTGGGTACAGAATTGGAATCCATAAGGGGTTTCATTTGAAGGAACTTTACAACACATTGCAGTACAAACATTTAATTTCTTTGGTTTTCATAGAAAGTTATGTCACATTTTCTAATGGTCGGACATAATTGGGCATTAAAGAGTTTGTGTCCTTTCCAACAATTGCTGTTCTTGTATATTCAGTCTTGTAACATCATAACCTTGAACATGTGATCTTTCATTCCAGTCTCCATTGACATATACCGATGTAACAAATACAGGATGATTATGACCTCCTTGACGTATCCAGAAGCTAAGTAAACACATATTTGCATGAGGACTAATATTTGAACTTAAAACCAAAGAGAATGTAAAAATGACTGATAAATAAGCTTTTTTTTTTTTAACTTGTACCTAGTCTTAATATGTTCTGCACTGTGAAACATTGCAAGGCTTGCTGATCTAGACACTTCTTCAGAATCTATGTTTCTTTTTCCTAGCGGAGATTTTTTTTCCTGTTTCTCCCTGCTGTGGGGAAAAAAGGGGATTACACCAGAACTGGACTGAGGTATTAGAGTGTAAAATCAGTTTTTTTTTCTTTTCTACCATTGAAACTGAAGGTGTGCCATTCCTGCTATCAGGAGAAATGCTGGGGCTTTCCTAGGAGCCTTTGTACTCTGAAGAGTAGGTATGGAAAAGTGGGAAATCATTCCTCAAAATGTTTTCCTTTTGCAGTACTCCGGCTGGTAATGATTGAGGTTAGATACTAACATTTTTTTAAAAAAAATTTTCCTATTAAAACAGATAAAAAGGCTGCAGAACCAATACAAGTACAGGTATTTCATTTTGGGCATTATCAACAAAATTGTTTATTACCTTCCATTCCAAAAAACTACAGCTACATAAACCTACAGAAAGAAGTAAGGTTGTAAAGGCATTGTTCCCAGAATAATTTGAATTCAAGAATTTTCTCAGGCCTAATAGACCTGCAGAACCTTTATTGTGAGGGACTATAACATGGAAAAAACTCAGCTTGGCTTACAAAGAACTAGGTGGAGTTTCTCCACTTTGTCAGTTAAGACTAAAAGCAGTGTTCACTTGTAAACTGAGCATAAGTAATGTGAAAATCACTGAGAGAAAATAAGCCTGATGCACCCTACAATGTTGTTTTCAGACAGTGAATTTTCATACAAGAGCTACATTTTTTGTTCCAGTGTTCATACCCTGTGCCAGCCTTTCCTCATGGAGCTTAAATTCCCTGTTAGAGTTCAAACTTTATGTAGGCACTATTGAAAAACACAGAAAAGGAGAGAAAGCTTTCATGAAGTGCCTTTGAGAACAGTCTATAATTGGGATGTCAAAGGACAATGGGATAAAAAAAAGCCCTTTCCTTAAAGGAACAACCGCAGAATAGCTAAAAATTCTGTGTGCTAAGGAAGACAACTCATGTTTATTCTAATGAAAACATAACACTTAGGAACAGGAGAAAAAATGTCCCAATGTTCAATAGTTGTGTAGCTCAGCCAGGATACACTTTGAGGAAAGAGAAAGAGATATGATACTGTAGCACTGAAGTACATGCCTTTACTAATGGCTAAATCAGCATACCAATCATTCAAATAAACCCTTTCAAGATCCAGTAATTAAAAGTTCACACAAAAGAACAAAAAAGTATAGAGTCAAATTTTAGTTGGGCTCATAAGTTGCCTAGAAGCAAGTGGTTCCTAGTAAACTGGAATCAATAGCAGCTGTTGGAAAACTCATCACCATACATTGATATGAAAAAAAAATCCAAAAAATAGCACACCAACAGCAAGGTAGGAACTTTTTCCCCCCGATCATTAAAAATTAAGTTTCTAAGAGTTGAATACTTGGTTTAAGAGCTTAAGTAATTCTTTTTTTCCCTGAGTTATCCAAATGTGTGGAGGGGTTCATAAGGTGTCTTAATTAGACAGACCATAGCTCCAGTGGGAGTCCCCCTTTAACACGCCTACTAAGAATCTTTAAATTCCATAATCCACTTCTGAATAAAAGGTGAAACTACAAAAGGCATTTTCAAAGGTGAAACTACAAAAAGCATTTATCTTCTTTTTCTCTCTTCCTTTTTCTTTCTTTGCCATCCAGATATCAAAATTCCATTACACTTTAATGATGATTTTCTTCTAGGTTGGCGCTCCCAAGCCCAGCATTTTTATGTAGTCTAATTTAAAGCTAAAAACCCCTCAAAGTGAAAAATCCACAGCTAAATCACTTGCAAACTGGTATTCCAGTGTCACTGTAATAAAATTGTAAAAACTGATCCTGTCGTATAGAGTATTTTGTTTCATCTGTTAGCAAATTTCTTTTATCTTAGGAATCCTGATATCATTTGTTTTCTGTCTGTTCTAGTCCTATTGGGAAAGGCTTCTCATTTATGAGCTACTCCTTCTAATGCTCCAACCAACATGGGAAATCTTAATGTCGCACTAAGCTTTTGTAAATCTATTTCTATTCTCTTAGGCACCCTTCCTCTTTGTAAATTGTCATCACTCTGAGGTAATGTACTGGATACTCAGAGGGATGCACTCACTCTTTTGTTTGACAAATTGATTTCATCATAGTGGCTATGAGGTACAGGAGTGCATTGGAAAATAGCTAAAAAGAGTCTGAAAGTCTCCTTATATTTTGAGCTTTGCAAAGAGACATGACAAAATTATACTTGCATTTTCTTTAAGTATTAAAGCCTGCTCATCTTCTTTAAGAGAGAAGTCCTCTTAACTTTACTAGTACTACTTGGGTGTGTAAAATGAGGACTGTGGGCCTAAATGGGTTTGTGTTAAGCCATCAATCACTAACTGCATATTGTAGCTCCTTTTAATACCATTGCATTTAAATTGCACAGGGGAAAGGATAGAGAGGTGCAGCACTAAATGAACATGACAGTCTCCTATTCAGATCTCATGGGACTTTGGAATCTGCTGAATGCCTATATTCTAACAGGAACTCGAGCTTATGCCAGGCCTCACTGTGTTTTCAGCATTTCTTTCTTTAGCCAGTGAACTGAATGAAAGATTCGGTGAATCAAACCTTTTTTTACAAGAGTAACTAAAGTGCAGGAGCTGTTACATTCATTACGTCAAGGAAGAAACAAACTTACAAATATGCAATGAATCACTGTCTCTTACTTTGGCCCAGCTGTATTGTTTGTCAGCATTATAAACAGACTTATATGACTGCAATGAACAATACTAACAGCTAAGAAATTTTAAGAAATAGTTCATCCAATTAGTAAAAATCATGACCATATTTTTATATTTAAATTACATCAATCTTTTAACCAGAACAAATAAATAAATCAGAACTATCTATGTGCAACAGAATAAACTTAATAAACTAATGGACCTATCTATTTCTATCTAGTTTTCTCACTATGGAAGTTATTTACAAAATAAGTTTCATACCAACAGAAGAGAGTAGTACAGAGAATCATTGTGACAGGGTACAAGTATAACCAATGCCCAATGATCCCTGTTTTTCCAAAACTTGTTGTAAGAATTGAGTTAACCCAAATAACTAAAGGGAAATGTGTATGGAATGGCCAATGGTGAGAGCATTCCAACCCTGAATAGCTGTTTGGTTTCTGAGTAGACACTGAATCCTTTATGTTACCTTATTCTGTATCTCCCTCTGTGGTCCCACTCACTGGGTTACATGTAAAATTAGATGGCAAGATTTTAAGAACCATTTATTTCTCTTCTAATTGATATCCTACACTGTGGGGCAAATTAAAAATAATAATCTGAAAATTATTTGCCTATTTATACCATTAATGAAAAGGGTGTTTATTTGGCTTGATTTTAAAGATTACTAAATAACAGCTTGAACAGAAACTTTAGGTAAGATAAAACAACTGTAGAGTTTCATTATGATACCAAGTTTGAAAGAAGTAGATTCAATGATGAAGGGATATTAGAGGTCTGGTTTCCAGATAGCTGGCTTGTTGCTTTTATTTTTAAAATAAAATAACTTTAAGAAGAAGGATTATAAAACAATAAGATTCTAAGACAAAGAAGTGACAGGACATACAAACAGCAACAAGATTATTTTAAATCTGTACATCTTGTGCTCCCATAGAGGGCAATATTGCATAAAAGATTGCCTTCTGCAATGAATTAGGTATCTGCCAATTCATCTGTGTTAATACACTTTAAAGAAAATTGCTGTTACAATAAATTTGATGCTGCATTTCCCCTCAGTCAAGCTATGGCTAATACATACAATAATGCACACAAAACCACATAACAGATCCTTATTAAAGGTGAAGGAAATTAATTTTGTAGATCACTTAGTAGTAGATTACAGAGGATAAACAGCTCCTTTTTAGCTTACAGTATCTGCTCAACAACTGAACCATAGTAAATGCTTATTTTATACTAAAGTTGGTTGCACAAACTAATAAGAAAATACACAAAAGAAGATCCTGCCAATCATTTGGGTTCATATATATCAGTAAATATATATACCTTAAAAACAAGAAAAATACTTTGAAAGTTTTAAATAGGATACCCATGTCTAAGTTTAAAGATAGAATACATAAATATGTAGTAAAAATATGTAGTAAATATATATAGTTAAAGGAACATAAAAGATAACTAACTAGTAAAATGAGCTGTGGAACATTGTCTATGGCTAGATACAGATGCTATACATAATCTGAACTAAGTGATCAGAAATTAACCCAAACCCATAACTGTACAGAAGTTCCAGGCACACAAACAGGCATAGGCAACTGGTAGGGGGGGCACTGGAGGGCAAGTGCCCCCCCATGACAGGGCTGTCCTTACCACTGACGCCACCAGCGTCAGTGTAATAGTAGTTTCTTGCCAGCACTGTCCTCTCCACCGATGCTGCTGCCAGCATCTGCTGCAGCTGTGTCCCTGGTGCCGATGCTGCTGACAGCATCTGCGGGTGCTCACCAGCTCCATCCCTGCAGCCGCTGCGGGCTTCTGCAGGTGGCTCCCCCACACTCAGGAGGCAACAGTCACCCATGAAAACTGGATTAAAAATGGAAGATTCTGGTCTAAGATAGTTTTGGATCAATGTGCATTCAAACTTGTGCAAATTGTGTTAGTCCAGTATATTGAACTCCTGTATTAGATCAACTTAGGTCAGTATTTTCCAGCATCTCAGGCTCTTTTGCAGGCCCTTGCTAGCACCTCCTCCCAGGGAGGTGGACTGGAAGTCAGCCTGCACTCAGTCACTCCAGTTGAGCCTCTGTCATGGAACCAAGTCAACAGATCCTGTGTCCCCAGCCCCACCTCCTGCCTCTGGCCAGCTGTCAACCCTACGCAGGATAGGGGTGGGGGGAAGAGAAGGGCACTCACAAACTTCCAGGCAGCACACCCCACATTCCCAGTCTGGGTTGGTGGGCCACAAAGTATCTCTGTCTCAGTTTCATAGTAGCTAGGGTCAGGAGGGACTTGAGCAGATTATCTAGCCTGACCCCCTGCCATAGGCAAGAAGGAATGCTGGGTTCACAAGACCCCAGACAGGTGTTCATCCAACCTCCTCTTGAATTTACCCAAGGTAGGGGCGAGGACCACTTCCCTGGGAAGTTGGTTCCAGATTCTGGCCACCCGAACTGTAAAATATTGCCTTCTGATCCCTAACCTAAACCTATTCTCCATCAGCTTCCTTGTCACCCCAGGTAGTGCTAGAGAGAAAAGGGCTCTACCAATTGGCTGTTGATCTATCCTGATGAGTTTGTAGGCAGCCACCAGGTCCCACCTCAGCCTCCTCTTGCTGAGGCTGAACAGGCTCAGGTCCCTCAGTCTCTCCTCATAGGGCCTGTCCTACTGCCCTCTCACCAAGCGGGTGGCCCTCCTCTGAACCCTCTCCAGGCTGCCTACATCCCTTTTGAAATGCGGTGCCCAGTACTGGATGTAGTATTCCAATTGCGCCCTGACCAAAGTCACATAGAGGGGGAGTATCACCTGTCTGGACTGGCTTGAGATGCATCTTTGGATGCATGACAAGGTATGGCTGGCCTTGCTGGCTGCGGTCTGGCATTGGCAGCTCATGTTTATCTTGGAGTCAATAATAACTCCAAGATCCTGTTCCACCTCTGTGTGTCCACCTCATCCCACATCTTAGTGTCCCCTCATCCAAGTCGCTGATGAAGATGTTAAACAGTGCAGGCCTCAGGACTGAGCCCTGGAGTACCCCACTGCTCACATCTTGCCAGGTTGAGTACAACCCATCCACTGCTACTCTCTCGGTGTGCCCCATCAGGCAATTTTTTACCCACCCAACTGTGTAGGCATCAATGCCACAGTCGCTTAATTTGTTGATGAGGATGGAGTGAGAGACAGTGTCAAAGACCTTCTTAAAGTCTAGAAAGACTATGTCCATGGCGACACCATCATCCAAGGATTAGTCACCTGGTCATAAAAGGCAACCAGGTTGGTCTGGCAGGGCCTGCCTTTGATGAACCCATGCTGATTTCCCCTGAGCATGATCTTCCCTGCAGGCCCCCCACAGATGTGTTCCTTGATGATTCTCTCCAAGATCTTCTCGAGCACTGAGGTGAGGCTTACAGGCCTATAGTTACTTCAGTCCTCCCTCCTCCCTTTCTTGAAAATTGGGACCACATTAGCCAGTTTCCAATCCCCCAGCACCTGGCCAGATGACCATGACTGCTCATACAGCTGGGCCAAGGCTGTATGTGGAGTTCCTTCCAAGCCCTGGGATGCTGGAGTGGCTCTGGGAAGGACTCAGAGGATTTTGCTTCCCCTGGATCCAGCTTCCTGGACAAAGCAGCCATTGGGTTCCAGTCCCTGAGGAGGGCAGCCACAGGCAATTCCAGTGCGGGACTAGAGGCTGCATTACAGGGAGCCAGGCAATTCCCTACCCAGCCCTGCCTGGGCACTGACTACTTGAGCACTGACCACTCCTGACTGGGCTGGCTCAGATCATGTGGGCCTTTTTCTAGAATGATCTCATTGGCAGCCTCACCAGGCCCCTTCCCCTGACCTGGGCCAGAAATGTGTGGTGTGCTGCTCGCACTGCCTCCCCCATGACAGCTCACAAGCTCTGCTTCCCCCCTGCCTCTGTCCTGCCTAGGGTAGACTCCCATGCCCTCACCCTGGACAAAGCCCAGGGACCCCCTGCCACAGCCCCACAGTGCCAGACCTTTACTGGGCTGAAGTGTGAGCACACTTCCCTCTACTGGCTACTGTAGCTGATAGATAACATGTAAGTGGGGGGAGGCATGCCTGATGGGCAGCCAATCGGGGATGGCTCAGCCACTTGGATGTGCTCAGCAGGGTCCAGCAGACCAGGAAGACCACTGGGAGGCATACACGAGTGACCCCAGTCTGCCGGCCTCAGCCAATGCAGACAGCCTGCCTCTCCCTCCTCACCAAAGGGTGAATGTGTTCTGTTCAATCACAATCTAAGCTTAGGTGCTTAGAATAAACTGTGTAACTTAGACTGATTCTGCCTAGACTTTTTGAATGCCTGAATATAGCCTATGTTCACTGGTCCCATGGGAAGAGAAGAATACAGTCATGTTGTGATTTGCTACTGTGAACTGAAGAGGTGAGATTATCATAAAGTGTTCCTACACCCATGTACTCTCACATTTTTCTTGTGAGATATGTAAAATCTATCTGTTGGCCACCCCAGATCCCAGAGCTTATCTTCTTCTCTGCCTTTTCAGAAAGCTGTAACACTGAAAGGTTCTTGTCCCTTTAGAATAATCTCATATATTAACTGCCTTTGCTAATCGTATTTGTAAATTCCAGAACTCCTATGGAAGAGTTAATGCATGATATTTTAAGTAACTACTATATAAATAACATTACAAATAATATTACACTAAAGAGAAGCACTTTAAAAAGTCATTTGTGGTACATTACAATGCATATGCATATCTTATTTCATGCAGATTTGAGCAAGCTGCAGCTAGACCTTGAAAGGTAGAGTGAATTTCCATTGAAATCAGGTTGGCTTACAAGTTGACTAAAGGCCCCTATCTTAAATAGAAATGTTCACTACTCTGAATATTAAGCTTGTCATACAGAATCCTCCAAATGTACACATAAATAAGGTTTTTTGAATAAATATTTTGATAACAGTTAGGGCCTGATCTTTCCATTCTTTGCAATGAATTGAGGTATTTGCAGCATGAATATCTCATTTAGGTCCATTTTTTTTAAAAAAGGTGCTAATACTGGACGTGTCTATACATGTTCTTTACTGTGCAGTATACTAATTTACTGCAGAGTAAAGCATCACTGCCTATACATGCGTGGCAATTGGGCCAGTGTAGACTAATTTACAGCACTGTCAGACAGGCCCATCATACACAGGTGCTATCCAACAGTGGAGTAAATTACTGATCTTAAACACATAAAGTTACTGAGCTTAAACACATAAGGCGATGTTAGAATTGGTTTATGTGAAGGAAGAGAAGAGCCCCTGAGCAGTAAAATGGCCCCACCTGTATTGCAAAGTGCTCCTCAGGGCTCCTTCTTCACCCGGTGTTTCAGGAGGGGAGGGGGAGTCAGCCAGAACTCCAGGAAAAAAGGAGATGTGGGGCAGGAAAAAGGGGGACACAGGAAACTGGAAGTGACTCAGGTAGCGAGACGGCAGGGAGAGCCGGAGGTGCTAAGGAAGGAAAGGGTAACCGGGCATAAGGGAAGCAGCTCTGTGGAGGGAGCTCCCGGCAGAGACAGCCCCGAAGGCAACGCCTGGAGAGAACAGAAACTGCTGTGAGGCAGTTAGAAGGTACCGTAAAGACCCTAATAGCAGGGCTGAAGAAAAAGGGTACCGCAAAGTTGGGACTGTAAGGGCAGAAGAAGTGCCAGTTTTGGTTTTTTTGTTCTCCTTTTCATTACTGTGAGAAGAAAGTCACCCCAGATAGTGTGTTTACAACTATCAGGACAATAAGCCAGGAAAAAGACTGGCTAGGATTACTGGCAGGTCTGTGCCAGGTTCCAGC
>JAGPOW010000229.1:14735823-14778045 GCA_030014935.1 Caiman crocodilus | reverse complement strand
CATATGTTTCATTCATGGGAAGATCTAGGATTTTGAAAAGCGGGGTGCAGGTGGTTTGGTGCATCATCATATATAACATAATATATTTTTCTCCAGTTGAAGAGAAACAAAAAGCTTTACTAAAATGTGAGGGACCAAGCATTGTATTATTCAATTTATGATCAAAGCAAAAACAAGTATAACTATTGGAATGTACACTAATATGCTAAATTATATATTAAATTTGAACTAACTCTATAAACTAGCCAAAAAATAGTCAATATGGTCAAAAATTATTGTACCATTAGTCCTGAAGGCATTACATTTAATTTTACATTTCTTATTCAGATTTGTAAAACAAAATCTAGTTTTTTTTAGCATCTTGACAGTGCTTCCAATACTTCACTATCATTCATTTCTACATTTGAAGTAATATTACTGTATCCAAGTTAAGGTTTTCTGCTAGAGCTAAAAACAGCCTGCAGAGCTGTGAAATTGAAGAGGGACATTGCCAGGAATGGCTAAAAGACAGAAAAACTGCAGATAGTTAGAACAGTAGAACATCAAGACCATTAAAAAGGATTGTTAAGTGGAGAGAGATTAACAGAAGTCAACTAGATGATAATGAGCCACAAAGTCAATTAACTCCATCAGTGCTGCCTGAATAGAAATACAGCTGCCCCTCCTAGGCAGATGGTTTTAAAGTTTGAGTAGAGCAGAAGTCAAAAGAGGGGTGAAACTGAACTACTGCACCCTCTCCTCTCCCACCCTAATCCACCCTAGTCTCATTTTCATCCCTCTGCTAATTCATGGAACTGGATCATGTTATAAAAAGAATAAGTTGTCTTCTTCTTCTTTTGTTTTATACTGAGTATTTTTATACTAGAGAGGTTCTGGAAGTGTATGGGAAAAGCTGCAGAGCTGTACTGAAGTACAAATCCTGTCCATGAATACCTCTGGCTTCTGGCTATCTTGGGGTGATCTTCAGGTACTAGGGACTGACCACCTTGCTCATCCTTATAAGAGAAAGAGCTGATGGACATTTGGCCCTTTCATATTTTGGGCTCACTAATTTGCATATCCTTTGATAGCTGAAGAGAGTGTTAATTAAACCATTTTATATCCATAATATTTAATTGCCCTATTTTTATCTAGACCATAAATACTTGTGTATGGTATGTGTATTGTATTTTCAAAGAGAAGCAGAAATATTGATTAATACTGATTTATTAATTTTATTATTTTATAACTCTTTGTCACTTCTGCAAGTGGATATTCAATGTTTTGCTCCTCTGTTTTTGCAGGAACTACAGGAATAAAGAGCAAAAAGTAAAAAAGTATGTGTCCATTAGATTCAATATTTGCATTAAAAATGCATACCAGTAAATTTGCCAGTTACTTTTTGGAATTTTATATTTTCATTATCAGATGTGATCCATACCAGTATAATATTCAATTGTCAAATATAAGTTCTGGTCTCATTTATGCCTGAATTCTGACCTGCACTTTAAACTGCAAGATTGGTAATGGAAGTTCATTCACTCATTCTAAAAGTCAGTCTGAATGCAATCCTGGCAGTTAGAAGTAAGTCTTTCATATCACTCCACCTTGACAGAGAGCTTAAGGAAAAGGGTCCTTAATATATAAAGAAAAAAATTTCCTTTTCCTTGCTTCTTACTTCATCTGTTAAAACAAAGGAAAGGGTTTTGTTTTTCTTTCTTTTCCCACTCTTCCTTCTTAAAGCAGATCCATGAATCTTATTTGAATCCTCCCATAATAATCCAAATTAATCCCTCCAGGGATGTTTTAGGTTTTATTTTGCCACTCCCTGCTCCCCATTGCACCCCCGCCCCAGCTCCATCCCCACTAATAATGGAAATTTGTATACTAATATGCCTCCCTCCTCCCTGGCCCTACATTTTTGACTCAATGTAAGGTTTGCCTGAACAATGATTGTATATGGTGTGTATAAGGGCAAGATTACACTTACTGCTTAAAGTAAACCCTGGCTCAAAGATCAGATTTTTAAAATAAAATCTTCAATTTATAGCTTAGCTTCAAATTTTGTTGGTTTGCATAATAAAGGCTGACCCTGAACTAAAGTTGAAGGAAATTTTAATAGTTCCTCATTTTGTTCCTCTTTTTATAAGACAATGGGAGTAATTTATAACTCCACTGTTATGATACAGCTCTTCTGGTGATAGCTATGGTTTTATAGTGGACTGGCAACATGTGACTATTAGGACCTTGTAGTCAAACCTGCCTCCTGGAAGGCTTTGAGTGCCCTCAACTCCAGCTGGAGTATTGCTCACAGTTGGAAAATCACACATGCTCTATTACTGCAAGCTGTCTGATGTTTATCAATAGACCTAAAATGCTGCCTCTTGGAAAGTTTCCAGATAATAGACAAGTAAAGATATCAAACAAATCGTCACTCAGTCTATTCAGTCATTTCCCCTCTTTTTATCAGTATCTCTCTCTTTTACAGCAGTCTGTCAAACATCCAACTTCCACAAACAAGACCTTCAAGTATGGTAAGTTAGTATGGTAAATTTACTCATTAAACTCAGCAAAAATCAGGCCAAAATATGGAAGTTAACCCCAGGAAATATTTTGCATTTCCTGAAAGCAGGAGACAATAAAATCAGCGATACTAAAAAGGTAGCATTTAGAACAGCTCCCTGTTACCTAGCCAGTTTATTTTTGGTATGTGATTGCAAACAGAGTCTCACAGCTCAGATAGAAAGACTAGATGAGAAGAACTAAAATAGTTATTGCCACAGGACTGAAATAGCTATTACCTATAGGGGACCCAAAGTGGAATTTAAATGTGATGTATAGAAAGGGAGGAAAATTCAGTTCATGACAAGTGCCAATAGCACTTTTGTATGGTTTGGCGCAATGATTAAAAAGTCTTTTATTATGTCAGGAGGAAAATTCACCTTAGAAATATGCTTTAAAAGATAGGAAGCAAATTGTATTTCAGTATAAAAAGAATAGTCATCAGTGAACAAACAAATTCTTAATAAAAAGCCATAATTAGTCTCATTCTGCACTGCCTTGAATACCGTGTAGCTATAAACACCTGTTTAAAATGGCTGTGCAAAGCTAAAAAAAGAAAAAAAAAACAATATTTTATGCCTATTTTTCAGGAACTCTGAAAATGAATACAAAAGAAAAATGTTAGTGGAGAATCAGGCCTATAGATGAAGGTCCAGTGAACTGGTAGGATCAGACACATACTGGAATGGAAAGCAGTGAATTATCTCTCTCTCTGCTGTCTATGCAGGGTTCATATAACTGTAGATGATATTTGAAAGCTCAAAAAAATTTTTTTTTAAAATAACAGTGGTTGTGGATTGAATTTATTTGATACAATTGCATAGAATTTTTCCAAGTCAGCAACTGAAAAGGAGTTTTTCTTGTGACCAGCATGGGACCTGGCTCGCTTTCTATGTGCTGTCACTTAAAGAGAATGCTACCTACTTATAAACACCAGAAAATTATGATTAGCATTTAAAGTTCAGAACCATTGTTCTCCCATGACCCAGCTAAATATTAGTAGAAAACAGGTACAATTCTGTTGTAGCTGAAAACTGTCACATAATATTTGGGTGTGTTGGAGGAATCAAGCAAACAAAATCAGGGAAGAGTTGAAACAGAAATGGGTATTTTGAATCTGGCCTAGAAGATTAAAAAAATGAAAGTTAAGCTATTAGAAGAAAAAAGGCTCCTATTCTCAGTACTTGCTCCTATTCTGAGTATTTAAACTACCTTTTTTGTGGTTGCTATGGTACCAACCTCTATACCAACCTTACAGTGCTTTGAACTATGACATGAAACAAAGCCCACTTTTTAAAAACAGTATTTGCTTTAAGCTGGATCTTGGGACATAATCCTACGGTTTTTACTTGTGTAGATGAAACCTGGAATTGAACGGGATTTCAGTTA
Organism: Caiman crocodilus; assembly: GCA_030014935.1. Classification (NCBI taxonomy): domain Eukaryota; kingdom Metazoa; phylum Chordata; order Crocodylia; family Alligatoridae; genus Caiman; species Caiman crocodilus. The sequence goes on along the minus strand of JAGPOW010000229.1, from coordinate 14,774,115 downwards.
ATGGGAGTACTCTCAGCCAGAAGTCCATCTAGGCACTGTTGTGCCCTGGGTGGCAGCAGCACGCAGGGCAGCATCAATGGTTGAGATGCCACCACTGATTTTGTGACCCTCCCAGTTTGAAGACTGGAGCACCCCCTCGGCTTGCCACTTTAGCTATACTAGTGGAAAAAGCCCTACTCAATTTCAGTAAAATTTCTGGTTGGGCCCTTGGCACTTTCCACTATTCTAGACTCTTGCCTATAAGTAACTCAATATGAGTGACAGATAACATCTTAAAAGCTGGGTCACATAGAGCCTAAAAACTTAATCTAAAACTTATCTAAAAGCTTTTGAAATTTCTACCATCACTGAGTCATTTCCCTCTTTCCAGTCCAAACAGAACATTTTCTTCTCCAGTTTTTAATAAAATGCATTTAATATCACCAGTATTAGCATCACTCAGATTAGAATTTTATAACTGTCAGTAAAAATTTCAGTTGCTGTACATATTTTAGTATACATCAAAACAGAAATAAATCCTCAGAAAAATATGTTATGTAACAGCAACAAAAATACCCTGCATTCTTAGGATAAATTACCCAAAGATCTAGAGAGTACTTTGGCACTAAGAAAACAGAAAACCTTTACGGTAGCAAAAGGGGGCTTAAAGAGATTCAAAAGATTTTCACAAATGTGTCAGTGTTATAAGAACTACTGGAGGCAAGGAAGGTCCATAAGACAAACAAAACAAATTGGGGGAATGAAATTAATCATAACTAAAATTGTCATGATTTTTTTTGGAAAATATGTTTCAACAAATAAATAATGAAAAAAAGACAATAATTCAACCAAAGGCACATGACAACTAAGAAGTAATGAGACCAGTAAAATAAGAGAGAACTTATATTTATAAAATTTTTAAATGTTAGAGTGGAAGATGTTCAGAACTAATGTAGCTTAATCTCTTCGGTCCTCATTCAGGAAGGTTAGGTGAATTTGTAATGTCGGTTATGTCAGTATTTCTGTTGTCTGCCACAGAACTACTATTATGTTCACTTTACTGAATCAGAACCAACATCATCAGAAGAAACTTCCCCCAAATTAGTTCATGAATGTTGTAAACTAGGGAAACTTTAAAACCCTGTTTTCTTGGGGTTTGGGAAGCAAATTGGAAAAGGTGCTATAGCATGTTCTGTAATGGCTAATAGCAGAAGGCTGGACTGAATGACCTAGTATACAACTAATAAAACTAGAGATAAAAGTTATAAAGTGAAATTAAACAAGCGCGTTAAGGATATTAAGCTAATTATATAGTTATAACTCTGTGTGTGTGTGTGTGTGTGTGTGTGTGTGTGTGTTTATCCTATAAACCATAAGCTATATTTATGTTTGGGTTTATGTTTTTAGAAAAAAAGATTGAGTGCCTCAGTTTTTGACTACCGATCTTCACATATCTTAAAAGCACCTGATGTACAGAAGATGGGAATAGTAGCCACTTCTGAAAATCCCCTCTCCCTCCCATTCTTTCTTCAAGCACATAAGGTTGGGAGGTTAATCTCCTTTGTACTTATGAAAATTTCCTACCCATGTGATTCCTCGTTCTATTACATGGCTTTGTAATTTATCAAATGGTTAGCACCTCCTTATAACAACAACAAAGAGTGGACATACAAGGGTAAGACTACTAAGGTAACAACAATAAAAATGGTAAAAAAATATTGAGTACTTAAAGGATGTAATGGCCTGAAGCTAGAAAAGGGAAAAGTTCATGTGACACATTAGAAAAAAAAATAAGGGTAAGATCAACTGGGAAATGGAATCATTCAACTATAGAAAGCTGTTACGGCACCATCACTAGAGAGATGAGGATGAGAACATTAGACATAAGTATGGAAATACTATAAAGGAAAAAAAAGCAGTAGTAAATATTCTAAGTAGAAAACTAAGTAGAGAACAGTCTTGCACAGATAAGCAGCTGGAGTAGAAGACCCAATCATCCTTTTACATCATCAGTATTTAAGCTTCTACGTTTGTACTCCAGTCGTTGTTAATAAGGATGGGGAAATAGATCATCTACTTCAGCCTAGGAGGCCATATCTACCTTAACATCTATAGGATGAAATTCACTTCCTTGTGAATTTTACCCTATACTGATTTATATATCCAGTGTGTTGATTTTAATACCTCTCATGCATGGAAGGGAAAAAATACTGTAGTATGATCAGACCTTTAAAGAGTTACCTGACATTAGAGGAAAAAGCATTCTAACTATTGTCACCAGGTATTGCTTATATATGGTCCACAAGTAAATAAAGTACTCAGTAATGACAACATCAGTAATAAATACTTATTATAAGCTACAATATATACTATGGAAAGACTTTACCAATCATAAAGATTACTCTCTGTACTGTCAGATTTCTGTGCTATGGAATTACAAGGATTTATTGTAGTGAAAAGAAAAAAAAATCTGTCTGCTGATTAGATCACATATCAAGAATATGCAAAATAATTCCCTTTATATTTGGCTAAAGCCGAGGTAGTATTCATCTTCTGCATCTTAATTTGGACTCCGAAATAGTATAGCAATGATAATATAAAAAGGCCTCACCAATCTGTATTTGCTACATTCTCTCAACAGAGGAACATCATCTAGTTATGCCACTTACAAAGAGCTGGAATAAGACAACTGTTATACAAGGCTGGATTGTGCCTGTACCTTAGGTTACTTTACAGAATTGGAGAACATGCTCAGCTTTGCCTAATCTTTACCATGAGAGGTAGGATTTGCTTCCTACCTCTTCTCCCTTGCCCACATAGACCAGAGAGCAATAGGAAGCAGAGAACAGGAACTGTGTCTTTTATACTGGCTTGTGGAGCACCCTGTGAAGTGGTGTATGTGCGCTCCTTCAGGTCGTTAAATACAGCACAGCACAACACAGCACAGCACAGCACTTCTTTTTATTTTGGAGTGCAACTTTTCTGTATTGCTTTTGCTTATAGCACAACCTAATCTTAGAAATAATTCCTTACTCATTGCTAATGTTTTTCATTTCTGTGCTGCTTTTTATTTGAATATCTCAGAAGATACAGGCTAGGTATCCCAGACCTTCATACCCCCTGGGTCAGCCACAGCTACCTCCAAGTTCTGTATTCTTCAAACTCTGAAGACTAGTTTGTTGCAGCACTTTTTAATGATCACCCTAGATGGGAAGGTGTTGGTGTGGGGAGAGAAATTAGTAGACTAGAAGGAGCATTGTGAACCATCTTAAAGGAAGGCTATGGCAGAAGTGGCGAAAAAACCAAGACCTCCTATTTGTTTGCCATCATTCAATGGTGCCACTTTTCAAGCTTCCTACTTTAAATGGAAGCTTCATTCAAATCATTTAACAGAATTCTACAATAAAGGCAGAAGCTGTCTTGCTCCAGCTGCTGATCATTCTGGTGGAACTTAGCTCACTTGATTATGTGACTAAACATCAGGCTCCTCAGGGCAGCGCAAGGCCAGATTATTTGGAGAATTCAGGTATTGTGCCTATGCACATCATGCATACATATAATATGGTATTAGCAATTACAGTATACTGCCATGTTGAAGAGCTGTGCTTGCAAAAATACACAGAAAACTGTATTCAAATATGCATCCTATCACCTCCCCTTTGACAAAGCTAATGCTTAAGTCTTAAGAAACCAAGAAAGTACTCAGGAACTACTATAAAACAACAACAACGACAATAATAATAATAATAATAATAAAATTGAACTATTTCTTAAGCCAAGACCATGGCCTAAATCCTATTTCACTTGCTAAATGGCATATCGGCAGAGGTGGTGATCCCTTATGGTCAAAGATGGTCACTCCCATGGGTGAAGTAAAGGGTTCTGGATAGCTAGGAAGGTAGATCCTAGAGATGCAGATTATCTGGTAGACACTACAGGTGGTGGTTAAAAAGATGTTTGAACCATGGATTTCTCAGTCTTGTTTCCCTTCCTTCCATTTCTGGCACATACCCAGATGTGTAAATGCACTTTTTGACATGCACAGTCTGTAACCCAGCTGTGGGCAGCAAGCATGCTCTGTTGAGTTGCACTCTGGCCAGGCAGGTATGTGGCATTAGACTCTCCTGGGGACATGGGTGAGGCTGGGTAACTTATGAAAATGTAGTTCCATAAAAACTTTGACTACATAGAAGTGGGGTAAGCAACAGCCCTCTTACATTGTAGCTTCTTAGGGCATTTGCCCAAAGAGCCAGAGCCTCAGGTTTCAGGCTTCTCACTAAGTGGGGATTTGAACCTGCTTTCTGTGTTTCCCAGCAAAACCCTCTAACCACAGTAAAACAGATGTTACTCTTGATAAGAAAGGCCCTGGGGCATAAGCTTTCCAGTGCTGTTTATTAGGCCTGTGTGAATAGGGGAGTATTCGAGTCAGATTTGGCTGATTCAGAGTACAGTGGTTCAATTTGGAGATTTGGATCACTGTCCCAAATCAATTCAGCTGAATCAGCTTCAGAAGATTCGGTGCTGATTCAGAGAAATTTGGTGATTTGGCCATAAACTATAATGGGGAATCACTGAAATACCTATACATTTGTCATTTTTTGGAAGATTTGGATGAAAACAGCAAGGATGGTAGTTCCTTCTCAGGGCATGAAGTCTGCAAAGTTTCAAGGAGATAGATTCAGGGGTTTCTGGGAAACTGCACCTCAAACTTCTGAAAGCAAAACTCACGTCACTTGCGTATGTTAAGGCAAATTTGGATGAACACAGCAAGGATGGTAGCCTGTAACAAGGGGCCTTCCAGTACCAGTTAGAACTTTGCCCATCCACCTGTTTCTGGGCCAGCCACTTGCCTCTCTTTTGCTCAGGCAGAAACAACTCACAAAAGGGACAGAAAGGCTGCAGACAGAGGCTTATACGTTGTCTCTACATGTATGACTTCTCCTCCCCTCATCCCCAGCACTATGGTTGGAAGGGGACTCAGGGAAAAATCACAGTCACTGGCCAGCTACAGATTACAGATGTCAGTCTCCCCCCCACACCCCACTTCCCCTCCCTTTTTTCAATTTCTGTTCCTCTGAAAGACTACCTTTGGAATCTCCAAATCTTTTCTGAGCTAAATCGGAGCCTCCAAATTGATTCAGAGGTTTTTTCTGGTCTCCTGATTCAATTTAAATTTGGTGATTCAGCCTCTGAATCGGGCTGAATCTTCTCCAAATTGAATCAGTGACCGAAGCCTTGCACACCTCTACTGTCTATCCAGTGCATGTTAAATGTAGGGTCTAGTTTAGCGGTTCCAAAACTGCGTTACAACCTTAAATGGGGTCACAATAATCAGCTGATAGGGTTGTAATAAACAGAGTTCTGGGCTGAGAGCGAGGTGTCATGCTGCAGAAATGGGGTCATAAATGGGGTCATGCTGCAGGCAAATTTGGGAAGCATTGGTCTACTTGATTAGCTTCAAGAGGGGTCTGTCATATGGCATGGTGGTTACAATAGTTTTCAGGGACACAGGTTCAAGCCCCTTTTAGGTGAGGGAGGGATCTAGAACCTGGGTCACCATGTAAGTGCTGAAAACAGCAGTTATGTAGCTTATACCTGTCATTTGGGCTTAAAAAGTGAATTAGGATTTAGCCCTGTACCTGCTTTTCAAGAGAATATACATTTAGAAACATAGTAGAGCCTTTCCCATAAGTAATTAGACATTACAGGTTCCCTGTAATTTTAAGAGTTGAAACACTGCATTCTGAACTAGTAAAATGAGATAGCAGGTCTTACATTTGTTTTCTGTGGGATTGTCTACACATGTGCATTTATTGTGCAGTAACCAAAATTATTGTATGGGAGCACAGCTGCATGTGCACGCCCATACTGCACAGTAAATATAGTGACTTATGCCAACCTGAGTGTAAATTTGATGCCTGCATCATGCAGGCATCAAATTTATGCCCAATTGCTTACTGTGCAATAACGCATTTGTAGATGCCTTACTATGCAGTAACATTGTGTGTGTGATCTGACTTGGGTTCCAAGTCACACCACACACAGCATTAATGCGCTTTAATGCCGACATGTGTAGATGCCAGCCTATTCCTGCTTACTACACAGTAATATTAAGCTGGTATAAATTATTGTGTAGATACACCCTGTATGAATCTGTTTTTAATGCAAAAGCATTCTTCTCTCCATTGACTATGGTGAGAGGTTTCTCTAAAGCTAATAAACACAATATCACATATATGTGATAAGTAGCCATGCCACTGGCTAAAAAACAATCAGTCTAATTGTATGTGATGCTACCATAGTACATTAAGTGGCAGCTGCCACTTTGAGTTCATTACTGAGTATAGCCCTAGGATTAGAAAGCTCCCACTCCAGCACAACAGCTGCAAGCTATCTTCCCAGACAGGCACTCAAATTTTGTCTAAACTTCAATTGTGTTCAACAGCCAGCATGCAATGTCTTGGCTATTGGTGTTAGAGACAGGCCTTTATTCAAACATGAACTGTATCTGTATTTGACTGCTATTTTTTCTACTATTTCCTGCACACAAAACCCCAGAGCTACCTTCAACACTGACATTCATTGTATCCCTTGTTACATTTTCTGGTGAAATTATAAATTTAATAGCTCTTTATTTTCTCAGAGATGATGAAAACTCTGTGAAGAATTTGCTCTGCTTACAAATTTAACCCCACAGCTCTCTTGTTCTCTGAATGCCTTCCAAAACTCCTACCTTTTCCCCCTTCCTGTGTTTGTTATGTTCCCTGAATCACACTGGATCCTTTTTTCATTGCAAGTGCATACAATCTACCCAGTTCCCAGATCAGAAAACTTACAGAGATATCTGCGTTTATTTTTTCAGGGGATTCAGAGGGCTGCTGATACTCAAACCTGCTGATCTGTTAGCTTTGCTGAATTATACTTTACAGCTTTTTGTGTCCGATTTCCTAGTTTTTCAGAACACTTTTTTCTCTTTATAGGTTGTGCCCGTGAATTCCAACAGTTTTCATAAACACAATAATTTAACGCACAAGAAAAATGTATGTCAGATGCAGGCTATTGCACTTCTTTAAATCTGCTACACTTTCATCATCCTTAGTTCTCAATGCCACTGTGCATATCCTCAGAGGCAATGGCCATACATATTAAGCGCCATTCCTAGTAAAACAACTAGTGCCTAATATAATATTTTTATTTATTATCACCTCCTTTAATTTATATTGCACTCTCCTAGGATGCAGCACAGTCGCTTGTTTTCCTGCTGTAATGCAGCTCTGAAATGAGCTAAGAGTTCTTGAGGGGTTTTCCTACATCATTTCTCAAGCCTCTTCCCTGTTTAGTATGCCTTCAACATCCAGTATCATATATTACATGTTTTTGATTCTTTGCTCCTAGGTCTATTTTATTAATTTCTTCTACCCTGCCAAAAAATTTACCAGGCCAAACCCATTGAATTATGGAAATCCTTCTGAATCTGATGGTGTTATTCCTATTTTTTCTGATAACTTTCAAACTAATTTCAAATTATGTCAAATATCTTATCTTCTGTGCTATGCTCTCAAGCAAGCTCCACAAAGTCAAGAATGAAAAAAAAACCCTTTAAAATTGTGGGGTGTCTCATATAACCTGAAATCCAGGCATCTAACCTTTTATAAGGCAAGACAGAATGTGAAATGCTAATGATACATTGGACAGAGAAAACAGACGCCAGCAGGGAATTTATTTTTTACCTGCATTATTCCAACTGAGCTTTTGAAAATAATTATTCCTTTTTTGTACTATTTTCTATAGACCCTCACGCCTACTATGTTATAATTGTGCAATTCCATGTATCAAATCACTAATTAAAACACATTCACAGCTAGGTTATTTATTGAAATAGAATAGTTGGGGTGGACATGGAATAGGCTTGAGATTACATCAGCTCTTTACCTATCAACAAAGCACAATGGAAAAAATAAAGGAGTCTGATTCCAATTTATTCTACTCAGATGTTTGGAGAATTCTGGGTGAGGGAATTGTGATTAGTTCTTAGAGTAAAGCCACTTAATGATGTTTCACTTCTTTTGTTTTCAGCGGATACTTGGGGCCAGATTAAAAACAAAAACCGGGGGGTGCAGTATGAAAGCTGAAAAACTTTCAGAGCAGTGATCTGTAAGAAAGCACTGCTGCTCTATAGACGGTAGGAAGTAGTTACACTGTGATCTTACAAGCAACACACTGATTTGACACATTGCCTCATCAAGCTACAGCTTGCTCCCTCAAGCAGGAAACCCAGAATGAAGGTGGTGTTGCTGGTTTAGGTCATGACTTTTGCGGGTTGAATCTATCCTTGTTGCAGTGAGATGTGATTTACTATGCCATGACTGGTCTGTGGTTTTCTAGTATTCTTGAAGAAATCTGTCGGCTGAATTGATGGAGGGTTTTTTATTTCCTTTACCCTTCAGAACCAAATTCTATAATATTTTGCGTAAATTTTTTCATGTTATGGGACTGTAAGATAAGCAATGAATGTTGACTGAAACAGACCATTTTAAGCATCTGCTATAGAATAATCAGAAACGATACATTTGGAATTCATAATGGTGAATACAAGGACAGGGAACCTGATTTTTGAGTAATTCCCATATATTTATGAAACAAGCTTATTACAAGAGCTAAATGTTCAATCAAAAGTAAATTTGATGCTAATTATTGACTATACACAATAAAGTATTTGTGAGGAATGTACAGACCTAGAATTAGTTGCAGAAATTATCTAAATTACTTTGAATAGTGAAGAAACTAAAGAAAGACTGTGGGAACTTCTAAGTGTTCCCTATTATCTCCTGCAAAGAAAAGGGAAATGTGGCTTGCAAGCCTAGGACAGCCTATACTACAATCTTCTACATTTCTACTAATTAAGTACTCCAACAGCATCAACTGGTTTACTGTTTCAATGCTATTCAAAAGTTTTTTGATGCGTTTTCCCTACCTTTGATGCTTTTAATGGCCAGGTTTCAATACATTAAAAAATAGACCTTGCATGTTTTCCTAATTGTTTTTGTTTGTTTTTTGTTTCTTTTTGTGTTGACATTTTCTTTGGCAACACATGGAAGCTGGGTAGCAGGTAATGAATTCTTGACTGCAAATTAGACTTAAATTGAAAACAATCTGATTTAAAGAAAATTAATATTCACAGTTAAATTTGATATTGCATGGTGAAAAGAGGTGAGTGTATATGTCCTGGTGGTATTCACAAATGTTTGATTCCAGATTTTTTCCTCAATAATAGAAAATAATGCCTAAAGTTCCAGCTAAACTATAAGTGCCATTGTCTGGAAGGAATACCTTGACAGTTTTCTAGGCAAAAGTGATGATACATTTACAGTGGTTCCATATAAGAGAAACACTGTTCTGGCAGCCCTGATGCTTTGTCTCAGTCTTGAAATGCAAGCGCTACCCAGTGGCTCCTAAGATTGGGAGTCCCCTTTCTGGAAAGAAGGCAGGGGACTTTGTCTTGCTTCTTTAGCATCTCATGGGACTGGGAAGAGTGGAGCAGCCGCTTCGTACCTTCCCCAGGCTGATTCTTGGTCTAGGGAAGGTGCAGAGGGCAAGGGAAAGAGAACAGGTACACAATGAACACCTGTACTGCTACCTCCTACAATACATTCTAGCAGTGGAAATTTCTCACAAATGTCCATACTTAGAAATGAACAACCCACTCAAGACTGATTTGTTTTTTCAATTCGTCACTTGACCTTTTTGCATGTGAACAAAGTATTATTGTTACAACACTACTCATGGGTATTTTCTCAAGCACACGCAATCCAGGCAAATCCTAATTTCCCCCCAAATATAACATATTAGAACAGCAACCGAGTTCTAATGGCTGAGAAACTCTTGGTGCATGTACACGTGACGCTATGTCACCATAGCAATGTGGTATGGCAATGAAGTGTTCATGGTTATTGTAGCAGGACACTACGGTGCCTGCTACTGAGAGAGCCTAGAAGACTCCTCAGGTGCTGGTTGCCAGGGCAATGGGAAGCAGAAAATGACTCACACCTCCCAGCAGTCAGCTGGCTATAAGAGGCATGACCTGGCTTTTGGGGCGGGGGGGGTGGGAGAGCTGAGATGAGAGGCGGTTCCTGACCGGCAACTAAGACAGAAGGAGGTCTCTGCCAGTAGGGAGAGAGAGAAATTCCTGGAGCAATGATTCAAGGAGAAGCCTGACTGCAGGTACTGCTTGCAGAGTAAAGGGTAGCAGCTCCAAGATGGCTGAGCAATGTCGGTACAGCCAGGTGGCTTAGGTTTAAGTTATAGCCAAGAGGCTTGAGTTTATGTTTCAAAAACTGGTGGTTTGGGTGAGGATATAAGGGGATGGAGGAGGCCTTGTAGGAGAGAGGAGGACCTCAGCCCCAGTGAGGGCACAGAGTTCAGTGAAGAAGAAGCCCAGTGAGAGGGCAACACTGCAGAGGGAAGAGCCCGGTGAGAAGGGCAATGGTGCAGAGGGAAGAGCTCAGTGAGAAGGGCAATCTTGCAGAAGGGGAGAGCCCAGTGAGGGCTCGGAGAACCCCAGGAGATGGGCAGCATTATGGAGAAGCCCCAGTGAGAAGGGTAGCAGTACGGAAAAAGCCCTAGTGAGAAGGGTGGCATACAGAGAAGGCCTGCGAGGCTTAAATACACAGGACACGGAGAAGGATGACTGGCCAAGTGTTGGAGAGGTAGCCTCCCTATAAAAACACTTATCATCAAAGTCATGGCGGGTGAAAATAGGAGGATGCAAGTCCGAAACTTGACACAGTAGAGGAGGCGGCAGGGGCTAGCACGGTGACCCTGCCGTCTCTCCTGTTACAGTGGTGCATTGGCCGGGAACCAGTTAGGCTGTGCACGAAAAGACGAACCCAAAGGCTAAAACAAATACAAAGAAGGTTGAGGCATTGAGATTAGGGGTTTGAGGAGATAAGCCCAAATCAGCAACGAGACTGCTCTTAGAGATAGCATAAGAGGAAGACGTTGGGTCAGATCTAGGAAAAAAAAAAAGAAGGTAGGATCATGGCAGAAACAGCAACTCTAGAAGGCAAGTGCCATGAAGCCTTCACTGGGCAGTTGTGGGCGGACGAGGCAGAGGAAAGAGCTGGCCATCTAGAGATAGAGTTAGGAGTGGTGAGATCACAGAAGGAGCAAACTGAGGCAAAAGCGGCTGCTTTAGAGCTGTGAGCACAACCCGGGAAGAAAGATGGCGGGTTTGAGGAGATAAAGCGCCTGATGGTGGCCAAGGCAGAAAAAACTCGAGCACTGGAACAGCTTGTGACAGAGGAGGCCAAAAAGAGCAGACAGTGGGAGGAGAAGTGGCAAGAGATGGCTGAATGGAGGAGAGAGCCTCCGGAGCCCGGTAGGAACCAAGCAGGAGAACTAGAGTAGGTGATGCAAAGTTTAGAGATACCTAAGGGCATCATAGGAACCCTCAAGGAAGAAATCTGTAGCCAAGCAGTAGAGATAAAGAACCTGTATGGGGACTTGGAAATCTGGCATGAGTGGTGTGGCTGGGCTGAACACCTGGTTGACGAGTTGAAGGAAAAGTTTAAGGAAGACCAGGCCCAGGTAGAAGAGACCAGGAAGGTGATAAAGAGAGAAATGGAGAAAATGAAAGAATATATGGTAGGTCATGAGGCATTACAGGATCAGAAGCAGTCCCTCGATATAGAGGTGAGAGACAGAACAAAGGAGTGTGAGGAGTGGCAGGTTCAATGGCAGGAGGTGAAACAGGATAAGGACCACCTTGAGAAAGAGATGCAGTCCCTAAGGGCCCTTTTAGAAGAGAGCACAGCCAGGGAGATGATGTTACAAGCAGACATCAGGCAGCAGCTGGCACCGGTCGCTCAGATGCAAAGAGAGAGACTGTCGGCAATAAGTTTACAGTTGGAGGAATGTGCATCCAGGGCCAACAAGGAGTGTCAGGAGCAGTTGCAAGAGCTGAAAGTCTTGAAGGGAGTTGTGATGGAGACAGAGAGATGGGTGGAGACGGCAAGGACCATATATCTAAAGGAACAGAAAGACCAAGAAACCCCCAAGAATACTGGGATAGGAAGATCCCAGAAGAAAAGGGGAATAAAGCAGCAAGAAAAGGCTACAGTGACAGAGGGACCTCTGGAGACCCGGGCGGCAACAATGGGGGAAGAGAGTATCCGCACAGTGATCAGGTACCTCAAACAGAAGTGGAGTCACTGGGCAAGCCAGTATGCAGAGGGACTGACCTGTTTGGGAAAAAATTTAGAAAGACTGGCCAGCAGATATGAGATGGGCATACAGGTGGTACCAAAACAGGCACCACAGAGCGAGGCAGGCAAAGGGAATAGGGCAGCTGTGCAAGACAGTGAGCAAGTGAGGGGGAGAAGCAAGAACGGTGACCTAAGCTGCCCTGGCCCCACTCAAAAGGGGGGACAGCTAAAACAAGAAAGTCAAAGACTGAGGAGGTCATGGGCCTTTGATCGGACAGGTGTAGCTTCCAAGAGAGAGGGAGAGACAGTAGCACCGAGTAAGAGAGACATCCAAAGGCTTGAAATGGATAGGAGAGGCCAAAACCCAGGGGAACTCAAGTGGGGGGGACAAAGATGGCTCAGGCCCCATCCTAAAGAGGAGATATCCATCCCTGCACAACAGCAGAGACCTAAGGAGGCAGAGGGACCCTCAAAGCCAAAGGTAATCCGGCTGGAGGAAGATCAAAGGGGAGGAAGGAGGCCATATGTTTATGTTAGTAACAAGTTAAATGGTGGACCCTAAAAAAAAATAGTTGAAGCCAGAGTCGGGGGAGTAGCCTTTGTAAAGGTATATACAGGGCCTGGTGGAAGACCCACGGGCCAGGGAAAAATAGAGTTTTGGAGGGAGGAAGGGGCCCGGAGAGCACTTAGGGTGCAGAGAAAGCTTTGGGGAAAGCTCAGGGACTGGCAGGAAACCAAGGAGAGGAGGGATTTGCTACAAGGAACCAAAAGAAGAGGAGATCTGGGACCCATGAGGGGGAAAAGAGAGAGGCCTGAAGTGCACCCTACCAGAGATGGCTAATGTGGGGGGACTACCTGCGGCAGGGTAGCTCCCAATATATCCCACATGGTGTGTCCTGGTAAAAGGCAAGGAGGAGGTGTCTGAAAACCTCCGCCTCCAGGAATTTGAGTTGTTGGGTGCCAGAAGAAAGGCCGATGAAAACCACAGTGGGATGCAACACCTAGGAAGATCTGCCTCGGTGAGTTGAAATCTTAAGCAGGGAGGTGTGTAGCAGGACACTACGGTGCCTGCTACTGAGAGAGCCCAGAAGACTCCTCAGATGCTGGTTGCCAGGGCAGTGGGAGGCAGAAAATGACTCACACCTGCCAGCAGTCAGCTGGCTATAAGGGGCAAGACCTGGCTCTTATGGGAGGGGAGCTGAGATGAGAGGCAGTTCCTGACCCCCATCTAAGACAGAAGGAGCTCCCTGCCAGCAGGGGGAGAGAGAGAGAGAAGCTCCTGGAGCCATGGTGCGAGGAGAAGCCAGACTGCAGGTACTGCCTGCAGAGTAAAGGGTAGCAGCTCCAAGATGGCTGAGCAATGTCGGTGCAGCCAGGTGGCTTAGGTTTAAGTTCCAGCCAAGAGGCTTGAGTTTACATTTCAAAAACCGGTGGTTTGGGTGAGGCTATAAGGGTATGGAGGAGGCCTCATAGGGGACTCACGGTATAGTGAGGACCCCAGCCTCAGTGAGGGCACGGAGTTTGGTGGTACAGACCCCAGCTCTAAAGAAGAGCCCGGTGAGAGGGGCAACCGTGCAGAAGGGGAGAGCCCGGTGAGGGCCCGGAGAACCCCAGGAGAGGGGCAGCATTATGGAGAAGCCCCAGTGAGAAGGGCAGAAGTACAGAGAAGGCCCTAGTGAGAAGGGTGGCGTATAGAGAAGGCCTGCGAGGCTTAGATACGCAGGACACGGAGCAGGATGACTGGCCAAGTGGAGGAGAGGTAGCCTCCCTATAAAAACACTTATCATCAAAGTTGTGGCGGGCGAGAATAGGAGGATGCAAGTCCGAAGCTTGGCACAGTAGAGGAGGTGGCAGGGGCTAGCACGGTGATTCTGCCATCCCTCTTATTACAGTTATCTACATGTGCACAGCAGCTATTTCACTGTAGCAACATGCTTGCCCGGTAAAGCGTATGCTATGGCATAGTACCTATTAAAAATAACCATGTGCCACATGTAAGGCACAGTACAGGCTGTTAGTGCACTGTGATTTAGTACTTCCAAAAGGAAGTACAGTAACAATGTCATCTTAGTGACACATGTAGATAGGCTCAGTGAGTGACATTTTAGGTCCTGCAATCTGATCCATGTGGGAAACCCTGTCATCCAGATTATAAATACTTATAAAAATAATTGTGAATAAAGCAATGTTATTAATTATAAATTAAATCAATTATAAAAAAAATGGCAGGATTGGGCCTTCTCTACGTATTTACAAAGACTAGCGTTTTTAATCAAAGCTAAGTTTATATTATCTTGTGATACGCATGCTATCTAAATATGAACATGTTACTTAGCACTTTTTGGCATCTTAAGTGAAAATACATAAAATTAAGCTTTTGGGTCTTGATCTTAAAATAGACATAATGCACTGCACATAAAATGCACCACCAAACCAATGAAGAGTTTGTACGTGAAGAGTTGCGCACCTGTACAATGTCAGTAGGAAGGTCTGCAAGGTTAATTGTTTAAACGGTGCAGAATTAGCAAGAATAGTGTTGCTGTGCACAAGTCCATGCTAGCACCTGACCAGATATTTCCATGATACCTCAATGCATACTTATTGCAATAAGTCGAAAATGGGATCATCTGTGGGTACAACTTAGGTGCCTAGTTTTTAAAATGTTGTCAGTGTACATATACAAATGGTTAAACTTTTTAAAAATTGAATTACAGTAAAATTGATAAAATAAGGAAGGGGCAAACTCTATTTTTATATTTGAAAGTGTCATTTTCAGGTGTACTTCTATTCACATGAAAATGCCTCTCTCTCTCTTGCTCTCTCTTGTTTTGTTTCTTTCTTATAGGTATTAATTTGTTCTCCTGATGTTTGAACACCTTCTCTGTGTCCATCCACCTACTGTTCTTGCTGTGAATATGTTCTTAATTAATGTTCTAAAATGTGCATTTAAAATTATAATACAGTAGGCGTAAAGGTCTGAAGAAAAACAGCACTAAAGAGGCATAATTATGTTCAAAGGAAACAGAATAAAAAAAAATGAAACTAAATATTTCTCACTTTTCTATTAGGATGTACTAATGATTTCTGTATTAGCTCATTCACAGAAATTCCAGCTTTAAAGTTTTAGTATGCCTTCTGTTACACCTGGGAAACTTACATCTTATAGCAAAGCAGGGTTACCTTTCATACTTAAAGTTAAACATGTGCTTTATTTGCTTGCTCAATGAGAGGCATGCGCACACACACAAGCTACAACAGAATTTACATTTGAATTTAGTTCTTGGTTTCAGCTTTTTCCTGAGTATCCAGGTTGAGTCAAAATATTTTTTGCCTTCATATATCTCTTAAGAAATAAAACATTTGTAGCAAAGCCTTTTTTATGGCTGTGTTGGAAACTTACATAATAAAAGCACAGCCTCCTTTTATAGATTGAAAGGTCTTGTTTAATAGTTTTATACACACCACTAAAATGCAAATGAAGTAGTACACTTTTACCAGTATAAGTGATCAGACACTGGTCTATGTCCATACCAAAGCAGAAGCTCAGCACATGTAGACTTGTTTAAAAAGAGTGGAACCTGGTCTAAGATATGTACCTCTTCCACCAAAGGAAGAATGTATATTCTGTTTGCTATCAATTTAATCAACGACTCTTACAGAAAACCAAGTAACTTACATAGATTCCACCTTGGGCTTTTTGAACATCTGTACCTAGCCTACATTTATAGACTGTTACATGCACTACATTTAAGCAATCACTAATAACCCTGAATACTATCACAAAGTGAAATGGTTTTCAGGGCAACATGAAATTATGTGAGTGCAATAATGAATGAAGAAAACTCTTATAAAACTGCAACAAAACGTGATGAACAAAATTTGTTGGAAGAAAGTCCTGATGTCATAATCTGGTGTCACACCAAATTCATATTATTGAAGGAAAGAACAAAGCTCATCACCAATTCCTGTATGCAATTGGAATGAAAATCAGGGATGGTCTGTAATCAAGTGGGAGGTTTCAAGGGTATGGTAAGCAAGTAAGATATCCTAAAATAAACCTCAGAGTACATTTGGAAATATGGTGCAAAGCAATACTGTGATTTTAAAGTAGGAAAACTACAGAATTCTGTCATGAGGTCTAATACTGGATAAACAGTAACTTAATTAACCTCGATGAGGGAATGAACTGCTGTTGTTTAGTTCCTAGAGTCTACATATTTGTCATCCATGCTCAATGGTACCAAAAACTGTTGATGGGTCTATAATACCAATATCAGTATGGACAGATAGCCTTTTTCCATAATCTAAAGATATCTCTGACTAAAACAAAAAGCAAAATCTTTTATAAAGAAGAGCACCTAGATTAAAAGGAGTCCCAGAAATAATAATGGCACCAACAAGATCTGGTAGACCATAAGATAGTATATGCCCATGCGCATATGTAAAATGGGCAATGAAGCCAGTGTTGAGATATTTTTTTTCTATCTAGTCATATGTAGAAAAATGTTATGCTGTATTTTTGGAGGAACCAGACACACTAATAACAATGGAGCCACCTGAACAATCTCTGCAACCCCACCAAGATCAAGATTTTCTTTAATCAGGGACCCAATGTCATCCAAGAGTATAGTAATAGCAACATGAATACAGCAACACAAAAGTCAGTGATGCAGGCCCAACAAACAAGCCAGGAGAGTTTGAGTGGGACCCATCCCTGGGAGAAGAAAAAGAAGTAGTGGTTGCCTAGGGAGGAGGTAAGAATTAGTGTTGATGATTAGGAAGGCATGATTGCTTCAGGCTTTGTATTGTATCTTCAGTTAGGAAGCCATTTTTAGGGTTGTTTGAAGGAATGATAACCCTAAGAAACCTTTAATTATCAGGACATTTGCTGGAAGGAAGCACAATAAGTTCACAAGCACTCCAGTAAATTCTTAAAGTGTGATGGGGATAACTTTTTAGTACAGATGGTAGACAGATGACCTAGGGGGAAAGTCTTTTTGACTTGTAGCTCACAAACAGGGAGGAATTGGTTGAGAAGGGGAGTGTGGAAGGTAAATTCCAAGGTGGAAGCTTGGATGAATGCACTATAAAGTGGATAGAAAACTGGCTGGATTATCAGGCTTCATGGGTGACTGGTGCTGCCTTAGACAGGGCGGGCATGTGCCCCACTCCCCCGCCGTGACCAGTCTTGCTGCCCGGGGGGAAGGAGGTACCCTTACAGCTGATCTCACTGCCCAGGGAGGGAGGGAGGTCTCCCTGTTGCAGATCAGGCTGCCTGGAGAGAGTTCTTCTGTGGCCAGTTGCTGCAGCTGATGGCAGCAGCTGTTTCTGGGAGTGGTTACAGCTGCTTCCGGGAGTGGCTGCAGCAATTGGCTGGCACTTGCAGGGGGGCACCTGTGCTCCCACCTGTCCCACTGCCCATCACCTAAGCAGCAAGCGTGGCTGATCAGGGGGTGCATGTGCACCCCCATGCATCCCTTATGCCTTGTCACTGTCAGGCTCAAAGGGTAGTAGTCATTGGCTCAATGTCTAGTTGGCAGCTGATATCAAGTGGAGTGCCCCAGGGGTTGGTCCTGGGAACACTTTTGTTCAATATCTGTATCAGTGATCTAGAAGATAGTATAGAGTACACTATCAGCAAATTTGTGGATGACACCAAGCTGTGGGGAGTGGTAGATACACTGTGGGGTAGGGCTAGAATTCAGAGAGACCTTGGCAAATTGGAGGATTGTACCAAAAGAAACCTCATAAGATTCAATATTGAAAAGTGCAAAGTCCTGCACTTAGGATGGAACAGTCCCATGCACTGGTACAGGCTGGGAACTGAATGGCTAAGCAGCAGCCCTGCAGAAAAGGACCTGGGGTTTACAGTGGATAGTAAGCTGAATACGAGCCAACTGTGTGCCCTTATTGCAAAGAAGGCTAACTCAGCTGCATTGGTGGGATCTTTGCCAGCAGATCAAGGGAAATCATAATTTCCCTCTATTCAGCACTGGTGAGGTATCCAATATTTTTTATTCCAGCAGACCAATACATAATGAAAATGCACAGCTGAAAGTTGAAGCTAGAATTAGAAATATTCCAATTTGAAATATTGCACACAATTTTAACATTGGAAGTAACTTCTGGTACACCTCACTGAGGGACTTGATATTTACTACATGATTTGAGGCCTTTAAAATCAGAACTGGACTTGTTTAAGGTGTGTTCTGTTAAGACTATTGGTCTTAATACAGGCATTATGTTGAGCATGTAGTTACACTACTTCCTTATAACAATCCTTTTGAGCTTTAAGATGTGTGATTATATCCTCAAATAAAATACAGTTGTTAGAGAAATCAAAAGATAATGCTACTTCAAGAAGAGACAGTGAGAACTGACAGTTTCTAAGGAGATGCCATATAATACTTGGTGTAATTTTGATAGTTCATGCTTCACCTTAGCTATTTTGAGAATAAAGGAAAATGAAAGCAGCTGAAGTCATTCACTAAAACTAGAACTAAACCAAGACCACTTTTGAAGTTGTTGTTTTTTTTTAAAAGGATAAATCTAAGAAGATAAATATACATGCTGATCCCTCTTTCCTTATTTCAATTAGACATGGAAATTTAGAAGCGGAAACTGGAGAATATCATGGTAGATGCATTTCTTATTCCATTTCCATCAAAGCAAGAGCTGGGTATTTTTGAAAAATTCTTGAGATGCACTCTTTTTATGAGATTTCTATCCAGTAATGGAGAGGAGGAAGGTCTCCATCATTATCTTCAGACATTCTTCTAAACTTTTGAATACCTCCCTGTATGCTTTGTGTGAGTCTTTTGAATTTCATCCATCATTTTCAAATAGAAAATAGCAAACATTTTGCAGAATCCTACAAAACAGTGAAGGCATTCTAAAAATGAAAAATGGGAAAAAGCAGCAAAAATAAGTTTTAACAGGTACAGGATGTACCCCATACTAATTCCAATTACAAGGATCTGATTTCCAAATAAAGAGGAGCAGGAAAAATAGAGCCAAAGGAGGAAAATATCTGTGCTTTGTTGCCAACTCTACCTAAATATATATAGCAAAAGGCTCAACACAGTTCTACTCCAAATGCCAGATTAGAAATTAACTAAATAAACCCTACAGGAATCCAGGTGGTAGCTGGATTTCAATCTTGGATGTGATGAAGGATGTATATTTAGATGTCCAGAGTACATTGTAATGTGATTTGTGCTATGAAGAAACACATTTGGTGTAAGTGCTGACAGAAACATTAATACAATTGATGCTGCCAACTTACTAACCAACACAAGTAGAAAGTACACAAAAAAGAAACCTGTTGTTTTGGCTTGACTGTGGGAGTGGATATTATTGTTGCCCAGAAACTAAGACTGAGGGGGGAAAAAAAGAAACCTGTTATATATTGAGTTTGTCTGCAGGTGTCCAAAGCTGTTGTTTAAATGACACACACTTACATGCTGTGTTTTAAAAAATAAATGTTGGCTATTTAGTCTCTGGCCCAGAACAATGCAAAGCACTCTAAGTTTTCATCTCAAATGTCTACCTGCAGGTGCTGGAGGTAAATTTACTTTTGTAGATAAAGCATTGTTGAAAAAAATCATAAACAAAGGTTAACAATAAAAACAGAACTGACCTGGAAAAACTGTTCTCTAGTGGGTGGCACTAGGATTAATCTGAGGCAAACTTTCATTAAACTTCTCCATTAATTCAAAGAGTTTATGGTCAACAGAATAAGAATTCACACTTGCCTTGGTAATCTGTTCCAGTGGTTAATCAGACTGGAAATGTGTTCCTAATTTCCAGGTAGAATTTGTCTGGCCTGCAATTTAATGGTATATGAGGGTAAGGGAAGTAGATTACCAGCATGTTAATTATATTTGCAAATATACCATATCGAAAGATCATTTTCAGGTTGGAAAAATAACTCTGGAGCAAATTAGAAGCCCCCTAAGGTGTTTTAATTTATGGATGGAAATTGTTTAGTACAGAGTACCTCAAGGTCAGATGACCCCAAAGCAGATTCAAGGTTTTTTGGACTGTATTTGATGTTTTCTTCAGTCACAGCAAGGATGGACTGCAGTATGTACTGTTAATATTGGTGGGCATCTGTTATATTAGTGTAGTTGTCAGGAGCTGTTCAATGTCCAAGAGGCAGCAGGGCTTCCCTTCAATTAGAAAAGCTTTATTTTAACTGAATCATGGTTGGTGGAAAAAATAACATGATTTTAAAATAAAGATGCAAGGGGGTGCACAGAGGAACTGGCAAATTACAACTATTTTTTAATCCAGAAAGCTAACTGGAAAAGTTTATAAAACTACATTGTGTTCAACCCTTTCTCATATGGATCATATTCCAATAGGTATTTACGTTTTAATGCTCATCAACCTATGAGCTTTCTTGACCAAAGCTCATAGGTTCTAAGGCTTGACCTGTTGGCATGATCCTCCAAATCTTAAGGGTTTTTCACTTATTACTAATACCTACTAATCTGTCTCTATCTACAAAACAACAACTTTGATTCAAGGGTTAAGATTTTACAGAAGCTATTGCAAACTTATGTATTCTCATTCCTGACAGTTAATAATGAATTTTACCTAGATCAAATGAAATATTAACAGAATTATACATTTAAGCTGTTTTTAAAAGCCTTACTGAAGCAATGAAAGATATACATTTTTCCCCAGGCTTTTTTTTTTAATTATTATATCCAGCAACAGCAACAAAGGCAACATGTAGACAGGACTTAGGAAGCACACTGGGTTAGTCAAGATTGATCTGATGAGTAGAGAAACAGGCTTACAAAATACAAAACTATGCACTGATACAGAGTGAGTAAGTGAGCACATGGAAAAGTGGATTCAATGTGTACTAAAATGCCAATTACTCACTATGCTTGGCTATTATTAGCTGAGGATGGCAGATGTGTGACAGGTTCAGGCTTATCCCAAGGACTAACCTTAAATATATAGACATATTTCCATTCTTCAGGGAGATTCAATGTGGAAGATGGAGAGCAGAATATGAACAATAGAGGTGAAAAGGATGCTGAGAATAAAATGGCTCCTAACAATTAATCACAGAAGTCAGGAAAAAGTCAAGGCACACTTTTGTTGGATAAAACAGGGCCTTCCATGCGTACCTGGTGTACTTGACTTCACCCTGATTCTTACATGATGACTAAGTACATCTATCATCAGAGATGGCCCTTTAATAAATTAGTTTGAACAGCTCACTAAAACTCCCTAAGTGGCCCTCCAGCTAAAATTATTGTCCACCCCTGCTCTAACCTGATCTTAAAACATTTCCAGGTATGGAAATTCAAAATCTATTCTAGGTAAGCTGTTCCAAGGCTTGACCATCCTCATAGTTGGAAAGCTCTTCCTAATTTCTGACCTAAATTTCCACTGGTGCAGCTTGAGACCATTGCTTCAAATCCTATCCTCTGTGGCCAAAGAGAAAAGCCTCTATATAATTTCCTTTCAGGTATTTGGAATCTGTTATCAAATTCCACCCCACTCTGCTCTTTCCTTCTGCAGCCTAAATAAGCCCAGGTCTTTCAATCTTTCCCCATAGATCATGCTTCCAATGCTCCTAATATTTTTGTTGTTCTGTGCTGTACTAATCCTTCAATTTGTCCTCATTCTTCTTGAAGTGTGGGTCCAAAGCTGGACACAGTACACCAAGTGAGACCTCACCAGTCCTGAATAGAGTAGAAGAATTACTTCCCTTGATTTGCAAGAGACATTCTTCTTATTATAATCTCATATGTTTTTACCTATTATTGTTTGTTTGCTTTTTGCAACAAGACTACACTGTTTGCTCATATCACTTTTTGGTTCACTATAATCCTTTTCTGCAGCACTGCAGTGTAGCCAATCATTCCTCAGTCTGTACTTGTGAATGCAATATTCCATCCCCATATGCAGACTGTACTTCTTGCTGAACTTTGTCTAGTTGATTTTAAACCATTTCTTCAGTTTATCCAGGTCCTTCTGGATCCTAGCCCTATCCTTCAGAGTGTCTGCAACTCCAGCCAACTTGGTGTCACCTGAAAATCTTCTAGACATGCACTCAATCCTTAATGAACTTATTAAATAATACCAGACCCAGGATACACCCTGAGAAAATCTTTCACGATACCTTCTCTCAACAGAGTGTTTATTTAGAGAAACACTAGAAACTAAAGTTTTACCTCTGGAAACTGAAGCTTTACCTCAGAATCTACCAAGTTCCCAGTGTTTCTCTGAATATATTTATGGAATAATGGAGTCTGTGGAAAGAACGGAGGTCAATAATTATGTTATGCAAATTTGGTGATGTTTTAATCCATTCAAAAGATTCTCCACTTGCAAAATTTGTTCCTATGTTTGTGTAGTAGTTTTCATTCTAGTATGGCTGTGTGGCTATAGCTGGAAGTGGGCATCATGATGGACTTAAAAGTATATTAATTAACAAAGATAAAATTTGTCACATCACGCAATAATTTTTCTCTTCATTGCAGATGTCATCATCAAGAAAATAAGGTCTTGTTACAACAATCTCTTCTACAGGTAGGTCCCTAACAATACTGAAGATAAAAACTAAAAAAAGCTCATTTTAAAAAAATATATATAAACTGCAATTAATTTAAAAACAGAAATGGTGCAAACTAAAGCTCTGGATACACACTGTGTAAGAACGTGAGAATCATTGGCTTCATTGAGGCCAGTATCCTGTCTTCAGTGGCCTTGTCTTTCTCTAAAGCATGTAGTGGATGCTTTAGACAAAATGTATAAGGAACAGCACTTGTATAGACTTCTTTCTCCCTTGTCATGCCTTACCGTGTTCAGTGATGTATAGCTTTGTCACCCAGAACTGTATAACTGATACCAAGGAGATTTTTTAATTAGACCTCTACTGCACATACGCTAAAATCCTGGAAACAGACATGAAAAGACTAAAGGCAGCTTGTAGAAACTAGCATGAGGGAACAATCTCAGCAACCTCAGTATTGTAACTAGAAGCATAATATGGTGGACTAGACTAGAAAAATGTTGGAGAACTGTGTGAGAAGCAAAGGTTTTTTGGTGAGAACTAAATGAATCCACTCTATGGTTGAAGCAGATGTTAGGCAAGCCTTTTGGACACAGAGTACCATTCTGAGAGAATTTCAAGGAGAATGATCATGTGGGATAAACCTTTTCTTTCAGTATTCCTATTTTTGAAAAGTCATGCTCGGTTGCCAACCCAGAGAAACCGCTATATATATCAGACTGCAGACTAACAGTCACATCTGCAGAAACTACAGAAACTTCTCCTTCCAAGCTAGGAAAAGAATGCAAGCAGAGGCTTTGGCACTAATGCATGGAGAAGACAGGTAATGAGTGTCATCTCACATATATGCCACTTTAATTTTTATGTTTTGTTTTTCTGATATGGATCAGGTGAGCTAGGAGAAGAGAGCTGACTTCATTTCCATTAAGCAAGTTGTGCTATGGAAAACACGGAATTAATATTATTAAATTGGCAAGGCTCATCATTTGGTGCCTAGGAAACTACCTACCTGGGACCTCAAGCAAGAAAAAAAAAAAGTGTTAGAAACAATTCGAGTTGACATATACCATACTGCTTCGTATGTAGCCATTAGAAGGGACAGGTCAATATTGAAAGGCCACACTTTTCAAATGGAAAAAAGTCAGTCTGCATTTTCTGTATCAGTGTGCATATCATTATGTTAAATATTTAAATAATGTATGAATATATATGTTAACAACTTGCTTGGTCCAGAAAAGTGCTTCTTCCACTGATCCAATGGGGCATAAAGTTAAGGAGGTGCACAAGCCATTTGGTGAATTGAGAACCGATTTGCTATTCTACATTAAGACTCTAAGCCAGCTCCTCTTGTGAATTACAATAGTATGGTCCCACTGAAATCACCCACACCTCCTGAGAAGTTCAGAATGGAATTTTTTTCTTATTGCTTAGGGACATGAAGGAATTTGTTGGACAAATTAAAGCTAATTAGGGTTTATGGGATATATTGATTTACATGCAGAGATGGAAATATAGTACTATAAAAGCCAGACACTACAGTTAGAAAAAAGAAAAGAACTTGGCTGAAAGCCCTCATATACATTCCTAATCATGCCATAAAATATGAAGGCTACACTGCTAAAGTGAAAAATCAAATGATTTCCTCTTCTAAACATGTTTAAAGGCTGCATTGCAACCTGTAGGCCCAAGGCCATGTAGGTAACAAGTCACCTTGGAGACAGATCAGAGGGAAATTTTACCCCAGGCAGCTCCAAGGCCTGTAAAGAGAACATGTTATATAAATCATCTTTCATATGAGGGATTGAAAAAGGGCATGACGACTCAGGATGGGGAGAGGGTAGGAGCAGGCAAAGCATTGTTGGCATGTTCATCCTTCTCCATAGATCAGATTTGATGGGTTATGAAGCTATGGTCTACCCTTCTCCATCCAGCCATTATCTTTGGGTTTGACTGTGCCATCTGGGACACAGGCCAGGAACTGTCACTATACTGCCCGAAGAGCCCTGGACTTGAGACTGCAAAGCGGACTGTAGAAATAAAACTTCTGGGCATTCTCATTCTGTTTTTACTCTTTGTGCTTTGTGATAATTTTTTTCACTGTGTACTTCTATAATTAAAATAATTAAATAAATAATTTAAATAAATAAATAAAATGAATTCCAGACTTTGTTGTAGTATGGTCCACACTAGCATCAGATCATCAGTTTATTTTAGCAGTGTCAAAAATCTAGCTTGTGAGCTGGATCTGGCCCACAGATCAATCTTACTCAGATTATGGAGCCCCTGAAGGGGTTGGGAACTCAAGGGGTTGGGCAACAGGGGCCAGGGTCTGCAGCTAAAATTGGTTGTATGGAGCCCTGTTGGGCCTGTTTCAGCTGCAGGGGTGGTGAGCGATGGCTACATCATGCTACTAGCACTCCTTACCTTACCATCATGGGCTGGTCTGGATCAAAACTAGGAGTCTCCTTGCAGTCCAGGTACATCCTATACCCCTGGTTGATATAGTTAAACAGTGGATAAAACTGGATGACCTAGAGATAGCCTACCATTATATGTACCTGCTACAACCACACCTCCCATAATTTTGTAAACCAGGGGAGACTGATGGGTGAAGAGATGGGATTTCTTCCTGGCCTCTATAAACTGAAGCATGAGTATCTTAAAAAAGGGTATCTCTTCAGTAGTCTATTTCAGTTACATGGCACAAAGGGAGAAAGCAGAGCAAGCTTGTCTTAAAAAAAAAAAAAAAATTATATTATTGTGAGCCATAAGTAACTGATTCATGCATTATATATATCTTATGCATTCTGAATTATTCCTCCTATCCAAGTCTTAACAAACTAATCTAGTATTCTGTCGTGTACATTCCGCAATACCTGTGATGCAGAGCTCCATTACAAACTTTTACTTTTAGTGAGCAGAAGTTAATGTCTGATTAGCTGTGAAAAGTGCATGCACCCAACACGAGTCAGAACAAAATACACTGTACATTATCTTTGCCAGTGGCTGCTTTATTTGCTGGATGTGGTTGTAAGGTCACAATGCCCAAAATAAATTCTTCCTACAGGATTAAATATAACTTTTTAATTGTTGTGTAGCTGATACAATATCCTAATCAGCATCCTATCTCAGGTTTATAGAAATGTGCTATAAACATGCAGCTTTAACCTTCATTGATTTCAAGGACTCTGTCATTATCCCATTTTCCAGGGTGAGGTGATTTCTAATTACTGCACATTCTGGTGTTTAATTTCATATGATAAGCTTGAAACTAATAGATAAATGGCCTTGGTTGATTCTGAGGACAAAATAATTTGTAGAAAATAGAAAAAGAAAAAAAAAACATTTGAATGTAATGCCTACAGACAGTACTCAGAAGCATACATTCAACATTGTAAAGTATCTTTTAAACAAGATTCACCTACAATTTACTTGCAGGCCATGAAAAAATTTATCGTTTGCCCTTTATCACCCTATCAAACAAAACTCTAACTGCACTAAAATGAATGATTATGTTATTTCTTGAACCAAACATCTTCTAAAAGCAATGACCTCTATGCTACAAGGCCCATCACTCAGGGGTCATTTTTCTTATAACCTTAAATAACAGTAAAAAAATCTTGCAAGTTACATTTTCAAAAGATTATTTCATACTCTTATGATAGCACTACTCTTTAATTTCTTTCCTAACTGAATTGTTCTTCTTCTCCACAGTGAACCATAGCATTTTATGTAAAAACTAAATCTCAAACTCATTGCTATCCTCTCAGGCTGAAAAATTAACTGTTAGATGATATCATTTTTGGTGGAGTATTCCAAACATGTTCTAAGTGGCTTGCTTATAGCAAGTAAACACGATTTATTACATGGTTAATACATATATAACTGGGTAATATTTATAGGAAGAGGAACCATCTTCACATTTACACTTTTTAAAAGCATATAAAATATAATTCATTGTACAACCAAAGAGACTTTATAATTTGCTCTTTGAGGGAAAAATAGTGTTTTGCAGCTTCAATTTTGTTGCACGTGCAGGGAAAATAATAATAATTAAAAAAATTAATAGCAGCAGGTGATGTAACCCAAATCCATTTGATTTCTTTCCACTATTGCTATTATGCAAGCAGTCAAGTGTAATGTACTTAGTTCATGCAGTACTTATTACTTCCCAGCACAGCTTGTCATCAGGGAAAAATTAAACCAGATGAGAAGCAATCAAGCCATTCTGGAGGGTCTGGAAAAGTCTTCCTTCTGACTGCTTCCTACTACACTGGAGTTGTTACCCTCTCAATGCCCCGTGAGCAGCTGCATGTGAAACAGCTGCTCCACCTCTGCTTAAAGAGTCTAGGGGGCTATTGATGTCATTGCTTTCCTCCTTATCTATTCAGCAATGAGAGCAAATTGCAACTCAGGGGATGCTAAATTAAAAGTCATTTTCTGTTCTGATTTAATATGTTAGTGCTGCTTACATCAGTCTATATAAAATGTACATTCACATGCTCATACCACTGATCTGATATGTTCTCCCTCCCATACACAAAAGGTTGTCATTGATATGTTTCTCATATCAACCTAAACAATATGATACTGCAGAATGCAGCTTGGCTTGACGGGGTAAAAGGAAAGAAATAGAAACATACAGGAAGATGAAACAAATATTTTGACTCGTGTATTATACTTTCCGTATTAAAGGAAGTTAACACAAAAATAATGAGCTGGTCTTGAAGCAAAATCTTCTGAGGATGCAAAAGACTGAATAATCTATCTATCTAGTAGAAATTTCTCTTTCCCTGAAAAATGTCCCCTATACCAGGCTTATTTTAGAAATCGTTTTGTGTTTGTTTTTCTTTGTGTGTTTGTGGTGGAAGTCTTGCCAGCTGTGCAACTGCATCTTTCTGAAAGCAGATAAATGGTATGATAAAATAGAATTAATGTTCTGAGTTCTAAGGGGAACGGGACATCAGCAGGGATCCTAAATTCCGATGATTTTCTTCTAGTGAAATATAATTCCCAATCCCAGATATGTCCCATACAAAAGGTCTCCTTTGAAAGACATACAAACCTTCTTGACAGCTGGCAAAAATATATGGAGTGTGGATAGTCTAGGGAAGCTTGGACCCTGGAGATAATGGGAATAGAACCCCGGCCCTTCCTGCAGGGCTACTAACTTGTCCTTTGATAAATGAGAAGCTTTTGATATATGTAAATTTTCTAATAGTTTTGCCTCTTCTGTGGGCTTTTCATGGGAGAAGAGAATAGCGAATTCTGAAGTACAATTACCCAGTAACCCCCCAAAAAAGGATTTTTCAAAACTATGAAACACAATTTCATATTTGTACTAGAATATGCTCACTTTGTAAACATGAACATTTCTCCATGTAGTAATAACTTTCCTGATACCAAAGACCTTTTACTTTCTGAGAGAGAAAAATGTTACTACTTCAGATAGTATTTCCATGTGTTTTTAGATAGTAAAAATAAAGGTTTTATTACCCAGAGATGCACTGGTATATATGCAACTTCAGTTAATCAAAAAATGCTGCCTACATGGGATTTGAAAACTTGTCAGCCTTATGCAGTTTTTCCAACAGCATTTATAATGCACTGGTTTATTCTGATTATGGTAGTCAGCTTCCACTGTCCAGCGAGACAAGGAACAAAGAAATATTACAAATTAGGAGCTAATTAATATTAGTTAATATGTTGGTGCCCGGTTGCTTTAATTGCTGGAAGTTTGTCACTTGATTCCCCCTGGTAAAGGTGTACCTAGGCAGACACAGTTCCCAATCTCAGAACTTCCCAATACCCTTAAACTGGATTCATTTACTCAAAATCACTATGTATACTCAGATCTAATACTTTGGAAATACACATCCATAAAGATGGTAGATAGGATTCTCTTTTGCATCAGAACACTACTTAGTGCAAGAGGATGGGGAAAAAAACAGAACTAATTTCAGACTATTGATTTGCAACCAGGGTGCCTGAGATCTTTTTGAGGGTGCTCTAGGTGCCACACAATATTAGCAGTGCTCAGTGTGCAAACACCTACACATGATTCACAGGAGTCTAAAATAGGAATTTTTAACATTCTGAGTTCTTTGTAACTGAAGAATTGCTTTATTATTTTTTCCATGAAAGAAGTGAAAAGCTGAGTGAAAGCTAAGAGCTGGCATTTTCCACACGGGTGCCTTGAGTCTAACAAGGTTGAGAACTACTGTCTTAGACACAACATGAGTTTGAGCTACCTACTCTTAAGTGACATTGCTTAGTACCACTGATGCACAGAACCAGATCCGCCCCAAAAAAACCAAAGGAGAAATTTGATGCTGTAACACCTTTTTTTTAGCTGCCTGAACTGTGAAGTGGAATCTAGAACTTTGAATTAAGCACCTAGACTTCTTATACTAGGAAGAGTTAGTTACTTTCAGGTCTGGGTTAACCCTTTAGTGGGCTCTAGGCCAGTCGAGACCTCTCTCCCCACCCTGGCGCTGCCACCCATGGGAAGCAGGGCTTGGAGCTGCTCCTACGAAGCAGATGCCATGGTGGTGAGGCCAATAGAGAGGAAGAGAACGAAAGGGAGGTAAATGGGGCTATTCACACCACTGCCATGGAGGAAAGGACCAGGCCCCCCCTGTAGCTCAAGGTCCGAGGCATGTGCCTCATTTGCCTATGCATTTCTCTGGCCTTGGTTACCCCTGAATGGAATCCACAACTGCCAGAACACCATTGAGTGAGCTACCTAGGACCAGAATGCCCAATATGCAGCCATCTAGGAAAGGCCAAGAGGGGAGGGGATGTGGTTGGTGTACATTTTTAATCTGATCTTTAACTCAGGAGATCCCTCCATCTGCTCAAGATCCACAGCTTGGAACCTGGTTCTGAAATTCAGCACCTCCCTTTCTTTCAAAGACTGGATATAGGTCACTCTTTTCTTTCCAAAGAATTTCTTTATAATCCCTTTATTCTAAGTGTGTAACTGAAAGGAACCACAAATTCACAAGCAACTCTGGTCCTATAACTCAAACTATGTGGCAGTACTGCACATATATAAAAATAAATTCTTCTAAATACACAATATACATAAAATCCAAATCATGTGTAGGTCTGTGCTTTCTGGTCATGATGGAGACTATTCATGTGATGAGTCACTGCTTCAGCTGGGGCCCACCTAGAAATAGATCTACAATAGATGCTCCAAACTGGGAACGATTAATCCCTCTAGCAGCTATTCATTGGCTGATGTGCTGGCAGAAAGCCAACCCTTGCCTTAAAAGCAGCAGAGCAGACAGTGGGTAGCTCTTTACATAAGAATTCTCTTGCGTTTTGTAGACTGTCCTAATTCTTATCCTAGGGTTTTGCCTTGGACCCTCGTCCTTTTCCTGCTTCTTATGTCCATGCCTGTCTCTGACCTTTGCTTTGTTCTTCAGTCTAATTCTCAGCTCCTGACTAGTGGTTTATTCCTTTCTCCCTAAGCTCTAACCAATAGGAATGTTTGCTTATATCCTGGTTGCTGACAGTCCATGAAAAAAACCTACTCACACATATCTATAATTCATACATAGACATACATGTATCCACCTGCCCATCTACTTAAAAGCTGTAATCCAAGCTTCCAAAAATTTGAGAGGAATTAGGAGCCTGGATTCAAACTTGGCATCTCAGTGCTGTTTGTTATACGGACAGTAAAGTGCACAGGCTTGCTGTGAAATTGTACAATTGCAGAATTGGTTATCATATCATCTTGCATTACCATCTCTGCAATCCTTGCATTTAAATAATGCTTGCTAGTGTTTCATAAATAATGATAAAAATCTAGCAGATAGATATTTAGAATGTTGTAGTGTTAATGTTAACTACTATTTAATATCATAGTATGCATATGCAGATGTTGCCTTAATCATTACATTTAATTCTTGTAAGGTGAAGTATGTTTGGTCAGGGCTAGTATTCTTGAACAAGAGCTCTCATTTTGATTAGCAGGTATATATATCAAGCTAAAGACATTTCATATTATATGGTTTACATTTTAACTCCATTTGGCATAAAGGTAGAGGCTTTTTTCCTTGTGTAAAAACCTGTAAATCAGATTAGAATTGATTATATTTGTTAGTTTAATGAAGTAAGGTAGTGCATTTCTGACTAATGCATGGGAGAGTTTTTATATAATACAGAGTGCTGCCATCATAAATCACTCCGTGGTGAATGCAACAGTTTTTTATTGGAGGTCACCAGAGTCAGCAGCAAAATCAATTCAAATAAAATTACACAGCAGCTGTATACATCAGAAGATTGTAATGGGATTAATATACTTACATCCTTGCTCACTATACATACCTAGATTAAATATTAATGTTTGTATATAGGTGAAGTTACCCTTACATTATACCTTATAATGGCATTATATATCCTTATGGCAGACAATGTAAATATGTATTCAGCTAAGAATGTTTGGAGCTTGTTTAAAAAAAAAAAAGCAAACGTTGGACTTGTGTTTTGAATAAAGAGCTTGGTATTTTCATTACTCCTCTATATAGATGAAGATTCAATTTTCAAAATTTGATGAATTCCTCTCAAAGTTACATTACTTCTTTCCATAACAAACTCAATTGCAAAGTTTAAAACATTGTTTTGTTGTGTTGCACACATTTTTCTTGAGGCACAGAATTGCAGCAGTGGGTGTTGTTGAAGCTATTACTATCTATTGCATGGCTTAGATTCAGAGACTGATATATTGTCATTGGAACAAAACCTAAAATAAAAGTTTTCTTTCTTTTTTTTGAGGAAACAGGCAGTATGATGTGCTTCTCAAAGCTACACGATGACATAAATATCTCTTTTTCAGCCCAAACAGCAATAATTTTCCTGCCCCCCAGTAAAATATCTTTATGAATTCTGAAGGGTGGCCAGTAACTTCCATCCTCTAGGGGAAGACACCATTCTCTGTGACATCCAAATTTTAGTCTGTCTGGGAGTTGGACTTCTCTATTTCATATCACTTTTTTTCCTCATGTGGATGTCTCTCCTTGAAAGAAGGCAGTGAAAGGAATTTTGATGCAAGGTGAAACTTTACACCACGTTTAAAGACTTTATACAACATTTAGAAATTGATGGTTGGTAGTTTCTCTTATCCATACAGAAATTTCTGGGTTTTGGTATAACTTTGCTGTGTGAACAGTTTTGAAATTTCATAGAACATTCACAGGAAAAACAAAAAACCCAGCAATTACAGCAAAAGTAGCAGATGTAAAAATGCCTACATTTCTCCACCAGGCCACTTATTGATTGTTAACTTGGGCCGTGTATAGATGAAACAAGAGGTGTGTGTGCATGACACTTTAAAGTGGGTTAAAATCTTTTTCACCACTTGAATGGTGGTGTTTGCATGCCTCAGCAGTGTATTGCACATTAATTCCAGCCACTGTAGGAAATTTGGCTGTATAATGCGCCTTAAATGACTTGGGGTGCAGCAAACTAAAAGTCCTACAGCGATGGAGTGAAGCACTGGGCTCTGTGAAGCTCAGGGGCTCTGCAGGAAACCCTGCTGCCAAGCAAGCTAGGGACCCCATCTTGCTCCCATTGGACGTTCCATCCACCCCACCATCTCAGCATTCATGATCTGCTTGGTACCTTGAGGTATGTGGAAAAAAACATTTAAAGCTTTGGCTATGTTCAAATCATCAGATCTCTCTGAATTAATTTGGAGTGTTCCAATTTGATTCAAAGAGATTAAAGGGTCTCCCGATTCAGTTCAGATTTGGAGATTCAGCCTCTGAATTGGGCCGAATCTCCACCAAATGGAATCAGCAACCAAAGCTTTGCACAGCCCTAGTATCAGTGTATTGGGGAATGGCAAAGGACATTACATAAGCACAAATACAGGTGTCCTTCCGCACAAGGCACAATATAAAGAGTTGACTACATCAACAACAGTTGCAGAAAGACTTCTCAGCCTGTCCCCGCAAAAAGATGAATATCCTTCTGTAGCCGCTGGGTGTCGAACATCTTACCTCGGGCCTCTTTGCCCCGAGGTTTTGTAGATATCTTGCTGGCCATCGCAGGAAGCCTTGGGGCAGGTCTCTTTCCGCACTGGGGTCTGCCCCTTCTCACCTGCCACGACTTTGATCTTCCAGTGGGTGGAGCTTCCCTCCGGGCGGATGTCCCCTTTAGCTACCTGCAGTTGAGATCTTCTGCGAAGCTCCTCCACCCCTTTCACCTCGCCCTTACCCTGCCCGGTGGTTCCAGGTGTTCTTGCTGCTGCTTTCTATGACCACCACCAATGTGGAAGGCTTTCCTCCCTGCCTACTCTCACACCGCAGCCCTTCTTACCTGGGGTAACACAAACAAAGGAAAACTCTAACAACTTAAACACCGCTATTCGTCTAACGGGGTCTTGGCCCCTATATCGAGCCACTACCCACAGCTCTGCTCGCTAGCCCTCACCCTCCGGGCTAGCTACCCACCACTCTTTATCTTACTCCCCTGGGAGAGACACCCTTTCCGGGTTCTCCCTGCTGTAGATCTCTTTCTCCAGCTCCCACCAGTCCAGACGTTCTCTCTCCGGGCGGTCCCAAGGTTCCCTTCTTCCACCTGGGTCTGTCTCGGGTCGCAGTCCTCCCTTTGGGCCTTCTCCGGTCCGTGGGTCCCTCCACGTGCCTGCAGCTCACTCCCCGCTTTTCCCTGGTTCACCAGCTCTGGTTATGCCACTCTCCGACTTCCATCCCTCTTGGGGCTCTTCGCAGCCTCCGGGTGGCTTGTCTGCTGCTGGTCCTGGTTCTCGGGATCCTCCAGTCTCTCTCCCCGGCTGGTGCACGTGCCAGCAGCTGGCTCTGGTGTCCTGTGCCCTCCGGGCTTGCTCTTTAGCCTGGAGCATGCATCGGTAGCTGGCTCCAGTGAGCCGCACCTCCTAGGCTCACTCTCCCGCTCAGAGCCTGCTCCTGCAACCGGCTCCAGTGCTCCGTGGCTCTAGCCGCTTCTGCCGCGGGCCACTCCCGGCAGCCACGTGCTCTCCCCTCTCCTGGCCGTGGCCTCTTCCTTTATTCTCTCTGGCTGGTGTCTCGGGCTGACGTCACCCGCCGTCCGCAGGTGTTTCACGCCATTGTTCCAGCTGCGTGCGGGGTTCTCCGGCGATCCTGAGGTGAGTAACCACCATTTTCCTTTTCTTTCTTTTTCCCCTCTGCCGCTCGCATCTGCCTCCACGGCTCCTTTGGGGAGCTTTGGAGTGCCCCCAGGATTTCTCCCCCTGTGACACCTTCCAATAGTTATGAGCACTGAGAACCTAAGGAGTAGAAGAGGGTTACACACCCAGCCTAGACAAACTGTCAGGAGGTCTTCTTCAGAGAATATCTTCACAAAGTTTCCTGACACACTGGGTTATCATGTTTACTACAATATTATTTACAGGGTAAAATGTAGTACATATGCCCATCAACAGGTAGCTTATCAGTTCTCTGGGGGAAACAAGGAGAGAATTCCTGCGACCCTGTCCGTCACTGCTGATTGGCAGAGGGTGCCTTCACTCAGTCTGGCTAGGGATAGACATTCAAAAAGCCTGAACCTGAACTGATTCAATCTTAGGTTATTCTAATCCAGCAAGGCTAAGGGTAAAACCAGTTTTGTATCCAGATAGACAGCCCAGAAATGCAGGCATATGCCTACAGTCACTCAGGCTAGAAGCCAGGGGGCACTAGAGCAGCTCTCCCTTCCCTTGTCAAGGGCTGAGCTGAGTGGGGCATGGCCAGGCCCAGGCAAGACACTGTGATTATTCCCTCCCCCCCCTGCCCCTTAGCAGCCCATCAGGGAATGTTTATCACCCCTAACTCAGTGTTTATTTTCTTAATGGAAAATTATTTTCTTAATAAAGCCTCTCTCCATTAACTAACAGAGCACTTCCAAGGAAGGACATGAAGTTTCCTGTTGATATTCACTGGATTAGCAGACCCCAGTGAGACACTAGTCATATTCTTATTGCTTTAGAATAAGTCTGAGTTCAATTATGTTAAAAAATTACCTCCATGTTCCTGAGGTTCTAGGTGTTATTTGTAGCTATGAGCTCAAAGGGAAGAGACAATGTGATTAAACAATTCCAGGCAAAGGATTTCAGATTCTTTTAAATATTATAGTACCTTGCAGCTTCTCCAAGTCACCCAGACTACTTGGCATACTGCTACTGCCATGCCTGAAAGCAAGTCAGGGGCCACTAATACACATTTTGTCAAGGAGGTATGCACTGGTACTTATATTAGTAGTAATGTAGACCTTCTAAGCCTATACCTTGCTAACAAAAAGGTCTTTAATCATATATTTACAACTGCTGTGTACAAAATTTAAAATAATTTGCAGGCATAATCATAACTATAACTAGATTAAGAACCAATCAGCTCCTGGCAATATACTTAACAGCTCAGATGACTAAACTGAAAAGCAGTGGGTTCAGTCAAACTTACTGAATTAAAGTAATTTTTGTGGTTCTGTAGTTATAGGAATTAAATTAAACAATAGACTAGACATCTGTGGAATAAAATGAGATTGATGGTTAAACTATGTGTTATCTTATTCTTAAGAGTCAGGCTTCAGCTGTATCACCCTGTCAGAAGGTACAAAATCATGTCCTTATTTACATCTGCAAATCTGCTTTTCATCTAAGGCCTGAAATGACACAGGCAAAAACAGAACAGATTTTTATTGGGCAGTTGCCCCTTGAGCATGGTTAGTATACTACAATATGATGAAGCAATATAAAACAAAGTAATATTAAATAGAGAAAACTGCAAATCTTTCCCAAGGCATAAAGGACTAGAAAGCAAAATAATATTAAAAAGTGCTGGCCCCTTCAATTTATTTCTGACCTTGGAGGCTGCCGGCACCCACTTGGTAAAAATATGAATAATTTAGGTACTTAAATAAGTGGCCTATTTTAAAAAAGTGCTCAGGTACTCAGCAACTATGAAAATGAAATCCCTGTTTAGTTAACTAAATATGAATTGATGCCCTGATTTTGCAAACTGCTGAGAATCTGTAGAAGGCAATCAGAACTCATAGTAGAGATGATATCTTTTACTAGACCAACAAGATTTTTTGGGGAAAAAAACCCTTTAATTGCAAACTTTTGGGCAAAAACACCCTTCATCAAGCATTGGTAAAAAGATTGTAAAAGTTATCGTGGGTAGAAATGAAAGTTCATATTTCACAAGATTTCAAAGAGGAGTCAACAGATGGAAAAATTCTCTGGGAAGTCGGTTCATAGCTGGTATGGAGTCTCTCACCTGGTTCATACCAGTCAATTGCCTTTTCCTCTAGACCAATACAGCTACAATCTGGATACCTGAGAATCGGTAGATGCACCCGCAGCTCTTAGAACTAAACCACTTATTTGGGTGCTTCAATATTTATTCAGCACTTACTGTTCCTTCTTATATACTGGTAAATTCTATTTTTTTTCAAACAAACTCCTGTGAAAGTAACATTTATTTTTAAAAACAATGCAACATAGAGGTAAACCAGAATCCAACTGGGACTTGGCTAAGAGACTATTTCCTTACATAATTATATGAGTATCCACTGCATTATAGACTTACAACCAACAGCTATACTGATGAAAACCAAATGCTTAATTCTAGAATTAACCTAACTTATGTGGAACATTCATAAGTTGCAGTATTTTGCTATTCCATGCTATGCTTTAAAAGCAGCATCTGATGGGATTTTTTTTTACTGTATTGAAGCACTAAATATAATATATGTGAAGCTGATTTTCCTAAATGGATAATGCAGTATTTCCTGAGCTAAATTTATACCTGCTAAATACTCAAGCTGAACTTCTATAACTCATTACATGATGCATTATTCACAGTACTGGTTGGAGTTTGGTTTTGTCAATTTCTTATTGTTTATAAGTTTTAACTCTTTGGATATGCTATGGTTATCAAGGTGTTTAATCTTATAAAACTGTCTAAAAAAATCTACATTAGAGATATCAACCTGGAGTTTTTTAAAAGTGTCATTGGAAATTCTGGTAAATGACTTCTAAAAAGTTGAATCTAGTTTTCCTCATATTCATATGATGGGTGTGTAGAAACTGTACATTTTAGAACTTTTATTTCTCATTTGAGAACATCAATATTTCTTTTCTTACAAAATTTCAGAATGGAAATGGGGTCTACACCTGTTTATATACAGCACACTACAACATTATTCTGTAGTTAAATCCTGCAGTTCTTACTTACTGAACCTATCAAGAATTTTGCTGCACAAGGACTTCTGAATTTGTCACTGAGTGAATAACTAATCACTTTGCAATCAATCTTCATTTGCCAGACTATAATTTGGGGAGATGATTGCAGTTTCAAGGTAGGATGCATAGGATGGGGAAGGTTAGGGGAGGTGAAATTCAAAATATTTTATAACCAAAGGCATTCTAAAATAAGAATTAAACATGATTTTAAAGAAGCAGGTTATGAGACTGATATGTAGATTACTGGGAAGAGATTTTTTTTTCAGTTAGGATTTATTGAACATAATATATTTTTTTTAGATAGGAGACTTTGTGAGAGATGGAATTGTGTTACCATGGTCTCTTCCCACCAGAAGCAGAGGTAAACATGAGAAATATAAGTAAGTATTCTTCAGTCAGCAAAGAGAAAGGCAGGGAATGCATGACAATACCCTCAGATAAATGATAGAGCATTTTTTAAAGGCAAAAAGAGAATGTTGGAGCCAGATCCTATAAACATTTAGATAACAGATTAGTTGCATGGGGCTAACTGACATTATACATGGACACAGAGTTACTCATATGCAAGTGGTTAGAAGATCTGGATCTTGGAAGGGATGTATAACAAAGTTGTAGAATTGGCAGTAAGAAACACCCACAAAAATACTGACATGGTAAAGAGTCAAAAAAGACATAACATTTATTGTACTAGAAACTGGGGTTTCTAGGATAAAAGTCACCAAGGCTGAAGACTGTTGAAACAGCTAAAGTAGGTGGGGTTAATTTTCCCCTTTAAAGGACAGTTTTGAGTCTTATATTTGAGCTTCATAGGATAAACACATGAAAGGATTCAGGAAAACAGGACAATGCACTGAATATTACAGATACTGTATTCTCATCAAACTATCCATAGCTGCAGAAAAGTGCTTTTACATTTTCTATTGAAAGAAAGAACATCAGCTAGGAGGATTTCATGGTTAGCTCTCTCCTTCTCTCTCTCTCTTTCTCTTTAAAGTCAATTAATATTTAACTCCTAAATGGAATGCCATCTGAACAGCCCCTTTGCAAGTGTGTTTGTTTTCTCTTGCATTCTGTGAATATTGGGATCATTTACATAGAACACACATCTCTTCACAAAACTCATTTATGAGCCTCAGCCTAGCATATAGGGACCACACCAAAGGATGAAAGTCGGGTCAATTTCCATGAGGCTGACAATAAAAATGAATTCTGATTGTGATTTTAAAACTGGAGACTTGTATTCAGGAACTAGATATAAAACCCACAATTATTTTCAAATATACAACAGAATAAAATCAATGGAGCAAGTTTTGGTCACTAGCAACTTACCTCAG
>JAGPOW010000229.1:14718159-14735723 GCA_030014935.1 Caiman crocodilus | reverse complement strand
TTGTATTCAGGAACTAGATATAAAACCCACAATTATTTTCAAATATACAACAGAATAAAATCAATGGAGCAAGTTTTGGTCACTAGCAACTTACCTCAGATAGCAACAAGTGGTAGTGATGAAATACATGGCTGTTGAGCAGATCCTGCGCCCCCCCCAGCATATTCTTTGTTCCTGACTTATTTTTATTTGTTATTAACAGGGACCTATCTAAGTTTCAGAGACACAATGGGTTTTTTTGCAGCCTACTTTCAGTATGCAGGGATGATTTTGCAGGCAGGTTGTGTTGGACACGTCCCTTGCCATTGACTGGAGGAGGGACCCTGGCAACACTATCCCTCACTGCTGATTGGCAGAGAGTGCCTTCACTCAGTCTGGCTAGGGACAGACATTCAAAAAAGCCTGAGCCTGAATTGATTCAATCTTTGCAGGTTAGTCGAAACTGGATGGGCTAAATCAGTTTTGTAACCAGACAGATAGCCCAGAAATGCAGGCACATGCCTGCGGTGGCTCAGCCTAGAAGCCAGAGGGAAGGGGGCAGGCACTAGAGCAGCCCTCCCTTCCCTTGCACAGGACTGAGCTGAGGGGGCATGGTCAGGCCGGGGCAGACTCTCTCCATTAACTAATGCAGCTCTTCTTAAACAGCTCTTCCAAGGAAGGCTATTAAACTATCAGTTGATTAGCTCTAAAAAGTCTGTCTGCTTCTGTCCTTTCCCACAGCACAGACCATCGTTAGCATGTGATCTGCTAGCTAATGCTGAGGTGACTGTGTAAGGCACAGGGGAGAGGGGAATAATCCCTGCTTAGCAGGGAGAAGCCAGCCAGATGCTCTGTGCCTGCAAGTCTCTACTGGAGCTCTGGCCAGTGAGCAGAGGGGAGGGGCCAGCTCTGCTGTGGAGCAGAGAACCCCACCCAATCCAGAGAGCATGCCGGGATGCTGGGGGTCTCTTGTTTATCTGAAACTGGTTTGAGCCAAATCAGTTAAGACTGATACTACATTTAACCAGGTTTATCTCAGACTGGTTTCAGCCATTTTCAAACTGATTTATGTGTACTGAACATCCCTTCTGTTACAGGTTTAAACCAGTTTCTGAACATTTAAACTGGTTTATGTGTAATGTCTGTCCCTAACCTTGATATAACTACCTCTTTTTAAATTTTTTTTGGTTGATTTCATAGGTAATCATGGCCAATACTGGATTTCCCAGCAATTGCAGTGATCACAGACAACACTTATTTTTTTGTGGTTTTCATGAAATAGTGACTTAGGTAGGTCCCTACTTATTAATTAAATATATATGAATGCTCCCCATTCCCTGGTGAGTCCAAACCAGATCTTAGCTTCTGCTTCTCTTAGCATATGGTTTTCCTTGCTTGTTGTTAGATGACTTCTTAAAAGTAATTTGATAAAACAGTTGCAAATATTGAATCTATTTTTTTTTCCTTTTTCAGTGTTATCATTTTTTACCTCCCATTGGAATTATTATCTGTTCTTTTGACTTTTGGGAGGAGGAGGATAGGAAAGCCTTTTTTTTGCTGCTAACCTAGTTTTGTAACATTTTGATGAATAGTTGTTTACCCTACCCTGTAAAATAGGAATATATTTTCCAACTGTTTATGGAATGCCAAATCATTTAAATCCCCTTTAAGTTATTTATGACTATGCAACCTATCCCTAAATAACTGATAAAAATGCAACTGTTCCTAGTGGCAGGATTAATTCAGGGATGTTTGTTAGCTCCAGATAGTCAGAAATTCTGTTACATTTGAATTTTGTTTTGATCTTAGGTGTCAGTTTTGTTTGTGTGGCTGGATGGTTGGTGAATGTGCAGAGTGACATACTAACGTGTATGCTCATTTAATATTACAAGAATTATGCAGAGCAAAATAATTTCTTGAAGTGACAAACAGATGTAAGTTCTCAAATAAAGAAGATATTGTAAAGCACTTTTTAAGTTGACTGGTTTATCCATTTTAATATTTAATAATTATTCTATTATGGCACTTACTCTTTTGAAATAAGGGATCATGTATTCTGAACTGTACATAAAAGACTGAATTTTGCCCTTAGTGTCTTGTTCACAATTCTCCTGAAGTCAGTGTGTTCAATAATCATGAGGCCTGAATTTGTCAGTTGCTATTCCATTGTCATTTTCCAATGAAGTAAGAATGCCCACACATCATAGCAAATCTAAAATGGCATTCACAAGACAAAAATGTTACTGTTGGGCAATCCATTCAAATACCTCCCTATCATAGTGCCTACAGCACCTGAGATCCAGGTACTAGCTGGGCCCAGGACTGCTTACCTTCTGAGCTCAGATGGGATCAGATGCATTCAGTCTGATCTGGCCGTAGGCATCTAAAGCTGTTGCAGAGGTACCATCAATGATACTGCCTGTGGAAGATCCTGTGAATCCAGTGGGAAGTGTGTGTGGGGGGGGAATTGAGGCCCCCCCATAGGGAGGGAAAGGATTGGGTAAGGCTAGAACTGCTGCCCAGCTGAATGGTGCATGGGGCTTGGGGCCTGGGGCTGCAATGCATGCCTGCAGTGCCCTGTTAGGGAGCAGGATGGAGCTGCGGGCAGCTTGTCTGAGGGGTGGGGAGTAGGGGCTGACTCTCTGCCACTGTGCGCACTCCTGGGGGCACGGGGGGACTTGTGCCCTCCAGATCTGTGTGTGGGGTGGGGGTGAGCATGGGCTGTCCACTGTGGTCTTGGGCTCCTTGCCCTTCTGCCCTTCCTTGGGGTCTTTGCAGCCTGGTGGGTGTGATCCAGCACTGCAGGGCAGGGTGGGGCCATACAGAAAAGCTGCTTGCCGCTGCAAGCTCTTTTCTGCTCTGGTGATGCATACTCTGTACGCCCAGTAGCAGTGAGGGACACAACCCCGTGCCACTGTTCCTGCTGCCGTAGTGTGCACAGCGGATGTGTTGCCAGGGCAGCAGGGCACTCACAGGGGCAAGCAGCTTTCCTGCACAGCCCTGTTCTGCCCTGCAGTACCGGGTTGCACCCACTGGGCTGTAGGGGCTCCAGCTGAGGGCAGTAGGGCAGTAACCTGAACCCACAGTGAGCAGCACACAGCACACACTTGCCTTCACAGATCTAGGGCACATGGGTCCCCCTTGCCCCTCAGGAGTGCATGATATGGTAAGGAGCTTACCCTGAGCCCACGGCAGGCAGGTAGCAGGAGGGTGGAGCCAGGTCCCACTCCATTGCACCAGCTGTCACCTCCTGGGACTGTGGACCTGGGTACCTGATCCCTTAGCCCTTCCAGCGGTGGGTGTCTCCAGCGGGGCTGGGGGTCACAGGCTGTGGGTAGGGGCTGAGGAGCATCAGCAGGGCTCAGGGTTGTGAGGGAGGAATGAGGAGCACCAGCAGGGCCAGGGGGTCTATGGGGGGGTCTTTCATTTTAATTGCAGATTCTAGGGTTTTTATTAGAGAATTTGTTATTTTTTATCAGCAAAAACCAGGATCCCTGGTTATAATTAGAATGTGGAACAGACTCGATCCATTGAGCCAGCTGTGGTACATTCTAATAACGACATGAATGAGCATGCCTATAGGCAGCCATTGGCTCTAAAATAAAGAGGCCAAGAACTGGTAAACCTGATATGGAGAGATGCTGATGGCTGGTCATTTGCCACTTGGATTTTGGTGGTCTTTGACTTGGAACCTTTTGTTAACTTGAGAGAGGAGAGCCCCTAAGCTACGTAGGCAGATGGATTCATGCATCCTTTGACACTCCTTGTAGTCATCTTATATCTTGTGTTTTGGTTCTTCACCTTCTGCTCCCAAGCAAATAGTTAATCTTCCCTTCATCCCTGAGCCCCTATTTTCAATTGTTAACTATTTCTCCCCTTCACTAAATAGTATTGCAAACTGATCTATCAAACTGCTATGGAGAGGAAAGAAGATATGATGTGGGAACTATTTGGGGAAATAATAATACATTTCTTCTCCCCTTCAGTCACACACACTAATCTTGTTTTCTCATTCATATCCCAATAAGCAGACAAGTTGTAATTTATCTATATGACTAAAATCTCATAAATTCCATGCACATAAATGGTGTTGGAGCAACGTGACTTGCAGCCCTAAAACAGTATCTGCTAGTAATAAGAGTCACCGGATGCCACCTATGCGATATACTCTTATGCCCAACCAGTCATTTTTACTTTTATAAACTACAAGCATAAAGTTTGAACATTCAGCTTATTAAAAATACATGAAAATAATAAGCAAATACTGTGAAAGAGCTTAAAAGGAAATAAGGATGAGTTATGTAGTAATGGTTTCTCCTGCATGAACATCTGTGGCTCTGCAGAACTTTGTTATGATCAGTTCAAGAATTTGGGATAAGAATATGGACAACATTGCTTTCTTGGGAAACTCACAAAGTTGCAGTTGAAAACCTATAGCCATTTTATAATGTTTTTTCCAAGCAGAATAA
The DNA here is from genome assembly GCA_030014935.1 of Caiman crocodilus. Lineage (NCBI taxonomy): Eukaryota > Metazoa > Chordata > Crocodylia > Alligatoridae > Caiman > Caiman crocodilus. The sequence goes on along the minus strand of JAGPOW010000229.1, from coordinate 14,731,275 downwards.
ACCTCTGGTGTATAGCTCATTATCCTTTAGAAAGTGGGTACTGCAGTATGTAGCCTTCAGGAGAAAAGAAAGACAGCATGTCTACCAAGAGAGAATGGAGCAGCAGAGTGAGATCATAAAACACATAGGGATGAAATCAGGATTGTTGTTTCCCAATATAGTCTCCATTGCCTGTCATTTCCATGCAGCTGTTAATCGCCTCCCCAAGGAAAAATAACTGTAACAACACAACGTATAATTTATCTTTTCAGCTGGTTTTACTTTATCTGCAATTCTACTCCAAAGAGTGACTGTGTTCAAGGAAGGCATCCCTTGATTTAAAAAAAAAGAATTTTCTCCAACTCTAGCCTCTTGCTTGCTAATATTTCAGTCCAGTGTCCACTTTCTTACAAGTGATTCTCCTGATTTCAGTGGGAATATTTGTAAAGTGGCAGACTCTGAATTTTAGTATGATCCCCTGGGTATTCAGATTAATCTCTGCCAAATTTAGTAACCATAAGAATTTATATTTTTGCTAGCTAATTGCCCATCAAGAATGATGGATTTCAGGTAGAGTTTACATGCCCCCCCTCACCCTTTGGGACTGGCCATGTAAAGACTCCCTCTGTCACCGCTGCTTCCTCCTCCAGCCTCTGGTGCATGGGGTGCCATCCCCCGACTCATTTCCACCTCAAGGCAGGGCTTCCCCACTCACTTTTCTCCCTCTCCACCACCTCCCAGCTCCACGCATACCAGCTGGTTATTGTTGGGTCTGGGCAGCAGGAAGGAGGGGGGCACCATGACTGTGACCCCCCCCTCCACTCCCTGCTTCCCTGATGTCCCTTTCTTAGCTGCTGCCTGACCCTGACAACAACTGCCACCATGACCCCCTCTTTCTCCTCCCCCCAGCTTGTGCCCACCTGGGCCCATGTAGCCGCCTTCCCTTCCCGCTGGCTTTTGTCAGGGCCCCCTTCCCACTCCCCTCGCTCCCTCCCTCCCACCTGGCCCTGACAACAGCTGCCACCATGATCCCCCTTTGCCTCCCCCCTGCCCCACTCCCCTCTCTCCCCTTCTGCTTGCCACATCCCCCTTCCTGCTGGCTGTTCTGGGGGGGTCAGGGATAGGTGTCAGAAGGAGGTGCCACTACCATGACCCCCACTTCACCCTCAGACAAGGAGGTGTGGGGAAGGCCTGTTGCTTGGGCAGCTGAGGCATGTTTGCTGCCAACACAAACTTCCTCAGCAGTGGGTCAAACTTGGGCCTGCACAGCCTGAGCCTGTGCAGCCAATCACCATCCGCCCTCTTGGCAGCACATGCACAGTTAGCCAAAAGCATTACAAATGGACAGACAAATGGACAGACTAAGCTCTTTATATATATAGAATTCTTCTTGACCTTGCAGAGTCAACACAGTTAAACGTTAATTTAATTGTTCCAGTGCCTGATGAACAGTACTGTTTCTCAAGCTTCCCTCTTTTATACCAGTGCACATTACAGGCAGAATGGGTGCACCAGGGTCACAGAGGGTATACTTTGACTTGCAAATTTTTGCCATTCATGTACAAAAGGAATAATACCTGTTTAAATTTTAGGAATTGGTCATTAAAAGATGCAAACATTTCTTTTCCTCTAAGCTGAGCATAATGGATACAGAAGTCTGTTGAGAAGGGAAAAAGAAATGTAACTCCCTGAATAACTTTTCAGGCTGTAACTGAACTTTTGGTATTGTATTGAACATATTACATACTTTAGAAATGCAACGAATACTGTATTGCCATATGATTTTAGACATCTTTAAATCTTTCTTCCAAAAGATAACAGAAGAAAAAAAAGAAACAAAGAAGGCTCTATCCCTTTCAATTTGGTTCAAAATAAATTTACATGTGGTGAGTGGTTCTGTAGGTTGTAGCCATATTGGTCTCATCTAAGAAAAGATATCATATTCACCCAAAGAACTTTGAGAAGTTCTGAAATTTAATACAGTTCTCAAGTAAGAGTCTGTTTTTCCTACAGTTTTATCTTATTATAAAGTTATAATTTGTACTCAATCACAGATTTATACCAGATTTATATGCAGTGGTACAAGGGTTTGTAGCAACAGAACTTTTATCAAGGGGAAACATATTTCCCTTTTTGGGTTCACTTACATGGGAGTTAAATGATAACCCCCCCCCCCAAGAATTCCAAAACTGGAGGAATTACAGGTGATAAAATACTTTAGGTCCCTGTCTCACTGAATGACACACATCTCAGGGAATTTCTGTCTATACTTGCTTGTATGAAGGAACTTAAAACTGAATTTATGAACTTCTGAAAAAATGGCAAAGGAAAAGGAAAAAAATTCAGCTGAGCTCTGCTTAATGACTTGTGATCACTCTTGTTGCTACAGTTTAACTTGGGTAAAATGTGTGACTCTGTGTTTAAATAACCTAGAAGTTAGGCTCATAGATTCATAGATGTTAGGGGCTGGAAGGGACCTTATAAGATCATCGGGTCCAGTCCCCCTGCACTAGGCAGGAAACACTAATGAAAATGCCTGATGGTTACTTCAGTGGGGCAAAAAGTCAAGAATTCTTTCTGTTCAGTGTGCAGAAACAAAATAAAAACCACTGATATTGATGGTGGACACTCAGATCAAATGCTCCCAACATCGGTGATATGCTTTTAACTAGTTAAACTTAACTACTTACACTTCATGTATGTTCTCCCCAAGAGACTGAAATCCAAAACTCTTTAGGACTACCTTGTAACAGGGTGCTATCCCAGGGGTGGCTGCAAGCTCCCTGGAAGCCCCCCAGATTCCTCTTTTTTTCCATAGTTACTCTGGGAGTAGTCTCCCCTTCACTTGCCCACTATGTCTTCATGTCTTTTATGGTTATAAAGGGGAAGCTGCCCCAGGGTTTCCCAGACTTTGTTTTGCTTGAAAGAACACCTGGCGGTGGTGGTCCTTTGGCTTCTGCCTCTCTACTCTGCTTGGTCTCGCAGCTCCAGCCTACTGTTCTAAGCCTGGCTTCTGCCCCCCTGCCTAGCTCAGCCCTGAACCTGCCACTTCAGCAGGGCCCAAGACAATCACGTGCCCCTAAGACACTAATGAGACCTCCGAACCACCTCTTTAGCTCCAGACCCAAGCCATCAGTGTAAAGTGTAACATAAACCATAAGCCACTAAGCTATAACATAAACATCAAGGTCACTTGCCTGTTTAAAAAGTGTTTCTGTCTCTGAGTTGCTCTTTCTTGTTCCCAGACTGGCTGAGCTGCTTGATCCAGCCTCTTAGTAGACTCAAGGCAGGGGGCTACTTGGCCACTGTCAAGATCTCCACACTCTGCAACTCTCAGAACTGGCCTCTGAGACTAGCTCAGTCCCAGGGCTTATATAGCTCTGGTGTGAGTCCTCTTCTAGATATGTGATGGCACCGTCAACTGATTTGACTACAAAGCTATCCTTTAACCCCTGCGTTGCTGGCTGACTGTGCTATAAGACTGTTTTTAAAGAGGCCTTACCACTCTCCAGTAGCGGGGCCAGGGTTCCCTGTTACATACCTCAACATTTATTTGCTGCATTGTTGCATGGTATTATGTACCTAAATATCTTAAATGAGCACTTGAATAGTTCAATTAGACCTGGGCTCATCATTCACAATAAGCGTTTTATTCAGAGAAAGTAGTCTTTTTGCCTTTTTTGTAAGTTACAGAGGTGAAATTTTCATGAAATTGATTTGTGGGAGTTAATTTCAGCTGATACATTCTTCCAGGCTCTCTTCTTCCTTTGATTGTTGGATGACTTCTGATTAGTCACTTATATGTTGTTTCTGCTCCCTGATTGGACGATCTAGCCTTCAGAAATTATTGCTTTTCCACGATTAAATTAGTTGTCACTATTTGTCTGGATTTTTTTTCCACTCTAACATGAACGATGTCTCTAATGGAAGCACTTAAAGTAAATCAAAATCATAATCTTATTTTTTTAGAAGTACACTAGTATATCTGCTGTTTTCTTCTTTATTCCCCCTTAGATGCTGCCGTGAGGGGTATCTTAAGGTGCAACAACAAGAATAATGTTATATAATAATTTTATTCTTGAAAAAATAAGTAAACACATTACAGGTATGTTCTATATAGAACTTTACTTATTCAAAGCTTTTGAGCAGATGCTGGATAATGTGATGTCTGATAATGTGAGGTTCCAGGACTCCAGGCATCAGACCATGGATTTAAAGAGTGAGGTTCTATGCTGTGACTTTAAGAGGTCCAACATAGATCTCCCAATTCAGCTGAAGATGGCCTTAAGCTTCTGATGTACCTTATTATGAATTCTCAGCAGCTCTGAGCAACCTGACATGCTGCTGAAGTTGTGGAAGCTTCTTCCTGGGTAATCAAACTTCTGTAGCTCTGCCCACTCCACTCCAGCCCCAGCTTTTACCAACACCCCAAAGCTAGAGTTTGTGATTGTTCCCCACTTCCAGTGTCTTCACCAAAGGAATTTTACCCCAGCTGCCTCCCAGAGCTTTTAGTTTCCTTTTACAGTAGGCCATCTTACTGTATAACTAGAGCAGGATTATATCATCATCCAAGGATTCCTCAGTCACATAATACAGAGCTAACATCCTTCCTTCCTGAAAAGCAAATTTAGCTGTCATCCCAGCATAAATTAGTATGTTGGCTTTCCATAGGGAAACTAGCCTGTTTTTTTTTTAATCCAAACCTCATTGATCAAGGGTAATATTATTGTTCAGTCAAAAGGAATCTTGTGTAACTGAGCTTCAGATAAACGAAGCTGTGCTGAACAAAAAAGTGACTGAAATGCAACTGCCTTGGATAATGGAGAATAGTAGCCAAGTACTAAAAACTGCAGTAGCATTGGCCAAGTACCAAAGACTGCAAGCATTTAAGACTGTGAGTGGAAAAAAATATTTTTTATGAAATGTCTGGGAACTTAAAAGTCTATATATACAGCTGAAAAAAAAAATCTAACTGGTTTGTGGCAGTATAAAAAATAAAGTAGACTGGGAACTCCTAAGTTTTGCCTTTATATTTATTTGCTTTAGTCTTTACTTGCATTGAGGACCCCAAACAGCATGCTGAAGTTTTATACTATTAATACAATTCTTTTAGAAAGTCTTTGTCAGACTTAAACTCATTTGTTAGATGCTTGATATTGGAGGGAATTACAAGGCTAAGACTACTCCTGCAAGGAAAAAAAAGTGGAATCACTCCAAACAATAAAAAGGGATACAGCAGAGACTAAGTCCACTAAGGCGGCAATGGTGCCAACTATACAGTTTCAGATTGAGTCAACTTTATCACAAACTTTCATATGAAAAAGGAAGTCTAGCCAACCTAATTTAAACTGGTGCTTAGTTTATAATTCACCTCTATTTGTTGCTGTACTCACATCAGTCTCCCAGTGTTGTCAAAAGCAGAACTAGTATGTTCAGAGAAGTTGGTTGGTGTAAAAAAACAAAACAAAACCTTCCAAACTCAGAATGCTTATTGATGAGTCACAACAGAAATGTTTTTTTTTTTAATATTCAAACTGGAGTCAGTTATGTTTTTTCTTATCCCCCTGCCATCACTGCACTCCCATTAGTGCAATAAGAGAGCAAAAATAGACATTTATAGGTTTATAGACAATAATATGCAAGTGTGGAAATTCTGAAAATATTAGACGCAGATAATTCTGGAAAACTCATGAGCTCTTCCCCATGAATTATATATGTATATAATATAGTTCAAAATAAGTTTACAAAATTTCAAGAGAATTGTTTGCATGTGTTGAGAGGGTCTGCAATTTAACACAGTTCTCATGTAAAAGTCTGCTTTTCCTTCTGTTTTATCTTATTATAAAGCTATAGTTTGTACTCAGTCACAGATTAATATGCAGTGGGACAAGGGTTTGTAGCAACAGAACTTTTATCAAGAGGAAACATATTTCCCTTTTTGGGTCTAATTATATGGGAGTCGAACTATACAAAAAAAACAACTCCCCCTTCTCCCCCTGAAGAATTTGCAAAACTGGATGAATTACAGGTGATAATATATATAATTCTTGGGATAGAACTCATGAGTTTTCCAGAATTATCTGTGTCTAATATTTTCAGAATTTCCACACTTGCTTATTATTGTCTATAAACCTATAAATTTCTGGTTTTGCTCTCTGATTGGACCTTGTAGTCCAGTGATGGCAGGGGGAAAAGAAGAAAAAGTATTTATTAATTCCAATTTGAACTTTAAAAAAACATTTCTGTTGTGGCTTGACAATAAGCATTCTGAGTTAAGGTATATCTCCCCCCCATCCACACACACATGCATGTGAATATATATAAAATTCATTATATTCATATTTTAAAATATATATTATATTTTGGAAAATTCATGTGGGGAAGAACACATGAGTTTTCCAAAATGATCTGTGTTCAGTATCTGTTTATTTATCTCCAGGATGATTGACTAGGTAATCACAGGTGGACAACTTACAGCATGCATGCCATAAGTTAGCAGCCTCCGTGTGCCGCATGACAGACCAGGGTGGGGGCACAGGTAACACAGCAGCAGAAAGGGCAGAAAAAGCAGCAGGTTGAGTAGGGAGCATAGGTCAGGAAGCAGAAAGCTGAGCAACAGCTCAGTCCAGAAGTACAAGGCAGGGAGCAGAAAGCACAGTGACAGATTGGGCAGGGAAGGAAATTAGAGTGGCACTCAGGGAGGTTGCAAGGCTAATTTGAGAAACACCTGCCTCAAATGTTGGCCTCTACTGAGTTGAAACATGATTTGGGCTACTCAGCCAGACCAAATGTTCATCTAAAATTAACTTCTACCTTATGCAACTCCTCAGAAACTGAATATATTCACATCTTTTGGCTGCACATCTTGTTAATTTTTTCCTCCCACAGATTTCATCATGCCAGCTTTTTCAAACAAGTTGCACTTTTAGTTACACAAAGCTATAGACAGATACATGCTGGGGAGCAGTATATCAAGTTACCTATTTTTCTTAACAAGTAAAAGATCTAGCATTTCCTGTTCCTGAACATAGCACTAGAATTAGAATCTGCGAAGAGAGAAATGAGGCAAGGAGAAAGGAGAAACTAATAGGTCAGTTTTGGTTGCTCATTGTATTACTCTGATTACAGATCTTTTTTGTTGCTTAGATTATGGTCTTGAAGCACCTTAAAAGTATTCAGTACAGAGTTACTGCCACATACGCACTGAACTGTAGCTGTTTTATTGTGAATATGGCAGTTGCTTGATTAACTGTATCTCCTGAAATGTTATATGTCATCTTTAAATACATATTACATCCAAACAAATGAAAATATTTAAACTTAGAATCAAAGTTAGCTGTGCAGACTTAACTCAGTCACCTTGTCTTTAATTACAGTATATCATTTTTTTTGTTTGTTTGTTTTTCCCTACACTTTCCCTGCCCCTTGAAATGACTGCAGACGACAAATTTCTCAGTCTTGGCAAGGAAGATGCAGGATGCTAAGTAAAATACATTTTTAGAGGGGTTAATATTTAATATCTAACTCATTCCTATTGCCTATATGAGAAATATGAGGGGGAAGGGAAATTGAGTGTTTTGTCAGGGAGAAGTGTTGGAGTTTTTTTGTGTTTTGTCTTTTTTTTCAAAGAGCCTTGATATTTCAAAACTGTCCTTTGCACAAGCCCAGAGATCTGGGTATCCAAGTCCCTGGGCCATGCTCCTGCCAGCACCCTGTCATGAAGCACCCCACAGTGTACATGCAGACCCCAACACTGAGTCCAGGAGAACTCTCACACTTTGGCACAGCCACACTGACCCCGACCCTAGCACCTGCATACCCAGCCAGAGACCCTCCATGGCCCTACATACTGGCACAGCTACATGGACCCTGGCCCCGGCACCTGCACATCTCATCTCAGAGGCCAGAACCAGGCATCATGCAACCCAGGCCCCAGCAGAGACACACATTTCTTTCCCCCCCCACCCAATGAGCTGGTATGGACAACTTTTCTTTGATGGATCGAGTTGGCAGCAAGTAGAACATCAGGACTGAGCCTGCAAGAATGCAAACCAGTGACCCTGTGGCTCAGCTGCTGCTGGAAGGACCCTAGGTCCTGTGTACATGGGGTGCTGAAAGTTTTTTGGCCTGGAGACAGGTTCCTAGAGTACTAGGGCTGGGGGATGGCGGATGGGGGCACTGAGCAACCAAGCCAGGGGAAGCAAGTAGATGGCCCTGGAAACTTCATGATGATGAAATATAGCAGGTTCTCTTCCTCCACCTTGAGGTACATACTGACAGCCCACTAGCGCACATGATCAGGCAGTAGTTGAAGTGCTCCTTTTGGTGGTACAATTGCCTCATATAGGGCTTCATGAGCCTGGACATAAGAGGGTAAGCCAGGTCCCTGATGATAAATGAAGGGATGATGATGGGACTTATGGTGCACTGGGGACTCCTGGACTACCATTTGGTGAAGATATGGGTGAAGCACACCTGGTAGTTGACAGTATTCTGCAGAATGGTGGAGAAATAACCCTTGTGGTTGATGAACAGCTGGGCACCTTGAGGGCAGAGGATGGGGATGTGGCTTCCATCCATAACCCCCACACAATTGGGGAAGCCCATGTGGCACAAGCCAACAACCTCTTATGGTTTGACAAGGTGGATAAAGCAGTTGGCGAACACATTCTGGATAGCCAGGCACACCACCCAGATGGCCTCTCCAGGCCATGGACTTGTCCACACTGATCTGGTTGGTGACAGAGCAGAGACTGCTGGGTTTGGCCAGCTTCATGACTGTGATAACCATTCAGTTATCCAGAGTGGGGGGTGACCATATGCTGACATCCTTGTCCATGATGTTGAGGCAATGTATGGGCAATGTATGGACAATGATGTCCATAAAGGTAATCTATTGCATGCAGAAGGTCTGGGCTCACAATTGGTCATCCCAAATGTCTAGGACAATCTGCTCCCACCAGTTGTTGTTGGTGGGGTCAGAACCAGTGATCAACCATATGAAGTTGGTACCAGAGCACCCCAATGTCCATGGCTCCCTGGGTGGCCTTGTCCTTGTCTGTCACTTCAAAGTGATTGGCCCAGATGCTTGGTGGGTGCATGATGTGGTAGCTGGCCCTGTGCAGGTTGGCTGACTGCTGGGTCAGGGGAAGGAAGCCACATCCCATGGCTACCAGCTACTGTATTATATCCAAATGGCCATGCATGATGTTCTGCAGCCTCCTTTGAGAATTTCACAGGGTGATAAGAAGAACATGCAACAGCTCCTGGGTCTGTGGGCTTTGGTGTGGGCACTTGGATGCCATGGTGAAGTGAGGGGAGCCTGGAACATGGAGGCATGTGCAGTTCACAAAACAGGGCACTTGCTCTGAGGCTTTTCTCAAAGCCTCAGGCAAAGGCTCAGTGGAGGGCCTGCAATGTAATGGTGGGTGATTGGGGGTGTCATTGCCTGTATCCAGCAGCCAGTCAGGGGTTGTTTGTGTGCTTAACTTCATTTGGCAGTCCTGGACAGTCCAGGAATCCTGTAGGGTGGGCACGCTGGGAGGTGTAAAGGCTTATCCCCTAGCTGCAGCTCTTGGCCAGAACAGGCTGCTCATCTCCTCTCCCACCACTTGTCTCCTTCCCGTCACAAAGGCAAATATGTACACTGTTCGCTACTGATCTAAACTAGGCTGCCTAGAGAAAACTGTTTAACTTAATTTGATTCCTTCCCAGGTTTTTTGAATGTGTATACACAGCCAGTGATGCTCCCAGCTGACCTTTAATATTCCTCATTAAATTCTGGCATGGGGCAATTAGAACCTCAACAGTAGATGCTTTTTCAACACAGGCAAAACAAGTGTATTCCCCTTGTTTAATCCTCCAAGGAAAACCATTTTAAGTAAGACCTTACATTGAAAAACTAAGCCAGAAACAGGAATTTGGCACAGAAATTTCAGCCCAGACACTCTGGCAAAGCTACAGGCAACTGAAAATATGATTGTGCAGTGTTTGGCAATCTTAACTAATGATACAAGAGGTAATGACTTTTTTTTGTGGTATCTATTATTGAATCAACTTTATAATTGGAAGAGAAGAAAGACACACCCTCTTTTGGGTTACACTGCCTTTCCCTTAGGTCTGCTAACAATTCCAACTATACCCATGTGCATATTCAGCTCTTCCAGCCCTACTATATCATCTTCCCTAGCACTACTCTCCTGAATGATTATTCAGGAGAGTAGTGCTAGGGAAGGATGATACACAGCAAAGTATCAGACATAAAAATACTGGGAATCTGAGCAAAAATTTGCAAATTATTTAACTGGTACTGAGATCTGGGGAGAAAAAGAGATTACCTTTTTTATTATCCATCTCTCCTACCTTACCCTGGAAGATATATCAGTTTTCTTGTGTTTTACACTATTATATCAATGTAGCACATAATTTGGGACACAGGACTAAGTTCACCCCTCTGTCAATGGTAATTTCATTCATTTCTATCAATGTGCAAATGCTTGGCTTACAGCCTGGAGCTGCATACTGATAAAGTAGTATCTACCACTTTAAAAAGAGGAGGAAATTGAAGCTGAAATCTGTTTTTACTAGATCTTCAAAACAATAGTTGTAGAAAATTGACAAACAGGATTTTGAGTTTAAAAACACTAGTTAAAAATGGTAATTTTAGGGTTACTGGTTTTCTATTACTCAACAACAAAGTCACACTACAGCAATTTCTTTGACTTTTCCAGTTTCTTAAGTGATATTGACTTATGTATAATTTGTTATTGGGTCCAAGAAGGAATACTGCAAAGGCCATTTATATAGAGGATGTGTTCCTGTATTCAGAAGCCATTTACAACTTTGCTACTTTCTTAAAAGGAGAATTATGTTAACATGATGATAGGCTTCCTTCCATGTGGCATGATACACAGATGTAAGAGCTGGTATTCTCTTTGGTCAAAGAGCAAACTACCACATACAAATACAGCAGAGGAAAGACACTCATCTGAGATAGCTTGCTGAGCTGTCATTGCTAATAAAATTCAGACATGCTCTGGAGCTTTAAGAACTATCTTCTTCCTCCTTTTTGTAGAAGACATTAAAAATAGCATTTTAGAGATGGCTCCTCTTGCAGAAAATAGTTTCTTTGTAGAAAATATTTCCTTACTCATTATATCCACAAAATTGAATGTGTACATTCATTTTCAATATGGGTGTCTCCTTGGAGAAGTCTATGACTGCAGCAATTGTTTCTGAAAGTTAACAGGATATGGGAAGTATATGAATCTCATGACTCCAAGGTTATAACTAAAGAGAAACTGAACATTTCAGAAGCATTTGAAAGAGACACAGAGATGCACACAGGGGTGCAGACTCTATCATGAAGCAGAGGTATCTGATACAAAGGGATGGTTTATATCCTCTGAGCAATATCAATATATTTTTGTATATAACATATTATGTACAATTGCAGTTTGTTTTTTGATAATCTAAAGAGGGAAAAGATGTTATTAAACAAATAGAAAAGTAACATGAAATAACATAAGACGGGGGTGTAGAGGGCAGGGGCCACTGGCTATAATTTTCCTGAGTATTTAAACTCAGGACCAGGTCTTTGCTTGGCTGTCATAGATTGGGACATTCAGACTACATAAAATATTAATCAAGAGCTTATAACCTTATTCTGAATTCAGCTAGGAGTGGATTTATGCACCTATAGCTATGCAGGAGTTTGTGCCACTGAATTCTAATCTATCAGCAAACACAAATCAAGGCTTCAGGCAACTGCATAACTGTCTAACCTGGGGAGGGGTTATCCCAAATGCACCCCCAGGTTATTATCACACTGTCCTGAAAGTTATCAAATGCTGTGAAGGATTATCAAAAGTATTTTTATCCTAATATAATCCTGATTCTGGATGCTAAATAGCATAGTTTAAACTTGGAGACTTGAAGAGTGCTTCCCATTGCACAGGACTGGCCTACACTATTGATTTGTGAGTCCTGATTTCTCACTGCTGGTGACACTTGAGACAAGAGGAGCTGAGGAAGATGGGAGCTGCCTCAATAGGGAATTGATGACAATGACAGGAGACAACAAGTATATTTTGCTGTCTAGGCATTACTATGTAACAGTAAAAGCTGACTGCAAAAGACAAGAAGATCAGTGGGCACAAGGAACACGAACAAAAAGAGTAATTCAGGTATCTAGATAAGCTTTCCTATGTGACAGCTTTATGGGATCTAATTTTACTATACGTGTACTGCAGCTCTGTACAGAAAGAACCAGAATATTAAAACAAGAAAAAGCCATAGGACCACACATCCTCTTCCACCCTTTCACATATACACATTCATCACCTTTCATTCGTTTTTTCTTACTCCTTCCCCACACTCTCTTATACTGGTTCTCTCACTTTTATTTCATATGGATTCTTGTTCTCCTTTCATAAATTCCTTCTTTCCATATGTGCTTCCTTTGCATCAAACAAACGTGACCTGTCCTTGTTTGCTACCTTCTCATAGATTCCTAGATGTTAGGGTTGGAAGGGACTTCAAGAGATCGTTGAGTCTGACTCCCTGCATAGGCAGGAAAGAGTGCTGGGTCTAGATGACCCCAGCTAGATGCCTATCTAACCTCCTCTTGAAGACCTCCAGGTGTAGGGGAGAGCATCACCTCCCTTGGGAGCCTGTTCCAGACCTTGGCCACTCTAACTGTGAAGAAGTTCTTCCTAATGTCCAGTCTAAATCTGCTCTCTGCTAGCTTCTGGCCATTATTTCTTGTAACCCCTGGGGGTGCCTAGGTGAATAAAACCTCACCAATTCCCTTCTGTGTCTCCGTGATGAACTTATAGGCAGCCACAAGGTCACCTCTCAGCCTTCTCTTGCGGAGGCTGAAGAGGTCCACGTGCCCCCAGTCTCTCCTCATAGGGCTTGGCCTGCAAGCCCTTAACCATACAAGTGGCCCTTCTCTAGACCCTTTCCAGGTTATCCATATCCCTCTTGAAGTGCGGTGTCCAAAATTGTATGCAGTACTCCAACTGCAGTCTGACCAGCGCCCAATAGAGGGGAAATATCATCTCCTTGGTTCTGTTCGTCATGCATCTGCTAATGCATGATACAGTGTCATTGGCTTTTCTTATGACTTCGTCACAC
>JAGPOW010000229.1:14654842-14668889 GCA_030014935.1 Caiman crocodilus | reverse complement strand
ATACTCCTCCTCTATGCGACTTTAGTCAGGCTGCAGTTGAAGTGCTACATCCAGTACTGGATGCCGCACTTCAAAAAGGCCAGCCTGGAGAGGGTTCAGAGGAGGGCCACCCGCTTGGTGAGAGGGCAGCAGGACAGGGCCTATGAGAAGAGACTGAAGGACCTGAACCTGTTCTGCCTCAGCAAGAGGAGGCTGAGGGGGGACCTGGTGGCTGCCTACAAACTCATCAGGGGAGATCAACAGCAAACAGGTAGAACCCTTTTCTCCCCAGCACCACCTGGGGTGATGAGGAACAATGGTAATAAGCTGACGGAGAATAGGTTTAGGTTAGAGATCAGAACACAATATTGTACAGTTAGGGTGGCCAAAATCTGGAACCAACTTCCCAGGGAACCGGTCCTCGCCCCTACTTTGGGCAAATTCAAGAGGAGGTTGGATGATCACCTGTCTGGGGTCTTGTGAACCTAGCATTCATTTCTGCCTGTGGCAGGGGGTCAGGCTAGATGATCTGTTCAGGTCCCTCCTGACTCTAGCTACTATGAAACTATGAATATTTAAACCTTGTATGAGTAAGTGTGCAAAATGGTGTCCCAGATTTGAAGCAACTCAGGCCCCAGCACATTCTAAAACACCAGACAAAATGATTTAACCAGCTCCATAAAAACGGTATTTATAACTTGTAAACTACTAGCAACATATCTAACCGCCTACCCTTTTGGTCATTAGAAACCCCATGCATTTTTTCACATGTAGTCAAGTGATCCTCTTAAAAGAGGCATCTCCAGGAAGAGTTTATTCATAAGGATGTTACCCCTAACTATCATGCTGAAGCACTGCAAGTAAAGAACATAGCTTCCTGTGCCATCAGCACCATGCCCTGAAGCATCTCCATTTTTTAAACTGAAATACCATACTGCCTCTCTTTCCTGGTATAATTTATATCAAATGGCTGTTGTCTGAGTACTGCAAGAAAAAAAGCAGCTAACTCCTTCTCTTCATACATACCTGGATAGGATTTCTTTCTTTCTTTCCAAATCATCAACTGTGTACATGAATCATTACTGAGTTCCCACCAACATTCCCCTACACAAGAGCCAAAAGGTTTGGAGGAGAAATGGGATTATTAGTGGTCTGTAGCAAAAATTTACAGTCCCATTCCATTTCCAACCTTATCCTAATCTGCTTTCAATTCCTTCTTACCAGAGAACTGGATCTTTCATTGAACAAGTAACTGCACTGGGCACCTGCCAATTTGCAACAATATTAATTTTAAAATGTAATCTACCCACAGGGCTGCTGAGAGGAAAGTGAATAAAATGGTTTACCCAAGTCAGTCTGGCAGTGAGGAAAAAAATTCTTACCAGCGTCAGAAAGATAACATTATCACAATCTGATCCTACCCTAATATCCACCTTGTGAAGGGTGGGACCTTTTCTTTCCAGTAGAAAATGATGCCCACAGGCAGAGCTTCTGCAGGATTCATACGTCAACCCAGTCAGACACAAAACCATCTGTGTCCCTCATCAATCCAACAAGAGTGCAAGTATAATATTTAAATGGACCCAGGTGGTCTTCTTCCTCTTCTGATTCAAAAAAAAGATGTTACTCTCCTATTTGGTAGGAGGGAGGAGAATCCATTACTTAGCAAGTTTTTCTTAGATTGCTTCATGTGATGATAGATTTTTAAAGCTGTTATATTTTTTCCAGTACTAGAAGAAATACAAAATTCAGCCATTTTAACCTACTTTTTTTTGCTATGGCAAAAGACAGGTAAATGATTAACTTCTGCAGTACGTGGGGGGCATACTTTCTTATGCATAGGAAGGAGTATTTTTTATTATAATTTAGGCCCACATTCAATTTAATTGAGCAGAATTTAGAAGTTTTATGGTCACTTTTATGTTCCAGTTTCTTTAAAATCCTAAGATGCACTTACAATTTACTTCTGTAAATTAAAACAAAGTGAGAATAAATACTAACGATAAACATTAGTTTGTGTGAATGTGTCATTATAAAAAGGAAAAATTATTTGCATACAATTATCATATTTAGAAACTAACATACATCACAATTCCAGTTTCTCTTGTCTGTCAAAGTAACATTTAATGCAAAAGTTTGATTGAACAATTATCTGAATCTCCTCTATTAACTCTAATGTCATATATGAAGAAGGTTCATTAACTTCTGTATAGTTGCTATTAAATTCTATCAGGCTGATATAACCCAAAGAATAGCACTATCACACTGACGCATCCAGCAAAGAATGTGAACCTATACATTAAAAGGCAAATTTATATGTTTGCTTCAGTCCAACAGGCAAATCTGAATGATAAGAACATCTCCAATGAATAAACCAAATGTATAGAAACTAAGATTTTAATAATGTTTTCTTTAAATTGGCATTTATCTGTGTGGCCATCTCTATCCAAGTTCCAGAGAACATCAATAGTATAAAGAGTCCCACTGCAAATAAATGTGTATACCTTCACAGTTTACTGCAATATTTTAGGATGGTTAGGATAGCAGCTACTATGTTATTTACAAAGAAATTGCAACTTTTCTTTTCATGTGCAAACATGGGTTTTGCTATCCTCTCCCCCCTCCACCTCCTCTCCCACCTGATCCACCCACTCCAGGTTGGAATACTCCAATGTGCTCTTCCTAGAGATGTATGTGTTGGTAATTCTGAAATATAACTAGTGCACAAATCAGTGATAGTTTTAGTGATATTTCTATCAGGGAGTATAAGAAAGGTGTGTTCTGCAGTCCACTTCACTTTTTAGCTGTTTTCTAAGTGCAATTCATGATAGTTTGTGACAAAAAACAAAACAAAACCTAGCTCTCACAGTTGTTGGCCACCATGTCCAGATGAACATGCAATTAGTGGCAACACAGACTTCTTTATGGAAGCAGAAGCCACATGTGGGAAATGTTAAAAAATGCCCTGTGCTGTAGATTTGTGGCATAGAGCCAAAATTTGCTACCAGGAAATCCAAGTCGCAGAAAAAAAAGCTCTGGGAGAAAACGTGGAGCAGTGCACATGACAGGAGCATGCACCAGCAGACACAGTGGCTTGGTCCACCAGGGAAGTCATCTGGCTGGTGGCCAGAGCATCTCCATTCCACCAGTCATTCCTCAACTCCTCCAGCATGCTGGAACCTGGGAGGAGGTGGGCAAGGGCAGTTTATTTGAAGTGGAATAATTTGCCCCTCAACACAGCACATCTATAGGGGTGTACACTACAGGAAGAAGTAGTAGCACAGAATTGTGCTGCTATTCAGTAGCAATGCATGGGGAAGCATGTGCACTGCCTGAAAGCACCAGTGCATCCCCTGACTGGCTGCACTCACCGCTTAGGCAATAGGCAGAGGGGGCAGGAGGAAGTGCTGGTGCTACACCCTGCAAGTGCCATTCAGGGAATGGAGCACTGTAGCCCTCCCAGAAATGGCCACAGCCACTTCTGGAAGCAGCCATCAGGTGTCTTGCAGTTGGCCATGAGGAGAACCCGCCCCTCCTCCCGATCAGTGGTATTGGCTGCAGGGGTACCTCCCAGGTTAGCAAGATTGGCCTAGGGGGACCACCCCCAATCAGCAAGATTGGCCACAGGCTCCTGCCGTTACTGACTGGTTGCCTCTGACTAAGGCAGCACCAGATGCCCATGCTACTACTGTTTTTGTCACTGTAAGCATGTGTCCCTGTACAGGCCTGAACAGGCCTTAGGATCCATTATGGTGACCAGGACCTCTGAACTGAAGTGTGATCTGACTGTATCTTAAGAGTCTTTAAGTCAACATGTGATACAGTACTTGTGTTAGCTGTCTGGACACCAGCTGAGGGTTTAGTGAGAGAGGAATCCTTAACTGTCCATTTAAGAAATACCATAAAAATTTAGTAGTACTGAGGATCTTCCCTGCCAAGTAACACCAAACAGGGAAGAAACATATCTCTGTTTACATCAGTAGAGTTGTGACTATTAGGTTACTATTGCTCCAAGGGAAAATTTCTGTCCTAAAATTCTGAGTCGCATGTATATATTTGAGATCAATTCTTGATATATTTCATTTTCCATTGGGAATTATAGGGACACAACTGAAGACAGAATGTGGATGAGTTCTTACCTTTATATTAGTTAGGTTAGCTCAGCTCAAGGTGTATAGTTAAATATATGGATGCAAAGATCAATATTTTTATTCTGTTTTATGGGTGTTATTTTGCCAGTGATAAATGTGAAATTTTTTTTTTGTAATTTCTTTGTAGTCAGTAGCCATATAGGAATAGGAATTGCCCCTTCTACATTTAATCAGTCATTCTTTTGGTGGAATTTGAAATAAAGCTAGAAAGCTGAGATGAGAACCTTGTGAGACACAGATCTGTTAAATATCTACCAAGGTCACAGCTATTGGCAGTATGATGGCAATGTGCAGTTCTTAAAGAATAGGAATATTGCTGCATATCGAAAGCAATAAGCATTTGTAAACTGCTACACTAAATCAGGTGCTACTGGTTGCAGCATAAGTTTGTCTAGCAAAAACATGCTAAGTACTAGAGTTTTAAGTCTATAAAATGCAGGCTGATACAGTAACATTTTTGAATGGCAAAGGCAAAAAAAAATCATTATAATCCTATAACTAGTTATGATTTCTCATTATACAAATGTGCCTTGAAGAGTCATATTACTGCGGGGTTATTACACCGAATAACTATTGACCCTTAGGTCACAAATTAAAATCAACCAGATCTACAACTCTATTTAAATTATAATACACCTCTCATTTCATGGAGGAATCTCATCATGAAAATCATAATTGCAAAATACCCGCCACACACATTATGCAGTACTTGGATTTATTTTAAATTAAAAAGTAGCATTTCTTATACATCATCAGCATAATATAAGGGTGATTAAAACATTTTGGAATACCATAATTTTAGTTTCTCTTTAACTTTTCTATTATAGAGAAATATTTAAATTAATATCTTTGATGTGTTTTATAAGATGATGCAAAAATATATGCAGCAGAAATAATACTACTATTCTAGTTGCCTTAATAGATAATTAATATATATTTGCAAGGCTGAAAATAAAAAATGGATTCAATAAAAAATGAATTTTGGAAAAGGGTAGGGAAGAGACTAGAAGGGAAACATAGACAAGTAATGAAGGGATCTTATGTCAAGCACTGATGACATTTTGCTTAATATCTTAATAGCCTTTATTGGATTTCATTTTTTTTTTAAGTGGCTTTAGTACATTGAAAATATTCCTATTGCATATTGACAGCATCAATTTATATGTGTTGTTTTAACTCCCCTCTCCTCTAAAGGAAAAAAAGAGGCCAAGTGTTACACTGTTAATAAGATACCTAAACTCCAGAGAGAGAAATATCTAATGACAACTATTTATATATAATATAGTTATATATAATAAACCTCTCTTACTCGTGTTCTCTCTCACTCACTCACTCTCTTTATATATGTGTGTGCGTGTATATATACATATATACACGCACACACATATACACACACACACACACACAAATAGAGAGCACAAGTGAGAGAAGTTTATTGTTTTATATAGGATGTTATGAAAAGAACTTGAGATTCTTTCTACTGTGTACAGAGACCCTGAGCTTAAAATATAGTACCTTTGACTGTCAAAGAATTAATCAGTAGGTTACAGACATAGGGAGGATAGTTTCTAATGACAAGATAAACAGAAAATGAGAACAGAATGCATATGAAAATGAAATGATGAAATATACACCTACTCTCAAAGTCCGTGAAGTCAATGCAGAAGGAACATATTTTGCTAAACATAAATGAGAAGCATTTCAATGTGCTAAAATGTGAATGAGATTAATATCTCCAAATATCAGTTACTATGTGTTGTATATTAAAATAATTATCTATATTTTCTGACATTAAAATAGTCTGTAAAAAAAACTAATGGTTTACACCTTCATTAAATTAACTTGTATAATACAATGTAGCAACATTTTTTTTTTTAAATTGACATCAGGTGTGCCAAATTGGTCAGGCAAAACATTAAAAATGTAGTGAAATTTTTAGTTAAATTTAGAAAAATGTCATGGTCAAGAATTATGATGAATCAAATAAAAGAGTGGCTATAACTTATTTACTGCATTAATTCAAAAAGACATATATAATGTTTAAGGGGTGTACTTGGTAGCCGTGTTGGTATGAGACAAAAACACAGACAAAAAAAAGACATACAAAAACTACTCAACACAGCTCACACAGCTCACCTATGGGGACTTTTTACCATCTTGTACCATCTACACTTTTTCCAGAGCCTGATGAAGGGAGTTTGATCCTGAAAGCTTGCAGAAAAGGACAATTTTCTTGTTATTTTCCAGTTGGTCTAATAAAAGGTATCATTTTAAAACTAAGATTTCTAATTTTTTGTATACCTATGTAATGTTTAAATATTTTTAAGCCTATTGTCATTGTTCAAAGAAAACTCTTACATCTAAAAAGCTACTGGAATCAACAAGTTATCACAAGCTAACTTTTTTTTATTTAAAGTAGTTTGATTTGATTGTTCTTTTTAAAAAATAGGCTTTTGTAAATATAAATTATTTTCAATAAAGATTTGGAGAGAAATATCATACCAAGTTACAGATGAATTTTTAGAATCATAAGATAATGCAATTAAGGAGAAGTCAGGGTGCAAAACACTACCTAAATCACAACTAATGATTTAAGTCTTCTGATTGAATGAATGAAATATTTAAAAAAAACTTAGATTAACAAATGGCAAATAATGGGAAACTTTTTTGCGGTACTGTAGTACCTAGGGCCCCCAGTCCTCAAGCAGTATTCTATTGAGCTAAAGGCCGTAACAAAGAACAACAACAACAAAAAATAGTTCCTACTCCAACGATCGTTTCTCTAGTTTATGTCCACATCATTAATGAAGATGTTGAACAATATAGGCCAAAGGGCAGAGCTTTGAGGGACCCCACTGGTTACAGGGCACCACAATGATTGACTTCCATCAACCACTGCTCTCTGGGTCTGATCAACTTGATGATGAGGACACCATTTTGGGGCTCCCTTCCTGTCTGGACCCTGGGCAGCCACCTGGTTCACCTATACCTGTGTCTGGCCCTGCTGCTATTGTAATAAGATGCTGCTATTTGAAATTTGTGCACTAAAGGAAACAGGACATTTTTGCTCTTCTCATACATTAGAGTCCATGAGTTTGTGTAAGTCTCTCTATCACCACCCTCTGAGTTTATGCCTCCAGTACACATATCTCTTATCTATTGGCAAAGTCTGGGCAACAGCAAGTGAAAGTAATTCACTTCTTGTTAGTTTCAAACTCTTTCGAATTCTTAATAGTAGTTGTGATTAAACAGTTCATTTAATTAAAAGCAGAAATGAAAGCACTGGAGTTGGAACATTGCAAAGGTTTATATTTTGTTTGTTTTTTAGCATTCTCTCTACTAACACAACAGAAATTTAGCACTCAATATTTAATTACATGACAGAACTGATGTAGCTACATAGTAGAGAATTCCTACTGAGTAGTAACTTCCATGTCATAAAACTCCCAGTTATAGGCATAGTAATGATTTTCTACTGTAAAAATTGGGGAAGTAGGTAGCTAGACTGGTACAAGAATGGTCTCCAGGAGTAATAACCTACAGCACTGTTTTATCTCCTCTCTAGAGAATTATTTACTCTCTTCCCCACCGCAATGCTTTACATTTGTTGGTTATTTTATAATCATGTACAGTCCACCAGTATTTCTATTTTCCTAAAAAATTGCTTTTTTATCCTCAAAATATTAATTGACTACAGGCTTGTTGTCCTGTATTTGTATTCCTAGTTACTGACTAGTGATTAAGGAGCCAATAAACTGTTATAATTATGTAGCTTTGTTCAATAAGGAGTGAATGGACAAAATTGTAGAATAGTAGGTTTGCAGCTAGAGCAATAGCCATGGTGAAAGACAAGACAACATAAAGGATTTTGGACATACACAATGCTGATCTAATGAGAATATAAAAGGATAAATTAAGCCCTGGAAAAGATATTACGAATACTAACATGAGTGAAAGAATATGTAAGAACTGATGTATCATACATTAGGAACAATGGATCATACATTAGGAAATGTGGCTTTAACTACCTGTATTCCTGTTTTAGTTCAGAAAAAAAACCCAAACCTAATTAGCTATAGTATTTGGAAACAAGCTGAAAGTACATTTTTTTTCCTATTGAGTTGCCCAAAGATGGATTATATTTAATAAACAAGTTGTTTTGTAGACAAAGACAGTAACTGATTGCAGAAACAATTTAAAATGTCACATCTCACATGTTCATTTGCTGTGGAACATTTTTTTGCAAAAACAAACAAAAAAAGATTATGGAAAGGAAACATTTGCATGATACTTGTTTTCTTTATTTTATTGTTCCCTAACATAGAGCCAGGACAAAGCAGACAGGCTTCACATATTTTAACAGATCAAAAGGGAATGTGATGCTGATAGCTTCTAGTTTCCTATAGCAATGAGTTTCCAAGTTTGTTTTAAAATTCAAAAATTGGTCTTCAAGGTGAATGGCCACCCATTGCTAAAAAGGGACAAAGCAGGTAGCACTGTAATCTTTTCTCATGGTCCCAAATTACTATTATTTCTTCTTACAGAGGAAAAATAGATGACTAATAAACATTTCTTTAATAAATATTGCTTTAGGGATTTGGCATCAGTTATAGAACAGTTTGAGTGGAAGAAGTACAACTGGTGTACAGTAGCAGAAAAGGGCATGCAGTAGGTGCAGAACTCAATGTACATGTATCTGGTAGCCAAGACCAGCATCCCTGGAGGCAAGGTGAGCCATAATCACACCAGTACACACTCCCCTGGAACATCTGATGCCAAAATTAGGAGTAAGGTCATGTACTTTAACGTGCAAGAAACCAAGTGATATGCAAGTCGGGTAATGTTGGAGAGATATTGGAGCCATAACATGAAATATTAGAGATAGAAGGATTTTTGTGGGCGATATAGTGTGGCTGTATGGAGATCTCAAGACTTTTTCCCACCACCTAAGTTTGAGAGAATATTTCCATGTTGAGGGTCCATGCAATGATTAACCTGCTATAAATTGGACTGGACAGCATGAGAAAGGCAGCTCCTGGAATCCACCTGAGAGTTGCAGCCCCAATCTAGACCCTTGTATAAATTATTTCTGCCTCCGTGCACAACTTCAGTCCTGCATAATGGACAGCCATACTCATCCTTAAGAGCAACCCAGATATTTTCATACATCAAGATGAGGGAAGTGCCACTTTTGTCATGGACAAAACAGCATACATACAGGAAACAGACAACTCCTGACAGATGACCCTATAACACAATTCTGTAAGGAACTAAATAAACTCTTAAAGAAGTTGCCTCTAGAGACACAGGAGAAGATGATTACCACTTCCTAGGTACCTAGGCCAAGCAACTTTTACTTATTACCCAAGATCCACAGAACTGGCAACCCAGGACACCCCATTGTCTGGCATTGGCACCATCATGGAGGGAGTTTCTGGGCATGTTAACGCTATCCTATTCCTATGTACCATTGTAGCTGCTAGCTATTTCAAACCCCTACAGATTTTGTAAAGAAACTGGACTCTATTGGCAATCTTCCAGCAAATGTCTTATTGGCTATCGTGGCTGTCTAGTCTCTGCTACACCAACAGCTCCCATGAGGACAGATTGCAAGCCATGAAGAACATTAGGCCTGATGAAAAAATTGCTTCTGGTTTCAGTTTCCATTACATTCTCTGACTTTGTCCTGATACTTTTTCCTATTTCAGGTTTTGGGCTCCCTATACTTGCAAATGAATGGTACTACCATGGAAAAAAATATGGCCCCCTAGTATGCCAACGTCTTTATTACAGATCTTGAAGTCCATTTCCTTTGTAGCTGCCTACTCATTCTCCTGGTATACCTCAGGTAAACCGATGGACACATGGGACAAAACCTCTAGAGACATTTCACTAGGACTTTAAGAACTTCCACCCCTCCAGCAATTTAACTCTGGAATATTACACTCCAAAAATTCATTTTCTAGACATCACAGTGAAAGTTTGCAATGGCCACATTGCCACCACATTGTATTGGAAACCAGCCAACTGCCATAGATACCTTCATGCTACCAGTTTTCACCCTAAGTACACCACTAGATTCATCATCTACATCTAAGCCTTACATTATAACTGTATCTGCTCTGAACCTACCAACCAAGATGGACACTTTAAGGATCTGGAATAGGGATTCTTACAATTACAGTATCATCTCAAAACTATAGGCACTCAAATCAACAAAGCCAGACTCAGAACTCGCTAACCTACTACAATACCAATCGGGTGTCAAGGGCAACATTATTCCCAAGGGAAAATTGGTTTTGGGTTACAATGCTTCTACTTAAGAACTGGTTTTCATGTCACTCAACACAATCACATTCAGTAATCAATTGGTGTCATAAATCTGACAACTGCCTATATTGTTATTAGTGTTTGCTGATTGGTTTGTTGTTGTTGAGAAGTTGTGAATTTGCTGCTTTTCTGTTTTGGCAATGATTTTATAATATACACTTCTGTTAACTTTAACTTTGTGTGAAGTTTTCATTGGTACCTTGCATCTCTGGATGGGGCTAGGCTGCAGGGCAACCACCAGAGGGAGGTAACCTTTTGGGTGCCTCAAATCTGTAGACACCTGGCAGGCTGTAAAGAGGCCTAACAACCCTCTGTTCATATATTAAGATTTCCCCTGCAGGGCCTGTCTTCACCCCCATCTTCCTCTTGTTGTTGATATCATCCAGAAAAATCTTTGTCTCAATAACATAATGCTTAAAGACTTGGCTAATGCATCAATGCTTGTTGTGTTTCCTAAGGTTTACTGAATACATATTAAGGACATCCATTTGAATTATATCATATTGAGAGTTCAAATAAGAATTTAGCACAGGGAAATACTTACCTTTACTGTCACAGCTCCCATCTATTATTAGAATGACTGTTGTGACAATAAGCCTGATCTCACCTTGGGGTGACCACAGAATTTGGGGCTCTCTCCCTACTACCCAACTATGTTTCCTCAAGTTTCAACCAAGTCTTGCTTACAGGAGACTTGTTTCCCCTAGTAAAATCTAAATTTAACCAGCATTTTGATCAGGACTTATACCTTAGTGGGAAAGAAACTCCCAACATCTTGGTGATCTCTGGGTTTGCAAAAGAAAATAGGTTTGTCATCTCCATAGAAACAGAATACCTGCTGTTGCCAGCTGCCCTGAAATCACCCTAATAACTACACAAAGTCTAAGGTAAAAGGTCAAAACAGGTGTTTTGCATGAGATGGATTAACAGAAGAAAAATGTTGTTAGATGTGTAGGTAGATAGGATAGAAAACCAAACCAAACCAGGAATGCCTTACTGCTACTTTTTTGCCAGAAGCAACTTCCTCATGTTCACTTTTTCCAGAAGCTAGCAATCTCTCTGTTCCCCAGTCTTCTAGTCTAGGTTCCTTTTTAACTCTAGATTTGTGGTGTCTTCCCTTTTTTCCCCCTATGTCCTTAGATTTCTAGTCCCTTATCTAGGGAAAGTGGATGGCAGGGAGCATGAAGAGCAGAGGAAGTCTTGGACCAATAAACCAAGAGACACCCACAAGAATAGCCCAGCCTGGACCAACAACAAGCAGAGTGAATACCCAGGTAAGCAACTGGGGTCAGGGCAGTACTGAGATTAGGGGCCAGAGCACACAACTTCAGAAGGCCTCATATGCCTCTACACAAATGCTCATAGTATGGGGAACAAGCAGGAGGTACTTACCCTCCTGCTAGCTGACACCAAGTCAGACATAGTGAGGCTCACAGAAACATGGTGGGACCCAATGCACAACTGGGTGGTGAATATTAAGGGCTATAGGCTTTACAGGAGGGACAGGACAGGGAGGAAAGGTGGGGGTCTGGTGCTCTACATCAAGGAGGAATACACATCCTCATCTAGTAGCACAAGATCAGATGAGGGGCACACTGGAGTGCTCTGGGTTAGAATACAATGGAGTCGAGCGGAAAGGGACTTGACAGTGGGGGACTACTACAGGCCACCCAACCAAGGGGAAGAGCTAGACTAGGAATTCTTAAGTCAGCTCACAGATGTAGTTAGGTCAAAAGACATGGTCATCATGGGTGACCTAAACTTTCCAGACATCTGCTGGGAAGAACAGTCAGCCGGGTCTGACCACTCACGCAGGTTCCTAGCCAAGATACAGGACCTCCATCTAACTCAGTATGTGCATATGCCTTGTTGGATCTGGTACTGGAGACAGGTGATGACCTCATGAGGGGGCTGCAGGTGCTCGACCACCTGGGTGGCATTGATCTTCGCCTGCTGGAATTCACCATCCAGTGCAAGGTGGCAAAAGCCTGAAACAAGGCAGCAGTCCTGGACTTCAGGAGGGTGGATTTCAATGAGGTAAGAATAGTTGGGGAAGTACTGAGGTTCTAGAGGGGAGGGAGTTGGGTGTCCAAGAAGAGTTTTCATTCCTTAAGGAGACGATCCTCCAAGCCCAAAGAGAAGTAATCCCAACAAGGATCAAAGGGGGCAAAAGGGCACAAAAGCCCCCATGGCTCACCAAAAGCATATGGGAACATCTCGTAGCTAAAAGGAAGGCGTACACCCAATGGAAGGGAGGGGCCATCACCAGGGAGGACTATATCTCGGTTGCTTGGGGCTTCAGGGGGCTGGTCAGGAAGGCCAAGGCGAAGATGAAACTGGGACTAGCTACCCAGATCAAGGACAACAAGAAGTCCTTGTTTAAATACATAGGGGGCAAAAAAAGGGTACTAGTTAACATGGGGCCTCTGCAGGATACGCTAGGAATCTGGTTGTTGCACCAGACGACAAGGCTAACCTATTTAATGATTTCTTTGCCTCCATTTTACTGAGCAGGGATTAGATCAGCTTGTCCACCGGGACACCTCAGGTCTAGGGGGAGGCACACCCAGGCCTAGGGTCAGTGAGAATCTAGTCAGGGAACTTCTTGAGGGACTGGACATATTTAAATCAGCTGGTCCTGATGACCTCCACCCCAGAGTGCTAAGGGAATTAGCAGAGGTAATTGCGGGACCCCTGGCATGGCTTTATGAGAAATCATGGTGCTCTCATGTGGTGCCAGAGGACTGGAAAAGGGCCAATGTGGTTCCCATTTTCAAAAAAGGGAGGAAGGAGGGCCCAGGAAACTATAGGGCAGTTAGTCTTACCTTGGTCCTGGGTAAGCTTATTGAGAGAATTATCCTGGCGCATGTCCACGAGGGGCCAGCAGGGGAGGTAATGCTTAGGGACAACCAACATGGGTTCATTAGAAACAGGTTCTGTCAGACCAACCTGGTGGCCTTCTATGACCAGGTCACAAAATTCTTAGATGCAGGGGTAGCAGTGGACATAGTCTTTCTGGACTTCAGGAAGGTCTTTGACACTGTCTCTCACCCCATTCTTTTTAAAAAAGTAGGGGACTGTGGTGTCAAAACCTACACAGTCAAGTGAGTCACTAATTGGGTGGAGGGCCACACCCAAAGAGTGATGGTGGATGGGTCATTTTCGATCTGGAAGGATGTGGACAGTGGGGTCCCCCAGCGCTCGGTTAGACCCATGCTGTTCAACATCTTCGTCAGTGACTTGGACCGGGGGGTAAAAAGCACACTATTCAAATTTGCTGAAGATAGTAAGATGTGGGGGGGATGTGGGCACACTAGAAGGGAGGAATACGCTGCAATTGGAACTAGACAGGTTACAGGGGTGGGCAGATGAGAACATGATGGGCATAAACACTGACAAGTGGAAGGTGCTACACCTGGGGAGGAAGAACCAGTAGCATACCTACATACTGGGGAAGGCCTTTCTTGTCAGTGCAGAGGCAGAAAAGAATCTTGGAATCATTATTGATGCCAAAATGAACATGGGCCAACAGTGTGGGGATGCGGTCAGGAAGGCCAACCACACCTTGTCATGCATCCACAGATGCA
>JAGPOW010000229.1:14621641-14654742 GCA_030014935.1 Caiman crocodilus | reverse complement strand
TTGGAATCATTATTGATGCCAAAATGAACATGGGCCAACAGTGTGGGGATGCGGTCAGGAAGGCCAACCACACCTTGTCATGCATCCACAGATGCATCTCAAGCAGGTCCAAGGAAGTGATCCTCCACCTCTACGCAGCACTGGTCAGGTTGCAGTTGGAGTACTGTGTCCAGTTCTGGGTGCTGCACTTCAGGAGAGATGTGGACAGCATTGAGAGGGTTCAGAGGAGGACCACCCTCATGATTGGGGGCAGCAGGGCAGACCCTACAAGGAGAGGCTGAGGGACCTGAACCTGTTCAGCAACCACAAGAGAAGGCTGAGAGGGGATCTAGTGGCCTCTTACAAACTAGTCAGAGGGGACCAGCGGACATTGAGGGAGTCCCTGTTCTCCCAAGCACTACCAGGAGTGACTAGAAAAAACAAACAAACAGTCACAAGCTGGCAGAGGGTAGATTCAGACTAGACATCAGGAGGCGCTACTTCACAGTCGGCAGCTAGGACCTGGAGCCAACTTCCAAGCAAAGTGGTGCTGGCTCCTACCCTGGGGGTCTTTAAGAGGAGGTTAGACGAACACCTTGCTGGGGTCATTTGACCTCAGTTCTCTTTCCTGCTGTGGCAGGGGGGTCAGACTTGATGATCTGCTCAGGTCCCTTCTGACCCTACCCACTACAAACTAAGTGTTTGTGTGTTGTGGCTGAAGCACTCTTAAAAGTGAGCCACTGCAGATTTGGGTATTTCTGGCAACTGTAAACCTGATTTTTCCTACAGGCTGCATCAACATGAGACATGGACCGTATAGTTGTTACTGTATAAGCATTTAGTACTTGCATACACACAGAGTTACTGCACTGTAGCATCGCCAAATGGCTTTTAGGTGATGCTGACTGTGACCCAGCCATGTCTCTCTGCAGACAGTGGGCAGACTAAGACGACAGCTGGGAGGGGGGAACAGCTGCCCTCTCCCTTAGCATATTTCAGACCCCTAGCCAGACTGTACCCAGCACA
Organism: Caiman crocodilus; assembly: GCA_030014935.1. Classification (NCBI taxonomy): domain Eukaryota; kingdom Metazoa; phylum Chordata; order Crocodylia; family Alligatoridae; genus Caiman; species Caiman crocodilus. The sequence continues at coordinate 14,653,737 of JAGPOW010000229.1, read as the reverse complement.
GAGAGGGTGAGGGGTGGCCAGCTCTGGACCCCAAGCCAGGCTGTGCCAAGAAGGCTGGAAAGCCCACAGTCAGGGTTTTACTTCCACCCCAGCTGGAAGCCAGGCCAATTCCTACCAGAGGAGGATGTGGGAGGGCTCCAGGCCGTCTGGGACACCTGGGGACTGGGCTACCCTGCTCTGCTGGAGCAGAGAGCATAAGCCAGGGTTGCACAGCATCTTGGGATGCTGGGGGACTGACTTAAATTGAAATCAGGAGGGGATCTGGGACAGAAGTTCCATAAACTGGTTTAACCTAAATCACTTAAGTGATTACTACATTCAATCATGTTTATCTTAAACCAGTTACAGCCATTTTGAAAGTGATTTATGTGCTTACATGTGCTTTTATGTGTTTTATAAATGTGTTTAAGCACATTTATGTGCTTAAACATTCTGTTACATGTTTAAACTGGTTTGTGATCATTTAATCCAGTTTACGTGTAACTTCTGCTTCTAGCTTAAAATACTTGCTAAAACATATTATGGACTTGGTACATAAACTTGCCCAGTAATGTCTTCAAGAGATCAAACTAATTGATCATAACAGTCCCTTCTGTCATGACCTTGCATGAAATTGATTGGCTACATTTAAACAGTATCACAATCTTTGATGTTTGCTTATGCAATTGCAGGTGCAGAAATATCACAAAGATCAAATTTGCGCTGATGATCCATTACAGTTTTCAGAGAGATTGTTACTAGCTAAAACTGGATGCCATAGATCTAACGGTGCAGCTAGCATGAATGTACATAAAAGTTAGGGTAAACACAGGCTCTTTATAGGAGCTCCGTTTCTCTCTTAGCAGTAGATTTTACTTGCTGGTGATGTGAAAATAGTATTTTGCCTTAAGGAACCTCCTATATAGAATCCATGGGAGAAGTGAGTAAAAAAAAGTGTTCCAAGTTGAATGTAAAGTAGATTTCTCTCAAAAAGTAAGAATTCATAATTTTAAGAAAAATAAATGGCAATTAATATTAAAATAATTCTCACTCCTCAAGCTAGTTCACAGGCACAAATCATTTTAATTTCAAGTTCTTTGCAATACTTAGAGGACACCACAATTAAAAGCAAGCAAAATCTCCATGATACTTAAGTATAACTATTTAATGTTTATAAAGAGGAAAAAACCCAACTTTAAAAGCGAAAATAGCATCTGGACAAAATCATTTTCATGGTGTTACAATATGCTTCTCTATGGAGAGTTTCACAGAGATTGTCTTTAAGAGTGGATCTGGTCTTGGAGGGACCAAAGCATATTATTAGTCAATTGAGCTCAAAATCCTGTTTTAGAGCCTGTATGCACAGGGGCATTCGGGAAAGTTAATGTGAATTAAACTAGGTGTCTTTTTAAGTGCATTAGTTAAACCATATGAAATAATTACATGGCCAGTTTTACTAAGAATTAACATGGTCTTATTTTGAGGATAAATGGTTTACTTTATGGTTTTAGATAACAATCTTTTTTATTAAAAGGAAACTCATTGGGAGCCTGTATTATTAATAGTGTTTTCTCTTAACATTATTTGCAAACATCATTAACAATACGGGACTAAAACTATAGTATGCTGGAGGAAGATTGCAGAAGAGATCAAGGACTCTGAAATGCCTCAGTCCCTGTAATTACAAATAATTTATTGGATAAAATATGCCCTACATCAGAGATAGGCAACATACAGCACAGCTGTACTAGCATGGGCACAGCTTCCAGCTGGTGGAGAGGCTGGTACCAGGAGTTGAGCACCTGTCAGGGAGCTGGGGGGTTGAGAAAAGTGGCAGTGATGCAGGTACAGCTTCCATGTACCTGGCCTTATTTGGGTGCAAAGAAACCCCCTGACACCACTGAAGCCATCTGACCTACAAACGAAAACCATGTTGTACTGGAGTGCGGTTTGTGAAAGGTTGCCGACTGCTTCCCTAAATGGTATTAGAAAGTAGACTAAGATATTTGTTGGCTTAGAAAATGCTATTTAAAGGTTTGCTTTTTGGAAATTGGTTTATAGGGGTGTGTGTGTGTAATATATTAATGGTTCAACATGGGCAGCAAGTATTAATTGATTTCTGAAGAGCTTGGGTTTCACACACACAGTTTCATAACCTTTGAAGCAGACAGGCCGTCAAACAAGGCCAATGGATACAAGCAGCCTGGGAAGAGGGGAGTAGTATAACTGACAAGCCCTGCCCCCTGATAGGTGTCCTGCCCCTGACCCCTGACCCCACCCCACACCCCTAGCCCCACCCCTGGCCACCATCTCAGGCTGGAAGTCCCACCCCTAACCCCTGACCTTTGTCACCAGAAACCCTGCCCCTTCCCCCTGGAAGTTCTCCATTTTGGGTTGCTTTTGGCTATGAAGTAGGAAGTCCTGCCACATCACATGCCCTTATAACAGAAGGCCCTACTCTGACCACCATGTTGGTGGCCATCTTGGCTGCCATTTTCTGTCCGTTTTCATCACATGGCCTTGACCTCATAAGGCCCAACCCCTGGCAGCCATGTTGGTGGCCATCTTGTCTGCCATGTTACATCCCAGAATATCCTGTTCCAATATATGTTTCTGTGACATCAGAATGGCCACTCCTTGATTGGGGAAATGCTTTCCCCTCCCCCCCAGGACAGGCTGAACCAATCAGGGCAAGTATAGGATGGTGAGGCCTAGGCTGGCAGTCTAAATCCTGTTTGTACACTCTCCAAACCAGGCCATGTATTTTCTGAGACCACACTATTGCATACAGAAGGAAATATGGATTCTTACGCTTTGAAAGCCTTGGACATTGTTCAGACCTCTCTCAGCAGCACTATGGTGGAGATCTCAGTGGTTGAGACAGATTCCCAGACTCCCAAAACAGATACAGAGAACGTGGCAGACCCCCAACAGACTGCATCAGAGCCACCGCCAGAGACCATGGGAGCGGTGGACAAGCTAAACCCCAAGGGATCTGCTGAGGTAACTAATTTAGTTAGTTGTGGGGTTTTTTTTGGAGGAAGTGGCTTTGTATGGTAACAGGGTGGGCCTGGGTTAACTGTATCATCTCTTTGCAGGGAGCAAATATGGATTCTATACCAGCAGTAAGGCCCTTTGTTCCTGCCTTATAACCAAGGAGATGTCTGGCAAGAAAACACTACCATAGCAATAGCTTTGAACAGGGGGAGATTAAGGAGAGTAGTCCCCTAATTCAAGGGTTTCCTGAAATGTTTGATGGCCAGATGCGCAGAGCAGATGCTGAGGATTCTGGAGAAGAGGGGTGTCTCATTTTGGATGCTGAGGGAGAAGATGTCTCCAAAGGGGCAGAGGCCCTGGTGAGTGGCACCTGTGGGGTGGGATGTGGGAGTCCTTATGGGTGCTGGCAGTGTGGGATGGGAATTAGCCACTGCTTAAAGAGTTCATAGTTAAGTAGAGTTTCTCCTTTAAAATCCCTCTGCAGCTTGACAAAGCCTCTCCTTTGACACCAGAAAGAGAATGCAACAGCAGCCATCCCTGTAACCCCTGTATGTGAAAGGAAAAGCTGTTTTTGTGACAATCATAGAATTGGCAATTCAGAAAAAAAGGTGCTGTGGCCTTTAGAAGATAGCTAGGAAATGAACAAACAGGCCCTGTCTCTCTGCAGGGCTGAAGAAGGTTCATGAAATCTCTTGTACATGTTTGTCATTATAGCATACTGAAATATTGCTTGAGACAAACTTTCTGAAGATTGCAGGGGCTGTCTCCTACATGCACCAGGACCAGGAAGTCATGACTGTATGGACCGGACAGATGTAGATATAAAACTGAACAGTTTGGGAACTTTGTAGTCAGCTGTGTATTGAGAGTATTCTAAATGCTATAATTGCATTAGGTTACTCTATGAATTGTCTATGCCTCACTGAGAAACATTTAGCTCAGGGTATATTGATTATAAACTTGGGTGGAGACTCAACTGCTGCTTTATGTGGTGTTGTTCATAAGGAGGATAAATCTCTGGTACCCTAGTTTGAATGCATAATTGGGACAATAAATTACAAATTCCTGCTCCAGAGAAAAGTGTAGCCAGGATATAGTGTAAAACTAGCAAAAGCTGTAAGTTTTGTACAGATTTTGATGAAAATAAGTCTTGTTAAAAATTCATTCTTACAGATGTCATTCTTCAATCTTTTGGGTAAGGGGAAGGTATAGATTAGGGTTGGAGGTATAAAGGGGTCACAGTTAAGGACATATTGATACATGTCTCAAGAAAACCCTGTGGAACAATACAGGGCAGCTGTAACCTGATGGCTGCAACAAAGGTGTCTTCACAGCTAAGAATCTTAGAAAAGAAAGAGACAGGGTGGTACCACCCCAAAATTGAATGGATTTGACTCCATCACAATGGGTGTATAGGGATGAATCAAAACCCAGTATGCAAAAACCAGGGCAGTCCTTGATGAAGACCCCCCAGTCAGAGAGGAGCTCATAAATACTATAAATATAAAAATATCATAAATATAAAATCAGAAGTCATCAGGATATAACTCATGAGAAGTCCAGAAAGCAATCCTTGTCTCAGGATTTTGGAACTTTTCCAAAACAGGATCTAGGCATGTACTCATATACTTACACATCTTTATAAGCTTTTTATGGTTTATTTACTTTTTTCTTTTTGTTGTTCATTACAGAGAGACTATCTACTGAATTAAAGATCCACACACCAGGTTCTATGTATGTAGTCATAGGTTTTATATATTTTTATGAGTTTTTCTTTTTATGCTTTACTTACTGCTTCTTGTGGTCTTCATTACAGCAGAAGCAGCCAAACTTTAGATCAGAAAAATCTTAGAAAGCCTCCCTGCCCTAGGCAGGGTGTATGTATGTAACCATTTTTACTCTCTGCATATAGATAACTTTTCTGTCTCACCACAGTATCTTTTACTTATTATTTCTTGTGGTCTTCATTACAGAGGATCTATCTAGTAGGAAAACTGAAAGTACTACAGGCACTTTTACTACAGAAAAGTAAAAATTGATTTAACAATGTAGGGGTCATCTATGGGTGTGTTAATATAACACTTGTCAGAGCACCATTTTGTAACCATTTGTCCCAAGACAAAAACCCTTCTTCCCAAATGGAAAACCAGAACAGTATTCCTTCATGTCTTTACCCCATGGTGAAAGGTACATTTTCTGAAATCAAGCTTTTTGAAACTATGTATGGGTGTGTTTTGGCGTGGTGGGTTTAATTCTGCTAAGGGTCTTTTAAAGCGTGGGTGTTTCTTTCAGCCTTGTAGCTGTGAAATTACGTGTGTTTTGGGATTAGGGCTGGGGTTAGAGTTAGGGTCAGAGTGTGTGGTCATCTCAAAAGTTAATTGTTGATGCAGAGCTGTCAATTTTGTTTCTTAAGTGATCTCATGCAACACCTCCAAAGAGCTAGATGATGTTCTAGAAACACCAGAGGGATGCGATCTAGTCCGAAGGCCTCCAACAGCGCTCACTGAAAGCCGCAGAAACACTGAGAATCAGAAAACCCATGGATTAGAACCCCCCAAACAAACAAAACAAAAACTAAAAACCGGAAACCAAACCAAACAACCCCAGAGCTGAAGGACACAGTAAAAGAAAAAAAGAAAAAAAAAGAAAAAAAAGAAAAGACTGCATGGTTCCTCAGAGGAAAACACACCACCAAACCCTGAGAGAGTCATGTGTGAAAACACAAACTTTCACAGTTCCAAAGCTACTGTTTCGGAGTCTGTGAATAAGAAACACAAGATTGATTACACACACACTTTAGAGAAACCTGAGGATGTTCCTCCTATGTGTTTGAAAGACCACGATTATTTTTCAAGCAACAAAAGGAGACTTTGGGGTTTGTTGTTGGAACCCATAATGCCTAGCAAGATCATGATTATTATTCAACCGAAAGAACTGTTGTTGTACAGAGTGGAGGTGGTCTGTATGGTCCTGAAACTAGGCATGGTATGCATCATAAAAGGGGAGGCACAGATAAACCTAAGAACAAGTGGCTTGCGGGGCAAAAAGTAAGGGCCTTTTAAAGATGAGAATGCAAAAGGCTAAACACCTACTGAGAAAGAAGAAGAGATGTCCAAATGCCCCAAACCTTCCCAAGCCTGTGGAGTCAGAGAGCAGGTCTTGTGAATGTGAATTTGAAGACCCTCTAGAGGGTCCCTTGAAACCTCCCTCGCCTGTGGTGTCAGAGAGCGGCAGTGGTGAAAATGAATTCGAAGACCCTCTAAAGGGCCCCTCAAAAACCCCCTCTCCTCCTGGGTCTGTGGGATCAGACAGTAGGGATGGTGAAAGTGATTTAGACGACTCCTCAGAGGGTCCCTTGAATGTAGTCTCTCCTGAGCCTGTGGAGGATGTCCTGCCAGATGTAGAAATGGTATGGGTAAGAAGGCAGGAGTGGCCTATAGCTAGGTTTGGAGCCCAGAGGTATATAGAAAAGCTTCATTTTAGGAATCTGGAACTTCTACCAGTACATGTGGCTTTTGAAGACATAGGAAGGCAGGTAGAATGAGTTGTAGATTATCTCTCCCATTTATTCACACCTGCTAATTATGTCCAGCTCCATATTGAGGCAAGTGGTATGAAGAGCTACTTATATTCTCCAGCTATTAAATTAAATGATACATCCACTGACCTGCTTCTGGAGTGGATCAGTAAGTTGTTACAAAGTCAGAGAGAAATACTGTTTGATTCAACATTCTGGTTGACTGTGGTAGTTGTAAGACGTGGGTGGGGTGGTGCCCATAGAGTGACAAACTCTACCCCCTACTCCAAAATCACTGCTAAAGAGAGACAGGATTTAATTGATCCATACACCTTTTCTACTAAACTGTCTTTTGCTGCTAGTCTGCTTGCTCTGACCACTCTTAGAGGAGCCACAGATGCAGAAATGCTACATGGTGCAAACCAGCTGCATGAAAAGTCAGGATGGTCAGCTCAAAAACAGGTTGTGCTGAAGGACGTGTCACTGTTTAAAGACCTTTTAAAGGTTAACATCCATATAGTTAAGCATAAGGAGAAAATGGGGTGGAGTTTCTTTAAAACACACAATATGCCTCGGTTCCCAAACACCTGTTTCCTTATGTTGCATGATGAACATTATTATGGTGTTCTGCATGTGAAAAAGTTTTTTGGGGTGAGAAATTATTGCGATCTTTGTCAGGCATTGTACAGTCATACCCATGCATGCAGGTTCTGGTGCTGCATCTGTATGAGCCCAGACTGTGCAGATAATGTGGGTGAGGCACAGAGGTGTCCTAATTGTAAACTAGTCTGTCAGTGCTTAGAGAGAGAGACAATTCTGGCTTCTGAAAGAAAAGATTGACCATCTAAAACTTTGGGTTATAAATGTAAATCTTATGTGGACAAAAACCATGAATGGAAAGGGTGGCAGTGCAAACAGCGCTATGGAAGGATCATGGATGTAGACAAGCACCAGTGCTTTATGCCATGGATTACTAAACCTGAAATAGGGGAGGGTTACATTTTTTATGATTTTGAATGTATACAGGAGACCATAATGCACATACCAGATTACATTTTCACAAAGGAGTTAGCCCTAGAAAGCCCCTGGGAGGCTGAGACCCAAGAGACAGAACAGGCTTGGGAATTTAAGGGTGAAGAATGTCTGTAGGAATTTGTTAAGGTCTTTACTGATAAAAAAGTACCAGGGCTACACCTTCATAGCTCACAATGCCAAGAGCTATGACAGCTACTTCACTGTTAGCCAGTTACTAGAGGAAAAAATGGGCATGAATCTCATCACCCAGGGTGGTAAATTCATGTGTATAGAAGAAGACAGCAGTCTAGATATTAGCTTAATAGATTTTTTAAATTTTCTATCTATGAAACTTAGCAAGCTCCCCCAGGCCATGGGGTTCAAAGAATGCAAAGGGCATTTCCCACATTTTTTTTAACATGAGGGAAAATCAGAATTATGGGGGGCCTCTCCTGGAAGCAAAGTACTATGGGGTTGAAAGCATGATGCCTAGTGAGAGAGCAATTTTTAGAATGGTATCAGGACAACTGTGATAAGACCTTTGATATACAAAAGCAGCTGGCCTGTTATTGCCAGCTAGATGTAAACATTTTGAAGGAGGCCTGTCGCCTCTACAGGAATGAAACTGAAACTGACCTGGCAGGTAGAGATGGTGAAAAAGGAGGGCAAACTCACACATTTAAATCTCTGCATAGACCCTTTTCAATATATCACACTGGCTTCTGTCTGTATGGCCATGTACAGATTTGTTTTTGAAAGACCAGACTTCCCCCAGACAACCACCGCAGACAGACAGAGATTTTGGACCCCCTCTATACAGTGGCTCACGTACATCTCTGAGACAGAAAAGATTCAAATTCATCATGTCTTATGGAGGGGGTGGGGGAGGAATTTCAGGTGGGGGGCTATTTTTTAGCATGGATGGGAAACCCACAGCCTTTGAATTGAATGGCTGTTTTTTCTACAGATGTGTCACTTGTTATAATGAAAGCGAGTGGAACCCATTGACTGGGACAACCTATGGGTTTTTGAATTATCAGACACAGTAAAAGGCCGATTATCTTGAGTGGGGTTTACCACGAGGACCATTTGGGGGCATGAGCAGAGGACTTTGTTAGAATCAGATGAGGAGCTTGCATCTTTCTTAAGCAGAACCTCATTGCCTTCTCCTCTGATGCCTTAAGGACTCTGCATTCAGGGGGGAGAACTAATGCTATCTGTCTCTATTACAAAGCTAACCTGGGTGAACAAATTCATTATTCAGATTTTACTAGTCTCTTCCCCTTCATAAACAAAACAAAGGAATACCCCATTGGGCATCCCAAAAACATTCACAATTTCAGTTCCCCATCAAGCTATTTTGGGTTGGCAAGGTGAAACTGTACCTGCCACACAATCTCTTTTTCCCTGTGTTACCTGTCAGGGTGAAAGGGAAACTTATGTTCACGCTGTGCTGCACCTGTGTGGAAACAAACCAGCCGAAGTGCACCCAGGAAAGGGCCCTGCTGGGTACCTGGTGTGCTCTAGAATTGAACCAAGGGATACAAAGGGGTACAAAGTAGCTAAAATCTATGAGGTCTGGCATTTTTCTGAGATGACTAACATACTTTTTGAAAAGTACATAAAACTCCACATCTGACAAACAGGAAGCCTCAGGGTATCCTGCTGGAGTACTGACAAAGAAAACAAGACCAAAAAGAAGGCGTGTCTTTACACCCTGAGCATATTGACCCAACCCTGCAAAATGTCAAATCACAGAAGTATTTCTAAAATTCTTTGTGGGGTAAATTTGACCAGAAGACAAACCTCCCTAACACCAGTATCATTGGAGACCCCAAAGACCTCTTTGGCCATCTCTTTTCTCCCACCAATGACATTTCCTTCAGTGAATTTATTGATGATGAGACATCCTGCATTCTTGGAAGCACACCAAAAAGCATTACATACTCAGGCAACACTAACTTCTTTAGAGCATGTTTCACCACAGTGAATGCATGCTTAGAGCTGTATGATCTGTTACACAGCCTGCAGGACCTGTACCATGACACAGACTCCATGATTTCTGTAAGCTGCAAGGGAGACCAGAATTCCCCTCTAAGTGATTATTTAGGTGAGCTCACAAGTGAGGTCCTGCCGGATGAACATGTGGTGTTTGTGTCAGCAGGCCCAAAAACCAATAGGTATAAGCTGTCGGGAGGAAAGTTCTGCTGAAAGGTCAAGGGGCTTAATCTGAATGTGGCCAAATGTGAAAGTCAGTTCTGAGAACGTGAGAGATCTAATTCTTGATTATAGAGCAAACCCCACCTAAAAATCACTGTAGTACAGCAGAGCTCAATTGTCAGGAATAAACATCAATAGACAAAGACTAAAACCAAGACTATTAAGAAAACACAGAAAGTAATTTATGACAAAAGGATCCACAGTTTTTGAATATGGATATGTGCTGGAAGCACTTTGTGTCTGTGATTCTTGCAAGGCCTAGCAGCTGCGGCAAAAGTTACTTTATAAAAAACTTTCTGAATATTATCTGGTGCTATAGCTGTTGGCAACCTTTGGTGTTTCTAGGGGTTTTATATAAATAACTCCTTTGTAAATACCCTTTTATCAAATTTGTGGAGGGCTTGCCAGACAGTCTTAATGACAACTGGTTGTTTCCTCCAAATAAAGTAAATGTGGTTGTGGTGGACAATTTGATGGACTCTGTTTGTGAGAATGGTGATATAGAGAAAGCCTTTACCAAGTACATAGATCACAGGAATCTTAGTATGATGTATATAGTTCAGAATGTTTTCTGGCAGGGGAAAAGGAGTCACACCATTACCCTCAACACAAAATACATACTTTTGTTTTAAAGCCCCAGAGATAAGCTACAAGTGGTATCCCCGGCAAGGCAGATGTACCCAGGCAAGGTCCAATTCTTTCTAGAAGCTTTTGTGGATGCCACTAAAAAAAAGTTATGGGTATCTGGTGATAGACCTAAACACTTCTACCCCAGAGGCTTTTAGATTAAGAACCAGGCTTTTCCCTCCTGAACAGCTGGCATTTTATGCTTTGAAAAAAAGCGGTGGGTGGAAATAAAAACACGATGTAACAGCAACCTGTTTTAGCTCCTGAGCCTGTAGACGGGGAACGTGTCCAACCACGTAAAGACAAATTTGGCTCTCTTAAAACTGCTTATTCAATCCTCCCCCCAAAAGAGGAAAGCTATACTCTGGTCAGCCTCTGAGGATTTAGTAGCAGTCATTTCAGAAATTGCTCTGAACACCTTAAAAAGAAACATCCCTTTGACATCCCACCAAATCTGTGTACTGAAAAAAGATGTGGGATCATAAAAAGCTTAAGTAACAAAAGACTCTCTCTCTCTCTCTCAAAAAAAGAAACAGTTGATGAAACAGTCTGGGGGATCTATTGGACCCCTGTTAAGTTTTGCCATCCCTCTGATCATGGGACTTTATACTAAGCAATGATGAAGTACGCAGAAAAAATATACCTGGTGCCCAGTGGCCAGCTGCAGCAACTAAAGGCTCCCCCACTGTCTTAGAACTGAGGTGACCCATTTCTTGCATACTGAAATGAGAGAGTCTTGAAAAGGCCGGGTTTAGCAAATATATGATAAGGCTAAACTGTATGCTACTGTGCTTCAAAAATACCTGGAGCATGTGAAGCAAAGTGATCTGAATAGAGAGAAATTAACCCTGTTTATGCTGGAACAGAACCCCTTAGAAATGGCAAAACCCCTAGAAACACCAATGAATCCTGACCCCACTGTTCAGGAATTGTTGGATAACATGTCCACCTGACACAGGAAAAATGCTGAAGCGTTGCTCAGCAAACTGAGCAAACATAAGCATATTTCTTCTTGGGATGATCGGGGGGAGGGAAGGAGGAAGGGAGGGAGGGAAGGCAGGGGGGTGTATATAAACATCAGGGGTTCCACCATGCTTGACTTAGGCTGGGGGCCCTCCAGACTCACACTACGTCTAGTAAACATCCACCTAAAGGTTGGGACATCTGTATGAAAGCCATGGCTGAACTGAACATGCCATCTTCTGTTATGGGCAGTGCTGCAAACCGGGATTATCTGGACCACCTGAAAACCTCTGCAACAGACCAAGAAACACTAACCTGACCAACCTCACTGCCAAAGCAGCAAAAGGTTGTCTCTAAAAGGAAGTGGATTAGCATGTAAAGTTTATGGTTGTGATAAACTAGTCTCTACTGCTTCAACATTTTGTCTGCAAAGTGTTTTTTTAATGTGATATGGTGTAAACGAAAAGCAAACATACATATTTTTCTCCCCCCGCCCTCCACCCCCAACCCAACAGCAGGGTTCTTTATATAACACTTTAGTGGAAGTCTTTGCAAGAGACGCATTTGGTCACGTTGAAACATGTTTTAAGCAGGTCCAGTCATGTGGAAAGATTTGTATTTGCTATCTACAAACTGCATCACCATGTGGTCATTTCATACTAAATCAGCAGAATATAATTTTAAAATGTATTCAAATGATAAGCTCTTGTTACAGTGGTGCAGGAAAAACACACAGTGGTATCCACAGGCAAAATAAGTGGGGCCTTGTAATTGTTTAATCTGAAAAGCATTGTGTGTAGCACTTTTCTTTAAAACGAACATAATACTTTGAGGAAACAGAACGCTGTTTGTGGGGTGACCATATGAACCAAAAAATTCCCCTTGGTTATGATCCACCAGGTAAACAGGCAGCCAGTTTTTTCCAGGCTAGTTTTGTGTGGGGGTAGGGGGGAGTTTGACCGCCAGGCTCGGGGTCTTTGAGACACCTGTGCCTTAGGGAGCCAGTCACAGGGGAACACACCTAAGAAGTCTCTTTGGTGTAAGGGTCAGTGGATAAAACCCTGGAGAGCTGTTCACAGTTCATCTTCACATGTAGTCAAACAGCACATTTCTCCACTGGTTTCTCTCTATAACATTGTCAAAGACCCCATACATGATCATGTTGACAGTGGTGGGCAAAGCGCCAGCAAAGCGTATGTCTGTTCTCAGGTTCCCGGTGTTAATCAAGGAATAATAGTCAGCACACTCCTGGCCAGGAGACAGGTCAAAGGCAAACAAGGTGTACCTCCAGGCAAACTCCTCATGCTTGATCAATGGGAACGGTCTTTCATTTGTTTACCAGCAGTCTGCACCAGATACATATGTTCTCTCACACAGTTACCACCTCTCAGAATCTGGCTGTAGTGATTGTGCAGGGATTTGTTCTCCATCAACATCCAGGGCAATAAATTAAAATTGTAATTTTTAAAGTTGAAGGGTTTTTACGAGCCCACAAGCCCAACGACAACGAGCTTGGGCAACTGTCCCCAAACCAGATTTTCCTGATTACTGCCCCAACTGCTGGCAGGGACAGGAAACACTTTCAAACCTGCATGGTTTATTGGGTATTTAGCATTGGCTGTAACCAAAGCCTCCACATGACCCAGCGGGATGCCTGAGGCCACTTTCACTTTCTTCACAAAAAGTGAGGCATACATGTTTGTAATTTACACTGTCCATCTGCTGGGACACCCATCAAACAGAAAGCGGCTTTTCTGTGAGTTGGCTTAATGGGGCAAGGGTGCCATCACTGTACTTGAGCACTGATTCAATGAAGGCTCAGTAAGGGTAACAGTTGTTGTTTCGGCTTATAAGATGATCTCCCAGAGTGACATTTGACTGTCTGAAATTAGAGGCTAGTGGGTAATTCACTAGTCCCATGGCAGCCCCATTATCAAGATCAGGTCCATCACCTTTTACCATCTTGCAACAAAGGTATAACAAAATATTGTTCAAATCCATATAATCTTCACCATTCCCAGCAATGAAAAAGTCGAGGGGGGCAGACTCTGCAATAGCCAACAGTGGAGGCTCTCAACGTAAAGACTTTTCTCAATGCTGGGCTATTTGAAACAAATCCAGTTCAGATTTGATACACTCTTCTGACCCGCCATGAACAAAAGCCATTGCTAGTTGAAATATATTTCTTTTTCTTCCCAGGGAGTGCCTCTTCCTTCTCCCAGGCAGCTGTTTCTTAGTCTTTCATGTATGTCTGACCTGGCATCTTAGCTTCTTTCTTTTAAGGGTTGAGACAGACCTGTACCTTGGGGCCGGGGGGGCAGGGAGAGGGGAGGGAGGCATGATACATCTCTCTTTCTTTTAAGGCTCCTTCTTTTAGATATACATGAGAACAGCCCTGTCCTGATTTTCTGACCTGCTCACCTTAGTCAGAACAGCTTGGGAGACGTGGCCAATGATGTCTAGGGCTATGTTTTGAGCCGCATGGGGTTCAATAATCTCCAGACCCCTTTTCAAAAGCAGGATGGCTTTTCTAAAGGTACAGGAATATGCTCCCCACACCAGCCAAATACATCACGGGCAGCCCCTGATAACCAGGGAGAGCATATCCAGCCTGGTTTTTGTAATAAATTTTTGTACAAGGTAGAGTTCCCATATTTTTTTACCACCACCATTGATATTTTCCTACTTTAAAACGCCAAAGTCCTCTGGGGGCACAGGTGAAGCTTAATGGTCACCTTGCCAAAACAAAAGTGAGACGTGTTACCCAGGTAGCATCCCCAAAATATAGGCTAGTTCACCAATGAAAAGGCATAAGTTATCACCAACTTTCAGTCATATTTTTTGCTCACTTGATCATAGATCATAACTAATTCAGGTGGAGCAGGGTGACTGGCAATAATATCATTCATAAGATCCAAAAACTCTGTGATGAATGAATAATACTCCCAATGCAAGACATACCCTCATTTTTTAGCCTCAGAAAAGATTTCAAAAAGTGGGGGGGCTCATTAATGTTGTTCCTGCTATATGGATATTGTATTTCTGATAACCCTACTTCCCAGTTCCCCAGGAGATCCAGGGGTTTAAGTGGTTGTATGGTAATGTTTGAGCTAGTGTTGTGTGAAAATCTGGGCACAGGCATTACTAGGTAAAGTGATGTAAAAACCGCTGTCGCTCATCTTGTTCTTTCAGCAGTGGTAATGATTGCTCTTTTACTCTAAATGCTACAGATCTGGGAAGCTTTTACCCAGCTATTAAAATTTAGCTGGCCACCCTAAACATTTCACCAGTAACTGCTTGTTTCTCTACCTTTCCTTTCTCTGCTAGGACTTTTTAAATCCTGTGTACTCTGTCCTACCTGGGGTTCACTTTCTGTAGTTCTTCAGGACAAAGACTTCATGACTGGTTCATCTTTGTAATCTTTTAGGTGGTAGAGTGGAGTCTTTACTTACCTAATGATGTCATCCACTATGAAAATTTAATTGGTGCATGTTTATTCATAACCTTTTTGAAATCTCCTCTTGGTTTTAGACCCTTATGTGGTTTCCTTTTCTGAATGGGAGGTATTGCCGCTTCTGTTTCAAGTAGTTCCCCTACACTGTTTTTTTACATGTGGGGAGAGTTTGAGGAGTTCACATCAACAGGTCTGGCATGGATAGTTATGTGGAAGCTGTGGTTATAATCCACAGCTCCTGAGAAACTCCAGCTCCTGAGAAACTCTGGTAATGCATCCATGTAGCAAAAGGTTTTATGGGCGGTAAAATACTTCCACATCTTTGATTTTAATGGTCTGTTAAAGTGCTGTACAATTGCAGCTTTGACTTCATTGTTTGTAACAAAATGGTGGATATTATACTGCTTTAGCAGTTTACTTAAAGGCTTATTTAAAAATTCTTTGCCCCAGTTAGTCTGTAGTTTTTGAAGCACATGACCCGTTGAGAAAATGCTTTTAAAGGCCTTGGATATTTCACCTTCTGACTTGTCTTTTAGCCCCAAAGGCCAGGCATGCTTGGATAATATGTCTATCACTCTTAAGATGTACTTAAAACTACTGTTGTGTTTGGAAAACTGCTGAATATCCACCAAATCTGCCTGCCATTGCGCATCCACATCTGAAACAGTCTTGTTTCTTTTAAAATGTCTTCTCAGCAACCTGAGTAGTGTGTAAGCATCCTCATCTGAAACCACGTTTCCCTTAAATGCAAGCATCCCATATAGTGCCTTCAGTTTCCCTCTGCAACTGGGAAAACAAACACCAACTATCTCATTTCATCGGCCTAAAAAGATGCTGCCTATTCCTTTCTAGTATGCATTGGTCTGGAGTGACAAATGTCATCTAAGATTTTTTTATGTCAATTCTGCTTGCTATGGTTATTTCCTATCACAGATGCACACAACAGGACCACTTGCAGCTCCCTGAACCCCAAACCACACTGAATTTTGTTTTGCCTTCTTCCTCTCTGTCTCCATATTTCCAAGTCTCTGGTGTCATTAGTTCTTTCCATGTGTTGGGCTTTCATCTGAATTGTGCTGATTTTTGTACAGGCATGCATGCATCTCCCTACGGTATTTATGAGGGATTCAGACTTTGTTTTAGATATGGTTTTCTCCAGCAGGCCCTTTCTTTTAGTTAATAATAATATCATCATCATCAATGACATTTACAATGCCATAATCTTCTCCCTAGACTTCACACTGTATTGAGAGACACTAGTTGGTTGGCAACTCTTAATTGCCCTGACAAGAGTTAATGATGAGTGTTCTCTTATAAGTTTCCAGTTCTGACACCAACGACAATCTTGTCTCTTATCTGGTATTCATTTAGGCTTTTCAAAACTGCAACATAGTCTTTTCTGTGGTTTAACTTTCATTTTGCAACTCCTTGTTACAGACCTCTCTCTCTTTCTCTTCCTCACTCTCATTTTGTTTAGTCTTCTGAGGACTGCTATGATTGATTTCTATAATAATGTTTCAATGGTGGCATGTTTTTCCTGAGTTAACTAACAATTGGTAAACAAGAATATACCTAAGCTTATTATTTTCTTTAAAAAGGCTATCTTCTTCATTTTCATTGGTATCCATTGCTTGAAGATGGAGAGTGATGGCCTGCTTAAATCTCTTCCAAATTTATTTTCTGTTTCCAGAAAATTTTAGTTCTTATATGGTTTGTAGCCGCTACTGCTCAGGTTATTTTCTTTAATTTGTACTTTATCCTGGTATTACATTGTTATTAATCATTGTTGGTCCAACATCTTTATTCAGTGACACAATTCCCACTACATTTGTGCAACACAACACAGGCTTTTAGAAACTCTCTGCAGACTTCCTGTCTCCAGAGTTAAGCTAAGTGAGTGTACCACTCCCAATACTACAGCCAAGGATGGTCCCAAAGGTACAGGTCAGAGTTCACCTGTCACACATTTGAGAAGAGGAATTGATACACAGTCTGACCCCCAGAAAAGCCTCATACAGGAGGACAAGCCCTCAGAGTCTGTAAATGTAGAAAGTAAAATCAAAGGGAAAACCAGTTCACTCACAGTGCACATCGGAAAAAACATAGTAGGATTCCTGGTAAGCTTTCTCTCCCCAGAAAAACAAACAAACAAAAAAAATGAGACTCTCTTATAAGAAAGAAGTCTGAGAGTTTTAATTTGGACAGAATAATTGTTGGTAACAGAACTTATGGTTGTGAATGAAATCCACAGGTAAGATATGGAGAGTAGGAGAATCATGTGGATCCTGCAGAAAGGAAATAAAAATAATGCTCATAAAGACAAGCTAAATAAACAATTAGAGTAGCAGCAGGATAGGATAACCTTGAAAGGACAGAAGCAGAGGACAAGGGTATACAAGGGATTTTTTTGTTTTCATTTTCTAATTGAGGATGATAATTTCTAAAGCATTCATGTATTGTGAGGAGAGCCAGAGAAGTGAAAGTAGTAAGAGAGGGAATTAAATTATTTTGTCAAGACGTGGGATGGTCACAGGAGCAAAAGAGCTTCTGAATCTTGCTGAGAGGAGAGAAGAAAAGCAAAAATAAGATGAATAAAGGGAAACAATCACAACAGATATTATGAATTTCATCTTGAAAAAAGTTGCTAAGACCCTATGCAGAGGTAAAGGGGGATGAGAATTGTGGACTTTAGAGTCTATTAAAGAGTGAAGTTGTGCAACTTACCAACGTGGTGAAGAGGGAAAGAAAGACTGTACTGGTGGAAATAACCCTGATGATAGAATTTCTTCAAAAAATTCTCAGCAGCACAAAAGTAGAAAGGATGAAAATGGGTACTTTAAATAAATCCTTTGTTGCTTAAAATATAACGCTTCCCCCTCCCCCCAGAAAAAATAATTCAAAACATGTGCGGGTCTTTCAATAGGCTTTGTATTTTTCTTTTTCTTTAAATGACTGCCATGAAATAAACATCTGAATTTGAAGGAAAAACTGAAAACTTATGGTGCCCACAGCTTCCAGGAGTTTTCAGTAAAGTAGAGGTGACTTAGACATCCTGAAATTCATGGGACAGATCTAAGAAAATTTCTGCCTCAGTTCTTAACTTAAGGCATTGAGTTTAAAAAAAAGTGGGGGGGGGACCAAAAAGTCAGCAAGATCGCTATCATCATTTACTTGCAGCAAGACAAGATTGCCAGCTAAGAGTCACTATGTTAAAAGTATTCCTTATTAAATAAAGATCATCCTGCACGTTAAAATAATATGAATAACTAGGTCAGGAATGTTCCACTCCAGCGTGTAGCATCACTACCTGAGGGCCATAATTAAAAACATTTCCATCCTCAGAAGAGCTATTGGAAGTGCCAGTTATAAAACCAAATAGTCTTTTATGTTTGCTTCCAGAGCCACCTAGGTTAACAAAGCCAGGCAAGGTTAAGAGTTTTGTGTTTTTTACCCAAAAGCCGACTTCCTGCAGACATTGCTAATTCACTCTTACAGAAATCTTATAGAAATCATTGTAAATCAAACTCCAACCTCTAAATGGTTTCTACTGTGTTGGTAGTCTTTATTACATGTATACTATATGTATAGATATTGGAGCTGGTACTGAATATTCTTGAATGAATATGGATTTGGGTCTGGCTTTAAAGTTATCTGTCAAATTCAGGAATATTCAGAATTTAGTCATTCAGATTCATAAATACATCATTTGGTTCAAGTGTCACCTCTTCAAAACATTTGCAGAACCTGGCCTAATGGAATTCAAATCCTTCCCGAAGCCTTACACTGTTACTGTAACAAATATTTAATAATAAAAAGAGGACATCATGCTAAATCTATAGTGATAAAATAAATTTAAAAAAGTGTGTGTGCAAGTCTCTGGAATACAGCTGTGAGATTCCAAGCTTTATGGTATATCTCCCTGATTTCTGTCACCTTTGCACAGGTTACAAGTTCATAGATACTCCAACTCCTAACTTTGAACCCATACCTCCATCTTTAGAGATTATGTAGAAGATGCACCACCCTAAGGAAACTACAAAGACTATTTTAACTCCCAGGAATTCAGCAGCTCAGTTACTTTGAGAGGCTGCAACATACTCTTCATTTCACCAAGAAAAGCCAATTCTTCTAAGTGGCATGGGAGAAGGGAATTGTGTCTTGTACTATGTTTGTACAAGAGGATTAGAATCCACTTAAATGGCTTTAGGGCTTCTTGTAATGCTAAAGGAGTAAAAAAAGATTTTAATGGACAGAAGTGTATATGGGTTAAATTCACAAAAAGGTGTGGTAGAATCACTCCATATGATATATATATTTTTGTTCAAAGTTGTCAAATATGACACTATAGCAGTAGTAGGTAAATTAGTTAAATATATAGTGGAAATTTAAAAGTTAAAGTTAACATGAAGCTTAAAACTATGCTTTTGTTTATTTCTGAGCTGTTGCACATTAATT
This sequence comes from Caiman crocodilus, assembly GCA_030014935.1. Lineage (NCBI taxonomy): Eukaryota > Metazoa > Chordata > Crocodylia > Alligatoridae > Caiman > Caiman crocodilus. The sequence goes on along the minus strand of JAGPOW010000229.1, from coordinate 14,634,511 downwards.
TTTAAATTTCAAGAGCTCAGAATACCGGGAGACTGAGCACATTGACTGAATAAAAATAATAATACAGAGAATAAATATATGCCAGATGGGAAGGAAAAACAAAAGCAAAACTGAAGTGCCCAAATTTAAACAAGTTCAGACTACAAATGAAAGTGGAAATCTTTGTGGCAGACAGGAATTCAGAACAGACACATTTTTCCCTTTGTAAGTCATACAGCTGGTAGCAATATTAAGTTTGCTATTGCAGGCAAACTTAAGTTTCTTGTTAACACTACTTGCATTGGAAAGTTCAAACACCTTTTGTGGTTAGAAACCTTCTACTTTCCATCCTAAAATGTTTTTCCATGGGTAATTTATAATTTGATTTGGTGCAAGCGTTGTTCTTTAGCTTCCCACTTCTCTGTTGAATTCATTTCCTATATGGATTTACAGGGAATAGTCACGACACTTCCCAGCCTTTGCTTTTGTAAGCTAAAAAAGCTAAATTGTTTTGGTTTCCCCTAAAAATTGACATTCCTACTCATTCTAATAAGCCCCTAACTGTACTTCTTTCAGTTTTAATGAATCTTTCTTGAGCCTGAAAAACTAGAAGTGGACATAGTGTTCCAGATGAGGTGTCACCAGAGCCATGTAGAATGGCCTTAATACTAACCTTATTTTTACTGCAAGTAGCTCATCAAATATGTCCTAGGTTGGCATTTCTGTCTTTATAAATGGTATATTTTCTGATATTGATTTAATGACTACAAAAGGAAAACCCAAACAAAACAACAAGCAACAAACAAACTAACATCCCTTCCCGCACAGTCATTTATGTCCTGGAAGGCCTACCTGCATGGCCAAAAGATGGTCTTAAACTTGGATTTCAGGCATACCAGCAAATCAATAAGAGATGAACAAATCAACATGTTATGCCACCATTAGCTCTCATTCAGTGGTTTTTTTATTGCTATGAGACTACCATATGGTGGAATTTTAGCTCCAGCTGTTTTGTAATCATCAGTGGTTGAGATTCTAGTGGGGTGTTCTGAGGCTGATATAATTATGAGCGGAAAAATTATAAAACACTAACAAGATGGAGGCCATTTAAAGCAACAAAAATGTGTACTATTTTTGTTTTAAATGCACTCCCCCACACTCTATAAGAGAAATAGGGAATCTTTTATTTTCAATATTTTTTAAATGCTGATGAAGTCAACTCCCATGAACTTGAGTATTCACAGATTTTAGGATGGGGGGTGCTGATGGGAGGGAATGCTTTTTAAAGATAATGTTACATAATATATTTAGAGAGGGCAATATAATCATGGCCAGGTAATATATTGCTCAATACTACAAACACAAATCCTGACTTTAATAAATATTTTGAGGCAAGAGGAGGGTATATAGAGTATACACACATACAAAGAAGTGCTGAGCTATGGCGTTACCATGGCTTGCAATGCTGTCGACTCTGCTGAGACTTCCGGCTTTGGACTAATGCCTGTCAATATAATAAAAAGATTTATTGAAGTCATGATTTGTGTTTGTAGTACTGAGTAATATAGTGTATATAAGTGTTATATTTCTATTGATGGAATCACAGTTCCACTGGTAGAAACTGTCGGTGTACAAGCATTCAAACAATTTCTACCAGACCAAAAACAGCAGATCTAATAGAAACTTCTACCCTCTAATTCCTGAAAACAAATAGGCCCTAAACCTATTTTAATTATGCAGCTAGTCATGTGGTTAAAAAAAGACACACAAGGTTTAAAAGAAAAATCATAGCACCAATATTTATTTCAATGTAAAGGTGTTCCCTCTGTTGCCCATTACATCTGATTAGTATGACCCTACCCTCCATGAGGTAGAGCCACTCCAGGTAGCCTTATACCTTATCAGCATATATATTTCTGGAGGATCCCAAGACTTATGACAAAAGCATCTAGTTCCAGTCATGAATGGGTGGCTAATTAGCACTTGGATCGTGTGTGTGTGTGTGTGTGTGTGTGTGTGTGTGTGTGTGTGTGTGTATGTGTGTGTGTTGGGGGGGGTGGTATCTGAAGTACACACACATGTACAGAGAAATGCTGAGCTGTGGGGTTACCATGGCTTGCATTGCTGTTGACTCTGCTGAGACTTCTGGCTTTGGACTAATATTATGCATAGTTTGTAGTATTATAATTAGGTACAAAAGTGCTGCTTAAACAAAAAAAAAAAGGTGTGCTTATGGAGTGACTGTGCTAAAACTTGCAGAAGTTTCAACAAAGGGAAAATACATCAAATCTAGATGAACTAGGTCTATGGGTACCCATATTAATTTTCCTATATGCAAATTACTATAGGAATGTTTATTCCAAAGTTGAGGTTTTCAAATTTTCCCTTCACTTCCATGTGCTCAGGGAGAGCATGGTCTGACAGGAAGGGGGAGGGAAGAAAGAAGCTGTAGAAGATGTTGGGGGGTGGGGGAGAGGGAAAGGGTCCCACCTGATCCCCTACTTGTTTTTTGCTGTTGTAGCAGAAAGTGGGGAACAAATCCAAGGCAAACCTCCAATAATTAGATTCTATACACTGAAAATTATAAATTTGTTATAACTTTTCCACGTGTAGAAACTTAAATTATTGGGTGGGGGAATTTTTTTTTTTTTTTTTTTTATATATTTAGGGTTTTTTTTTTATATTTAGGGTGAATATTTTTTTTTATATATTTGAGTAAATATGGTAGTATGACTGGATGAATCAGATTTGACAATGTAATTGTGTAGATTCAAGAAATCAGAAAAGCTGTATTGTAGCATTGTTATAATCTCTGAGCAAAGAAAAAAGTGATGAGGAAAACATGCTAGAACCAGTCTGTGATTCAGAAACACAACCTAATTTTAGATGTTCTTGTTGCTCTTGTGCAACTACTACCCATGTTTGGTACAGGTCAGTTCTCTGAGCCAGTACACTTTCACTGTCAGGTCAGCGTGGTGTAGATTCTTCCCATCTGTAGGGGGGAGGAAGAATGAGAATACTAGGGATGTAAAAATTACTTCTGCCCTAGTGATGAAGGCAATCAGGTCCCTGGAATAAGCGTGTCTTTGTGGCTCTACAATGTGTACAGATGTGTACAACTGGAATGTAGTATGAATAATATTTTAGTAAGTAATATCTTATTAAATACCTTATATTATCTACTATGAAATAAGAACTTTTACGACTGGGTAGTATGTTGCCAATAGTAAAGGAAGTGATTCCAAATATATCCATAGATGTTTGACCTTGAAGTTTGCATCTGGAGAATGAAAACTACTGGTAACTCTATTACCTGATTTCCCTTTGGATCAAAATAAAAAGATATATGAATGGCTTGCAAAACTTGACAGAAAATAGAACCTTCATAAAAAATGTTCACAGTTATATAATATCTTTTCACAGTAACACTGTGAAAGAAATGAAAATGAAATAATATTGCTGAAAGACCCAAAAGTCTAATATTATAACTCTACACTTCCAGCTATGCAGGGATTGTGGGGTTATTACGAGGCACTGTCTTAAAAGGGACACAACATTGCATAGTTAGATAGCCTAAGAAGCCCAAGAATGCAATTTTGAATCCTTTTTCAGGATTTAAAAGTAGCACAAAAAGCATACAATATAATATAGTGTAACTTAAAAAGTGACATAGGTCTAGAGCTGGTTGAAAAATAAATTTTCCCATTCTCTGAAACTGACATTTATAAATATTTCCCATCAGAACTAATTCAAAGTTTTTGAATCTTTAATGAAAAACAGGGCACAGACGCTAGGATCGTCTAAAAAATAGTGAATAGTCACTTGCAATATGGAAGAATGGCAGAGAAAGTACTTCTATTTGGTTCCCTACACCCATTTTCACTGAGCTGTGGTGTTAAATACTTAGCTCTTAGTAACCTGAATGGGGCTTCCAAGTACCTAAGAATTTTGCAGGATCAAGGTCCAAGAGAGTATTTTGGAGTACCTCATTAGTGGCTTTATTTTATCCTTTCAGCACCTTTGTTAGATAGATGGCTATAGTCATACTTTACAGATGAAGAACTGAGATAGAAGGCAGATTATATAACTCAGTTGGGCTCACAAAAGGAAATTTGTATTTGAGTCAAGTTTTTTAAGTCCTGGACCAGTGCCTTAGTCACTAGATTATACTTCCTACTTTGTAATGCATACATCTTCTTTATGTGTGTGGGACCAGGATTTATAAGGAAGGCATAAAGACAGAAATTCAGAGTAGAACTTCATTCTTGGGTAGGGACCGAACATGAATATGTGATCCAAGGGCAATTGTTTTGGAGATCAAGGGCTGGAGAAACAGTGATTAAAAACAAGATGAGAAGGTACTTCCAGTTACTTTCTGCAGTGCAAAAAAAGTTGCAAAAAGCTTTCAAGTCCATGACTTTTCATGTTATTCTACTTCATATTCTGCTATATGCTTCTTTATGACTCATGTAAGTAGAAAAAATTAGAAAAAAAAACCCCCCTCTGGTGTCTATAAGTCACATTTTAATTTAATTGATTCTCCAGTCTGGCTCAAATACTGTGGTGGAGGGCCAAAAGCACTTCATTTTGGGTGGCATTTAGAAATGTGTATTTCCTACTTTAACTGATAGTGCTTTTTTGCTGCTGAAATTGTATTACAAATTTTACGCTGATGAATCAATAATGAGGATTGGGAAACTGTGTGCAACAGCATAAGCACTCAAACTCTTAATAGATAAAATGCTGCAAGAAGAGATAGGATTGTGTTATTGGAAATTAAAACCATGGGAACTTCTGCTTTTTATCAGAAATCACCCATAATCTCAGCTTGTCAAGGACTGCTAAAGAAAAAGGCCATATTTTTAGAACTGATATTTATGTATAAATATTTGCTTTCTACCAGCACATTTGCAGTCATGCCTGACTTCTGATGTTGAGTATTTGGTGGTAGCATTTCTTGGCTTGACGCAACATTAAATGCAATATTTCTCCTAATTGAAATGGGAGGTAACGCTCTGTTTAAAGCTCTTGCTCTTTGAAACACCCAGCAGTTTTAGCTGATTTTAAACAGAGGTAGAAAGACTGACACCAGTAGGCAAGTGTGGTCCTCAACCTGAGTGGATTGCTTTTGGAGTAAAGTTTTGAACAGAGGAGCCCATCCCAAAGAGATGTGAAGGCTAAACAGTTGGAGAAACTCTATATGTAAAGACAGTTTTGGTTATTGATCTGAGGGGCAGCATGAAAAAGTTGTAAGCAACTTCTGGCCTTATTACAATAAACTTCATCTCCTGGCTGAATGCCTCCTCCTAACTTTTCTTTTTTACCACAACATCTACAAGAACTTGCACTAAGTAACCCTCATAGTAGTTCTTAGGTAAAGCAAATCTTTAAGGACAAAGCAAGTATGCTATTCCCCTCACATCTCTCTTCCTCTCCACAACATTGCATTCATCACAAAAAGAAATAGCCTTGCTTACCACATGTCTCAAACAGTGAACTATTAAGTGAATCTTCATCTTCTAACATTTTTTTTGGAAATGATTACAGTAGATTCTTTAACTTGTAAGGGTTTTTTTAATGTGTTTTTTGTAGTGAATTCAATTGATTTGTGAAGTGTGGGGGAAAACTAAACCATGCCAGAAAATATCCAACAAAATTAAAAATACTTTCTATATAATTATAAAATGGCAATGAGCTTTATGAGATGCACTTAAAGTACAGAAAAACTAATATAAAACACTTGCAGAATTGGTCATTTGATTAGTATAACATGAGGTTATGTTTGTAAATGTTGGAAAAATTGGATAGTTGACCAAAAGTTTAACAGATCTAGAATCAAGGAAAACTAGTGATTTTTTTAAAAAAAATTATATTTGACATTTTCTAGTATTTTCATTGAAATCTACATGGAAGATGCATAGATGCATAGTATTAGATTTACAATTCACACCAGACAGAATTCGGTTTGTTTACAGTATGCTACATGACTAAAAATATGCCATGAGAAGAACTGATGTGTTCCCCTGGGTGGTGAGTCAACCAGCTGTCAGCAGCTTGCTAAAGACTGATGTTGCGTGCCTAATGCTGTCAGTGTACATGTGACAGCATTTTAAAACTTGTTTCAAATCTTCATATGGAAAATGATTGGATAGTTTGTTTAAAACTGAGTTTTGGAGAGGACAATCATTAGAGAAAAATTATAAGAATGGCCTCCTAAAAAACTCAGGCAAGCGCGAAATGCTAAATAAACACCCAAAAGTTTCCAGACTATGGTATCAAGAGACTCCTAAAGTCATGCCAGTTCAGGTCACTATAGGCAGAGATTTTTTTTGGTGAAGTTAAATAGATTCAGCAAAGTTAAATGAAATGAATTGGAGAGAGATTGGAGGATTCCTTATTAGTTCACAAAGAATGCACTTCTTGCCTTTGAAAACTAGTCAACTATCCCAACTACACAGTTGGTTCCTGAGAAAACTTTGCCTTTTAGAATTTCTGGACCATAACAGCTACAATATCACACTTCTACTACCACACAAATTTAAAAAAAATGTTCTATTTTGTGAAGTTGCATGGGTTTAGTAGCCTACCATTAAAATACAAGTTACTTTTCTTAATTATTTTCACAGAATATTCAATAGGATTTCTCCTATTTGCATATAAATAATAGTTATTCAGTAATTGTTTTCTGCCACAAATTAAGAAGTGGATTACTGGGAATTCTAACAAACCAGTCCAGAACTGTAGCAACAAGGAATTTATTGGAAACTAGATGGTTATATGATTGTGCCAAATATTTTAAAGAAAAATAAACAATTTGTTTCAAATAAATCAGGGCTGATTCCTCTTCCAACAGAGTCAAAACTACATTACTTAGATAAAAAAAAATCATCACTTGTGGAGGCTGATGCAGCCTAAAATTTAGGCTTTAATCCTTCAAAAGAACACACACACACACACATACACACACACACACTTTTCTGAACCTTAGGCTGCATCAGTCTCCACAAGCAATTATGTTTTTGTATGGAGGCTTTGCCACAGACACTTTATTAAAAAGAGATATCCAGATGTATTTGGGGACCTAAAAAAAGAGTCTTCACTCACCTGTGTGAACCCCCTAGGGTCTTCCCAAGTACTCCTGGGGGTATGTGTGCCACTAGTTGACAACCCATTTTCTAGAGGATGGATGAAAAATTACCAGACATGTCTCAGAGACAAGAGTAAGGATAGTTCTTACTACTCCAGCTATAGACAGTGAAAAATGGGGTACCAGTTGCCAAGGGGATGTTGTCTGGGTCCCCCTGCAAAAAAACAAAAAACCCCAAACCAAAAAAAGCAAACAAACAAACCCCCAAATGACATCTGAGGAAAGGGCAGTCAATCTGGGGGGAGAAAAGCCTAGCTACTTTACAAGGAAAGACAACTTGTGATGAAAGGCTTAACCTGTTGGCAAATACAATTTTGTAAGCACAAGTTGAGTAGCCAAAATATTTCTATTTTAGTACCAATCTATTTTGTGCTTATCTGGTGTAATTGTTTACAATTAGCTTGTTTATAGTTCTATCATATACCAGTTAAGCATTAACAATCTTAGAGTTTAGCACACTTAAATTTGTGTTAAGCAGCTTCTTGTGAAGGAAATACAGAACATTCTAGATATCTCAGTTTCTCACTTTTCAATAATGTGAGTGGCATTTTTAAAGAACAAGCTAATATACTCAGAACACAATGTCAATACTTAATATGAATAATGTAAAAGTGTAGCAAAGGACAATACAAGCATGCAATTCAGTTAAATCTCCTGACTAGGAAAACTAGCTGAAAGGATGCTTTACTGTCATGGTCCAAAGACAATGCCATAGCGGGGGGGGGGAAGGGCAAGAGAGGGGGGGCGTGCAGGGTGAGCACCCTGGGGGCCAAAGCAAAAAGAGGCACCAACAGCCACTGTCCAGCTAGGGTAGGGTGCAGGATGAAGCCACAAGTGGCTCATTTGTGGGGCTGCAGAGACTGGGGAAAACCACTACATGTACTCCCACACAAGCGGGGTGGGGCATGTACCCCCCTGGATCTGTGTGCAAGGTGAGGGTGGGCTGCCTCTGAGGGCTTCGCCCTTGGCATCAAACTTTATTGCTATGGCACTGTCCAAACATCATATTTATAGTTCCCAAGGATTTGCAAACTGCCTTACTAAACCAAAAATAGTCAAGACAAGACCGTTTTATTACTGAATTATCTTTAGGACCTTCTCATCAGATTACTACATTAATATGGAAGCTGCTCTCATGTCTTTACCTGCAGGCAGTAGAAATGGAATGGGTATAAAGGATAGACAGGGATGATTAAGATTAGTGGGAAAAGTGTTAGGGCAAAATGTGTTCGTGGATTTGTTAATTAGTATCAAACATTGCAGTTTTAATGTTCCGTTTTGAGGATGGATTTAAATGAATGCTAAAGATACCTAGAGTCCTCTCCTTTAAAAACACAAGTTTTCCATGGGTGGTTAAAAGACTTTGACAAAAATAATGTGCCTCAGTAATTATTACCAAGTTGCATTTCACCCCAATACCATATTTCATTTGGAGTGATAATGATGACCTTTCCCGCCTCCCCCCATGCCACTAGTAGGTAGTGCAAAGAGGTTTTCTTCACAATAACAATCATTTAACATCTGCTGGTTCATCCACCTTTCAGAGTCAGAGTCAGCTGTGGAACTCTGTAGACAAAATTAAAATGGAAGAATGGAGGCCAGAACCAACACTATGATCTTTCTAGCTGTTATATTACAACCAGAAAATATTTTAGCAGATCAGCATAGCTACAGATGGGATGTATTTTGCAGAGATATACCTATACTTAAAAGCCAGGGCCAATAAAAGTGTAAGTGCACTACTGAGTCTGAGACTCAAGCTACATTAAGAAATAAGCCCTACTGTTACTACCCAATTGCTAGGGGCAGATGTTACACAAACTGGTTTAAATGATCAGAAACTGTTTAAACCTGTAACAGAACAGATGTTTAGTACATGTAAACCAGTTTGAAAATAGCTGAAACTGGTTTGAGATAAACCTGGTTGAATGTAGTATCAGACTTAACTGATTTGGCACAAACCTGTTTATGCAATGTCTGTCCCAGACCCCTTGCTGGTTTAAGCTAAAGCAAACTGCCCCAGCATCCCAACATGCTGTCTGGGCTGGGCAGGGCTGGCCCTTCCCCTCTGCTCCCTGACTGGAGCTCCAGCAGAAACTGCAGGCACAGCAGGGTCTGCTGGCTTCCCCGTGCCCCTTTTGCCCCACCTCCCACCAATTGCTGCTTAAGCAGAGATCCCTTCCTCATCTCTCCCATGCCACAGACTGTAGCCAGCATGTAGTATGCCATCTAATGCTGTGTGAGGCAAATAGAAGTGTTGGCTTAGGGCTTTTTGGAGGAAATCAACAGCTCAGATGATAATATCCCTGCATCCCTTTCTTTAGAAAAGGTAGACAAGGGTCTTGGGGTAAATTTGATATCTTTTATTAGATCAACTAAATAGTTGGAAACATTTTTCTTTGCAAGCTTTTGGGTTTAAAAACCCTTTATCAGGCTGAGGAAGCATCTGCAGTTGGTGTGCTGTCTTCCTGGATGGAATGAATAGTAAAGAAGCCAGAGACTGGTATGCATTTTCTTTTGGAACAAAGCTATTTAAGAAGAGTTTGTAATGAGCAGGTCTTTGTTTTCTGATGGGTTGTTAAATGTTGGTATATGCTTTGTTATCAAGGTAGGGATGGGACTTGTTAATCGGTGTCCTGAAGGGGCCTAGTCACACTCCCCTCAGCTCAGCCCTGTGCAAGGGAAGGGAAGACTGCTATAGTACTCCCCTGCTTCGAGCCTGAGCCACTGAAGGCATGTGGCTGAATTTCTGGGATGTCTGTCTGGTTACAAACCTGATTTAGCCTAGCCAGGTTCAACTAACTTGCAAAGACTGAATCAGTTCAGGCTCAGGCTTTTATAGGTGTGTCTCAAGCCAATGTATAGAACCGAATTGGATGAGATATTTAAGAAGTGATTGAAATTTTGTTGTTAGGGCTGATTTTACAACATTTAACGGTACAGGGTTAGGACTACTGAAACATACTGAAACATGCAATGGAGAATGCAGGAGACATTTATATCTAAAACAAATTATTTTTGTCATTTTTGCTTCTGCTTCCTTCCCACTTTTTACTTATGCAGGTTAGTAAGCAGACCCAAATCCCATGTTTATGGCTATATTATATCCACTTTAGAAAAAAACTGATAATTCTTCTGCACTGATGACCACAGTAGCTGCAAAACAGTGCACATTGGGGAGGAGGTCTCTCTTTACATGCAGTGAAAAGCTGTTTTTCAGTGATAGAAGTATACTTCCTCTGAAACATGCTTATGTATTTGGGCAATACAGACCACATTATCCTTCACAGCATGCTGCAGTGATTTTGTGACCTTTTTTTCCTTTTAGCTCCCCCTGAGATACGTTTAAAGGAAAGTTGACAGTTGTGTTTAAAGGATTGAATGAATGGTGAGTTCTGAGCATCTCTTTTGAAACACAGAAGCCAGTTTAGGGATTCACTATTTTTGCTTCCAGATTGTCAATGTAGTTTTTACATCCATCCCTCCTGCCCTCCCAAAAGTTTCTGAAGAGCTATAAAAAATAGACTTAGACAATTGGTACAGTGATTTCATAAATATCTCGCGCAGTTTTTTAACAAGTGATTAACAATTGGTTTGGGGTATCTGAATCAAGCTGCGTTAAAGGGGACTATATTTCTTACGTTAATCACTTGCTTTCTAAAACCTATGCCTATCTTGGGTTGGGCACTGAAAGATTGTGCACAGACACCCTTAACTATTAGAACTTTTGTAGTGTAAACCTGTACGTAAATTGAGCTGTTTATTTTTCCAAGGCAATGAGCACATTTACCTTAGAGATGCACAGAAAAGTGCAGATGTATAGAAAAGAAGAATAGTTATAATATTTCCCCAAACATGTTTGTATCCAATCACTAATTTTGATGGAAATAGTCCATTAGAAAGTTAGGACTGAACAGTATAGGAGTGAGAGTTAATTTGACATGACTTATGGGTAACAACTTCTACAGCTGTTTTTTCCACCATCTTGAGGAATGTAAAGTTCATGACAAGCTTGCTTGACAGGCCAAAGATTTTTTTGAATGGATCACAGACTAATTCCTTCAGTGGTTTCTGACTTCCTATAATCTCTGGTCATAAAGATGTCTTTAAAAGTGAACAAAGAAGGTTCATTGTTAATCAGTCAAAGTAAGTACAGAAACTTATTTACTGGGCTTCTTTGGAGGTATGTGAGAAGACCTGTCTTTATGATCATTAGTTTACCTTTTTACTTGAACTCTTAACAGACTGTAGCTTGGTACACAGGAAAAACACGATGCTACTACCCCAGGAAACATAAGCTACTACAGGAAGTGAATAGGGTGAGAGGAATATTTTACAGTAGGGAGAATCATATTTCCTACATGTGCAAAATTCAGATGATCTGAACAAGGTGGCAGTAGAGAGCTTGATTTTTTTATGTAAAATGACTTCTAAAATTCCATAACTTTTATTTTTATTAATTAAATTGCAAGACAGCCAAACTATACCGTCTGGTGGTTAGGTAATTCATATATGGTAACATCAGCAAGCAGTTAGTCACTTAAACTGTGTAGCAATATATTTTAAGAGAGTTAATAGGACAAAAATAAAGCTTTTTGACCCTTACAGCAGTCTACAGATGTGCTGTAGAATTGAAGTGGAATTCAATAGTTGAATACAGCTAAGGTGTTCCAGAAACTAGAGGAAGTAAAGCTATTGTTTTCTTTTAAAGAACAGGATTTTATGTCTGGCTCCTATCCTCCCCTGTTTGTAAGGTGCCTCCAGAAATTCCATATAGAATGTCCATCACTTAACAAGTAGAGCGACATTTGGGGTTTCTCTCCCTGACACTGAAGAGCTAAAACTGCAAATTCACCTTGCACTCAAAAGTCAAGCTGTTTTTTTCTCCTCACAGGATTTGTCACTTAAAATAAAGGTTATGAGCATTTAGCTGTGCCTTTTTTGTGGCAGATGTGCAACCTATTTGTTTTCTCACTGACCACCAACATTTCAAATTACATATTCTAGATGTTAACAGTTTTCAAATGATGTATATATCCATTTTGAAAATATGTGTCCTGTATCCTATGCACAGTCTGGGAGCTGTTTTCCCCTTCAGATTTGTCCACAGGCAACTTCTTTTGAGAATGTTAGATGTTAGTGCAAAAGAAAAATATATATTGCCCCAGTTTTCAGATTGCAGGCTCAGTTCTCTCAGATAAACCAAAATGAACCACTTTACTTGTTCAAAGATATTTTCGTCTGCATTTTGTTGTAGAATGTGTTGGGGCTGACTTATACTTACTCATTTTGTCCTTGCTTTTATATAAAATGGCACTGTCAGAGGAGGATGGAGCCAGAACAGATATTATTCAAGGACTTCTCAAATTCAAATATAAATTATAGTGGGCACATCTACATGTGACATTTACTGTGGACCTGACCAAGTAGCAGCTACACATCTCTGCATCTACACATGTACCTCCATTAGGGCACAGGAACTAAAACTCTTCATCAGGGTAGTACTCGTAAATACTGCTGTGGAATTTTTTCATTTGCAGCAGTGCATGTGTAGATGCTGACCTGGCTAGTTGGGGCATGAGGGTGTTTCAGTGCAGGGGCTGCCTGCTGGTTAGCTCTATGCGGAAACACCCTTGTTTCCCAGCCAGCCCCTCAGCAGAAAATTGGGCCCAGTTGGAGCAGCCCTGAGCTGGCAGGCTGACCTGGCAGCTGGGGCTGCTCTTTTTTTTTTTTTTTTTTTTTTT
>JAGPOW010000229.1:14602301-14621541 GCA_030014935.1 Caiman crocodilus | reverse complement strand
TTTTTTTTTTTTTTTTTTTTTTTAATTTAGATCATAGTCCAGTATTATTTTAGCGCTGCTTGCGGCTGAGAGTACTGTGCTTGCAATAGCAAACATAGGGGTGGGCAAATCAGGGCACCAGCCTCAGGTGCAGACTTAGAGGAGGCACAAGATTGGTGGCCAACACTTCTGCTGCCCAGGCCACTGCAGGTGCCCCGGCTGCTGCTACCTAGGGTATAAAAGCTGCCAGGTTACCATGTGCCAGTGTCCATGTTTTGAGAAGACATGGACAGAGGCACACGGACATGTGTAGGAAACCCCCCAGTTTATTTTTTTTATTTAAAAATACATTCCCATCCCTTCCCCTAACCATTTCTGACTTTCTCTCTGCCCTCTCTCTCTATAAGTAATTAGAAGTAGTACTAGGTAAGCTAAATTCTTGTATGCTATTATTGTAATAAGCCCCTTTTTATATTGTAAATCGTGCTCTGTTATGTTTCTATTGATTTTTACTGTTATATTGTATTAATTTTTTTGCATTGATTTTTGTTTCATTTTAATACTGTATGGTTTAGCCCTGTGTTGGTCAAGTAATGTCAAGTTTCCATTCTGCATGTCAAGCCTCCACCTTGTGTCCCTTGCCCTATACAATATGTTGCAAATATGACTCATACCTACCCCTCCTATGTCAATTGGTTCCTGAATGGATGGGGATGAATGAAGGTGCTTGAGAGATGATGGCAGCAGGTCTAAAAATAGCTTCCTCTGAATGACTTAACCATCAACTCAATGACCCAACCATCACCCTGCATTGAGCCTCCCTGGCTCAAGATTTGGAAGACAGACTGCTGCAGAAACCAGCCAACCCACCATTACGGATACCCGAAACTTCATGTCCTATTCTGGAGTGCACATGCTCAGTACACCAGGGGCTGACCCTTGCCTGGGTATGCCCCTGACACTAGGGTCATAGAAGATCTGCCTGTAAAAAAGGGGGTAGCAAAGACAGACCCAGTGGGATGCCCTCTCCATCTGGACCAATACCATGCCACACCACCTATCCATCCAGAGGCTCTGCCGGTGACCCACTCTGGATAACACCTTGCTGGAGAGGACCCTGACTGGTGATCAAGGATCAGCTCACAGCCCAGAACAGGGGAGTTATCACCCACCTTCCTTCCCCAAGCAAAGCATCTAGTCTCTGTCCCCAAGTGCCTTGACTTCAATCCCTCCACTAAGCCTTTTTCTCTCCTGCTATCATTGTGTGCGCGTGCAAGAACCAATAACTTCATGGGGCTATGTAGCGTGTTGTCTATTTAATAAACCTGTTATTCTGAAACCTTCTTTCTTGATTTCCTAGCTATCTCCCAGATCTCTGCCCCTCAGTTTCCAGCCCCCCTGATCTCCCAGCTGATCTCTGTTTCCTGGCTATCTCCTCCTTGCCACCAGGCTTTGTCCCCTGCTTGCACCCTAGTACCAGATGACCCCAAGTAACCCCAGGGCCACTTGACCTTAAGTAACCCCAGCTTCTCTCCAGTCTGCCAGTTCTAATCCTGGCCCTGGAAACTTTCACTCTTATTTTTCCCTCTTTCATCTTAATCCCCACCCATCTCCCTCCTTCTGGAAGTCTGTAACCCTTGACTTTCCCTCCCATAGCCACCAAGCACCCTAAGCACACACATACTACACCACCCAAGTTAAAAACTCACTTGTGTGTATGTATAGGCATGTGGTGTGGCAAATATATATCTCCTTGTGTGCATGGTATACAAATTAATAATCTGTGTATGTGTATTGGGTGTGTAGGTATTGACAATTGATTTTTGTCTAATTTTTTGGTGTGTATAGTGTGTATGTGCTTGAATTGGTGATAGGTGTGCCTGTGCTTAGACTGGTAACCTTGGATATATACGAACTGTGTGTGTGTGTGTGTGTGTGTGTGTGTGTGTGTGTGTGAGTGTGAGTGTGAGTGTGAGTGTGAGTGAGAGAGAGAGAGAAATTGTGTAATACCCTCCAATCTAACAGCACGATTTTAAGATCCTGAAAGTTGACCTGGCCCCACAGGACAACATTTATGGTGGAAAATGCAGGCAAACTGCAGGTGTTATCAGGAGTGAATAGTGTGGGTTGAGCAAGCTAGTATGCATTCTCGGTGTGTTTGTGTTGACACTGAAGTATTCCTGTTACTGTTTTTGATAGGGTTGCCTACACTGTTGTTACTTTTGTGATTGTAGAACTCTGCATTACAGAGCTCAACCCAGTTAGGGGTGGGCATTCCCAGTGAAGGGTTGGCATTATTAAAGGGGAATTCCAGCAGG
Organism: Caiman crocodilus; assembly: GCA_030014935.1. Taxonomy (NCBI): domain Eukaryota; kingdom Metazoa; phylum Chordata; order Crocodylia; family Alligatoridae; genus Caiman; species Caiman crocodilus. Next base: position 14,619,244 of record JAGPOW010000229.1, on the reverse strand, counting down.
ACAGGGGCATGAGAACCCACAGCACTTCTATTGTTGTCATTGTGGTTGTTATTGTTGCCATTGTTGTGGTTGTTGTAGGGTGCTGAAGTCCAGGAACCAGTATGTTCAGGAATAAGACCCCCATACCAGGCATAAGTGATCATGGGGCTAAGTGGGTGAAAAAGGAGGAGGTATCTGAAGGCAGGTCCCTCTCCAGCAGAAATGCTTGTAAGATAGTTTTGTCTTGAGCTTTATGAGAGAATGAGCTTTAAGTTTATTGCTGGCTGTAAGCTAGTGTTTGGTGCAAGACACTGGTTTCTGTTTGTTGTGAAGAGCTAGTATAGTCCACTATTTGGACTGGAGTAGAAAGGGTTGCAACCTACTATTCAAATGCCCAACCCAGATCCCACAGTAGAGAGAGGGTAGGAGTAACTAATGAGATTTACTAGGAAGCAGGAACAACCAACCATCACAGATGACTACTAAGATGTTTAAGAAGTCACCTGTCAGGACATATTACAGAGAAAGGTGTAATAATGCCTAAGGGTTAAAGCTAACCTTTAGGAGTTGGGGAAACAAGGGCAGCAGCCTGGTTCTCTGATCTCCCTCTTTTGTGCCAGATTTGGGACATAAAGGAGATCCAGTTCTTAAATGGTGCTGGGTCTGGACCAGTTGAAAACTATTATGATTGAAACTGCCTTCCACAGCTGGTGCCAGTATTGTTACAGCTGTATGTGAGAGAACTAAAAGAAAATGTCACTAGCAAAGATGCATGGTTTATTCAAGGTTTATTTCCTTATATAGATTCAGAAAGCAAAGAGCTGTGATAGAGAGAGAGGGAAAAGGAAAAAGATAGAGGGAAGTGGGAAAACAGGCTCTGATGCAGATGTTCGAGAGAGAGAGAGAGAGATGTGGAAAGTGTTTACAAAGAAAGAGAGGAGAGAATAAAAGATTAACAGTTTGGATGCTAGAGCAGGTAGGAGGAAAGAGTAAGAATGCAATTTTAGGAATGACTGCTTTAGAACAGGGAAAAGATGCAGTTGCTTTAAAGGAAAAAGTTGTGTCCTGATCTGAGTGCCTGAGATTACACTATGGTCTGTTTGGGTTAAGTACCACAACTTACATCACTGGTCCAATAAGACGTCACTAGCAGAGAAGACTAAGTTCTGTGCTAGAAACTGTGAATGTTTGTAACACAAGTAAAGCCAAGAGATTGCAGAAAGTGTTGAGGTGTTTGTGCAAAACAGAGAATGAAACAGTGTTGTGTGTTACCTCTGTGCCTGTGTTGCAAAGAGACTGCTAGAAGCGTAAAAGTATACTCTTATCGGTAATGGGGGTGAGATATATCCAGAAATAGTGTGGGCATAATATAGGTATCCTAGAAAGAAAGGTGTTAGCAGCTGTTAAGGTTTTACTGTGACTGACTGAATGATACAGTTAACCCAGATGAATGAAGGGATTTCCTAAAGTTTGGACACAGAAAAAAGGTTAAAATGTGGCAAAATATAGGTATGTGTCTTAATTGAGGGATCAAACCCTCCCCTAACAATGCAGTGTACAGTTCACTGGAAACTGAAAAAGGATTATAGTTCATAGTAAGTAGTTTGTTAAGTCAGGAAATGAAAGTACAAATGGTTTGTGTGTGTGACTCCCTGATTTGAAATTTGGTCTTTTCTGAAAGGCAGAGTACCTTACAATTATAGCAACTATAGCAGGAGGGGTAAGATGGTTTTCAGTATTAAAAATTGACTAATGCAAGTTTTATTTTTGTTTGTTTTGTTTCTCATCTCCTTGGTAAAAAAGTGCTGGTATAATTTTAAATGTATATTCAAGGAACAACAGTATAGTTTTACCCCAAGTATCCTAAGGATTTCACAATGCCCAGCAAAAAGAACATGAAAAAATTCTGAGGGAGAAATTGTCCCTCTAAAAGGAAAAACCCATCTTTAAAATGGCAACTTGGCTTAATTGGTACAAGGGTACTGGCATCTCAATCTCACATTTAGAGCAACAGGACGGCTCCACTGAGCACTTAAAATTTGAAAGCCCCCTTGTTAAATAAATCATCTGACTCTCAAGGAATAGGGTAAACAGTCTTCTTTATCCTGCTGGTCACTCTTTTTGGCTACCAGGAAGGAATGGCTTGAGCCATTGAAAAATACGTATCAGATGCGCTGATCAGTGCTCATTCTGATGTTGAGGCAGGAAAAGGCTAGAATGGTCTTTGACTTATGATGGCCACCCTCCTGTAGGTAACTGTTATACCTTTTTTGCATAGAAGAGAACCCCCCAAATGGCAATGATGTGTGCACCAACACTGCATATGTCAGCATTTTACATCCGTAAAAACGAATAATCAGCCACTGCAAGGAGTTTTCCTTGGCAGGTTTGTGTGTGTTTGTTTCCTTTTGCAGAAAGCACAGTGCAATATCAATCCAGTACCAAACATGTCTGGTAGACCATGAGGCCTCATTACCAGCATCATCCTCATCCTCATCTAATCCATGGCAAAACATACACACACACACACACACAAAATTGTCTTGATAAATTTGGATGCAAGAAATAAGGTTGTCTCATCATTGTATTTCAGTGTAGTACTTCCTAGCTTTTAAAAATCAGGACAAAACTTGTATGATCCTCACTTGAAGAGATAGTTGGGAGAAGAATGCAGAATTTCAGTCAGTCATAGTGGTGATCAAGGTCCTCATGAAAATTGCTTGTCCATATTTTTTTCTGTTGAATTTTGATGATAGTCCTATCAATGGCTATAACAACCATGACCCTACTATATCTTTATAGATATAGTATATCATTAGATACTTAGCATTTGGTATAAAATGTACTTTTGGAATTTCATGTTACTGGAAAATAATCAAGTGGGGTATGCGGTACATGCCAGTGTTATTGGGAGATCAGAAGTGGGGAACTCAACATTACAGTAGAAGCATCTGAGAGAAGTGGCCCATTAGCTAGAAGTACTCCATGCACTTGTAGTTAAAAGAATGCCTTGGGGAGAAAGACATTTCTGGCAGATTCTAAGATTCATGAGCAATTAGAACAATACTAATTAGGAGTGGGAGGTTGTGAGACTGGCTGGAAGGGTTTTTTTTTTTCTTGGAGTTTAGCTAGGATAGAATTGTGGTATTTTGGATTTTTCCCAAGCTGGAGAAGGGTCCAAGGCTTGAGCAACCAAGCCTTGTAGAAGTGGCAGGATCCCCAAAAACACTGACAAGATTCTCAGGATGTAGCCAGGGTATAGCCAGATCAGAAGGTAATTAGAGATTTGTTTTTGGGAATTGGCTTGTAGGTAAAGTAGATATTGCATTAGAACAATGGTCCAAGGCAGTGGGAGGGATTAATTCATTTCCAAAAGTCTGTGACAAAGTTTCCTTCAAAGCGTACTGTATCTGAAGCCAGGAGACATGCAAGCTGGGAAATTGCATACATGTACCAGTGTCCCATAAAAGAGATAAGGGACTCAGAAGCGTTGGCACCAGGTCACAGTGTCCTGTTTCAGGGTCCTTGTAGTTTTCAGTTTTGGTGAACAGATCAAATTAAGAGGCCTAGTAAATAACAAAATTAATGTATGTGTGCATGCAATGGTTTGGGAAACAAAGGAATATGCTGACAAGACAGAACATGGACAGTATGATGATCACAGGGAAACCAATAAATGATGCCTAGGAATAAAATCATCGTAGGACAGAAAAAATACAAAAAGAGGGATTTCAGAGGGAAGGGAACAAGAAGGGAACCGGAGCCCACCATGAACAGAGGACGCAGCATAAGCCTGTCTCACCCCTGCTACTGAGGGATGTGGGGCTCAGTCTCTGACCGCCACACTGCTGATATCTGATATTCAAAAAAAAAACAAAACTTCAGGGTGAAGCTTGCATACTGGCCAGATGTACCTTCTCTCTGTGACAGCCCTGGGATTGGTAGATATAGAATTGTTTACATTATTTGGATCTGCTATCACTGTATAAAATCGATAAAATTTGCCTATTATCAAACAGAGAAGTCGTGGGCAGTCTGAGGGTTTGGGTCCACCCAAAATAAGCTAAGCTATCTGGGTCGTAAATCTAGTGCCAATAGGTAAGACACTTGACTTCTCCTTTTATTCCTTTTCCAAGCTTATACTTTTTGCTTATACAATTCTTTTCTCCTACATAAAAGAATCTTTGTTGTTTTGTTTCCCTACTGGTTGCCTGTAGGAAGAGTTATCTGGGTGTATGATATACCAAGCTATCCCTTTCTACAGACAGGAGGACCTAAATTTTTTCACAACCCAAAGGGGAGGCCAATTAGAGCTGTTGGGGATTCCCTTGTTGCACCTGTAAGACTGGCATAAGGTTACAAGAATGAGGAGTTATCCCAGTGAAAAACCTCAGTCTGTTTCTTAGGATAAGAAGTGATACATTGGACAAACTTGGGACTCTGGGGGTACTTCATGGACAGGTTTGTAAGAATAGCTAGATGCTATTTACCTAAATAATGGGGTAAATGACCCAAGCATATATTTGGTTCTGTAATTTTAAATAAATTACTTTGCTAATAATTCTTTCACTATCTTTAAAGCAGAGCTCAGTGTAGTTTCCAAAGGAAATTACAGATATTTGAGTAGTCATAGCCTTTATTGACTTAAATAATAATATTTGAAAAAAGCTTTTAAATAAACACATTTTAAACATCTTAAGATAGCAATTTTGACAATAGCAAAGTATAGATCATAGGATCATAGAAAAATAGGGCTGGAAGGTACCTCATAAGGTCATCTAGTCCAGGCTCCTGCTCAAGGAAGGATCATCCCTGTCTATATCATCCCAGTCAAGCTTCTGTCTAACCTGTTTTTGAATATTTCCAGGGATGAAGAGTCTATAAAATTCTCCAGGTAGTCAGCTCCAATGCTGGACCATCCAAGTCAGGAAGTTCTTCCTAAATTGCCAGCCTAAATTTTCTCTGCTGCAGCTTGAGCTCATTGCTTCTAGTACTATACCACACAGCTCTCTTTCTTCAGGAACTGAAGGCTGTTATCAAATCAGTCTTCTTCAGATCAAATAACCCTAGTTATGTTAGTCATTTTGATTGCTCTTGCACTGAACTCTTCCCAATCTGTCCACATCCTTATTGAAGTATAGGGCCCAAACTGGATACACTGTTCCAAGTGAGGAGTCATCAGCACTCAATAGAAAAAAAGAATCACTTTCCTTGATTTGCAAGTGATACTACTGTTACTATGACCCAGTATGTATGTTATTGGCCTCTTTTTGTAGCAAGAGTTCACTATTGGCTCATATTCAGTTTATGGTCCACTATAACCCTCCGGTCCTTCTTTCCAATACAGCAGCCTAGCCAGGCATTCTGCAGTCTGTATTTGTGTATTCGCTTATTTTTTCTGAAAAGCAGGACTTTTCACTTGCCCCTGTTGAATTTCATCTGGTTGATTATGGACCATTTTTCTAGGTGATCTTGGTCATTCTAGATCTTATCCCTATTATTTATGTTGAATAGTAACAGACCTAGGACAGACCTCCTGGGGAACACCCCCCACCCTTGATACCGCCTCCCAACTAGACAGGAGTCATTGATGACTAATCATTGAGCATAATGATGCAACCAGTTATGCATGCACCTTAGAGTACTTTCATCTTGTCTGCATTTCCTTAGCATGTTATGAGAATGTTGTGGGAGACACTTTCAAAATACCTTGACTTTAGTAAGATTTATCACATCCATTGCTCTGCTCAAATTCACAGATCCTGCACCTTACTGAAGGAAGTCAGGTTCATCAGGCAAAGCATGCTCTTTGGTGAATCCATGCTTTCTCTTACTGAATCTCCTTTAGGTGCTCCATAGTGGATTTGTTGAGGGCCTACTTCAAAAATCTTTTTAAGTATTAAAGTCAGGCTGACTGGTCTATAATTCTTTGGATCCTCCTTCTTCCCTTTCTTAAAAAATGGGCACTATATTTGCCTTTTTCCAATCATTCAGGTCCCTACCCAATCTCCACAAGTCCTCAAAGAGGATTCCAATATCTCTGGTTACCTTAGCCAATTTGTGCAGTAGCCTAGGATGCATCCTCACCTAGCCATGCTTTCCTGAAGGTAGCTAATTAGTCAGTGATCCCTAACTTTCTTTGCCATAACTCTAGGCTGCTTGACTGCTTCCCTGTCTCTGCTGCCAAATGTGCTCATCATGGAGTAGATGCCCCTGTTCATGAAGACTGAAGTAAAAAAAAAAAAAAAAAAAAAAAAATCAAATACTTCAACTTTCTCTGCATCATCCATAACTAGATTTCCTTCTGCATTCTCAAAGGGACCTACTGTTTCTTTGGTCTTCCTCTTACTTTTGACATACATGTAAAATTCCTTTTTATTGCCTTTTGTCCCTTGCAGTAGCATCTCAAGTCCTGCTTGTTCTTCCTAATTTTCTATCTGCACAGTTGTGCAATACTTTTATACTCTTCCCAAGTAAAATGACTGAGTTTCTATTATTGTAGGATTCCTCCATTGAAGAACTGACCTCCTGTTTCACTACCAAGTTCTTTCATTACACTAGGATAGCTTGCTCTTGTAGCCTTGTTTTCCCCTCAGACTTGCTTCCCAAGTGTTCCTCCCTACCAGTTACCGGAGTTTATTGAAGTCTGTTTTTGCTGCTCTCCTTTCTTTCTCACCATAGGATCTTAAACTCTATCATTTTGTGTTTGCTATTGTGAAAGGTAGAAGTTACTTTACTACTTCCCATCTTCAACCAATTTCTCCCTGTTTGCCATGCAGCTCACAAGAGCTTTTTCCCTAGTTAAGTTTTCAATGCAGATGGTAGTGAGGTTCTCTCTAACTTACTTCAAAAACTGTTGGACTGTTTGTGCACTATAAATGTCCTGATGATTGAAATCTCCCATGAGATCCTGGATCTTTTGATTTGGAAGCTTCCATCAGTTGTTTAAAGAAGGCCTCATCCACCTCTTTCCTCTGGTTTAGTTGCCTGTGGGGATCACCCTTAATAAGCACCTGCTGACCTTTACCCAAAGGCTTTCAACAGCATAATTTATGCGTCTTAATGCATCTCAGAACACATGTACCTTTAATATGAAAGGCAAACCACTGCTCCTCCTTTTTTTTTTTTGCCTATGCTTCCTGAACAAGCTATACCCACAACCATAATAGATTATGATTCCTGTACAGCATATCAGGAAAACTATCCTGTTTCACAACTGGCTTGAAGTCTCATTAATTATAAAACTATAGTAAGGTCCAATATTTTTGGTTTGAGTTTTTCAGGCTTACTTAATGGTACAAGGCTCCTACATGTAAAGAAAAAGTGAAAGGCTTTCTATGCTTATTGAGTCTGACATTCTTGTTCTCCTGTCTCCATCAGCAAACAGTAACAACCTAGCATTCTGTGTGGGTTTACTAGACACTTCTCAACAGATTTTACAAATATCTCACCGAAGTCTGTCAGTGAGAGCTCCTATTGTTTTTGTGTTTTGTTTTTTCTTCAATATCAAGGTTGATTTCAGTTTACTTTTTTGCTAAGGGTCTTTTATATTACTTGCCTGATTCTTTTCCCTTTCATTTGGGAAAAGGGCTTCTGTTCAAGTACACTCACACACATTTGGAGTGCATCAGTGCAATTATCCCAGCTCCTAAACTCTGTATATAGATTATAAATTGTATGGCTAAACTTTTCTGTATAAGGGAATTGCTTTAATTGATGTACTTCCCATTCAAACTTTAGCACAATTCACTCTTCTGAAGGAAAGTTCATTTCTGTTGTGGCTTATTTTGTAGCATAGTTTCCTTTTTCCTCCTGCTTTGAAAGAGCCCTTAATGCTAGTTATCTTTCTGTAATGGCCTGTCTCCTAGAATCATTCAACCAGGATAAGAATTTCAGTTTAAAAAAAAAAATCAAAAAGTCTATAGCTGCCCTGCACAGTCTATTTTCCAGAGCAGAATAGCTCCTTAGGAGCTTAAGAAGCAGAGACTACCTGGGTTCAGTTTTATAAGGGAATATATTGTGCCTAATTAGGGTGGAGCAATATGAGAACACCTGTGAGCCATTTGGAAGCCTTGACTCCAGTTATAACAAGTCTCCAGAGTAGGGTTAACAGGTTTTTTTCGTTGGGTGGTGGGTTGTTAGAAGGGAATGAGAATTTATAAGTAACAGGAATGACAACATTGTCTTCTATAACCTTTTTAAAGTGTGTTCCTTAGAAGTATTTTTCTTTCAGGGATTTCTTTTTGAGAGACAGTACAGTCATGTTCTTTTATCTAGTGGAGGAAATTATTTATGATATATTTAAAGCATGGATTGTATTTCAATGTGAGTTGTGCCATCTTACATTAAATAAGATCATAGCTTAGGGGCTGCTAAATTACAACATCTAACATTTTTTATAGCCCAATCCTACTGTGGGCTTCTTTTAGGTAAGGTCTATGCTTGCAGAGAGCCTCACTGAAATTAATACAGATATATGTGAGTGAAAAGGTCCACTGGCATAAAGCTTGCTACAGTGAGATAACCTATTGTGTGCATTTTCCTGTGGGATACATTATTTTAATCATGGAGGGCTAAATCCACAGGAGTTTTTACTGGACAGGAAAGCCTTTCTTTTGTAAATAAATTATCTTATTTAAAATATCTCTTATTGAGAAGTTGGGGAATCTCAATGAGTTTGGGGAGTAGCAATAAAATAACTATGGTCTCACACATTTGTTTTGGGTTTTTGTTACTGTTGTTCTTAATTTTCTTATTTTATTCAATTTTTATCTTCATGTAGGCATGCCTCCTATTTTCTTCTGGGTAATACTGACTGTTGCTATATTATGTAAGAGTAGTAATTACCTTTAAACATGTTCTTTGATCATCTTTAAATAATTTGTTTAATAAACAAGTTATTTAAAGCCTCAATAGAGAGTAGAGGGTCCTGTCTTAAACAGATATTTTTCTATACCAAAATCTTGGAGAGAAGAAGGTGGAAAAAAATATTTTGACCAGTTGACTTTTTTTTTTTTTTTTTTAATTATAGTACTTAACAAATGCAGTGGCCATGCATAGACTGACCAGCAGTTCCACTCAAGAAGTATTACCATATATATTTTGTTACTGAAGGGAAATGCAGTGTATTTTAATACAAGTCAGTCATGGGTGAGTTTTAAATGTATAAACATGCTAAAAAACAAGTTAATGTATCTTCTTTGACACAAAATGTGCTCTTTGCGGTATTTTCTTTATATTAGTGGGGGAGAATATTGTTTTTTTTATGAACTAAATGTATACTTCCAATGTACTCTAGGGTATTGTCATTTTTTAAATTGTTCTTGGCTTCAGAAATGGAATTTATGCAACCTTTAAGAATAGGGATAGTAATTTCCCCACATGTACACCAAGTAAAGTAAATATATGAAATATACAAACAAATGTAAAACTGTATATTTTAAAGAACTCTGTAAGAGGCAGAATAAATGTAAAGAAACCCCACTTCTGCACTGCCCAGGCTACAAAGTAATTAATTTCATATTGCATTTAGAGATGGTGACACCTGTAACTAAAGTCATCCAATATACCCCATAATTTATACATGCATTTAATGCATGTTCAACCACAATGAGACTTTTTAATAATGATTCTATAACGAAGAAAGTGCATCTCCCTGAAATAGGAAGCCCTCTCAGAATAGTTCTGACTAACATGGTAGCTTCTCCCTGAGTTAATCAAGGGAGTATGGGCCATTGTAGCAAGGTGCCAGATCGTTTTAGAAGTGCAATATAAGCTGCATTACATGCCTGGCCCACAATCCACAGAGCAATCAATAGTGACATGGTCTCTAGAAGAAGAATATTGAGTGTACAGAAGTATACACGGTGTTTTTTCTGAGGACACCTGACAGAATCCTGTTGATACATATATGAAAGTGAAACATTTGGCATCAATTATATCACAAAATATTTCTCCCTATTTCAATTGCCTATATTTCCTATAAAATACCTATTTTCTTTTCTTGTATTATCACAGCATTTGCAGCAACTTGTACTTGTGCTTACTTGACTCAGACTATGAGCTCCATGTGTCTTTCTGTTTGACATCTCTTAGCCTGTAAGATGTTTGACCCTCAGCTGTGTGACAGAGTGCTCATCATGAAAGAGTCATTCTGGACATTTGTTCATTAGCAAATTCTTATAGACTTCTCAAAGGTCAATTCTGGTTGCTCCGGAAGTCTCTCTCCCTGAGAGACACTCCTGAGGGTGGTGGCAGTAATGCTTTCTCTGATACTAGTCACCATCTGAACTCTGATCAGGGATTCAGTCCTGTCCCATCCCCCGCACCCATACAAATTGTTAGCCCAGAACTTCAGTTGCAAGTTCTTCTGATACATCAGAAGATACATCTTTCTTTTGTAGTTTGATTAAAAAGCAAAATCTGTCTTTTACATGCTTTCTTGGAGTACACTACTCCTCAACTGTCAATATAGTTTCATGGTTAGTTTACTCTGTAAGGAAACAAGCAAATGCTTCTGAACAAGTTATTGTTAGAAACAAGGCTACTTTACTGTCTGTCATCATTATTTCCTGACCTCCATTTTGTCTTCCATTTTGCTGTCATCCACATTGTTTCCAGATGTGGAGTGAGTTGCAGCATAGTATTATTTGTGAACATTTAGAAATACTGTTGAGGGCATTTTCTAGGAGGCATATGAAAGGATAAGAGTCTACGAAATGTGAAATAAAACATTCCCTTAAATTCACTTTAACCAGGGGTTCTTTGAGCTCTTTACACTTGCTATTGTGTATTAGATAGTTAATGGGCATTATGCCAGGGTGGGAGTTGATGTCCCATCTTTCCTAATTGCAAATCAGCATAGTCTTCAAGAAGAATCTGGCTCTAATTCCTTTACTGACATTTGCTTCCAACAAAATTTAATGGTGCTTCCATGATTTTTGCATATCATTGAGTTCAGTTATGTGTAAAAGTGACATTGACTATACTACTAAATGATAGTGGATGTTCAATAAAACTGGGACAAAATTTTGTCTCAAAATCCTCTTTAAAAATATATAGTTTTAAATTCAGCCCTTTTATAAGTTCTGCCTAAGTGTTTCTATTTACAGGGTTTATTTACAAAAATCCCCAAATCTCACATTTGCAATAATATATATATATATATATATATATATATATATAAAAGAAACCCACAAGTACACATGCATTAAACGATGTGTAGTTCCTGCCTAATTTCAGGTAAATGCCTGGTTTTCATATGTGGCCACTTTATCATAGCTCCAAATGAGCAATTAATATGGAAGGGGGTGATAAGTCCAAAGGATTTGTGCATGTTCAATACGTTCTCAGACAAAGTAAGAATTAGGAAGAAGACTGTTGGAAGGAAAGGAAAGCTGCACGTATGTAACACCTACACTTTTATTTTAAAATAGGTTTGCTCTGACTTTGCTGCTTCAGGGTGGGAGAATTCTAGAGCAATGTGGAAGTTGAAGTAAATGCATTTATAGTAGCACACATGAATCATAACTAAGGTAGACTTAGTTTTCTCAAGATAATTATTTTTCATTCACAAAGATGAAGAATTAGCTCTTGAGGCAGATTTTCCTAGACACACTTAACTTAAAATGGGAAAGATCCTTAATGTTGCTAGGTAAGTGTATTCTCAGGTATTAAGAAAGAAACAGCTGAAACAGAAAATAAGAATGATTTACAAGAACATCATTACATGGCGTATATAGTCAAAGAAGATGAAAACTCAGAACCTTGTCAGAACACTTTTGAAGCATTTTCATGCGTCTTTGCTATTGTTGTAGGAGACCCATATCTTGTCTTTCAGGGTTCAACTTCAAGATTTAATTGTGTGTAACAGGAAGCAATGTACTGTACTTGATAGGCCTGATGATTCAGAATTACTGAACAGACCTCTATCAGAAGCAGTGAATGTACACTCAGATGCTGCAAGCAGGCATGTCCTTAGTTTTATAAAAATCAACTAGTAACACAAAACATTGATTTAACCAATTTTTAATCCACAGTTTTATGTGCCTTATAAAATCTGTTTACCTTTCTCTTATTTCTCATGTTGTATATGGGATTCTATTAAAATCTTTTTGTTCAAGTCAAAGTGTCATTTCCTTCAATGAGAGTTTGTCTTACATAAGAAGTGATGGACAGGGCCCACAGGTATATAAAGAAGAATAGAATAGAAGATATTAATGGAAGACATTGAATCTGATACCACACATTTCTTTTACTCTTGCATTCATTGATTTCAATAGAAACATAAGCAACTGAATCAAGTCCATGGCTTTTTAATTCAAATATTCATCCTAAATAGTTTACAACGATATCAGGTCTACATATGGTAATTTGGTACTGCTGACTTGCTGGAATTAGGCACTACAGTCATTCCATTGGTTTACTCTTTGAAGTGGTGGTGGGGCTGGTGGTGGGGCTTTGAATGGTGGTGGGGCTTTTATGTAGTAGCCTGGGTGACAGCATTTGACCAGGAAGTATGAGATCTGTGCGCTTGTCAGCCTGAGGAAGTTTGAACCCACATCTCCCATATTTTAAGAAGAGTATCTTAACCTCCAGGTTAAAAAGGTGGATTGGAGGGGGAGGGTAAAGGAATGGAGGGGGGAAGCACTCTCAACCTTTCCTGTTGAACGTGTGTTAGACTGTAGAAGAAATAATGTAAGATTCATAGGGCAAGGAAGACTAATGAGCACTTACAATAGCATGCAAAAGATGGGTACCATCCCCATTCTTGTGTTTTATAATGGCACTGCCATGGCTGCTGTGGCCTGAGCTAAATTCAATGCTGCCAGAGTATAGTAAGTATTTTATGAATTTTCTTTTAGGGTTATGCTCCCTGGGAGACTTAGACACAGGGACACTTTGTTAAATTGATCCCAAACGGATCAGGCAAGAAGATACTTAGGTCATCTAAGATGGTAACAATTGTAGGAATGTACAATAACAGTTCCTTATGCTTTGTAGTTTTATTTTGGAAAAAAATAGGCATCTATGGAGTCTCAGGAATCTAAGAAGCTAGAGTGGGGAAGGTCACAATCTTGAACTGAAGTACCTAAATACTGTCTACAACACCTCCCCCACCTGCAGTTAGATACATAATTTTGTGGATCTGAGCCTAAGCTTTGTCTCAGGTTTCTTCATAAATAGTGGGAAATTAATGATTTTTCTGACTGTAAGCCAATATATGTGCATTGTTTTGAAAATAATACCATACAAAATTAATGCTATTTTATATTATGTACGTCTTATTAATCTTTTTGCACAAAAAGGGATGGTCATTTTTAAGTACAAGAGTAAATAAGTGAACACCCTCAATGTAAACTAAAAATTAAAAAAAGTTTTACTTTTAGGGAACTAAAAAAGTGACCCTCTTCAGATAGCCCAGCCAGGGAGCTCTTATCAACTAGTCTGAAAATATGCGTTTCTTTCATTTGTTTTTTTCGTGTCATTGCAAGATAAATACATGTTTATTTCATAGTCAATGCACAGTGTGATGTATGTCTGCTTTAGCAGTGAAACAGATGTGCCAACCTGAGCCTCTCTATATCCTATTCATCAGGTTATCAGTACTCTACTTCCTCTTTCATTTACTGAGATGACAAAGGAATAGTAATAAGAAGTAAGGCTTATGAGTTTTACCATGCTTAAGTTAATGCTTGGATTCCTACAAAGCTCATTCACTTTACAGTTTCCTATGAAGCAAAGGTGTTTTTAAGAGAATGGGTTACCTATTCTACAGAAACTGCCACTGAATTTCATTTTTCTTTCTTTTTTTTTAGTTCCACGAAGCTGCTCCTACCAAGTGTATAAAAATGCAAAGAAATCTAAAGTCTTTCCATTGTGCTTTGTTATGGTGGCATGATGTAAGGATTAATTTGAAGCAGCATCCTACTTACTGGTATTGCAAAATGAACATTACTTATTCCACCAACATTAGTTTGACTTGCATTAGGGCATCACTAAGAGAATCAAGAGCAATTTCACTTTTCTTAACATTGATCTAATTCTAGGTGCACATGCTGTGTTAGCTTAGTGTGTTCAGCACTCCCTAGAAATACCCTGGATGTACACATTTCTAGATATGGGACACTCCTGCAATGAATTCAGAAGGAAGTCTCATTGATTCTGATAATACTTGGGATGTATCTAAAGCCATTACATTGGTCTTTGTTTACATGGTATTCAAGGCTAGAAAGTTATTCAAAATGTTCTTAAAATGCAATAATGGGGAAACTATGCCTTCAAAAATGTACTTCTTATTTCATGATGTATTGTTCCTTGATGAAGTGAAGAAAGCCTGAACAATGAATCTTAAATTAGATATTGGTTATCCTCCAGGCTAGAAGGTTTTCTAAGTAGAAGAAAGTATTGATTCTGTGTCTGGCTTATAGTACATGAATATAGAGTGTAATCCATTTTAAGTAAAAGCAAAGCCATTACAATCCTTAAGCATTCAATTAGACTATTACTTTATCTACCTTAATTGATGCTGCTAATAGTATCATATATAATTGTTCCATATAGGCAGAAAACGTGTTTGTTAATGGGTCTTAGCTAATTCATAGACTGACATTTAAGCAATAGCTGCAGACCTATACATGGGTTCATGATCAAGCTGTGACTTATCACCTTAGGCTTTCACTGTGGTAATCTAAAATTGTTCATGTTTGTTTAAACTGAGTTCCAGAGTATATCAGTTATTTGTAGAACAATGAAAAGTGCTTTCAAGAGGCACCCAGTGCTTTATCAGGACAGTATTATCACTTTTATTGAGGGAATTGCTAAATAAATGTTTTCTAACTCTGTTCTCTGATTAGACACAATATCTCTTCCCAAGTGTTTTCTGAATAAACTGTTCTGTAATTTGCTTATTTTAGTTGGAGATCAGTAGAGTTTTTCCATTGGCAAAAAGAAATAGTTGCTCTACCTTGGATCAAAAGAAGACATGAGAAGCATAACCTCACAGACATGGTATTTTGTCCATTAGTTGAAACATCTGCTCATTCCAAACCTCTGACCCATCAAAAACAAAAAAAAATCACAAACCCCTTACTGAACCATAGTACTGGTTGTACTCTGAATTCTTTGTCTATACACAACAGCGTTCCTAACATATTTGTTTAACAGGTAAGAAATGCATCAGCTTAATAAAAGATAACATGATAACAAAAACTTGACAGGATTTTATCTTTATTAAAAAAAAAAAAAAACCTGTAGCAAAGGCATGCAAAAAAGAAAGGAGACAGAACAGACAAAGCCACAGTTGAAAACTCTTTCATCCTTTGTGTAAAACATTTGAGTCTTCTTCACTAAAATTACACTTGTTTTCTGCCTTCTATAAATATTCACAATGATTCATATGACATGAATTCTAGGTTTCTAAGACTGTATCCTGCACTTCATTTTCTCCAATGATTATATAATTCTTTACTCAAATCCTAACTGAACAAATACACATGTATAGTTTGTCTCTGAATATGTAGATTGTTTCAAATGATATACAAGATGTCATTCACTTGTTTCATAGTTAGAAACAACCTGTTTTGCTTTTTTTTGGTCTTGAAAGCTAATGCACTGTTAACTCTCTGATAACTTTAATAAAGTTAGCAATAAATACCAATTTCTGTATGGTAACTTGTTTACTCTTGCAAATAGAAATATCTTATAATGGGGTCTTTTTTTTTAAAGATTAATTACAATGTAGACATCTCTCCAATATTGTAGTAAAGCTAAGATATGGACCTGGTAGTGTGATGCTTTTCTGTTTTCTATTTTCTGCATCCTTAAAGATGCAATCACTAGGCCAGAATCTGCACCTTGAAGCCATACTTTCCAGGGACACAGGTCTGCTTTCTCGTGCTCATGGTAACTATGCCCCCAATAAGGCTGATCCTTGGAAGCTCTCCAATCCTGACTGCAGAATTATTGAATCTTGAACTTGAAGGGACCTTAAGGGTCACCTAGTCAAAACCTGTACATAGATGTGCTGTCCCTTAAATCATCCCAAAGAGATGTCTATCCAGACTCTTCTTCAACTCTCCAATGACAAGAGATTCTTTCTTATTCTTGCTTGTTCCACTGTCACAGTTTTTATAGTTAGGAAGTATTTTCTTAGGTTTTAATCAACCTGTTGTATCCAGCTTTTTAAATATTACAGTCAGAAGCTCTGAGGTGTTTTTTTTTCCAACACTGAGATAAATTTTGTCAGGCTCTATACACCTAAATTAATTCAAATGTGTTAAAAGAACTCTGATGTGCTCTTTCTTACCATGGGTCATGGGCCTTCATAATTTTTCTTTATATTAATATTGTTAATTATCTGGTCTTGGTTTGTGTGTGTTCTCTCCAGGAATAATTATACTTGTATAATATATTCCCCAATAAATGTTTAATATAGTCCCAACATTAGGATGATACATGTTATATGAACTTGAAGTTTCTAATAACTCTCATAGTCTCAAGTACAAAAAGCTGCATTTGTCACTTCAAGGTAAGACTACATCATACATCAAAAATGGTAGAAGAATGTTACAAAAAGTGAAGAATGTTAGCATTTTTAGAGATCCGAATAAAATTATAAAGAAAGATTCCCTGGTTAGCTAAAAGTGGAAAAAGACATTTTTTCAGAATGTACTTCATAGGTTGATACAAATTTTTTAGGGATAATCCTTTTTTAGAGAATGTTGAATAGGAAAAATGTTGAATAGGAAAAGGCAGATGTTTTCAGACAGATTGCAAGTGTTTCTTTTAATTTCTTTATTTTAATGATGCCTATATGAAACAGCGTTGTGGTTTGGATCTAAAAAGGTACTCTTACTTAAATGGTATTGTGACGGCGCCGGGCCGTCCCTAGGGACTAGAGAGGGACCCCGGGGGGCGAAGGAAGATATAGGAAACTCACCGGGGACGGGAGAGCCGGACGAAGA
>JAGPOW010000229.1:14573712-14602201 GCA_030014935.1 Caiman crocodilus | reverse complement strand
TATAATTTTGGAACATCAAAGTCGTGGCGGGCGAGAAAAAGGGGTAAAGGGACGACCTGCAGGAGCTACACACGACCCAGGGGCCAACCGCGGTCACAGGTATTAGAACATAGCCAGCCAGAGAACAAAAAATCTGTTGCACATTTTTTGAGGATTTGAAATTTCTTTTTATTTTATGTGGGAGTGGAAAAAAACTATATATACATTTTTTGTGAAATGGCATTGTGTTTGAGCATTTGTTGCCATATTTGAAAAGTTCAGGGGTTTTTGGTTTCAATGTCCTTCTCACTGATGAAAAGAGATAAGGGTCTGCCTTCCTGTTGAAAACCTTTTCAAAATTTGTTCATTGTGAAATGTTTGCCTTTGACAAAAACAGATTTAATCGAAAATGTTGCCACCCAACGTAATGATCACAGATCAGGTGAGGATGTTGTTACATGGCTGGATATATAAATGGCACCGTATCATATGGAGGCCGTATCCATGTGAGTGGTATAAATATAAAATATTTTTCTTGATGTAGTAGCCTGGAGGATTTTAATCTGGTGTTTTCTTTCTCTTTACTTTTTAAAAATGTCATTGCATAAATTTTAATTGTATTCATTTGCATGTGAATGAAGCTGCAGGCACTTTTTCTAATGTGTGTACATTTTATTTGATAATATGCAGATAGATTAATAAAACTGTCCATGAAAAATATTCAATTTTATATAAATGTATACAATATTTTAAAGAAAAAATATTGTAAAAATCACTCCACTAGTTTCCTTTCAGATCTCCATACATTTTACCAACCCTTCCTATCAATTTGTACTGTTGGAAACTCATGAACAGTCAACTGCTTTTTACTGACTTCCAGTCTCAAGGCAAGATTATGTTACCAGACTGGAAAATAACTGAAGAACAAATTGGAAAAGAAAAGTCTTTCTATTTTCCAGCTCAATAAGATCTCTAACTGTTACATAAATTCTAAACTATATAGCATGTAATATTTGAAAAGTGCTTTGGACTTGAACACTAGATAAGTGCTTTTTTGTTCTTATATTGCAACAGTTTTGAAAGTCTAAAGGACATTTCAAATAATCAAATGGTGGTACTAAACCATGAGCATGTAATTATCTTTCTACAGCTATTCTTAGCTCACTTTGAGCAGTTTGATAATTGAATAAGTATCCTACAAATTGTAAGTTGGATTCAGCATCTACTGCAATATGTGATGGTCTATTCTTTCCTTTTTTCAGTTATTTTGTTGTTTTGAATAGAATTTTTCTATTCTCCTTTTTTCTGCTTGTGTTCTATCATGCCTTTGTGCAATACACAGCACCATTGACATCCTTCCTGTAATAGGTTTTGTTTCATTGTATTTTATATTATTTATTTTCTTGTATAATTATAATAGCTAATTCAATATCACCCAGTGTTTTAATAAATAGCATTTTTTTTCAATAGTACATTATGTGAATAACAAAACAAAAGTTATATGATTCAGAAACTATTGTTTTGTAGATATCTGATCACTACAAAATGTCTGATGGAAGGACAAAAGGGCACTAGGGCTTCATTACCCATAGTACAAGTTTGAGACAGGAATTATTCTTGTATTGCTATTAGAATTAACATACCCTTCAAAATAAAGCTCCTAAGCTCTTCATTTGAAGAGCACTATGAAAATTCCATTAAACAATGATTTAAACAATGATTTTTTTGATTGTCTGCAGTTCTTATAGTATTATTGCATTCTGATAAACCACTATGTAAAATGACAAATTGTTATTCAGTAGATATAATCTGTAAGTATATTCTCTGATATATCTTTTAGCTGAACTGATGGGCATATGTTTTTATTATGAGCAGTCAACATAGCTAAGAAAATGGAACAGGGCAAAAATAATCTGCAAATTGTCATTTGAATTTTTAAATTAAATAACTTCACTGCCTGTACATGCAGTCATCGGGGGAGGTTAGATCATATTAAAAATAGCCATCCCGTTTAATTTAGTTTGCCCAGATGTGGACCTTACACTTAGGGCTTTGTTAGACCTTATGCTGTAAGCTGCACAAATGTCAGTCAGTTTAGTGCTTGGGATTTGGAGTAGTCACACCTTAAGGCTAAAAACTTTATCTGATTGTCTCCCACCTGCACAGCTGTGACTTGCCACTAGAGGCCCAGTAATCAGGGCTGGTGAGCCAGGACAGGTTTCTGCCTCTGATGTACAAGCAGAGGGTATGAGAGATGGGTTGGAGGATGGGGACAGGAACATGTAACTGTCAATATCACTCCCTACCCCAGATCTGGGAGTGGGCATGAGCTGAATGATGGTGGCTCACCATGGCAAGTCCATGTCTTTCTCTTCTCCTCTTCCTTCCTGCTATCCCACCATCACTGGGGCTCCTAAATGCTCCCACCAGCCATGGGATATTGCTTTGGGAAGAAACCAGTCAGGCAGCATAGTGCAATGGTCCTGGGATGGACAGCAATGGAACCATCAGCATCTTACCAGACCTGGGAGCAGACCCAGTACCAGGGCCATGCAGTACCCTCTGCAGCCTCAGTGCTGCCTCATGTAGCTTTCCTCTTTTGTGTTGAGCCGTGAGCTGCCCACCCTGCAACAGCATCCTGTTGCTTGGACTTTGACTTTCCATGCCTTGCTCTCCACTCATTTGCTACTGGCCCTGACCTGACTCAAGTTGTCAGCACCTTCAGCTGTGCACCAAAACACTTCATGGGGGGGAGAGGCCAGTGCATCCTGGGATACTGGAGGACTTCAACTTGAGTGTTATAGCTGTGGGGAGTGGTCATAATTTAATGGAACAGAAGAAAGGTTATGCCTATCAGAGATAATCCTGCCCAGGAGTGGCATAACTTTAAGCTGCATAATAAGTGCTTTAAGCCAGTTAAGCTTGTTATTGTGTGGCCAGTCCAGAGGTTAAGAACTCCAGGATCTGCCTAAAATTACTGTATAACAAGACTCCTAGATCTGTAGTTAGGTGGATTTAAGTGTGAACTGTACAGAAGTTCAGGATGGTTAATTGTTCAAAAAATAGTTAATTGTTCACAAAATGGCTAACCTGATCTAAGTTACCTGTACTTCTGAGGCAGTCATACTTAGATTGGGTCTGGCAACACTGCTTTAACTGAACTTCTGTACAGTTTGCAGTGTAGCCCCAGGGTTTTTCCACCCCCCATTTCAGAGCATCAGGCTATTTTTAGACCCCACAGCTCCTCCCTAATCCCCAGACAGACATTCTCCCCAAACCTCCCTTGCTGTCTCCCCATCCCAACTAACCTCAGATCAAGTAGCCATTTTTAACTCAATCTAACCTCCTCCTAACCACCTCCTCTAATATCTGTATGTAGCCTGAATTATTTTCCTATTACTATATTCATTTTCAAAGATGATCTGTAAGTTTTTATTTTTTACAAAAAAATGATTTACAGGGTTACTCAGCAAAACTTGTTTTTAGTAAATGCACCTGAGAAGCACCATTCAGTGTAACAGTATGGGCTTGTCTGGGTCAAGTATTCAGTAGTTCTTGAGATGTGAATATACTCCTATAAGTATCTGTTCTAGTATGCTATCTTGTTACAATATCAGAGGCAAGGATTTTTGTTTGTTATATTTTTTAGCTTCATGTTTGGGATAAAGTTAGGCAAACTTTTAAATGCAAGTCATTCTTTCCCAGGTTTTTGTAGTAATAACATGCTTTTCATATTGGCATACTTTTTAGAATGTGCATGTTGTTCATATCTCATTCCTCAGTTAAAATTCCCAGTCTTCAAATCTGGGGTGTTTTCATAACATACACATACCTGAGTTCTAAGATCTGTCCAGTTATACCATACTTTTAACAAAGCAAAATGCCCATGACACAAACACCCTATAAGGGAATGAATGTGAATTTCAGCTTAATTTATCTGCCCTTCATTATCAAAACCACTATAAAAAACAGACAATTTAGATTACTTATAGCATATCTGGAGTAAACATGAAAGTCAGTTGCCCTTAAGACATTATGGCCAGAATTTTGCACCTGATTTACTACAACTTTTTGTTTTATGGTTTGAGTACTAGTTGTCAATGGAGAAAAAGACCCTTAGCTGCCTTTGGTTTTGTTAGACAATTGTATTTGATTATTTTTGTCAGGTTCATAGATCCAGATCCTCAGTTGGTAAATCATAAGTCTCCTTTTAAAATAAATGTATCACTGATGTGCTACACACCACTTATTTCTAGACATCTTATAATAGTTGCATTGTTCTCACTTTAATTAGACTAGATAGAATGCTTAACACTGCCAAGTATTCTAAACTTGTGTGAAGATAATTGGCTATGTATACCTACTGGCTATCCTAGGTAAAATACTCAAAGAGTCTTGTTACATGGTAATTTTGGGCAGCTGCTGGAGCTCTTAACTCCTGGACGGTCTGCAAATTAACAACTTAAAGTGGTTTTAAGCACTTGTTATACAGTTCAATGTTATGCCACTATGGGGAAGGATTATTTCTGATCCGCACTATTGAGCTCCTGTTCCATTAAGGTGTGGCCACTCCCCACAGATGTGCCACCCAAATTGAAGTCCTCCAATATCCCGGGATCTCTCATACCCCAACCCATAGAGTGGGGAGAGAAGCCTGTCCTGGCTCATTAACACTGTAGTGCTACCCCAGAGCTTTAGTTCCTAGGTCTTCCTCTGCTTATCAGGCCTCTAGTGGCATGTCATATCTGTGCAGATGGGGGGACAGTCAGAGAAGATTTCTCAACTGAAGGGCATGACTGCTCCAAACTGTAGGCTAGCACTAACACCAGTTACCATTTGTGTGGCTCACAGCCTAAGGTGTAACAAAGCCAAAAGGCTATAAACAGATGCATAGTATTTTTCCCACAAGAAACAATTTTATATTTAAAGATCTATGAACTGTAAAGTAAAGTAAAGTAATTCAGGTGTCCATGTCTATTGTTCTGGGAAAAAAAAACTTAAAAGGTTTCATGGGATAAGGGATAACAGTTTGTCTTAGAACATCAGGGAGTACACCTGAACAGTTTTCCTGGGACTGCTTCATTGTATCAATGGCAGAAAAGTTGTAATGCATTCAGGTGCTCACTAAACCCTGACTGGAGGCACAATCTGCATACATGTCAATCCCAACACTGTTTGGTTTCAGAGACAGACAAACACAAATGGACACATTGGGTGCATCTACATGAGACGATGACTGCACAGTAGCTGAATAATACTGTGCAGTAATGCATCACATAATGGACAGTGTTAATATACTACTGTGCAGTATTATTGGCTACTGTGCAGTAGTATACCCTAAAAGACATTCACTGATGCTTCTGCTTTGTAACTCTGGTTACTGCACATTTTATTTAGTACTTGTTTATACAAGTGTTAAATAAATATGCAGTAACCACTGTGCAGTAGTGTCTCGTGTAGATGTACCCATATAACTTCTGTTCCTAGCCAAAGTTGTATTAACAGTCAGTAGGATTTGGTTTTTCAGCCATGTTTGAAAATGTTACCCAGTATTGTACAGAAACAGCAGTTCCTGTTTTGAGGGTAAACAGAAAGCGTGTCTCCTGATCTTTCAGACTGTAACTTTCCAGAAACACTTACAGATTTAGTTTTCAACTATCTCATGAGTTTTCTGATGATTTAATAAGATAAAAATATCTTCCAACTGGTTGTTCTGTTTTTAAATAGATAATGAAATTAATTAGAAATTCCTAACATCAAACAAGACTTTTAACATCAGCTTGGTAGAAAAGATGAGAGTTTTATAAGTACAGTTCTTTATAGATCAATGTGTGACAGGAAGTAAAGCCAATGAATTTAATGGTTTCCTTGCCTAAAACAGGTCTCCTCCATCTCAAGTAACTGTCCTAACCAACACATTATGCATTTATTTTCATTTGCTCACTTTCTTCCTCAATAAATAGTTGAGTGCATTTTGAAAAGTGAAAAATGCCAACAGGAAAAACTGAAAGCAACTTTGAACAGAACACACCCTATGTATGAACGGTTCTTCAGTGCAGTCTCTTGAGACAACTGTTTGAGTTTGAGTTCCTTCTGCAAGAAACATCTTGCATCAAGTTAGTGCCCTAAACACTGCAGTATTGGGTTAAATGCAGTCTTTATGCATGCAGTCTAAGTCTTGCATTCATCTTCTTAGTCTTGCTTATGTTAAAAATACAGATACATATTTTTTTTAAAAATATTCAATGTTTTATTTGACCCAGACCATTTATTTTCATTTTAACAAGAAAAAACATTGTTCTATATTGGCCATATTTTTTATTCCCTCCAACTGGGGGAGAGGATGGATGGATAAAATTGTCATTTATTCACAGTGAGAATACAAGTCAAGGGGACTATATAGATTTTGTATCTCATTCAAACCATTGTTTTAAGTCACAGCGCATCCTAGTATCATGGATGTTCAGTACTGAGAGAAGTGGCATATATCAGTTCTTCACAGGTACTTCCTGTAGCATCTTGGATTTCCTTAGTAGTCTTTCATCCTTGCCCACTCTTGCTTAGCTTGCAAAACTTGTTAAAAGAATGGCCTGAGGTGTTGTCTAACAAGCTTTACATTTTAGTACCAGCAACCTGCCATACACTCCTTTCTTCCTTGGAAGCTAGGAAGGAAATTCTTATCACTATTACAATAAGGCATGAAATCCACAAGGACAGATTGAAGTGAAATACTTGATTCAGTTCAATCCAGGATGTGACTGATCAGTCTGTAACTGAAAGAGAAATGCATTTATGAAAGCATGGATGCCCCTGGCAATGGAGACCTTCGACTTCAACTCCAAAAAAAATAAAAAGGCAGAGGGGAGGAGGTGGGGAATAGTAGGGGCTTGGGGGATTTTTTTGTATGTCAGGTATATCATTAGCTGACGATAAGAGAGGAAAGAAAGATGTGAATTGTGAAGTCAGAAGACTTCTCAGCTTCTATCATGACTAATGTGCCTGCTAGACTGAGCCACCGTGTCTGACAGATCAGCCAGCTCGTTGCTAGGATACACAGCGGGGTAGATTCCAGCTGCCACTCCTGCCCGTTGAAACGAATGGGACAGAGACGGCAGGCGTGAGCAGAAGCTGTCTGACTGAAGGGAAAATTATTTAACCATCTTCGTTTTTTGAGGGGCAGTGTTTAGGCAAGTGTTTCGTTTTTAATTGTGGCAGCTGCAGCAGCAACAAGAGCAAGGGGTGGGGGGGAGGGAAGAGTCAGAAAACCCAGTGAGAGAAAGTAAAAGAGCGGTGGACAGGGGTGCACATCTGTAATTCATTCCTGTTTGTTGTAGGGGAAGAGTAAAGGATTTGAGTCTGCGATGCCTGTCAGCAAAACCATAAAAAAAGATAGACCATCTTATTACAGATTATAGAGCTCTCTGCATGTTTATGAGTCCATTGACAGCCACCCGCCAAACCAAGATTTCTTTTTCTTGTCTCCCAGTATACATGAGGTGTTTTATAGGCTGGTACTATTTCTTCCCTTATTTGGGCTTATGCTATTATCCCTATATAGTTATGTGCTATAGTATCCCTCACAATTTCTTTCTTTTCTCCTTTGCGCTTAACTGGGCTCTCCCTTTTCCAAATATCTCTTTTTAATATCCTAAAAAGTTATCTTCTCATTTCTTCAAAAACAAGCTGATTATAAAAAGGTTATAAAAACCCATCTCCTGGTATCTTTGACTATTTATACAAGTAGGTGGTGGGAGAATCCTGAGCCTCTACTTTATTCAGTTGTATAGTAACGAGTACACTCAGCAAATCACTAATATAATTCCTTGGTAGTACTGCACTTGCATTTGCAAGAAAAAATAGGTAAACATACATGTTTAATACTTCATCATGAAACACGTGGTTAAAATTTTAAAAAATATGCCTCCTTCCTTTCACTTACAGCAATGAAGTTTCTACAGTACATCCCGTATTTTTGTTGAATCCTGAATATCCTTTCAGAGTTTTTTTCAGTGCAACCTTTAAACTACTATAACTTCTAATTAGATTTCTAGTTTAATTCAGAATCTATAATTATTTAAGTGATTACTAGGTAGTGGGCACATTGGAAACCTGTGCTATTTATGTAGGAGCTGAAAATGGGCTGTGTATAGATGAAATGAGAGGTGTGTGTGCACAACACTTTAAAGTGGGGTAAATGCTTTTGCACTGCTTTAATGGTGTCGGTGTTTGCACACCTTGGTGGCATATTTTGCATTAATTCCAGCTGCTGTAAGAAATTCAGGAGCATAATGCACCTTAAATGACTTGAGGCACAGCAAACTAAAACTCCTTAAAAGAGTTGTTTTACCCTACAGCAACAGACTGAAACACCGGGCTCCGAGCTCTGCAGGAAGCCTGTACAGGTAGCCTGCCAGTAGCCTGGGAAGGCAGGCTCTGCCCAAGAAAAGCAGCAAGCCTGATCTTCCCCCCAGGTAAGTCAGTGGGATGTGTACATGACACGAGGGTTTAATCAGCCTTAAATTGAAGCTGTGTTTTTTAAAACCCACCACATCCTTTTAGGGCGCCCATTTCATACACATGACCATGGATACTAAATTAGAAGTACTTATTTAGGACTCTGTCTTGGCCAGCACCTGTCTGGAAGCTAATTTTCATTTGTTTTTTGTTTTTTTTTATTTGCAGGTCTAGTTCACTGTGATTCAAAAGCAATCAGATACCACTGGTGGGCATATGAGAAATACTTGAATTAGATTAATATTTTGGCCATGCACTTGATGTTTGACCTTAGGCAAATTACTTAGGCCAAAATGTTCAAATTTCGAAGATTAAATTAGACGTCTGAAAGCAAGTTTAGGATCCTAAATAGGTACTGTAATTGTCATGAGGAAAAAGCAGTCATGCAGTTTATGTATCTGGTAAATGGGGCCAATAATGCCTACGCACTTCAAAGAATATTGAAATATTTGGCTAAAAAGTGCTATTGTATGCAGATACAGATAATCATTTACTATGCATTCTTCAAAATGGTTCTACTATTAACACTAGCTTTAACTGATATTTTTCTGATTGGTACAAAAAAGTGAAGAGAACATGTATATGGAGGTTGCAAGAATATGCAAGAATATATACTTTGAGTTGTATCAACAAAAAGCGTAATTCCTTTATACAGA
Source organism: Caiman crocodilus (assembly GCA_030014935.1). NCBI lineage: Eukaryota > Metazoa > Chordata > Crocodylia > Alligatoridae > Caiman > Caiman crocodilus. The sequence continues at coordinate 14,593,052 of JAGPOW010000229.1, read as the reverse complement.
TTTTTGAAACACTGACTTCAGAAAATGTTCAGTGAAAATTTTATTGCTTTTTTAAAATAAGAATATATATTTTTGCAACTTGCCCATTATAAACCCATTAGTAAAATGGGTGGATCCACAGTTAATTTTCTTAATCTATTTTAGCAGTTTCCTCTTCTGTCATCCCAACTCATAGGATGAAGTTGTGACAGAGTCATCCAGCTGGTAGAGGTGATAAAATATCAAGTTACAATTTCAGAAATAATATTACAAATATATATCATGTTCTGACAGATAAATTGAACCTATTTGAAGTAGCGGTCCGTCAACTTTCCAAGGTGGAAAAGGCTGATGTATCTATTCTGGCACCTCTGTTTCAATGACACTTGTCACAGTTTAAAATAAAAACAGCTCATTGTTTTGGGGGGCAAGATACTAGATTGCATTGCAACATTCAGACTGGCAAATCCCTCAAGCCTAGCTCAAAAAGCAATGAAGGAAGTATTTTCTGACATTGAATGGTTTGATTATTAGGGCCTAGGTAAGTAGGTCCCGCAATCACCCATTTTCATATTGTGAAATGAAAAGCTTGAACAGCCCAGCATATCTGACTGCCCAGTATGCATTTCTTCATTACCCTGCTTTAAGTCAAGGAGTGCAGTACGGAGTTCAGTCATTCACGTAGTATAGCTTTTAAACATGACACTGTGTCATTTCAATACCTTTTGCTGTTCTCTTTTTAATTTTTCATTTTGACAGCATATTGAGAAGTCTGACCTTGGCCTTGTTCCATTCTCAGGGGAGTAACAGGGATTTTTTTTCCCCCCTTCTTATTTTCAGGCAACGAATAATTGATCTTATTATTAGCTAATTTCATTAGCCTACCAAAGATGGTCTTACAAATATTTGTAGCGTCTGCAAGATTTACCTGGGAAGGTCACCATTTTTCCGGCATATATAATATCAGTCCTTCTTAATCCAGCACTCACTCATCAACTACTCTTACTCTTCCTACTACCCCGTTTTTACCCATTCTTATTCCCCCACTTCTAATTCTAGCTACTTCTACATGTCTGTCCCCCACTCACCTACACTGTCATGTTTTGATGCACACAAAATACGACCTCATTCTCTTTTAGCAAATTTGCCCCTCCTTATATATACACTCCTAAGGAACTCTACCCCTGTGCTTTCACTGCTCAGTAAAATGAAAAAGCAGATACTTCCAAGAAATCTTTACTCTGCCTCTGAAAAGCCTGGCAAAAGGGAAGCATTACATGTTGCTTGTGCCAAAATATGTTAAATTCCCTTTTCAGAGACCCCTGGTAGGGAAAATATAACAAGATATTAATTTCCATAACAATCAACAGCTAGGAAAAGGCATACTTGAAGCACGGGAACCAGACAACGGAAAGTTGCATTCATTCTTCCTCAACATATTATCTGTTGGTAGAGAATCTTTATCAATACTGCATGCCACCTCTTTGCATGTATGGTAACTTGATTGGTTCAAGAGAATGATAAACAACCTCAATTACTACAGATAAGAACTTGGGACTGGAAAGGGCTTCAGGGCCATTGAGTTGAGTGCCTTACATTTGTAGGCAACCATTTACCCAACAAATCCTCCAAATCACTGTCAATCCCACACAAATAACAAGAAGTCATAAGACCTGCCACACCAAGGGACAGATTCTATTTCACTTATTAAGTGGACTTAGGTGCCTAAACAAAATTCTGTTCTATGCTGTTTCACTTTGAAAATCCATACTCTATCTACTTTTGTAACATGCCATCATCTGATCCTAAAACCTGAGGTACAAAAAAAAGTGAGGAAAAGGATCAACCCACTTTTTATATATCCATTTACACATGTAATATGTGGAATAGAATCTGTTCTCATATATCCAAGACTGATTTCATGAGCCTTCAGGGCCAAATTTTTCTTTTTCTGACATATCCTGAGTGGTCAGTACAAATTGCCCTGTGGCATATTTAGCCAAGTATATACAGGCAGGGAAAGATCCAGGATTTTGTAAAGCAGAATTCAGGAGCTGTGACTGGTTTTGCAGGTGCTGATTTGATTTGGAGTAGATTTGGCTGAATTCAGCAGCCGAATCTCCAAATCTGAATCAAATCAGGAGACCAATAAAAAGGTCTGAATTGATTCAAAGATCGCTGAATCAATTCAGAAAAGCGGGTTAGGAATGGGGCATGTCCGATTCAGAGATTCAGCTGATTTGGCAGTGGCTGAATCTCAGAACCAGATCTGGCCAATATCAATTTGGACAGTGATTCGAATCACCAAATCAAATCACTGTCCCCTGAATCAGTCGAATCAAAATCTGAAGCGAATACTAGCCACTTTGCACAGGCCTAATACAAATGGGTCAAAACAGCTCCAACTTTAACCCGACTTCATCTAGGGTCAATGTAGGCATAGTTTTGCTACACTTGTATTGCTCTTGGCTTATGCATCTGTAGCTAGCAGTCTTTCCTGCCCAAGTTCAGGGGGGCTGTACCCAATGATCTGTAAGTTTCCTTCTAGCCCCTAACATCTATGAAAGTATTAAACTCTTCGAATGTAACATCTGCTACATGCTTCTTATCAGCAGTTAACATTTTGAAATTACTTCAAATCTTCTTTTGTCCATACCCATATGGGTACAGTACAAAAGTGAGTTCCTGCCTAGAAAAATACACTATTAAAAAAGCAAATACAGCAACAAGATGAGTACCTGCCAATCAGTTTACAATACAAGTTCTGCTAAAATGAAGTACTGACCTTTTTTCAGCTCTTCCTGACTCCCCAGCCCCCAACCACAGAAATGGGGAAGAACAAACAAAAGAAAAGAATAATTAGTGACAGCTGAAGATCATTTAGATCTAAAAACAGCAACAGCCACAACAGCAGACAACTCTTTAAGGGAAGAAAACATCATCTGATTAAAAAATATTCTGCCTGTATGAACAGTTTAAATAATCAGTCTACTGATTAATTATTCCATCAATTTAGGACTGAGTAAGCAAAGGTCAGGAACCTTTCTGTTCCCTCCACCCTTTCTCTGCTTGGGGTCTAAGTAAAAAAATCCACGATTGAGTGAGAGAGGTCAATCTAACTTTCTACCTCTCATTTTATGCTTAGAGAGGAATGCTTTTTAGTTCCTAATTAGAAAATACAACACTCTTTAATTCCTTAGTCAATAACACTGAATAATTATAAATCCTCATTACCATAAATGTTCGTTTTCCATAAGACAATAGTTATTTTCATAATATGCACCTAACATGAGATATGTTCATTTAGCAGTAGACTTTTCCAAACTTCTTTGGTGCTGGAGCCTTTTCCTGCAGATCAACAGTTCCAAAAAGCCAGCCAGCCAGCCACTTGGGGCTGTTCTCCATATCTCAACTTGCCTGTTTTTAAAATCCCCCTGGGAATTGGTTTCCTTTTTATATACATAATTACTTTGTCCAGCTGCCTATTATTCTTTTATTGTGTGCGTTACCATCCCTTTACTACTTTTCATACTCAGCTATATTGATAACTATGTAAAGAATAAAGGTCAAACTAGGATAAAAGTTGTCTGTGAGTGACTTGAGCAGGAACAGCAGGCTTCAGTTGTCTAGGCTGTGCATCAGCATTAAGCCAAATTTAGTTCCTAAAATACTACTTTTTCTTCTTTGACTTTATTTGGAACATCTATAGACAAGAAAATTGGGATTTGTTGGAATATTTTGATGTTTTATAGAGACATAAAGGTATGTTGATATGTGAACTTATTTCCTTGAGTTACTTTACATAGAGCAAAATAGAAGAAAACATTAAAAATAAAATATATTGGATAAAAAGATAAAGCAAGTTATTAATTAAACATAAAAATCAACACTAAAATATATGCATACAAAAGGCACTTGAAAAAGAAATTGGGCCCATTTTGAACTCTGCAATCCAAATCAGAGAGTAATTACTGTAATGTTTATTAATTACTTTGGAAAACTCCAAATCATGTACTTTACATACTGCAAATGAGATATTGAAGTTATATAATATAGTATTATAAGGCCTGATCCTGGCATTATCTCTGTGCATCACTTATGTCAGTGAAACTTTCTCATATGACATTTGTAGTCATCTGCTATCTCTTTTATTTGGGGTAAAATTTTAGCATATTTTTCCTGTTGGACATACTGATCTGACCTATAGGGATTAAGGTGGGGAAAGTTAAGCATAATGGAGACAATCGGTAAGAACCAAATAGCTAAGCTACAAAACAGGACTGGGGGGAAATGTAATGAAAAGTTTCAGTTAGGTGCCATGGGGCTGATGGGAGGTCTGAGGAAAAATAAAAATGGAAAAAAGAGGGAAGTTCAGAGAAGGTGCCTGTGACTATGAAAGAGCTCAGAAAAAAATCCAGGGCACTGGAGTCAGTGAAATAAAATACTGCATTAGCACACAGTAATTATTTTAGCTCAGTGTGTTTAGATTCTTTGGGTCTTATGACAGCTGCCTTGGGAAAGGACAGTTCTTAAACCTGTGGCTTACTTTAGGTATTAGTCATTCATTGTCAGCGGGTTTAAATTTGTATAGCTCCCATTCAATTTGTGGAGACCCTGTTTGAGGTCAGAATTTATATTTAGCCCCCACACTTTCTTTTCTCTGGATGCCTATCCATGAACTGGGAAGTGCTTCAATGTGCTACAGTGCGTCAGAGCAGACTCAATTATTTACCAGGCTCCAGACAGCCTCTGCACCTCATGTATCAGTGTCCTCGTGCTGCAAAATGGCAGTGGGGGCCCCTTAACTAAAGCTCATTTGACAATCTCTAGATAAAACATCCCTGCTGTCATTGTGCAATGCAGGGATGCTGGTACACAAAACACTCTGGGTGTTTTAATTAAAGCAGCTTTCCAGCCTGCTCTAATTAAAGAACCCCTCCCCCCACCACTCCCTGAGCATGTGTAAAATGCCCTAATTCTAACTAATTTGGCTACTTCATTGTTAAACCTTCTATTTCGTGGTTGTTTAAGTGGTTTAAAATATACTGAGCCAGGTACTTGTTGTAAGTGCATCAGTATAGTTCCATGAAAGCAAATAAAAAAATACCAAATAGAGCCAGGCAGCAGTTAGCACATTTTGGTCATAACTTGGGCATATATAGACCTTTCTTCTCTGCACTTTGCTAATAGTATCTTTTCATTGTAAAGAGGAAAGGATTCTAGTATTCTCATATGATATTGCAGAGTGCAGAGAACACAGTTGGTAATTCTCCTCAACAGGAGAGTTTAGTAAACGATACAGCAATGCAGATTTTAGGGACTGGTGTACAATCCAGCCTTCATCTAGGATGAAATTCTCTACCACAACTTTTGTTTGCAATGGGAAATACCAGTATCAAAAAATAACATACTGAAAAAAGTGGTGTAACCAGAAGTAACTGGAGGCTGTGCATGTTCCTTCTGCCCCAGCATGCTGTCTCAGTGTATCAGGACACGTAGGAGCAGGACAAGGCTGCAGCAATGGATCAGACCCAGGCGCTGTCCAAGGTAAGTAGGGACATAGGGATGGGGGATACTGGAGAAGGGAGGGAGTGTGTGGGGGTGACTATGTGGGTGGAGAGACTGTGGGTGGGGAGGAACTGCTCTGGAGAGGTGGGTCCCCCTCCTACCTCCATGGAGCCAGCCCAGCCTGACAGTGCATGGGACACATGGATGCAGGATTTGGCATGGCCCAAGGGTGTGTGGCTTCTGTGTACAGTGCCAGAAGTTCCAGGTAACAGCAGGAGCCAACCCAGTTCTGCCCAAGGGCACCCAGGTTGGGCTGGGCTGGGCCAGACTGGCATCATGTGCAGCCACTGGTCTGAGGAGTCACCACACCATTGGTGGTCTCTGCCAGGAGTGGGCATGCGTGCCATCATGGCTGCTGCTGTTACTGTTGTGGCTGCTGCTGCAGAGGCACTGGGTGCTGTATGTGGGGAAGGTGGGGGACCCACATCTCCTGAGCAGTCCCCCCAACCACACAATTCCCTAGACCCCAAAACTGCCCTACAATCCACCCCCAAACACCACACCCCCAAACCACCCTCACAGCCCCCCAGCTACATACCCACCTACACCCCCCACACCTACAAATTCCACCCCCACCCCCCACACCCATGTCTCCACAACCCTGCCCTCCCCCCCCGAAATCTCACATTTTGCATGCCCAACTGCCAGCATGCTGAGGCAACAGGGGCTTGGGACAGCTATGGAGATGCTCCAGCCAGGTGCCAGAGCATCTCTCTGGAGGATTCAGTCTTTCTCTGGAGGATCCAGCCTCTGATTGCACCCCTTTTTTCATCTCTTATATGTATAGGGATTTTCCAGTATCAAAATTAGAGTTCGTGCTACAAATATGTGGCACAGAACATTTTTCTTTCCCAGAATGACTGTTGTGGTGCCTCAAACTGATTTGAGGTGCTGCAACAGGCACGTGCTCACTCTTCTGGAGGCATCCTGTATGTCTTTAGCTGTCTTTATAACTGCTGTACCAAGTCACCTCATGCTCACAGGTCAATCATTTTATTTGCCTTTTTCTACCAGATTTGATCTTTGAGTTTGTAGTGGAATCAGATGCCTGTTCATACCCCTAGGGACTCAGGATCAGTGTGACTTTTACTTATTATCATAGCTTTTTAGTTTTAATTCAAAACTCAATATGAGTTCTCTCCTCTGATCTCCATTTCTCCTAATATATGGGATTTCATGAAATCTAATGTTGCTGCAAGTCCAGGGAGGTTTCACACTTTTCTGTGTAATGTTCATACTACTGTGACGCTAGATCTCAGAAACTAGTTCTAGGAGTCTCTGATGTGCAGTTTCTTAAAAATATCATCATAGAATTACAGGAGCACATGCCACACTAATTTTTAATAAAAAGCAAAGCTGTATATGAAAAGCAGGCACCAGATTGTGAAAAAAATGCAACAATTCGTAAGTATACGTAGATATTTTGAAGACATTTTTGTATAAATTTACTGCTCATGCAAAATAGTACCTTAGCAATGCTGCAGAATGATTGAGTCTTAGCCATGCCCTTGATGGACCTAAGTCTCTATACAACATTTTTATTTTTTGCTGATAGTGCTACTAGGTGCCTGTTATGCCATGGCTTTTATGACTGATTCTTCTCAACAAGGACATTTCATTTTTGGTTAATGAACAGCCTTTAAGTGGTATAATTTGCTTCTTCCACTCCATGGAAGAGAAGAATCTTCATAGGGGCGGGGGGCACTGCTACATTTCCTTGGCAATCGCATTGAAATCAAGGTAATAAAAGCATGAATATTCAAAGTGAAGTGGACTGATAGAATAAGTAATGAAGTCCAAAATGAGCGTATCTACCCACTGTAATGTCAGTAGAGCCCAAGAAAAAATGGATTATATTTGGGGCATATTTTAAGAGTATCTAATCATAGCCTATACAGACAAACATTCCTTTATCAATCCTGAGACACGAGATAAAGATGCTGATTTACAATACAATCTATAGTACAATCTATGGTACAATAACAGCTACATAAGCTTATTGTATCTGAATATGCATCCTTAAAAAATGAGCCCAGGCACCTCATGTTGAGGGGAAAATGATGATGATAAACATCGTTAATTCACTCTCAATACCTGATATCCCTTTATGCCTAAAGAGACTATGTGCTACTGTGCAGAGATTTAGGATTGCTTACAGGTGCATCGTGCTTATTGTATTAGTTCCAGCTATCTACTCTCTGCCCAATTCCAAGGCCAGAAAAGTGTTGGATGAAAACAGACCTCACAGGTTTCCAATAGAGATTTTCTCTTTTTATTTTTAACATGATGGAAACATGTTGCCCTACAGTTGATTAATGTCACAGTAACACAGAATAGGGCTATCTAGCTGCAAGAATTTAGAATAATATCAGTAGTTCCAGTGACTGTCACTATATCCTTTTGCAGATCTAAGCTTCACCAACATTTGAGAGAATCCATGGAGTACAAATAACCATAAAAACAATACACTGGAAATGTTAAATCCTTCAACCTATACTTAGGCAGCAAGGTCAAATTTACCAGAATCAAATTATAGATAGAAAGGTCAAAGAGATTCTAAATATGTAGTAGATCAGAGTACTTCAGATATACTAAAAACTCCTGCACTCCTAGTATAAACTAGAATTATCATCTTTAACATTACTTATTCTAAGCCAAGTCATTTTTGCATGGAAGGGGAGCTTAGTTATAACCATGACACCATCATTTATCCTATTTTCTACCCTTTAAATTGTGTCTGCCTAACAGACTGAACTGAATATATTACAGAACACAACGCATTGTATACCCTTCTGATTGTATAGAGATTAGTTGGAGAGGATAGATAAATTTACCATAAACTTGAATTACTTTTCTGCAGAATTCTGGAGCAGAATTGGCAGATGCAATGCCTGATACTATGGCTACAATAGAGTTGAAGTATGAACCATTAGGATACATGGCTGTGGGGTCACAAGAATCATTGAAGTTTCAGCTAAGCTCCCTATTCTGCAGAATCTGTAAAGTCCTTCAGGGTAGAACCATGTGGTGTGATGCCCCTAATGTTAGATTTATATGTGACCTCCATCATTGTACTATATGCATGCCTCACAAATCTTAATGGATTTAAAATGAAGAGTAAGTAATTCCTATTTTGCAGATGTGGAACAGAGACATAAGAAGGCTACAGGCAAATTTTCAAAGGTATTTAGTTGCTTTAAGAAGCAAATGAGCACTAAATGGGCTTTTCAAAATTATTGTGGAGCCTAACTCCCACTGATTTCAGGTAATGTAGCCAATGTCACAGAGGAAGTCTGCCAGTACTATAGCAAGGGAGGGGCAAGTGGGGTGACAGTCCCAGGTGCTGGGGCAGGGCACAGAACGGAGCTATAAGTGGCTCATTTATGGGAGCATGAGGATTGGTGGATGGCTCCCACCACTGCATGTATCCTCAGGCAAGCATGGGGGGTCATGTGCCCCCATAACTTGTTTGCAGGGTGAGGGTGGGCTGCTGCTGTGGACTTGTCCTGGGCACCACATTTCCTTGCTACAGTACTGACATCTGTGGTGGAGCAAGAAATAGAACATTGGTCTCCACCATTTGAAGATAGCACCCTATCTACTAGAACAACCTTTTTCCTCCCACCTCACCTCATCTTTCCTCCTTCAAGTCTCCCTTCCCTGAGTTCTACCTTGTAAAAGGATGATTTATCACCCATACATATAGTATGTCTAATATCAAAATGATTCCTGGTCAGGAAACAATTAATATTTCATCTGAATGTTTCATCAGAATGTTTTACCTCAGATATTAAAATAAGCTGAATAAGTGTTATGCCAGCTAAGTTTCCTCTATAAGTTAATGTGCTGAATATCAGAGACATAACAGATTCAAAGCAACTCCCCACTGTATCTGCTTTAAATGAATAACCTCTGTGAATGTTTTCTTTCATTGCTGGCATGAATATACATAATTCACATTAAATGGATGTTCAACACATTTGCAATTTAATGGGTTAGGTTTTTTTGTTCTTTTTGAACAGAAGTTATGGCATTAGGGGTCATTTTTTTAAAGGAGGCTTAAGTTCTAGGTGACAAAAATATGCAGTGATATATGAACACCTGTGCACTGTTATCCAGACTTATTTTTTTTAAACAAACACATGTGATATGGTGGGTTTTCCTTTGTAGCTAGTTGCAAACTCTTGACTTTTGCCTTGGAGTGATATCTCTCCTATTTATGAGGCAGTGATTAACTCTTAAAACACTTCAAGACAAAGTCATCTTCATCAGTAGATAAACAGTGTCTCTCCAAACCTAAGTCTCTGATTCACCAGTCTGGAGTGGAGGTCTTCAGAGAAGTCCAAATGTTTTTAGTGGACCTTGGGCATATATTAAGTATTTGAATGCAGATGGGTAAATTCTGCTTCCCTTTTACAAATAGGCCTTCTGATTTCACTGGACTTACTTGTATAAGGAAGTAGGGTTTAATAAAAAATATTATTAAAGGTATTTGACAAATGAATTGGTATCTGTGAATGGAAATTCCACTAACTAATCTGAATTTCTAATTACAGTATAACATTTCATTGAACAGTGATCTATGAAAGCTCGCTGTGTTGCTCAGTATGTAATCTTTCCTGGAAAAGCTTAATGGAAGAAAAGGCAAATACTGTAGGATAAAACTTGCTTATCTCTTAGAGCTTGTTACATTGGATTTAATTCAAACTCTTCCATTTTATTCACCATAGCAAGGGAAGATTACAGGTCTTTTACAGGATGAAGCAAAAATAGATGAGAGCTTCTAAGAGTTCCATCATTTGTAATCTACTGCCACTGTGAAGTTATATTAAACCTCTACTGAAACACACTGGTGCAGATCTTGACTTAGGAACATTTTTCATTATTCAAGCAAATGACACTGCAACAAGTCAATTTAACACTTTTGGTCATAGGAAATGTCACTACTTGAGGATGCAATGCTAAATAGCAAAAAAAGTTTTTTCTTTTTCTCAGAGAAAAAGAAAAGAAAATTGCAATCAATGTTGATACTTTAATCTCTATTATGATGATTTTGTATCTGGGCCAAACACTGCTCACAACTCAATGTAGGTGCATCATTGCAATTGGGAATAGATTATACGTACTATGGTATTATACTGATGAATGTGTTTATATCAATTGTGATATATAGAAGGTCCCCTGCCTCTTGGATTGTGCCCTCACCCCCAATCACTCACCCTTATATGTACAGTATGTTATGTAGCTAACAAAATGTTTTGCATGAATGCTGGAAAAATAAATCCTCTATAGATAATAACAAACAAGCTGTCTTGAGATAATATTTGGCCATCTGCTTACATATAATAAATCTGGATAAAATTGCTGACAATTTTTCATTTGAAAGAAAAAATATATAATCTTTAAATTGGTTTTGTACCATCTCTGTAATTTCTTTTGCGTGTATGTGAAATGTAATGAGACCAAACATTTTCCACAGTGAAGTCTGCACACTGCTAAAACTTGAAAGGTCCTTTTTGTGTGTTGTTTCAGGCAAAATGGTACAACTATTTTCAGAAGACTTGTGGAAGTGAAAGATCATTGCTCCTAAATTCTGTTCCTAGCTTTACTATTGACTGACTATGAATGTCATTATATTAGTATATCATTGTATTAGATATTTATACAGGATCTTGTAAATGCTTATTTATGTTTCCCAAAGTGGATAGTAGCAATAAGGAAAAAATATGCTTTTCCTTAATGTCCTTTTCACATTTTGGAAAAGAAAAAAATGATTCTGGGGCAGAGCAGTTAAGGTATCATGTTGTGGCTCCAGAGAAATGGAAAACATGATCTGGATTCATGTTGAAGGATCTTTCTGAGTCAGCTGTAAATGGGTCTCTGATAAATCAGCCTGGGGAGTCACAGTTATGATGACTAGATATGATACAATATTAGTATATTACTTGGGGGCAACAGTGGCTACCTTCTCGTGCCCATAAATAGCTGTAAAGTGAAACTAAAAGTCACTGCTAAGACAATGGTGCTTTTTGATTTTTCATTTGCAATATATTAGACCTTCCAGTTTTGATGTACTAATTGCAGGATGAGCCAGAGTAACCTCTTCTTTCCACAAGGGGAAAGCTTGACTGTTCTTCAACTTAATGCTGAAGGTCATACTTCACTCAAGCAATCAGTTTTGGAATGCGTCAGCACTGAGACGCATTATCAAGGAAATGAAACCAAATGCTGTCCTTCTGCAAGAAACACATATAGACTAGCTGCAGAAGATGAAGCTCTCTGGCTATAACTTTTCAGACTCTGTAGTCAGCAGGATCCATGGATCTAGATCCCAACAGGAAAGGCCTAGTACAGGGCTGCTCCTGCCCTGCTCTACTCCTCTGCAGCAGTCAGGAGGAGCTCCAGGCTCCCTTGGGTGCTAGTCCAGGAGCTGGCAAGGGGCACGAGGCTGTTCCCAATGTTCTGATGGCTGCAGCAGTGGCCGTCTCCTGGCCCCATGCACATTGGGAGGGGACCTGATATGCACCGGGCCAGAATACAGCTGCCCCTGCAGTGGGAAGAGCTCTCCTGGCCCCATTCCCATCAGGACACAAAGTTTCCAGTGAACCCCCTGCCAGGTGGGACTTCCTGGCCTGCCAGGGGATTTGCTGAGAGCTGCTAGTGAGCCTTCTGTTGGGTAAGAGGGCATGGGGCTTGCCAACAGCCGCCCTGCTTGTGTCCCCAGCCCACCTGCCTGCCAGGGCAGCTGCCCCCATGTCCTGTAACAGCCAGCTCCATGTCACACAAAGCTGCTCCAAGGGGTGGATGAGGGCTGGGTTTTTGGCTGCTTATCCCCCAGAGATGCCAGCTGCATGCTGGGAGCCAGGGCAGGGGGCAGAGGGCTCCACAGTCCCAGCATGGATTGGCTTCCTGCTTCTGCGGGGGAGCTGGGAACTGAGAAGTGCCAGGCTGCTGCCTAAGCTGACTGCAAGCAATTTTTTTCCCCAGTAAACATCTACATGAGCACTGCTGTGCAGCAACTAGTGCATAGTTAATCTAGTACCTGTATTTACTAACTGTGCTAACTTCTAGCTAACTGTGCAGTAATCTAATTGACCTCACAGTAAATGACCCTTATGAGTAGACAGTGACACTTTACTGTGCAGTAGATTAGTCTAATTTTCAGTAAAGCTTCTTGGATAGGTATCCTGTATGGCATCAAGTAATGTAAACTGCACTCTGATGTAAACTCAAATGTAAACTGCACTCTGAGATTTGATGACAAGCTATGCACTTTCAACATGAACATGATCTCCAGCAAATCATTCAAACTCACTACCAGCCAGGGAAAGAAAAGCAGAACTCTGAAGAATGAAGTTCCCAAGGATCAATGCTAGCACCAATGTTTTCAATGTATGTACCTCAGACGTTATGCATACAGCATCTAAGTGATATATGTATGCTGATGATGTTGCCATAGTAGCCCAAGGAATAGACATGGCAGAACTGTATAAGACATGAATATTGACATGGACCTCTTTGTTATCTCCACAAGTGACACTTAAAGTTGAGCATCAATAAATCGGTATCCTTACTCTTCCACCTGGATAATCATTGACCCACAAGCATGCTGAATATCAGAGTAGGCAACCACATCCTTTTCCATGATCATATCCCAACCTACCTAGGAGTCCTATTAGACCATTCCCTTACATAGAAAGATAACAATCAGAAAGTCAGTGATAAAGTTTCGGCAAGGTTAGCTATCTTAAGATGTTTAGCCAGCATGATATGGGGTACCAAATTCAAAGTGCTCACGACTATCACACTTGCAATGATATATGATCCAGCAGAATATTGCGGTCCTGTATGGTCTAGAAGCTGTCACACTAAAAAACTCAACTTAACTGTACTTAACAGTATGCAGAGACTCATAACAGGCTGCACAATTTATACACACACAGATTTACTCCCTGTACTCTTGGGGATTAGACCAGGTAATATAAGAAAACAGACCCTAACATCATTACTGGCAACAGAGACAAGAGATGATGAACATCACTTTCTCCATCTGCTGTTAACTGAAGACCCAAACAGATGGAGGCTTTAGAGGCTCTAAAGTTGTAAACCTTTTGTTCATGAAGTCCACAAGCTCCTGAAAGAGACTGGGGATGCTAAGCCAAGCCTATAAGCAGCAACAGAGTGGGCTGATCATTGGGAATGATCTGACCTAGTCCTACAGTCCTTCATACCATCACCAAATGAATTCCCCATTGGGCACAACCTTGATGCATAGAGAAGCATAGGTCAAGTTCAATGGAGTGAGATCTGAATACAGATGCTTCGCAAAACAGACATCTTGGACAGCCTCCCTGTGTGAAAGCAGTGTCCAACAAACAGTACAACACTGAATTGAAAGCTGCGATCTTTACAAATGCCCATATGGGGTACATGGAATCCACACATTGAGTGTTAATACCAGGAAGAGGCTCACAAATTTGGAAGCTGATATCTGATACCATATGAAAGAAGTACATCACTCCATTGTTGTCTGTACAAACTAGTGTGCCTTAACTGCATGAGGAGAGGCTGGTGGGCATGTAGGGAAGGTGATGGATCTGTGGGAGGTGTTGGGGGCGTAGTTGCTCAGTCTGTGGGAGTCTACTTACATACATTGAAAACCTTTAATATGGATATATCTAATGCATCTGTTTACTGGTGGCCACCCATTTTTGTAAAATTCTCTGAGGTTGACAGATAAATATGATTATTATCATCATTTTTTAAAATGATACATTAATTCTAAAGCATGTTCTTCTCTACAGCAAAACAATGTAATGTAGAGTGGTTTACATTAAAAAGTCAATATTTAGTCAGGGTTATGACATAGTGTTATTTTAAATGCCACAGTTATTTCCTATTCTAAGTATAGGAAGTTAATCCCAGCACTTGAGATATCTGTGGTAACTGTTACTAAATATTGATTCTTAATTGGAGAGATGCTGGAACATTTCCTGAAAACAACCTGATTTTTCCAAATAACAATAATAATAATAGTAATAATAATAAATACACTAGGATTTGGCATCTTAATTCTGAAATTGGACTGACTTTGGCAGAAGTAGGTCTATTCATAATAAACAAGATATTAAATAAACATTCCAGCCCCCAATATGCCTTGAAGGAGAGGGGCAAATGGTGCTTCTATAATCAGTCTTTGCTGGGACTTTGGAAATAACTAAAGGACTTTCTGTCAATTTATCATGACTAATAAAGGCCCTCATAGTGTCATGTCATTGACAAATGGCTTTGTTTCAACAGTGGTACTAGCATTCTGGCACTCTTTCAAACAATCTTAAAAATATTGCTCCCTACCTTTATTAGTTTAATGAAAAATATATTTACATATTTTGCTGAAAAGGGGACTACCAGAGAGCTAGATTGTGGAACATTAAGTTGTTCAGGCATTTCAAAATTATAGGATGATGCAATAATGCATTCATTGATCATGCTGGAAATACTGTGTCGTTCAGTGTCTGTCCTAATGACTTTCAGGAACTATAGTAAAGTGAATCCTTAGTACTAGCACTTGTTTGAGATGAATACTTACCCTTCCTTAATACAAAAATTCATTTGAAGAAGCTCCTTTGATTTCACACTAGACCTAGAAGACCTCCAAGTTCACAGTATTAATACTTATTTATTATTATGAATCACTAATTAAAAATAAATAATAAAAGCAAATATTTAAATGGCACTTAAAAACATATGAAGTAGTAATAAATGAAGAAGACCATTTCAAATAAAAGTTCTCTTTAATAAAAGATTTTGGTATTGTTAGATTTTACAGTACATCTAAGAACTGATGAGAGAACTGGTCTATAACATGGCACCATGAAAGGAGGAAAGCAGGAACAAGATTTAATGTCCACTGAAATCTAGGAGAATTTTTTACATCTGATAAAATTATATCAGGACCCAAAACAGGGTAAAAATCAATAATAGTAATCATTCTACAGTGCCTCTCCCACCATATACTTTAGACCACATATCAGAAAAATAAGAAATAATAGTACTACTTAAAAAAAAATGAAATAGAAGAAAAAAATAAGGCCAAATACTTTCAGGTTCTACTGCATGCATTATTATCCTAGTTGGGCCAATGAGTTTAGGGAAAGCCTCCAATGAAGTAAAAAAAAAAAGTCCTATTTATTTTAATGGGTTTAGAATCAAGCTGTCAGTGAGGAAATGAAGTTAGGTGAAGCAGCACGAGAAAGACTATATATACTGAAATCCAAATTGAGTTAGTACTTTAGAAAAGATGAAACAAGTGAGTCCTACATGTAACCTGACATGAACGTTCCACAGAAAGAAATGTTTCTAAGTATTGTTTAGAATGGAGGAAGACAGATTAAAGCAGTTTTCTAGAGGAGTGATTTCAACTGCAACAATCCCCTACAGGAGCATTTCTGTAAGATAAATAACCCAATATGTTATGATGCTATGCTGGAAATCCTTAAAAATTAGGCTTCTCTAGACATTTTTCAGAAATCCTTGTAGTAAAACATGAGAATAACATAGGTTAGTAGGTGTTTTTTTTTTAAGTTCTTTTCCACTTCTAAAAAAAGGGGGGGGCACTGAAAATTTTGGCTAAATTGTATACATTTTCAAACATAATTTGATCTATTGCCATGTATTGCAATATGGTTTGTACAAAAATATGTAGATTTTTATATTTTCTTCATGCATTTGAAACTCAAAATATTGTCAAAATACTGGATGAAGTAAACATTACAATGCAACATCACACACAATAAAGTCACAATAAGAAAATCATCACACACAATAAAGTCATTTTTTTCACGTGAAATTCTATTAAATGACACTGTTGCCATTTATGCCATTTTTATTGCTCCATATGGTTCAGATGATATAGCTGGAGGAACACCTGTGGCAGGGAACACCTGTGTTACATTCATTCCTACTTGGAGTAATGAGAAGAGCCCCAGAAGCAATGAAGTACAATACTTTGCCTCAGTTACACTCAATGGTTCCTGTCTATAACTAAGGATCTGTCTTGATTTCTAGAATAACATCTTGTCAATTAGTAAAGGATTTAGAAGTAGGTCTTTCCTATGCTTTATCCCTAAATTCCTTTCACCTCTTGTTTCTTTGTCCTCCACATCATTCACAACATATGTCACAGCTACAGACTTCTCATAGCTGTCTAACTCTAGCAGATTTATAAAAGGCAGCTTGTGCTCTTTGCCAGCTCTCATTTGCTGTTCCAAATTGAACGAACAAAAATATAGGCATGCTGGTGACTAAGAAAATAAATCTTGTTTAATTCTTTCAGATCCTTGACATGTTAGAGTCTTGCAATGCTAAACTTCCAAATCCTAAAATTTATTGTAAAATTTCGCACATTCAAATGCCTCCTCTCTAGTAGGAAGTTAAAAAAAAATAAACTATTATTACCGTACTGTATAGGAATGCTAATAACATCAAGTATATAATTCTTAGGGGAAATTCTCAAATATAGAAGGTAACTATGGTGGCATTAGTGGCTGGCAAATGAAAAATTACTATAATATGAATAATGGGATGTAAGGATACTGTGGTGGGTAAAGTATAAACATGTTTGCATGTTGCCAAAATGTTTCCCAACGTTAAAGTGTCAATATAATTTCAAATATTGTAATTAAAACTATGTGAACTTTGAATGAATATACCTGACACTTCTTAATTTCTCAAAAATATTCTTTAAAGTTGTGGTCTATTTATATGCACAACTGAAAACAGAGTTCTTTTTATTGTCTTGCTCATTGGGTTCTTGTTCAACAATCTTGTTTTGGGTTTATAATTAATGTCAGAGTAGCAGAAAGAAAAGATTCTTGTATTCAAAATCTATTTTAAAATAGATGCCATGGTGCTGGGGGGAGGGAGGGGCAGGCGTTCGGTATACGTAGAGTATGGGTGAAGAAGCTGATCAATTGTAAAGATGGAATGTAGATTTGGTTTTTGGGTTTTTTTTTTTAATCATTGACCCCCTTATATTAATTATGTTAAAAATAATTTTCAAGTTCTGTTTTGGAAGTGCCAGTGTGAGGACTTTTGGACATCCCATATAATTACCCTAAGAACCAAGCTATTCAGGAGTTAGGGTGCAGGTGACAGCAGTTGTCTGTTTGTCTCCCCTTCTCTTTCATTTTGACCAGAAATTCTATCACACACTAGCCAAAACCAATGCATTTTGGATAATAAATACATTTGCTAGTTAAAAAAATATAATTGACTGCAAAATAAATAAATGCATTCCTGGCCAGCTTTCGATTAATGTGATTGAAAAGTATACACTCAAGTTTGAAACTGTCCACCATATTATTTTCACTGTTAAAGTCATACTATTAACTTAAAGGGCACTGCTTAATGCGATTTTAGAATTAACTCATTAAACCTTTAATATGTAAAACTTTTTACATTCAGACAGCTGAATCACAAAAATTCAGAGGTACTGTTACAACACTTAAGCTTAATGAACCACAAAGTACAAGGGCTCTTAATCTAACTAGAAGTAATATGATGAAATTAAGAAAGGGAGGAAAAAAAAAAGCAAACAAGCAAACAATCATTCTCACTGTAAGGTAGATTAGTGCATGGAATACTCTCTAAAGGAATGTAATAGGAACTCCATCACCTTGGACACTGATGTCCAGTACAGAAGTTATAATTATTGCACATTAAGCATGCAGAAAATGTTCTAAAGCTATAACTGAACAGAAGTTCATGACTCATAGAGTACTTTAAAAATGGTGGATTGCACTCTAAATTAAGCCTCAATGGATGTGGTATCAGACTAAAGTGCTTTAGGTTAGAGTGCTTTTTTAAAACATCTGTACCACATCTCATCACACATTAAAATAGGTCACCTTCCACTCACATTCCAAGCAGCTTTGTGCAGGGCTGCACCCTGCTCCTTGGGCTGTCACTGACCTGAGTTGAGGTTAGTGAGGTTTGGTGCTTGTCTGAAGGCTAGGATGGGTGGCCCTGGGAAGATCTTTTTAAGAATAGGGTCTGTTTCTAGTATGGGTTGCAATTGCTTTAGGAGTTTCCAGACAGGTTCAAGGGAGGGGGGATATGTCATAACCAGTGGTGTGGATTTTTGGGGGGCTTTCTTCTGTACTTTCTAGAGAAAGTTGGATGGAGGGATGGTGATTGTTGAATTTCTGTTGGAACTCAGTCAGAAACTGCAGGTTCTCAGTCCAAATGATGAAGATGTCATCGATGTATCTTAAATACAGCAAGGGTTTGATGGTGCAGTTCTTGAGGAAGGCTTCTTCCAGGTGGCTTATAGAAAGGTTGGCATACTGTGGAACCATTTTATTTAGTGCCCATACCTGTTCCCATCATCTGGAGGAAGTGTTGATTATTAAAAGTGAAATTGTAGTGTGTGAGGATGAAGTGTATAAGCTCAGTAATATCTTTGGGTCTGTATTCCGAGTTGTAATCTTGTTCCTGTAGATATGTAAGGCAGCCATGGGTGCCATCGTGGTGTAGGATGTTGGTATATAGGCTGGTAACATCCATGGTGGCTACGAGTGTGTTGCTGGGAAGATGGTCTATGTTTTTAAGTTTTCCTAGAAAGTCTGTAGTGTCTTGTACAAAACTTGCTCTGTGGGTGACAAGCGGTTTTAGGATTGATTCAATGAAACCTAATATTTCCTTAGTTAGGGTCCCATGGTTGGATATGATAGGTCTGCCAGGGTTCCCTTGTTTGTGGATTTTAGGGAGCATGTAAAAAGTCCCCGGGTTAG
>JAGPOW010000229.1:14534905-14554049 GCA_030014935.1 Caiman crocodilus | reverse complement strand
GGGGCTGTGCCATGAAGCCCTGAGTGGCCCTGATAGCTGCTGCTACTGCCAGTGAGTGTGGGCACAGGGGCACTGGGAGATTGAGCAGGGAGATGGAGGAATGATCAGGGGGAGCAAATGGGGTGGGGAAATGAATGGGGTAGGGGAATGAACGGGGCAGGAGGACTGAACGGGGGTGGGGAGAACAAACAAGGAGTTGGGAAAAAGAACTGGGGCTAGGCAGGGCCCCCCCCAATCATCCCCTCCCCCCTCCTCCAGCTCCCTGACCCACTACATACAAGGTCCAGGTCCCTGCAGCCCGCCCACATTGTGCCCCGCACAGGCAGACAGCATCCTTCAGCACTGGGGCAAGGGCCAACCATAGTGTGTCTTTGGATACCAGAGCATCTCTATGGATGACCAAGCCTCTGGGTGCCTCAGGACACAGTCTGGGATCATGCCCTGCCCCACTTTTTTCCTCAGGTTATTGTTTGACCTGTGGATATCCAGGGGTCTAATTTTGCCCCTGTGCTGCAAATCTGAAGCTCAAGGAATTTTTTTTGTTCTGACACGTGCCCCTTGCAGCTTCTCAAAGGGGTTTGTGATGCTGCAAGAGGCATGTGCACACTTGTCTGGACATGCCCACTGAGTTTAATGGTGCATGATCAGGCCCTACCTCTCAGACACCATGAGGAATCATGAAGCAGATCTTGTAGATATCAACAGAAGTTGTTCGTGGTTTTCTATAGTTAATCTTTGTTCATAAACATAGGCAAGCTCAGGTCCTGTATTTTATGAATGTTGCTAAAGAAGTTGCTTCCCTAAGAGTGCTTTAAATAGAATTTTACTTTTATGGGATTTTTTTTTTCTCTTTTCTCTCTCTTAAAATACATGTTATTGTCATGACAGCTAAGGTCCTTTGAAGTACTGTAAAAACAGGATACATAAGGTTGCCAAATCAGCAATTATTAGTAGCTGTTCTTCTAGGAAAGATGGGAATGAAAGTAAATGTTACATAAAAATCAAGAGACAAGGGTTAGTATTGCTTCAACTATCATATTTAATTAATTTAATAAATTAACAATAAATTTAGCCACTATATAAAGCACAGGAGTTCTGTAATCTGCACTGAATTTTGCAGACTTGCTGTAACTCATTGATTGGCAAATGGAGCAGGAGTGGCTCTTAATTAAATTCATATGTGGTGCTACTGCTCTAAATTAGTGCCAAGTGATTGGGCTTAAGGTGTTGTATAAATTTCTTAAGTACAACTAACTCTTTTCTTCGACTTAAATTAAGGGCTGAGAAATATTAATTTAAGTAAATACTGTACGTATCTTTTACAAATGACAGTTGATAACGAAGTTAGAAATCCACACAAAAGGTTTTTCTTAATTGTCTGGAAAAGAGAAAATTTCTCATATTCTATGAGTCAGTGTTTGCTAGTGATACTTCAGCAGAGCAAACTACTAATTATATGAATAAGTTTTCCCTTCCTCTCTTCCTTTATGACAGTGATTAAGCAGCAATTTCAGCTCTACAAATTCATATTAAATTGGATGAGAAACTAGCTCAAATTTTAAAACTACAGCTATAAATTTATCTGCCAGCTTTACTAGATAAATTCTGTTTGATTTGGCCTGTTTTCTTTGTAATTTATTTCACTCTGGGAAGAAGCACCAGTCTCCATTTTACATAATTTACAAGCTGTGTTGAATGTGAAAAAAGCAAAGACATCAAATAACCTTGCCTTTGTGGAATCGGTGGTTCAGCTGGGCTTAGAATGCAGATTAGAAGGAAGATTCTCTTTGTTCCAACCCGTGGACTACACCATTCCCTTAAAAAAGCACTAATTGTAATGCTGGTTTGTCCCTTTTTACCTAATGGTACACTGCTTACATCTACTATTTGAGAAAAAATGGGGTAAAGCACCTGCCAGTTGGGTAAAACACATTAATTTCACCTGTAATATAGAAGAAAACGTTGTAGAGACTAGGTTTGAGAAACATTTTTAGGGACAGAAGAGAGGGGGGATTTTTTTTTTTTAATGAAGCCATGTGACTGCATATGTGGAGGGGAAGAAAAGTCTCCCGTTATTCAAAGCTTTTGACTTTGTATGAAAAACAAAAATGTTCATTTGTGTATAAAAAATAAAGCATTTATACTTATTCCCCTTTTTCAGCACTGGTGAGGCCACATCTGGAGTACTGTATTCAGTTTTGGCCCTCCCATTACACAAAGAATGTGGACAAATTGGAGACAGTCCGGTGGAGGGAAACAAAAATCATTTGGGGGCTGGAGCACATGATTTATAAGGAGAGGCTGAGGGGACTGGGGTTATTTAGTTTAGAGAAGAGAAGACTGAGAAGGGATTTAATAGCAGCCTTCAACTACATGAAGGGGGGGTTCAAAAGAGGATGGATTTCGACTATTCTCAGTGGTGGCAGATGACAAAACAAGGAGCAATGCTTTCAAGTTACAGCAAGGGAAGTTTAGGTTAGATATTAAGAAGAATTTTCTCACTAGGAGAGCAGTAAAACTTTGGAACAGGTTAGCCAGAAAGGTTGTGGACTCTCCATCCTTGGAGGTTTTTAAGATCCGGCTACTAGGGCTGTGCAAACTTTTGATGGGTATTACATTTCAAAGCTATTTCTCTGTGTTTTGAGCTCAAAAAAGTGAAATTGAAATGAAACAAAAGGCTTTGAAATAGTATTGAAATAAAATTAGGGCACTTGAAATGTTTTGAAAGTTTCAAAATGCTTCAAATTTCAAAGCAACCGGGTAACAAGAGGCAGGGGAGAGCCAGTGGTGGAGCCACTCTGAGTGCAGCCCTGGCTCCGAGCACAGCCCTAGCCTATGTCTGTCCACCACCTCCTGCCACAGGGGAGAGCTGCATGGGGCTGCAGTTGGAGTGCAGCCCTGGCTTCGAGTGCATTCCTGGCAAGCACAGACCAGTGGCTGGAGACTCCACAACCCCACAGAGCTGAGCCTGCTGGCAGTAGGTGGCAAAAGGCGGTGGAGAGCCGATGGCAGAACTGCTCGGAGCACAGCCCTGGCTCCAAGCGCAGCCCTGGCCACTGGCCCTCGCTCATCTCCTGCCACCAGGCTCAGCTCCATGGGGCTGGTGGATCCGCTCAGAGTGCAGCCCGGTGCAGGGAGGCATGGATAGCCAGGTCTGAGCAGGTCCGATAGCTATGCCCCGAGTAGCTCCACCAGCCTCATGGACCTTCATCTGCTTTCTCAGCATTGCCACCGAGCACCAGGAAGAGCCTGGTGTTGCCCCTGTTGCAGCCCTGGGAGCAGCAGACACTGCTTGCCTGCAGCCACTGGGGTGCATCATGCCCCAAGCCCCCTGTCAGGGTGCACTCCAGCAACTGCAGGCAGGCAGCAGCAGCAGCCTCCTGTCATCCTGCACACAGATCCATGGTCCTGCACTCCCAGGAGGGTCTGCCACAGCCTCACATCCCTCCTGGGGGTGCGGGCCCCCGGATCTGTGCTTGGAATGATAGGAGCAGCCTTCGCCCAGCACCGGGCGACTGCTGCTGCTGTTGGTCCCAGGCAGCAGCATCAGCCTCCTGTCATCCAGATCCAGGGACCCACACCCCTGAGAGGCTGTGGGGCTGTGCCAGACTCTTCCAGGGTGTGCGGGCCCCCAGATCTGCACACGGGATGACAGCAGGCTGCTGTTGCCAGTAACTGATATGAGTTTTGCTTTCCACTTTTTGAGGTTCAGTTTCACAAAACCCGGTATACCTATCTCCTTGAAACCTGGCAGGTTTCATGCCCTTGGAGGGGGATACCACCTCTGACATTTTGATCCAATCAGGCAGGAAATGACAAAAGTATAGGCATTTTCATGATTCACCATTATAGCCTATGGGTGAAACACTGAACTGAGTCAAAACAGCGAAAAGGATTTGACGAATCAAAATGGAACAGTGCTTTGAAACTAAATGAAACAATTAAATGAAACACTGTCTTTTTGAAATGGTGAAACAGAAGTTGAACTGAAATGGTGCTGTTTCACACAGCCCTAGGCTACACAAAGCCTTGGCTGGGTGATCTAGTTGGGGATAGTCCTGCTCTCAGCAGGGGGTTGGACTAGATGACCTCCTGATTATTCCAACCCTAATTTTCTATGATTCTGAGTCAAGGATTCATTTATTCTTAAACTATATCACACATTAAAGAACGTATTAGTAAAATGAAGCCCAAAAGCTCAATGCTTTTTGTCCCAAGACACATCCCTACACAAACACTCCAGCACAGCAAAATGACCCAGGTGGGGCAAAGAAGGCTGAGGCCAGCATTAGTGCTGCCCTCAGCAGCCTTCCCTGGGGTCCTGGAGGCCTCCTAAAGCAATCCCAGTGGTACTGAGCCAGGCATTCAGAGCTTGGCTGGCAGCCAGGGCATGGCTCTGGTCAGCTTGGCTCCACTTCAAAAAAAAAAAGGCACACCATTGTCATTCATCAAAAATAAAAATAAAGTCCCTGACTTATTAAGAAGAAGAATATTTGAATCAAGGGCAAATACAGCATATCAATTTGTAAAAGAAGATCTTGGTATTTATTCCAAAGAATCTTCCAGCTTCCCAAGGCAATAGAAACACCAGCTTAATATTCTCTGATTCTAGGTCCTGTATGTTGTCTTCAAAAAATGCTACCTTACTGGAATATACATATTTTGGAGTGAATTAAAAATATTTCAAGTTTAAATTTGTCTTTTGTATCACCTTTTTATGCAGCATGTTACTTCATAAAGATCTGTACCTCCCTTGCCAGAAAGAACAAACTGACTGATTGACTTAAGTTGCAAAATCCATCTGTCAGAATGTCCTTTCCTGTCAAAGAATCAACTCTTTTCTTCTCTCTTCTAAATAAATAAATAACCTTCATAGTATAACTTGAAAAACACACATATATATATTTCACACATTTAGATATGATGTGGCTAAGATCTGTATAAATATGATAGATATATTAGACAATGGCTGTGCTAGAAAGTTACAAGTTAAAAAATCATTTTTAAGCGTGCCTGAAAATGTGAACTGTTTCATTAAGCCACATTCATAGTATAATAAGGAATAATCAAAATTATAGCAAGCTGCAAAATGTGGATCCAGAATATTTCCACAGTGTCAAATCTAGATTTGACATTCAGCTACACAGATCATAGCAAGCAAAAGTTTTGTCTGTTAAGATTAGTGTTCATGTTCCAACGCTAGTTGGTAAAAGGGCTTTAATATTAAAAATTAAAACCAAACTTCACACACACACATTATACTGTAAGTGCACCTTTCTGATATGAATATATATATATTCCACCTATGGTAAAGGATAACACTTAGGCATCTAATAGATAGAATAACATCTTTCCTCTTCTCTGAAGTTGCAGCAAGTGAGTTTTAAGTTTGATATTGGGAAAATATTTCTTAGTAGGAGGGTGGTGAAGCACTGGAACAGGTTACCTAGAGAGATGGTGGAATCTCCTTACTCAGAGGCTTTTCAGGCCTGGATTGACAAAGCCCTCACTGGCATGATCTCAGTGGCAATGTGTAGGGCCTGCATGGGGGTGCACATGCACCCCCGAGAGTGCTGATGTACCCCCTAACAGGCTGCTTTCCCCACTCAGGTGACGGGCAGTTAGAGCAGGTGGGAGGACTGGTGCCTCCCCTGAGGGTGCCGGCTGGGGAGTGGGAGCAGCAGGAGAAGTGCCGGGGGCATTTTCAGGGGCATCCCTGGCCTTTCCAGGTGCTCTGCTGGCATTTCTGGGTTGCTGACTGGCCACTGTGGGGCAAGTACCCCCCCCCCCGACTCAGGAGACGCCAGTTGCCCATACATGATCTAGTTGGGGATGGTCCTGCTTTGAGCAGGAGGTTGGACTAGATGACCTCCTGAGGTCCCTTCCAAACCTAATTTATTATGACTATGATTCTTCACTGCAAATGATTCATACTTTCAGCCCTGAAGGCCCCTTAGATGTCTCCTACAATGGCAGGTATCACATTTTCAGGAGTGGGGGTATGCAGGATAAAAATCCATGATGATATTGATTTAGGAAACATTAGCCAACCTTATTTTTCTGTTACTTTGCAGATGACTTTGCATTAGGTAAAGTGACGGTTTAACACTATACATTTGGGTATATAATTTATATTTTAAAAAGCTAATATTTGACTATTTTCATGTTCTTGGTACAATTATTCAGCTACTACATATCAAACTGAAGAAACAGCTAAACAGAGCTTGTTTACTTTAAACCTACTTAAAATACATGCAAGGGTTTTCATTGTTTATTCCACCTTTAGCATTTCTTTTCCTGTCAGTGCTAGTGCAGAATTGATAATGTGCTAATCTTAATAATTAATGTCTTGCTGATTTGATGTGGGTTTCAAATGCTGCCTTTTGCACAACAATACTGCCACTTTACTGAAATAATAATAATAATAAAAAAGTGCAAAGAATAGTGAATGCTGCTTATTATATTTCAGGCTGCATGGCTTTGCAAAGGAGTTAATAAAATTCTAAAAAGGGCATGGGTCTATCAAAACTACATAGGTCCACTTGCACGTCTATTCATTCTAATATTCTTGCCTCAAGTTGTATTTTCATATTTCTATCATGTTCTCCATAAGCTTTTCTCTTCCATTCTTCACTTCTCTATATCTAGCATTGATTATACTCTTGATATTCTTCTGTAAAGCCTGATTCAGGAACAGATGACCAGCTAACTTCTTCCTTCCTTTAACTGGCCATTGAGTGCAGTGCATTCTTCCAGAGGTATACCTAGTTCTACTCTTTTCTATCCACTATAATTTAGGAGTGCCACCCTTGGAGATAGTATAGAGAGTAAAACAATAATCAAGTTGTGTCTGTAAATGTCCTGGAAATGACCCAGTGCTGAAGAAAACCTGAATTCCAATAACTAATTGGAGTAAAGGGGAATATCAACTAGTGATTCACCTAATACTAGTCCCCAGTCCACCTATAAAATGGAGGTAGAGATCATTAAGGCCACAGAGGTGCCAGGTATTAAAGGAATAAAGTAGTCATGAGTAGAAATATACAATCAGGACATTGAAAGAAGAGGTAGTAAAAGGAACTAAGGGGAAAGCATAAATTAGAAAGTATATTTCGAAGGCAAATTATTTTATTCATATTTAATTTTCTTTTGACATCAAGCTTATTAACTGACACATCTGTTTTCTTGTGGGACAACACACAAGCATTCAGATATACTTGTTACTTGTTGTGGAACAAATCCCTAAAAAGGTTTGCAGGATAAGAGGTACTAACACTTTGTCCCATGCTATCATGATAGACATTGTGAGACATTGTGATGGACATAGTTGCCCCATGAGGGTAGCAGAGGTACAGGCACTCCCTCAACCTGTATATCTGAAGTGGATCTACACCAGCCACGAGTCCCGGTCCTGGCCCCCACCCTTGGTCCCCTGCCACCCAATCTCTCTGGCTAGGCCCAGCCTCACTACTCACCCTGACTTCATGTGTCAGGAGTTTCCTGCAGGGAGGCCAGGACCATGAGTGGGCCCTGCTGGCCTGGCCTGCCAGTTGCAGGAAGGGGAGATGGGTGCACCATCAGAGCCACACCTACAGTCACTCCCAGGTGAGATCTCTAATCACTGGTCTCACCACTGTGTGTTCACCCAGAGTCTCAGCAGGAGTGGCCAGCTGCTGTCCCTGACAACACAACTGGTGCTGCTAGTGCCAGGCACCTTCTTCCTGCTGTGCGTCCTTTGCCCAGGCCTCACAGGAGAGCCCTCCCTGGGCCTCACAGATGTTATGCAGCATGCAGGCTGTGGTGATGACCTGGGGATGTTGGCCTCTGTGACCTTGAGGCAGTGTGTGCCTGCATCCCTTGAGGTAGCCAAAGGCACATTCCATCAGGACATGGGTGTGGATCAGGCACCAGTTGAAGTGTGACTGGTGGGGGTCCAGCTGGCCAGAGTAGTGCTTCATAAGTTGGGGAGGAATAGGTAGGTGGGATCCCTGATGAGGAGAGGCGGGACTGCTACTCGAGGTCTGGCACCAACTGGAGGTCTGGCACCCCTGTCACAAAGTGCCCACTATCGAGTATAGCTGGCAGGGTGGAGTTGTGGAAGATGCAGGTATCATGGGCATTGCCCATCCATCTGGGGCTCACATTGAAGAAGGTACCATGGTGGTGGATGATAACCTGAAGCATGATGGAGTGGAAGCCCCACTGGCTATAGTAGGGGCAGCCACCATGGAGTGGGCAAGTGATGGGGATATGGGTTCAATGCAAGGCCCTGATTCACTGGGGAAGCCCAGGGCACAGAACCTCACCACTGCTGCCAGGGAGTCATGCATGTGGAGCATGGTGTGTCCCCAGTACATCCTAGAGGGGCTGCACACCTTCAGGATGGCCTCTGGCAGTGGCATTGTCCACATCAAAAATATGGCTGATGTAGTGGAGGCTGCGGGCATGGCCAGCTTGAGCAGGGCAATGGCCAGCTGGATGTATATAGGTAGAGGCTGCCACATGGTTGTGTCTTGCCACTCTGGGTGCAGGTGGAGCTGCTCCATGAGCTCTTGGAAGGTGGCCCAGGTCATCTGGAAGGACTTGAGCCACTGATCATCACCCCAGGTGGTCTGGAAAATGTGTAGTCACCAGTCCAGGTGCGCCCAGAGGCAGGGGGTTGTAGGTCCAGGAGGGTGTGGATGGCCCAAGTGGTAGCATTCAGGTGCATATCATCAGCATCCCTGCTGGGGTCTGGGCAGCAGTGCAGGGTCTGGGCAGCAGTGGTGTGGTGACAGGGGGCCTGGAACACCGTGGGGAACCAAGCCAGGTGGCTGTGTGGCATGGCAGGACTGCCAGGGCTGAGACTGCCCTGGGCCAGGCAGCAGTCCCTGTGGTGGGCCAGCAGAACCAGCATGGTGGCCAGGAGGAGCCTGAGGTAATGGATGTCACTGCTGGGGCCAGAGGCTGAAGCAATCACGGCACAGCAGGCAGAGACTGTGGTGATAGTCAGTGCATGCTACTGTCACACTCTGCATGCTGCTCCAGGCCCAGGAAGTAGGTGGCCTGGGGGCAGCATGTGAGGCTGCCTTTTAAAGATGGCCATCAGCTTCAGGAAGCTGTGGCCAGTACCTCCAGCTCCCCCTGGTGGCATCAGTGGACCATTACAAGGTCCCCAGAAGTGGGAGCAGACTGCTTCCACAAGCTGCAAATCTGTTCTCAGTTCCATGCACATGTAAATCCCTGGCCAGAGTAAATTACTGTAAAGTAAACCTAACATGGCACAAATGCACATGTAGACACGTCCAAAGATAGCCATCATTTTCCATTCCTTTTTGTCTAATATGGTTATATATTTCAAAATTAGTAGGCCTTGATAGCTAGCACTCAGTAAGAAAGTTGGCTGAGGAGTACTCTGGACTACTATTTTTAATACATTTTGGAATTCCATAGAAATTCCCTGAATAAGTACTAATACCATGCCAATATTCCACAAGGGCAAGTACAATCTTATTATATACCAATTAGCCTGGCATCAGTCATGGCTAAAATGCTGGTAAGGCCAATTGAGTCAATAAAGAATAAGAGCACAGGAATATGATGAATGCCAGTCAACATAACTTTGTGGGGAAAAAAAGTCTGCTCATGCAGTCATATAGTATGATCTCAATGGCTTGAATTGCTTGGTTGGACCTCATTCAAACAAAGAAAATCAAATGTAAACTTACACATAAGGCCGTAAAAAATAATAAAGTGGGCTGTATATACAGAAAGGAAAGCTGTGTCTGGCAAGTCAGTAATTCTGACAAAAAAAAGTGCTGAACACGAGTTCCACTACAACTTTGAAGAAAAATGCTAATTTGAGTCTGGATTCCCAAAGAGGGAAGCAGTTAGCAAAAGTAGGGAGATGAGCTTACTGTTGCCTACAACACTAGAAACACTGATATCCAAATATTTTTTCCAGATCTGGTGTCCACATTTTAAAAAAGATCACTCAAAAGCTGAAAAATAACTGAGTAGCTGAAAGATATTGGAGGAAAGAGACAAAACTGATTTAAAAGCTGGGTAAAATGCCTTACTGTGAAAAAGAAAAATCTCAATCTATTTATTTTATCAGAAAGAAGACTGGGAAGTGACTTTTATTATAGTGTATAAGTATTATCATCGGGAGAAAATCACAGGTAGTAATGCACTGTTTAATCTAGTGAAGAAAGACATAATAACCAGTAGCTAAAGGTTGAAACTGGACACATTCAAATGGAAAGTAAGACATGCATTTTTAACAGTGGAAGTGATTACTCATTAAAACAGAGTGCCAGGGGAACTTGTGGGTTCTCCATCTCTTGATGTCTTAATATCCAGACTAGATTCCTTTCTGAGGATATGCATAAATTATTGTGCTCAATACAGGATGAAATTCTTAGGTTTGTGTCATCCAGGATGTTGGGGAAGATGATCTAATCATACCTTTTGGTCTTAAAATCTATTAATGTAAGTATTGTTGATGTGATCTATCCAACAAATAGTTCTATTATGATTTTTTTTTTCTGTGCTGTGGCTTGAAGGGAAATTAATGACACTGCACTAGGAATTAATGTGTCTCTATTTATTTTACTTTCTTCCTCTAAGCCTATTTGCTTAATCTTTCTATCGTGTCCTGTTAAACAGATGCAGTCTTCTGAGTCTTAATCAGCTCTCCTATTCTGGAATTATTTTTAAACATAATGAGGTTCCATGATTAACTAATTAATAAGAACTTTTAAAAAGCCTATTTCTAGTAAGAACTTTTATATATCACCAATTTGCAGAAAAAGAACAAATAGTACCTATTGCTTTCTCACTACTAAACAAACATCCAAAATTCATTGCTTTGTAGTGGATCTGAGAAATGCTAAGGTCCCTCAGCTCAATGAACTCTGAGCGCAGCAGCTTCCAAAGAGGGGCTTCAGTTGCGTCTTCATTACACAGTCCCCAATATTCTCCCTAATATTAAATATATAAAAAAAAATGCACTGTAACCTGTTACATGAAACCCTGAACATACAATTGGAAAGTTAGACACATAGGGCCTTTGTACGCACCACAAAATCGGCCTTTAAAGGGTGTTAATGCCCTTTTGCACTGCTTTAATGGCTGTTTACATAGGAAAATAAAACACCTCTGAGGTGTTTTAGTTTTCTGCTTTACAGCTACAGAAGGAAGCATCGGGCCCCATGCAGCTCAGGGGCTGTGCAAGCAGTCCATGTAGGCAGCCCAGCAGCAGCCCATGCAAGCAGGCTACACAGGAGAAAAAAGCAAAAAGCGGAGAGCCTGATCTTTTTTTTTCCTCCCCAGAGCCTGCCCAAGCGCCACAGGCTGCTTCCCTCTGCGGCTGCAGGGTGGGTAGTGCTTCCCTCCACAGCTGCAGTGGCCCCCAGGACTGCCTAGGCCAGGTGCCTGTGGGCGGGTGTCACCTGGGGGTGTCACCACCATCACAGAGGGAAGACCCCCCCACCCCGCACTAGCTCAGGTATTGCTCAGCCTGCTGACAGCTTGCTCTCTTCTGTCCCCACCCCTACTCTGCTGCTGGAGAGGCAGGTAAGTATCGGGCCTGATCTGCACACGCTACAGAGATTTACTTTTAAAAAAACACTGCTTCAATTTAGGGAGCAGTAAACTAAAGTAAACCCCCGTGGCATGTACAAGGAGCTACGGGGAAGAGGTTTCTAGGGCCGTCAAGGGTCAGTCTCTTCTCATCACAAAAATTACTTAACCAAATTCAGCTCCAAAATGATCTCTTCAAACTAGTACTCCCAGCTACATTCCCTAAAGCTTCCCGAATTTCTGGTTAAGCTAAATCAGTTGATTTCTCCTTTTTATTTTCACCTAGCCACTCAGATTTCTTACACTTTGTTCTTTGAACATAGCTTTGAACTGTCTATCTATGTATCATTTCAAAGGGCAATGCTTGTTAGCCTTATTTAATTTACAAGCAGATCTGGGCCCAGATCCAGAAAGGTACTTTTGTTCCACTAATCTCAGAATTGAAGAAGCTTACTTTTAAAAGACTGCTCCCCATAATAGTGTGGCAAAACCTGCAGTTTTTCTTTTTTTATTTATTTAAAATGTATTCCCTCCCTTTCCCCAACCATTTTTGACTTTTTCTCTCCCTCTATATTCCCTAGATAAGTATAAGGAAGCAAAGATGTAGGATAAGCTTTAACATTTTTATTTTGGTAGCATGTTTTGGGTTTCAGATATCCACTGTTTTGTATTGTATTATTATCAGGTTTGTATTTATTCTTACTGTTGTATATTGTATTATTATCATTTTTGTATTAATTTTTATTGTTTCATATGGATATTGTATGGTTTAGGCCTATGTTTGCAAGTGAACCAAAGTAATGTCAAGTTTCCATTTTGTATGTCAAGTCTCCATATTGTATCCTCTGCCCAGGCATCCCCTGTATGAGTCACGTACCCCTCCCGTGTAAATTGGTTCCCAGATGAATGCATACAATTGGGAGTGATTGAAATACAATGGTAGCAGGCCACTACTGAATGGCCTGTGATGACCAGGCCATCACCTCACATTGATTCATCCAGAACCATGGACCTCACCCAAGAACAGAGACAAGAACTCATCATTTGAAAGACAAAAGACGCTGCAGAACCAGCACCTCTACCTTTGTACCCCATCATTACAGACACCCAAAACTGCACATCCCTGCATGGAGCACACATGCTCAGTATGCCAGGCGCTGACCCTTGCCTGGGCATACCTCCTGTCACTAGGGTCACACAAGGTCTGCCCCTATGGAAAGGGGCAGTGAAGACAGACCCCGTGGGACACCCTCTCCATCTGAACCCGCGCCATGCCACACCACCTATCCACCCAGAGGCCCGGCTGGTGACCCCCCTCTGGGCAACACCTACTGGACAAAGACCCCTTTTCAGCCTGGATAGGTAGCTATCACCCCTCCCACCCCCTCTTCAACCAAGGACTTGAACTCTGCTTCTCTTCCCTACCTGGACTCCAGCCCTTTCACTGAGTCTCTTTCTTCTGCTGCCATTGTGAATGCTTGTATATGTGTGTGTGAACCAATAACTTCATGGGGCTGTGTAGTGTGTTGTCTGTTTAATAAAAGTGTTATTTGGACCCCCAAGTTGGGTTTTGCTTTACTACAGTTTGGCCCTGCTCCAACCTGTGCTCCTCAGCCCTTTAACTTCTGTCTCATTTTTCCCTCTCCTGCTCCTGCTCACTGCTGCCTTTCAGTCTCTCCAGCTGCTTTTACTGTGATTTTCTGCTCTTCTCCTGCTCCTACTGCCTTTTCCCTGTGAATTTATGCTGCCTTTCTCTGCTTTACTGCTGCCCTGCTACCTTTCAGTCTCTCCTGCCAATTTTTGTGTGATTTTCTGGTATTTGTTTCTCTGTTTTCAGGCTTCCCCTGCACCTTCTATAGTCATCCTCCCCACCCCCCTGCAGCTTCCCAGCTCCTTGTGGCTGTCCTGCAGTTTTCTTCAGGAGTTGGAGCCTTTCTCCAGCTCCCAGCACCTACTGCCGCTCTCTACAACTTCTCTAGCTGCCCTGGAGCTATCCTCTGGCTCCCCACACCCAGAACCCCTCTTTAACACCTACACTTTCCTTTAGTTCCATTTTCCTTTTTCCCACCTACCTTTTCAGCTCCCCCATAGCTATGGCTCCAGTCCTAGCAGTCCCAGTCTCTGTGCCGGCATTGCTCCCCTGTTCTGTAGGCTTTGGGCATTGTCTTTTAATCAGTTAAGATCAATTAACCTAAAGCTACTCAGTTATTCAGCCCAGGCCCCTGCAGTCTACCGGTCTGATCCCAGTCCCAGCGACTTCCACTCCCAGCAACTTTCACTCCCTACACTCCTACTTTCTTAGCTTACCCTTACCCCAGGTCCCTCAAGCACACACATACACACTATACCATCCAAGTTAGGAGCTTATGGGTGTGTATGTGTAGGTGGGTTGTATGTGTGTGAACTGGTGAGTGTGTGTGTGTGGATATATATGCGTATATATATACATATATATATATATATATGTGTGTGTGTATATATATATACCTATATATATATATATATATATATATAGAGAGAGAGAGAGAGAGAGAGAGAGAGAGAGAGATATCTATATATATGGTATTGTGTGCATGATATATGAACTAGTGATCTGTATCTAACTTTTGGGGTGTATAGTGTATGTGCTTGAAGTGGTGATGGGTATGCATGTGCCTAGACTGGTTTGGATGTGTATGTGCCTGAGCTGGTAGTGTGTGTGGGTATGCACCTAATTGATTTGTGTATTTGCATATGTACAATTGTGTCACACTCTCCTGTCTAACAACACAATATTGATATCCATGGAAACATCTTTTCAAGGTCCTTAAAATGAGGAAGGTGAAGATCCTTCTTCCCTCCCTTCCCCTTCCTGCTCAAAGGCAAGTCTCCTCCCCCAGTTACTTCTTCCCCTGCCTGCTGCTTCTGCTTTCACCACTGTCCCAGGAGCAGGGGAAGCACTAGAACTGTTCTTGCTCACTGGGTGGGAGCTGGACTGATCTAGGGATAGAGACAGTGGCAATGGGGGTCAGTCTCCCAGGCTTGCTCCCAGGGAGACAGGGCAGGGTGGAGGGGAACTACTTTTCCACCACTGTTGCTGCTGTCCCCTCTCCAGCTAAGCCCAGCCCCCACTGTCTAGCTCTGTAGCTTGTCTGCCCCTGAACCCAGGTCACTAGTAGAGAAAGGGCTGTGGGACCAGGGATCAAAGATGAGAGGAGTGCATGAAGAGTATTTGTTTCTTAAAGACATAATCCTCAAAGCACAAAGGAAGTCCATTCTCTTGTGGAGGGAAAGTAACAAAAGGGCTGGTACAGTCTCTTGGCTAAACAAGGATGGCATGGTCCTCTTAAGAAAGAAGAAAGAGGTGCACAAACAATGGAATATATAACAACAGCCTGCACTGTACAACCATGGCCCACATTTGGAGGGAAAAAAGGCAAAATCATGCCAGAATGGGCACAGAATGAGCAGGGTAGGAATAATTGCCTTCCTATTACTACCGCAGAACTGGTATGTGAGCCTTTAAAAATATAAACATGTATAAATCATCAGGACTAGATGAACTTCATCCGAGGGTACTGAAGGAGCTGGCCAAAGTCCTTGTGGGACCACTGGCAAAACTTTTCCAAAGCTTCTGGCACTCTTGAGAGGTCCCTGAGGACTAGAAGAGGGCAAATGTTGTGCCCATCTGCAAGAAAAGGAGAAGGGAGGACATGGGTAACAATAGGCCAATCAGCCTAACTTCTATCCCAGGGCAAATCCGGGAAAAAATCATCAAGGAGTCTATATGCAATACGGTTGCAGAAGATAAGCTTCTGAATGACAGCTGGCTTTGTCGTGGGCAGATCTTGTCTTACCAACCTCATCTCCTGTTATGATCAGATAACTCACCACCTGGATAAGGGAGAAGAGGTTGACATCCAAAAGACCTTTGATCTAGTATCCCACAATGTTCTCATGGGTAAATTGGAGGACTGTGGGCTCAACCGTGAGACAGTTGTGTAGGAAGCAGTTTTCAGGGTAGGACCCAGAGAGTTATAATGAATGGATCTATGTTGTTTTGGTGAGAAGTGGCCACTGGTGTCCCTCAGGGGTCAGTGCTTGGTCCAGTACTTTTCAACATCTTTATCAATGATTCAGGTGGAGGTGTGAAAAGGTCAATGGCCAAGTATGCAGACAAAACCAAGTTATTCTTAGATTCATAGATGCCAGGGTCAGAAGGGACTTCAACAGATCATTGAGTCCAACTCCCTGCCTCAGCAGGAAAGAGTGCTAGAGTCATATGACCCCAGCCAGATGCCTATCCAGCCTTCTCTTAAAGACCTGCAAGGTAGGGGAGAGCACCACCTCCCTTGGAATCCCATTCCACATTTTTGCTACCCTTACCATGAAGTTTTTTCCTGATATCTAGCCCAAATGTGCTCTCTGTCAGTTTGTAATCATTGTTCCTTGTTACCCCAAGAGGTGCCCTGGTGAACAGAGCATCTCCGAGCCCTTGCTGCGTTCCCCTAATGAATTTGTAGGCAGCCACAAGATCAGCTCTCAGCCTTCACTTGTGGTGGCTGAAGAGATCCAGGGCCCTCAGTCTCTCCTCAGAGGCCTTGTCCTGTAAGACCCTAACCATATGAGTGGCCCTCCTCTGGACCCTCTCAAGTCTATCAACATCCTTCTTCAAGTATGGTGCCCAAAACTGGATGCAGTACTCTACCTGTGGTCTGACCAATGTCGCATAGAGGGAAATTATCACCAGTTTGGTTCTATTTGTAATGCATCTGCTAATGCATGATAAAGTGCAGTTAGCTTTGCTAATGATTTCGTCACACTGACAACTCATGTTCATCTTGGAGTCCACTATGACTCTAAGATCCCTTTCCATTTCTGTGCTGCTGAGAGGGTCATTTCCTAGCCAATAGGTGTGCTGGATATTATTGTGCCCTAGGTGCAGCATTCTGTACTTGTCCTTGTTGTACTGCATCCTATTGTGTCCTGCCCACTTTTCTAACTTGTCCAGCTCTGTCTGCAATCATTCCCTACCCTCCAGCATGTGCACTTCACCCCACAGTTTAGTATAATCTGCAAACTTGGACAGAGTACACTTCACACCCACATCCAAGTCACTGATGAAGATATTGAAGGGTACAGGTACAAGGACCAAACCCTGTGGGACTCCACTATCCACATCCTTCCAAGTCAATACTGACACATCTACTACCACTCTGGGTGCGATCACTAATCCATTTTGCCACCAACCAGATCATGTTAACATCTACGTCACAGCCTCTTAATTTATATATGAGACTAGGATGAGACACCATATTGAATGTCTTGCTAATGTCTAAGAAAACAACATCCACCTCTCTCCTGCATCTAAGCATCTTGTGACCCTGTCATAAAATGAAACCAGATTGTTCAGGCATGATCTACCTGCTACAAATACATGCTGGTTTCCCTGCTGCATTATTTTTCCTGCTGGATTCCCACAAATGTGATCCTTCATAATCTTTTCAAGGACCTTTCCAGGGATGGAGGTGAGAATGATTGTACTGTAATTACTCAGATCCTCTTTCCTCACTTTCCTGAAAATAGGAATTACACTGGCACTTTTCCAGTCCTCTGGGACCTGCAGCTGGAATATTGCATCCAGTACTGGGTGCTGCACTTCAACAAGGATGTGGCGAAGCTCAACAAAGTCCAGAGAAGGGACTTCCGTATGATTGGAGACTTGCGTGTCAAGCCATATAAGGAAAGACTGAGGGACCTGGGACTCTTCAGCCTGAAAAAGAGAAGGCTGAGAGGGGACTCAATAGCAGCTTAGCACTACATCAGAGGTGTACGTCAAGGGCTCAGTGAACAACTCTTCACCAGGGCAACCTTGTGGATAAGCATGAGTAATGGCCATAAACTCCTGGAAGACCGTTTCAAGCTCAACATTAAGAAAACCTGTTTCACAGCCAGGGTGTCTAGACTGAGGAATAAGCTCTCTCCAAAGGTAGTGCACATACACTGGAAATCTTCAAGAGCAGATTGGACAGTCACCTTGCTGGGGTCACCTGATCCCAGTTGTCTTTTTGCCATTCAGTTAATTCTCACAAGTATGCATAGACTTCTTCTACAAGAACACAATGCTAATAATCTCTTTTTCAAATACAGATATGAAGAAACCTTTTAATTCTTATCATTTCATTGTAAGAAAACCCAAGCATTTTCTATTTAGCCACTATAGAAATGGCTCTGTTGCTTTTCTTATTTTTCAGTCTCCTGTTATACTAAAAAAAGAGTGTGTTTTCATATCTTTCCCACAATGTTGTTTTCTGTTTGAAAATTCTCTTGACATTTCTTTTTTCCCAGCAGTATACACTGGGTTGTGGCTTACCCCTATTCTTCTATTTGCTCATTTGAACCATGCTGCTTTTTATTTAGGCTGAATTAAGATTCTGATTTTAATTTTTATTGCATGTGAAGCATGTTGTATTCATTCCCCTATTTTCATGCTAGGAAGTCAAGTGGCTGAAAATGCTTCAGTAACAACTTTCAAATAAGAACTGGTGCTAAGAAGCAGTTGTAAGAGCTATTTTACAAATAGAACAAAAAATTAGGTCCAAACAACTTGTGGTTGTTAAAGACCCCATGGTCTTTTTTGAAACAGAGATGGCACCCTAGACAAATACTGTTTGTGTAATTGCAATCTGCTAACTTAAATTTCTTCTATAGTTTTATTTTTAACTTTCTTTCCTAAAGCACTATATGTTTACTCTCTGCTGATAAATACCTGCAAATTTTCACTCACCATAATCCATGTGATGGTCCAAATCCTATTCTATTTCTAAGAGGTCAAAAGGTCTGAATATATATATGCATATTGATGTGATCACCCTTTTCACTGTGTAGCAGAGCACTAAGGCGCCCGCTTCTGTGAAAGCAGAGATAGGAACCCAGGTGCAGGTTGCTGGGACAACCGCTTAATGAAGGAAGTGGCCACATCTGCACCTGGCCCGCTGGCTCCTATATAAATCCCAGGCCTGAGGCCAGGTGAGGAAGTTCCCTGCTGGCAGTCAAGGGGGAAGGAGCTATGTCTAAGCAAGCAAAGGGGAGAGGCCTGACCGCATGAACAGCTCCTGATATTGGTGAGAGATGGCATCGACCCTGGGTGGCTTGAATAAGGTTATAGTGGGACAGCTTGAAGTTATGTTATAGCCAGGGGCTTGTGTTTTGTTTGCGGTTTAATACCAGTGGCTTGGGTGAGGCTATAAGAGGATGGAGGAGGCCTCATAGGGTAGTGTGTCACAGCCCCAGAGAGGGGGCAGAATGAGACTGAAGAATGTCAGTTCCATCAGTGAGGCTTGGCATGTAGTAAAGGTGTGGTTGGAGCCATGCATAGCCCATAAGGTTAAGGAGCCTTAGAACTCCCTTTACAGAACGGGGTCAGAGTACAGCAGGAAGCCATGTCCAAGAGGATGGAAAGGCAGCCTTCTTAGTACATGTTCAACATCAATGACATGGTGGGTGAGACTTGCGGGTGCTTTTAGGTAACTTGGCAAGGTAAGGGGGCATCAGGGAGAGCATGGCAACCCCTAGGATCCCACCACATTCCACACTGATACAT
>JAGPOW010000229.1:14487470-14515290 GCA_030014935.1 Caiman crocodilus | reverse complement strand
CAGCACCAGCACCACCACCACAAGATCTGGACAGGGACCTCATGCAAAAGAGAGAAGAAAGACAGCACCATAGTGCTGAGGTCTTGAAGTCAGTTCCAGTAAGGCTTTACAAGGGGCAAACATCTGACTTTGAGACCTTGGCTCTTCTTTATCTCTGTCTTCCTCAGCAATCTGCAGTAGCCCCAGCTTTGAGAGCTTCTTCATTTTGGTCATCTCCTGGGGGTGCTTACTTCTTCAAATGGGGAAGGGCATCAGAGTATTGGTGTCCTAAACCAGCACAGCAGACTGCTCAGCTCCAAACACACCAATCTTACCATGCCATTGCAGTTCTGTTCTTCCAGAACTACCCCTTCTCTCTCGAGCTCTCTGAGCCTCATGCTTTCTGGCACAGACAGCTGCACTATTATGAACTATAGTAGTCAGTACAAGGACTAACATTCATCTAAAAACAATTAAACATAATGTCATGAGGAATCAATCGGAGAGCAATCTCTGTGGCCAGCTGCCAGATCCAAACTGCCATGTTCCCCTGAGGGAAAAAGGCCTTCTAGATTTCCTATTTATAAAACCATTTACAGCAAAGCATGCTGACACTGAGCCCCCAAAAGACATTTAGCTTTGTGAAAGAAATGTAGGTTATGAATCAGCCTATGTTGCCTTTTTCATCTTAATTTGAACTGAGCTGTATCACCTCAACCAGTGACCCAGGGAAGTTCAAGCCCTGCCCAAAGTTGGAAGGCTACCAAATGCTCCAGAAAATACACAAAGTACTGTGGTAAGTATCTGTACGTATGTCTTACACAAAGCAAGTCTGTGTCTAAGAGTCCTTTACCAACCTTCTCGCTGCAGCAGTCATCACCTGGAGGACTTGGCTGATAGTATTGTACCTTGGCTATTCTCCAATCTCACTGAGATATTTTGACATTTTAAAGAACAACATCAATTTAAACAATTTGACAAGTAAACCCATCTCCACAAATCTTTCTGGTAATTCCATCTAAGAACTTGGGGGACTCTTCCCAGTTGCTTCTGTGCATGGTACTGGGTCTAAGGGCCTATGTTGGCTCTTTCTCATAAAATGGTAGTAATGGTAATTATTTAATTATGACATCATTCTGACAATACTGAAATGGTCCAACTGACCATTTAGACACCACAGCCAAAATCTAACTTACCATTTCACAATAATGATTCATGTAATTAAGGCTTGTAAATTCTGTCTCGGAAAACATATATCATGAAGATAGCACATATATAGTTGATAAACATTAAGGCAATGTAAATGCCATTGCATACATAGGTTATACAAGAGGCAGGGAGAGAAAATATATGGAAAAAAAATAGTATTTCGCCCAGCT
This sequence comes from Caiman crocodilus, assembly GCA_030014935.1. NCBI lineage: Eukaryota > Metazoa > Chordata > Crocodylia > Alligatoridae > Caiman > Caiman crocodilus. The sequence continues at coordinate 14,513,932 of JAGPOW010000229.1, read as the reverse complement.
TTTTCCAGTGTAGTCATAGTAACTGACTTAGTTTTGCCCCTTAATCAACTCTAGAAAATTTTGTGAAGATGTGTATAACCACCCATTCCATGATTGTAATTGCTATTTTGCAACCATATACTATAGAATAAGACTTATTGGGATAGCAACATTAATCAGTATCAATCAGTAATACTAATCAGTAATGACTTTCCATAAATCTCACCAAGAGCAGTCATGCCTTTCTGGTTTGGGACCTGTTATAAAAATTGCCTTGGCTATCTAAATCTCTGTGCTAAACAGAGCTGAAAATGCTAGCTTAAATTAGTTTGTGATAGAAGTAGATATCTCCATTTTGACATGCCTGAGCTTGAAAAGATCTTCATATAGCAGAAAATTGGGTAAAAGCTTACTATGTCTTAATCCCAAATTTGAGATTCTGTTTACAAGTTTATAGGGGCAATTTTTGTATCTATATTTAATTTTTATCTAAAGCTGTAAGAGCTATTTAACCAGAGAGGTGTATTTTGCCCCTTCTCCTTCAATCTTCCACAGCCTTTTTCCCCCTGGGAAAAAAAAAATACTTAAGCTCAACTGAACTATCCAAGTTGGGCCCCTTTTCTTCATCTGCAGTATTAATATGGTCTCAGATGAGATTAATGAATGGAAAGGATCTTATTAAGTCATCTGCTGCTATTGTTATTCATGTATGTTCAAGATAATTCCCAGTATTATACTCTCAAGATATTTGTCCATTCCCATATTAAATTAGTTAAGTGATGACATTTCTACTACCATTCTGAGGAAAGTATTGAATAGACTACATACACTACTATGCAGTTTTTCTTGTTACTGTACTCACATTTTTGCTTTAATTCTACTTCATTTTGGGAAAGTCCGTGTGTGTGTGTGTATGTATATTAGTTGAGGGGTTTTTTTTCAAATTCTTCCAAAGTGTATCAGCAGCTCACTCTTGGTTGCCTTTACTCATACTATGTACTTCAAAAGATGCTGTAGAGCTCTAAAATAATTTTTTGCATTTCTTCTCTAAATCTCTCCAAGTTACCTGACATCTCTCTTGAACTGGAGTGTTTGTGAAGTATGTGAAAGAGAAAACTAATTGTAGCCTTATCAAGGTATGTGATGTGCTAAACCTCTGAATACACAGCTCATCACTGCACCAATAATGAAAACTCCTGTGCCATTGACTTCTTATTAATTTTATTTTTAGGTGAGATGAATTTTCAAGTAATTCTCTTGCTTGAATCTGGACGTTTCTGGATTGTGCAAGTACAACACAACTTTAAATCGGCTTAATTGGCTTTTTGAGTGGGAGAATCCCTGCCTAGTATTGGTGATCGTAACTGATGTTATGGGACCCCCATTGCAAGTTCAGTATAAGGGAACTTTAGTGCATAAGTAATTCCTAGACATTCTTCACCTACTGTCCCTGAGAGCCAAGGTAGCAAATGTAAGGAAAATGCTCCAAGGCTTCCTTTTCTGATACCAAGGTTTGCTCTAGCACCTCTGTGTCTCCAGATGTTCTTCTCCCTAAGGTGTATAGGAAGCAGCATGAATGTTCACAAGGATATGCTGCATTGGTTATGTCTTATTAGCTTCCTTTTATTGCCCATATTTCTATTGATTTCTATTTTGCATCTTTTCTCTGTCACCTCTATTGTTTTATATCTAGCACTGCTTGTGGCTATCTTGTTCTATTTCTTGAACAGTAACACTTTTTAAAGAAAGGAATAATATTAAGGCCTATAGCTTTTAGCATTCAAGAATTGATTTGCACAGAATGTCTTTCCACTGGATTCTATATCTAGGAGGTGCCATTAATCCTTTTATATGGGAGTGGGGTAAGGAGGAGAGGCTAGGAAGTATTGTTCTTCAGCAATTCAGCCCTTTTTGTCACTTGTTTGACCTCCAACAGAACCAGATTCAGTAACTTTCCAGGGCTTGTTCGACGTAGAAGAATATAGATATTTTGGGCTGTGTAAATGTTACGTGCAGCTGATACATTTTCTCATGCATGTTAATTGAATACATATTTTAAGTGCCTCATTTTGTTTAGAAACCATTTTGGCTCCATTAGCACTCCACTTTTGCTTGTTTTTCATGTAGAGTCATGGAGCTAAGTATTTCAAATTTTAAATTCAATACTAAAATCAGACTTAATAAGAACACAAATGCTCTTGCTGAAAGCAAATATCTGTTTAAAAAAAAGGTAAAGAGTATGAAATACTCTCAGTAATACATTTTCAAAATTGTTCACCTTCATTTAACTATTTATTCCAACTATCATTTCCATCACTCTTGATATTTGCAGCACAGTCTGAATTTGAACCCCAAAGTCAGAGGTAATCATTTTGCATTTTGTCATTTACATTTGCTAATCTGTAAGATGCTCATTTATTTTTGGATTCTGTCATAAAATAGTTTTAATCCAGTTTTGAATCTTTTTTTTTTTTCTAGTTTGGTTTTACTACTTAGCTGTATTTATTTCAGTCTATTTTAAATTTAATACTTCTAGTGGGTAAATCAAATTTTCTGTAAGTATAAAGGGGAAAACCACCTTTGATCCCCCTGTCTCTCTCTACCCCTGTGTGGGCTGTACAGATCGTGTGTGGGCACCTGGGCTCTCTTCCATGATGCAGCAGAGGGAGAGGTGGCTTGCAGACTGCATGCTAACTGCTTGCAGTCCGCATGTGGTCCACAGGCTACATGCTGGCTCTTTGTGGGGCACTTGAGGTGAGCAGTTCTGTGTTAAGTAATTTACTATTAATTAGTAGAGAGAGAAGGGTAAAACACTGGTTCTGTAATCGAGCATTTAAGGTACTCAACTAGGATGTGAGAAGTCCAGAATTAAATTCCTGCTCCAGTCTTTTTTCTTTAGATTTTTTTGGGCTCCATCATGTGCAGTCTAAACACTTTTCTCTGTTAAGCAACTTCTTTCCACTGTCAGTAGTCCCAGTGTTGTGCAGCATGCTACTTCTTGCCATGATTATAGAACCAGAATGAACCATTAAGCTAGTCTTGTATCTTTTTATTATTGCCTAATAATCAGAATAGCCGATTTGAGGGGTTTTTAAGTGTAATGACCTAACCTCAACCTGGAGCACTAGCACAACTGAAACATTTCAGACACATAGGACAGATACTGGCATTATACTTTTACCCATATACATGATTGGAAACTGATCTATACCTGTAACAGAACAGAAATTCAGCACACACAACCTGTCTATACTCATGACACATGGGCTGGTTTAAAAATGGCAGAACCTGGTCCAAGGTTCTCCTTCCACCACCCCTAAGCAAAAGGCAAATGCATATTCTGTTCACTACTGATTTAAACTATGTTTCTTATAGAAAACCATGTAACCTAAATCAACTCAGGATTGCCTCAGGATTTTTGTGTGTCTGTACCTAGCCACATACATTTAAACAGAGTTTCCATTTAACTATTTAAAATAAGACACACATGAATACAGTAAGGATGAAATCAGTCATCATCTGGTTGGTCACCTCCAGGTTTTTTTTACCAAAAATACTGCTTCAGATAATACCACCTGCATAAATATGACAGATTTATTACTGTTTATCTTTTCTAAATCAAAGCTATTTACTTCCATTAAATATCAGTGGTTTCTTGTCTTAGAAAAATAATGATTGTTTGTAAAATAGAGTAATGGTGTTCTTTTTTTTTTTTTATTGCTAACTTTATAATGGCAAAATTGATTCACATCAGACCGAGAAGAGAGGCATCAGAAAAACAAAACAAAAGCAATTAAAAATGAATTTCATGGGCCCAATGACTTAAACTCTGTGAACAATAGTAAAGATATAAATGAACAGTTGCAAAAGGGAAGCCTAATCTAATACACTTCACTGTTAGTGCCTCAGGGCTATAGTGAGTTTTCAGAGCAATATAATCATGGGTTTTATGAACTTGCACTTCATAACAAGATTAGAAGCAGACTATTTGTTACTGTCCAGAAATTGAGAATAGTTGGCAAGATCAATGTGCAGTTAACCTCATATATTTAAGAATCTGACTTATGAAAAATAATATGTTCTTGATAGAAAAGTGGTGAAGAACTATTCTTGATTTATATATAATTTGTTACATATAATTTGTTTGATTAGGCAACTACTGCTACTACTAAACTATATTAAACTATATAAACATACAGACACGTGCACAAATATGTAAGTGTGCATTGTTACTAACATCCAGGAAAATAGAATGTGACAATCCAGTTTAGTTTGCTTTTCTGTTTTTAGGGGTAAAGATCTTGAGAATTTAAGATGGTAAACTATGATATAGCACATCAGTACCTATGTAAAGGTCTGCAATATTTCTTTCCATTTCTTTCTTGATTCTCACAGGATAAAAATGACTATTTTCTCTGAACTCTTTATTTGATCTCTTTCTTAACAAGTGCCTTGATTCCCTACTTTTTTTTAATACTACCAAGCTGCCTGAGCTCCTAAGGTCTAAATAGCCATTATAACTTTTCACTATCATTTTGGAAAGCAGTTGTCCACTCATCTATATACCAAGATGACCCCCTCCCATTTAGCTTTGACTCATCATGGATATTGTCACATCTTGAGTAGGCGTTGCAAGTATAACTCTGCCCCCAAGCTTGGGGTCCACGAACCCACCTGCCATGACTCGTTGGTATATGTAATGAAGGAGGGGGTTCAGTGGTGTTCTCTGAAGACACGGTGCTCACAGGTGTGCCATGGTGTTCCTGCTGCCAGGCTTCATATCACTGATCGGATCGGTATTGGTCAATATGGCTCATTAATAATCGGCAATCAGTGTTGGCCCAAAAAATTTTTATTGATGCACCCCTACTTGATATAGTCTTTGAGATATTTGGGCTTGAGGTACCAATTTAGGCAGTATTCAGTCTCATGTCTACAGCAAGCGTGAATCCCACACTTGAAAAGTTTTGAGCTTGGGTGTCAAAGGCACTGTCATCAGCATAAGAAAATTTCCATGAGCCAGTTGCAGGCAGGTGGTTAACATATAGGTTGAAAAGGAGAGGCACCAGTACTGATCCTTGATGGAGGCCATTGGTTTGTCTTCAAAAATCAGTTCAGTTGGCCAGGTGGACTCTAAAGTGCCAACCACATAGTAATAATTTCACTAGATGAGTGGCCCAATGTGGTACCATTCTTGATATTTTTGCTAGAAGAGTGTATCATAATTGCCATGCTGCTGTTAAATCTAGGAAGAAAACACCACTCTTCAGGTTTTTCTGAAAGTAATTTTCAATGAAGGTGCTTAAGGCTAGAACTTGATTGCAAGTGTTCTGGCCGTGGTGGAATCCTACCTGGTCTGGCCTTAGAGCAGAATAAGTTGCTGGAGAAATATGTTGTAGATCTAGTCTGTCAAATGTCTTGTAGCAGACACTTAGGAGGGAGATTGGTTGTAACTTGCTGATTGAGGGTCTTTGCCGGACTTGGGGAGGCCACAGCTTTTTTGCTTGGCACTCTGCTGATGGAATTTGTCCTTCATGTACAATATGGTTAAAGAAGAGTAGAAGAAACCAATTATTAGTTTGAGGACCAAGATGTGTCAGTTTCAGAAACCCTGGGTGCACATTTGCATAGTCAGTTGCAGTGTCACAGTTTAATTTGCATAGCACGGAGTTGAAATCTGTTGGTAAAAGAATTTGTAGAGGATCTTGGTTCTGAACATTTTAATGGAAATAATACCATTCTTCATTAATTCTTAGCTCAAAATCTTTGTTTTTATAGGGCTCTGGTGGTGGCGGTGGGAGTGGGTGGGAAGGGGGACTCTTGCCACTTTCAGAAGGTGGCTGGTGATTACATTGGCTGACACAGATGGTTGAGTTTGGGTTGGGGAGACACTGAGCCTCTCCCAGACAGTGAATGAGGCCTCAGCTCCTGCAATTGGAGTGACAAAAATTAAGTTGTGAAGTTGAGTCCTCCCAGAAGTTCTGATTAACAGTCCTGAATGATTCAAGCAGGTGATTTGTAGTATCTGGATTGCCAGATTTTTCATCCTCGTTTAACAAAGCAGCACACTCTCCCTCCAAACAAGGAGCATACAGGAGGCAAAATCCCCTTTATAGGCTTTGTCAACTGGGATATTTTGCCACGAGATGGTAACAGTGGATCATTCTAAAGGCTCCATGAATAGGAACCAATTGGCTTTCTTGAAGTTCCATCTGGACTTTCATATTTAATGACTTGGAGTTACAGGCCAAAGTGGATGAGTAAAGGACAGTGCTAGCTGTGTAAAATGTCATCAGGATCAGCACAAGATTCTGGTTGTGGGTGGCTGTTGACTGATGTAACCCAACATATGTCAGGAGAGCAATCTTGGTCCCATCTTGCCGAGTGGAAGGTGCCGCACTGTTTAGAGTAGTTGTTCAGGGCAAGATCATTGCTGCATGCCTAATTTTGTAACAGGTCACCATCTTCATTGGAATGTGAGTAACCACAGCCTGGGTGATAGCTATTAAAGTCACCAACATATATGGCTGGATGGGGGAGAAATCAACAAGGTCAAATCCCCAGGTTTTGCTTGGTGGTTTACAGACATTTGTGATAATGACATTTCCAACCTTTGTGACAACGATGATTAGTGTACAGAGAATGTGTTGCCTCAAATGTTGTTGCAGATGTAGGTGGCTCTCCTGTATTTTGCATGAAGAGTGTAGCATATCCGATCAAAATCACTGATAGCAAAGCAACCAGCTTCATCCTTTACAGTATGGGTCTCCTTAAAACAGGTTTTGTCAACCTTGTGGTGAAGTATAGCGGAACTGATTATAGAACATTTTGCTGCTGAAAGATCCTTGACATTGAGTTGGAGGATTTAAAGTGGAGGGCCAATAGGTTGAAAAGCCATCTGCTTAGCTGGTTGGCTAAGAGAAACTTTGAAATTTATAGTTGATTGACCAGGATCTGCCAGTTGTCTGATTTGACCCACTGGTAGTATCATTAAATTCATCAATGATTTGATTACTTGCAGGAGGAGCAATAGTTATTTTCTGTCAGTTCAAAAAAAATGTAAACTAATTTCATGTCATCATAGAATATTTGTACTTCTTTATTATATGACTATACGTCCGCAAAGAAAAAGGACATTATTGTCATAGAAAAACTGTTGTATTGTGTTGTCTTAATTAGTAAGAGAGCTTTTGAGATGGGGTGTGTGTGTTTGTTTTCGAAAAAGAGGAGGCCTTGGCATTGCAATGTAGATAATTTACTAGGAAACTCTTTATGTAAACATTTACATTGAAAATCTTTGGGTAAAATATTTCTTGGAACATGGTTGATGTGAGTTATTTCTTATTTGTGATGTATTGTAGCCTATAGAGAACACCTTTGATATTAATAAAATGAATAACCTTAAATTGAAATCCATGGATTTTTACTGAATGGCTTACCTAACCTTTGTAGTACAGGGAATAGTCCATTTTTTTCCCCGGTCCTTGTGAATTGCATCTTGCCCCTTGGGGCATACTTGAGTGACAGAAATTCCCTCAACTAAAATACAATAGCCTGAGAGACATAGAAACTAAAATGACACAGAGAATGAAATGGAAAACCATCAGAATTTTTACGCCACTTTGTGCATGAGATGATTTTTAATCACCATGGTATGATCAGTGAACTTCTGCAGCTGGGTAGTTCAGGAGGGAATTAGTAAATTCCAGAAATGCTTATAAGGAATGAAATATCTTGGTTTCTTTGACAGAGAAGATTTTCACTATATTTGAGGAAACATTGTTTATATGATAGTGCCTAGAGGCTCCAAATAATATCAGAGTTCCTATGTGCTAGGCCCTCTACAAACAGAGAAAAAGAGGCAGAAGGTCCTCAAAGAGCTTGTGATTAAATAGTGAAAAGGATGTGAAGGGAAATAAAGGCATAGAGGTGTGAAATAAGGTACTACAAAGTCTCAGTCATAAGTGGGGCCCAAACCTATGGAATCCTAGTCCTGAGCTTGATTTTTTTTTTTTTTGCTAGCCTGAGCATTACTCATGCATGTTACATGGATATCCTGGAATATTATATTCACCAAGATATCCTGGAGTATTTCTATATACTTATTTTAATATTGTAGAGGACTTTTCTTAGCTCTAGTTGTTAAAACAGTTTGTCTAAAGGACAAAGGTCAAGCTTACCTCTATGGATGGGAGATGACACCTGGGTCCAGTAGGTATCATTTTTTTTTACCTTCACGTTTGTTTGTTTTCTCAAGGACTCTGAGTTTCTAGAACGCCCAAACTTCAAGGCATTTAACAAAATTTGAGTTCTGACAGTTTCGATAAGACAAGTGTCAAATGATCTTTCTTTTGCCTGTTTTCTGAATCATAAAATATAATGCGTGCTCCAACGCACCTTGATTAGTGGGTAGTATTCATTTTTTTTTTTTCTCATCTGATCCAACTCAGAGGCAGCCGTGAAATATTCAGACTTCTTTTTCTTAATCTTAGACCGTGATTGATTGTTCTACCGCGTGCTCATCCAAAATGCTCCTGTTACAAACTGACATAAGACTTCTGCAAAGCAAAGGGTCTGTGTTATTGTCAATGGGGCTATGTGATCTCAAACCCTTCCTTACATTTATATAAGTATTTGTGCACACTTTGGACTGCTATAACTTAGATTTTTAAGTAATTTGAATAGAAATGTGGTAAGTAGGGAAGTGTGGAGTAGAATCAAAACTCTCTAAATGCACCCCATTTCTTTAGCTGGCATCATGTTATTCAAACAAATATTGTATAAAAACGTACTGTTTGGGTTTTCACATTTGCACAACTTCAATCTTTAAAATAAGCATCACATATCTCAATCTCAGTCTATTTTTTGTTCTCTTTTCCTTTGTATCTTTGTAATGTCTTGTTAAAAGATCCCTAAGGTTTACTTTGCAAAACACATCCTTTATCCTTCTACCATATAAGAAATGTTTCCAGTCTTGTTCAATCATACCTTTAGTTCTTATTTCTTAAAGTATAGATTGGTTAAATGTTTAGTGACATATAATGTCCAGCATGTCTGATTTATGAGTTTTGCATACACTATGTCTAAATTACTTTGTTAAAAGCAAAATGTGGCAACTTAGACAGATCCTATTCCATTTGTTAGTTGCTTATGTGGACTTAGTTGCCTAAGTAACATTTTATTGTGCCTTGCTCAAGACACTGAAAAACTATTAATACAAAAGGTTGGGTATGTTATCTTCTTCCTGCTGCTTTTTTATGACTCAGTCCAAAGGTAGGGTGATACTGGGTGCATCTACACATGCCTCTAATACTAGTGTTCATGTAGACTGTCTCTTTACTGGGGAGCTAATTAATTAACTCTGCAGTAAAGTGCACTTGTAAATGCGCTCAGTATGTTACAAAAATGGTTGCATTAATGGATTTTCAGGGACTTGAATTGTATAGACTAGGACTTCTCCCAGGCACCCAAGTGCATTTGCATGCCCAATAGATGGAATACAATCCTAAATAAGCCAAGCAATTATTTAATAGATGAAATATGTTTTGTATAGATGCTTAATATGAAAGTTATTAACTTCATTGTGTGAGACCATGCTGTGAAATGGAAAGCATTTAGAATAAGCAGATAATCTAAAAATTGCAAGTATGCAGCCAAATTCTGCTTGCCCTGTTAACAGGATAGCAAGAAGTGAACAAATATGTAAATAAATCTGTCTAAGCGTGAATAATGTATATGGTGAAAATATGGGTGAGGGTGCAGATTACAACAGTATAGACTCGCATATGATTTTGCCTCATGGACTTTCAAGTTGGATGTTAACTAATGAAGTAACATTTTACTATTCTTGGTAAAATATATTAATAAAATAGACACACAGATGGGTTTTCAAAACCCTCTCTTCAGAGAGATGAAAAGAAGTGCATAACTTAACATCTAAGTTATGAATAACAAAAAAACCCAGCGTGAAGTGAATTTAAAAATATGTAGATATATGCATAAGAAATACAAAGGATAACTTGTTTATGAGTACCCCACATCTTCATGTATTTAGCTATATGATATGGTTTAAATAAATTGCATGAAGCAGCAAAACAACAACAGTGCTGAAAATTAAAATGTGAAAGGACTTTGGACTGAATTATTTAACAAGTAAAAAGACAGTAAATGAACCATGTAATTTACTGTGGTTCAAAATGCATTACCTTAAAGACATACCCCCGTTAGCTACAACAAGAAAAACAAATGCAGCTATAGTGGGTAATGCTAGATTTAAAATAGGTGTTGTGAAAACAGAGCAGAGCAAGAATGTAATCATCTAAGGCAGAATCCAAATCTGACATCATTTGAAGTGTTTGATTAATGATTTCCCTGGCACTTAGCTATTGTATTGCCAAGTCAGTATTTTTTTTCTAATTGGAAAATCTATGTATAAAGTGATGAACATGGACAGTGAGTTGGGCAATGCAAAGAAAGTAGAACTTAGATATTCTGTCAGACTGAGTAGAGCCAGATGTACTATTTGAAGCACTTCAAAATGCAGCTCCACTTCAAAGGACCTCAACCACAGACAGATGTGCAGCCTTCTGCTACTTCCCTTCCTTCAAAATCACAATGCAGCAGCATGTTCTTCAACCACTAGCATGAAACAATTCTGCTCTGTCTTCAGCTCCACTTTGCAAAACTCTTCGGTTCCTTATCCCCATGAAGCAGGCTGGCAATGAATACTTTGCTATGCACTCAACCTCTGCTCTCCTTGAGCAACATCCTTCCTCACCATCAGGTCCAGGAGGGACCAGGGCTGCTATGGGGAAGTGGCAGTGGAGTTTAGAGGAGAGGGCTCACTGACAGTTTTGTCAGCTTCCTTCCAGCCCCCTTGTGGGGCAGGGTGGGGAGGAAACTAAATTGCTGTGGGATGCTGGAGGCTGCTCTGACACACCGTAGTTAACACGTATTGGAGCAAACTCAATTAATTTAGTCGTCTTCTGTAATGTGGTAATTACCGCGCTCCAGCAAATTTCAGCGCGATGGTATCAGCACCCCTGCATTGAAAAATGGCAGCAAGGTCACTATATAACTAAAGCTTGTACAATGAGCTTTAGTTAAAGTGCCTCCACCACCATTTTTCAGTGCAGGGATGCTGATACACGTGGTGCTCTGGGTGCTCTAATTAGAGCCGCTCTCAGAGCTACTCTAATTAAAGCATCCTTCCTGCCACTCCCGGAGCACATCTATAAATGCCCTAAATAAGTAGGGTGAAAAACTCACCCCTCATAAGTATCAAAACAACAGTTTGGTTCAAATAAGAATTTGGCCTTTCACTTATTGGATAATAATTTCTTTCTTCTGAGTGGACATGCTAATCCCCCTATCTCATGGGGAACATGATCTGGCTTACTTACCTGCTTCAGTCTTTTTTTTTTTTTTTTTTTTTTTTTTCTCTCTCCTCTGCACTCCAACAAACACCAATACAGTCTTAATTTTCATGAATTCTCCTCATAGGAATTGTGTTGTCTTCATAGGCTTTACACAAGCGCCAATACTTTAGATGACTAGTATCATTAGTCCTTCCCTCATGCTAAAGTTTCTTCCCTTTACCAACTTTTCTCAGAGAAAGGAATACTGGTGCACTTCTTCGTTAGTGTGATTTGAAAACCTTCTCCTACAGTGGCCATCCTCTGGTCTAGAAATCACCAGCTAACAGGAGCCTTCGCCAGCATCAGTATTCCCTCCATCAGGAAACCGGTGGCCATAGAATTTCCATATCTTTTCCCTGAGGGAGACAAGAACATAAATCCATCAGTAAAAAGGGATCTGCATGTCCTTCTAATGATAATGACACTTTGTTGTTTCTCTCTCCAACCGAGATCAAAAATAAGCCTAGAGAACACAGTAGTTATAGAATCCAGGATGTATTACTACATCATTTCTTTATTGTTCAGATACTACTGTGAGGTGGAGAGATCTACAACAGGCTGGCACATGTACAAATGGCTAGTGGGCAAAAAGGAAAAAAAAAGACCACTGGTGGATTAAAGGTCCTCAGCACAGGTTGAGCTGGTCCAAATCAGTCTGGGCTCTCATACAACCTCCTTTTACTAAATCTTATTCTGGGATGTTGGAACTGGTAATTTCAATCCAGCAGGCCTTCCAAAAACTGGCATACAAGTTACCCCAAATTGCATCCTGCTGTTGAATTAACATTATTTTAAAATACTCTAGGATTACTTCTTCAGTCTATATGGAACAAGGATCATCAACCTATGGTTCATGGGCCAAATCTATCCTGCAAAGAGATTGGATCTGGCCCTTGATCTTACCCACACTTTATTAATGGCACCCTGATCCTCCTGCTGCAGCCAAGCCATTGGATCCAGGCCATATTCTGTGTTCTTCATTTTGCTATATGGACCAGAGAGAGGTTCTCTCCTTCACAACAGCCACTTAAGCCACAACTCAAAATGGCTGTAACTACTACTGGTGTCTGTGGAGGGCTCCATGTAATCCTGGCCCCAGTTCATTCAGAAGGCTGTTTGCTTCCTCCCATATATCAGCCTCTGCTCACTGGATTAGCCTATTTTAAATTGGCTCTCATAATGTTTTTAAGAGGTCACATTGGGGAGAGAGCCCCTTTCTGCAGAGAAGGAGCAAGTGGGGTACAGCAGGGGATAGTCAGCCTGAAGTGCTGGCTGTGTTTCAAGGAGTAGCCCATCCTTAGCAAAAGGTTACCAATTCCTGATGTAGAATGAGAAAAGGTATGTGGCTTAACATTTTAAATATCACATGATATGTACACTGGAAGGAGTCCTGCCATCACTTTCCTCACCCCTCTTTGTCATCACCTCACCTTAGAAACATATCCACACATTTTGTGCGGTGAGGCATGGCATGGAAGGTAGCTCTGCGGTTTCCACCAGTGGAGACCTGCCTTGGCAAAGGAGAATCTTACACTGACCTGTTCTGGTTATTTTGTGCTGTGGCTGTTATGGGAGAGGAAAACCTAGTCCATATATAATAATTATAGCCTTGCCACATCGATGTTATATAAATCACAGTGATTTTTAACTTTGGTTTTATTTTAAACATTTACATAAATAATCATCCCCCAAAAAGAATTGTTTAATTCTAACATGCCTCTTCAAGAAGCTGTCTTGTCATAGTCCTTTTGGGCAAAGTCTATGACAACCACTACACCAAGACAACCAGTATTTAATAAAATATTTATATTTTGAAGAAATTGAATATATACCTTTGTCCATTGTAATACAGAGCTAAAACAGTGAACTGTGATGAATGATTATTATAATGAACACTGATCCTATTGCAACTGCTAAAGTACCCTTAAATTCCTCTCTCTAGTTGTACCCAAAAGTTTGCAAAAGATAATATTCCAACTATTTATTTGATCTAATACAAGATATTACACTGACCCAAAGAAAAAAAAAAAAGTCTTAGGTATTTTAGTGTTTTATACCACTCTTTAATGGTGACCAACAACAAAGGGTTTTCCGTGACAATGATCATGACAAATACAATGGCATGCAGCTGATGATAATCTTCTACCAAGAATTTTAAAAAATCCTGTGATATGAGGACAGCAAAGAAAGTAATCCTTTTGACTATTGTTCTTTACTTTGGAATACACTGCTTTATGTCACTCAATCCCAAACCTTGAAATGAATATAACACACACACACAGTGCTAAAGTGTGTTCTGGGTTTATGTCCCATGTATCTTGTTTGTGCTGTATATTTTGCTGCCTCTAGGACTGAAAGAGAACCACCTCCCCTCCCCCTCAATGTGTCCTTGCCATTGTCTTAAGATTCCTGTCAAGGGACCTATGAAACCAGTTTGGTGACTCTGGTCACTTCACCAGGAGTGCTGCCCACCTTTTAATTCATTCATCTGCATTAGCAGTATTTCAATGATGCTCTTTCTGGTAAGAACCAGGTGATGATGCCAGAAAAGTGATTTAAGGGTCAAGTCACCTGGGCTGGGTCTCTTTTTCTTCCTGGGGCTGCTGAAGCCTGATAGCTTCAGTTTGCTTCTCCAGTGACAGGATTCGAGACCTCCCCCCACACACAATGGGAAGTAGGCTTTTCTGGCTCACAATTCAGCTATGTGAAGGGAAAGCCCCAGGTACAGGGAGAGAGAGTCTGTCTCAAGGCTTGAGACCTGTATTCTCTCCCTTTTCTTTCCCCTTCTCTTTTTCCAAGTTTTGAATCGGATGATGCCGTGTTGGTGGTTATCAATTCCTGAAGCAACCAAGATAAGGTTGGAGCTTGGCAAATTTGCCGGCATGCTCTGGACCAGGTCTGAGAGCCTGGCATGTTTACTTGCTATAAGAATTTCTTTTGGGTTCAGCATAGCTGTGTTGCTGGACCCCAGCTGTGACTTGCTGGCTGTTTTGTCTATGCAGGTCTTGAGTGGGATGATGCCACGAGTGTACTCCTTCCTAGTGTAGACTGACCAGGGTTGGGGATTGTAGTGTCTCAGCATAGTGGTGTGGCTGAGACTACATGTGCAGCGTGCAGTTATAATCCTGGGCCCTTTTTGCTATTTTACAGCTATTGCATTTCAGCCTGTGTGGGGTGGAAATCCAGCCGTATGTTCAGCTGGCAGATGTGGGCCAGGGTGAAGTCCTGGAACTTCTTATTGTTTTCCAGGCCTCAGTGGTATATAGACCTGGCCATCTTTTTGTTGTCCAGGCCGAGGGAAATAGGTGTAGGCTTGCTTTTGTCTGTTAGGTCTCAGCATAGCAGTGTAGCTGAGACTGAATGTTCAGGCCACAGCCAAATAGGTCTGGTGCTCTTTTGCTGCGTGTTCAGGCTCTGGTTCAGGACAGAGTCCCCCTTTTATTGTTTTACAGCTGTTTTGTCTCACATAGCTGTACTGCCGAGTCACACTGTATGTTTGCTGCATGTCTGGGCCTGACTTGGGTCCTGGCAAATTTTAGGCCTGCCACATGCTGTTGCCTTTGTATTTATGTCCTGACCAACCTGAGTAGTCGGCACTGGTTGCAGTTCAGGCTCTATCCACTGTTGAGCTGGCTTTTTTTTGAGTTCACTTGCTGTTTCTTCCTTTCCCAGCAGAGCTGAGATTAGGGCTAGAAATTTTGGAGTGTGATATGCTGATGATAACTGCAGTTAACTCCTGAAAGCCAGCATGTGGAATTGGAGATCAGTGCTACAAAGGGAGCAACGAGGGGCCCTTTGCAATGCAGAAGGACCCATGCTTCCTAGCAGCTCCTTGTGGCACAAAGGACCCATGGACTAGCTCTTAGGACTCTCTGGCTGGGCCTCATTCTCAAGCCCAGTGCTGAAGGACAAGTATAAGGGTGCAAGCCCCCAGACCTACCCACTGGGGAGTCTGAAGGCCCAAACTAACTGGGTATGTGTAAAGCCTCCCCAAGAGGGTGCTACATATAGACTTTGTTTGGTATTTTGTAGTGTTTCAAAATTATACTTAGTGCTTGCTTTTATTTTTTCTTTATTCTTTGCAATACATTTTGATTTTGTGTTTACACTGCTTGTGAGGGAAGGGTTGCTGCTTTTACTGGGCACCCTAATAGTTCATTCAGTACTTCCCAGGTGGTCTGGATTGGGGCTCAAGCCAAGGTAAAATTTTTAGTACCCCCAAATTAAACCCAGGCCTTGTTGTTGCAGACAGGTGCTCAGCAGAAGGGTTGCACACGCACAAATGCATGTCATTAAATTGATAAAACAAATGAAAAATCTATTCATATAACATGTCTTGGCTATCAGACTAGGGACCATTTGTAAATAGTTTGTAAATATTCTTGGAAATATCTTTCTCAGTAATCTTTTTTTTGCACTCTGCACTTACATGAATTTAGTATTACAAGTGCATAGTTCCTTTAGGAGATATCTACAAAGAAAAAAAAAACAATTCCAAGGAGAAAAATGTGATACACTTTGTTTCACCTAAGTCTTGTGTGTACTATTCATTCATTTGAACTGTCTTAGGCATGTTGCCATGAATAACAGAGGAAACAGGCATTTTAAGAAAAGCTGAATCCTATTGGAATATATAGATTCTTAACTTATTGTTTGAAACAAATTATTTTCAAAGATTAAATGGTACGAGTGAGGTCTTTTTGTGTGTGGGGGGAGGGGTTGTTTACATTTTCTTAGCACTGAAAGAAGACAATATTAAGCTGTTTCTTTACAACTGAAAACAATCTGCTGTACTATATGATGCTGCATGTTGGCGAAAGACCATGGACAAGATTTTTTCTGGGTAGAAATGGTGTAAATTTTAAACTAAAGAAGCAGGAAAAGTTGGTAAAAAAAGAAAGGAGGTAGAAGAAAGAACAAGTATATTACATCTTTTGTTACACAATAAATTCTTCAGGTTTTTCTAGTATTTTCAGTTATTTCCTTATTTTAATAAATAGGAAAAGGAAATAACAATTGCCTTCTTAAATAAGACCTGTATAAGACACAGGACTACACACCAGTTTAATCTATCCAATATATTTAAAAGAAAATTTATCTCACTAATATAGAATAGTTTATTTTGTAAACTAATTTTCTTTATATAGCTTTAATAACAAAAGCTATCATTCACAAAATGTATAGACTACCCTATCTTAGAATCCAAAATGGAAAATCATTATGTTTCAGTAACAGAATACCATGCAAATTAAGTTGCAAGATTAGTACTGCATATATATCTGTCCAAACTAATCGAGTGGATAATCACTATTGGCTTATAATAAATTGATAGCACAATAATGGAGAATTAAAGCTAATATTGTAAGGGTAATTGAAATCTCATTTCTAAACCACTTCAACTAGACATTTCTGTTTTCTTAAACTTAAGTTCAATCTATTAGCATTTTCAGCTGTTGTACTCTTTTCTATGCACTATATCACATCTTTTTGTTGCATTTTCATACATTATTAACTCTCACACACATGGCACTGTCTCTTTCGTCAGATTGTTCTCCAAGTAAAGGTGGCTTCACTGATTAATGGGACAGTGAACTTGTCTTTTTAGTAGGGAAGGAATATTTGGTAATGAGAAGGTTATTCATTATTGTCTGTGGCCTACAGACTCTTGTCAAATTGAAACAATGGGTAGTTTGACAGTAACAGCAAGTTGGATAATAGTTCATAGATTACATGTAAGTTATATTCTAAAAATTCATAGTTGTCTCAAGGATGTGGATATTCAAAGAGATTCTGATATAACACTAGTTATTGATAATCTTAAATCCTTTGGCATGCATTAATGGGTCTACTCCACCTTTTGGGAATATAGTAGAAGCAAAATTGGTGTGGATAAAACATATTTCTGCCAGGAACTACAAGGAATTATTATTATTTTTTACTTTGATCAGTGGAATGCATCCACGATTATTTCAATAAAAAAAAGGCATTGCTACATCAAAACGTGCAGTTGAAATTCCAACTGAGCTGTCTGTATGCCTCCCAGAAAGAGATGTTTGAGCAATCCCTTAAAAAAATTGTGACGTTTTTGAAAACTAACATGCATATTGTCATTTTATTAGATAAAGACTGGAATCTCAGTAGAGAAGCTTTTATTAAAATAAGTTCTTCATGACAGTAACATTCTTTTTTTCTACTCATCCTTCTCACCTATGAGCAAATCTATGATATAAATATATTTATATAATATCAGAAATCAAAGATTCTCCCTACCTCTGTTTTAAAGGTAAAACTTCAGACTGATCAACAAATAGCAGACCCTAAAAAGAATTGGTAAGATTCTGGACCAGAATCAATGGGTAGGTAGGTGGGTGGGGGTCTCAGCAGCAGTGGCAGGGGGCTTTTGGGGGCCAGCAACGCAGGGTCTAAATAGTACATCATTCAGGCTGGTACTATTTTGGAGTCCTGCAGTTGCTTTGGAGCATTCCAGAGATTGTCTGCATCTATATTTGCCCTTTGAAATTCTTTAAAGGCATTTGAAATGCTTCAAATGTAAGATATGTCTACACCCTGGATGTAGATGCAGTTAGGTTGCAAATAAATGCTTATTGGCAGCTATACGGAGGTGTGATTCTTTTTAGAAGCTTCATGTAAATTGAGACCAGTCTTTTCTTAATGTTTCTGTGACCATATTACTATCTACAGGTTACCCACACATGCAAATAGCATATTAAATCTGTTGAAAAACATTGAAATGAAGCAATAAAAATTAGCATGCAAATAGGGGCTTACTTAGTGTCTGATTAGATCTTTTAAAATAGTCTGTATGTATTTATCCCTCATGTGACGGTAAACCTTCTTATCTTCTATCTATCCGTATGGATAAATACTTCATTGTAGAACACTGCAAATCCCAGCTGGAATTCTTAGCTTATTGGTTACAATGAGGTTTTTGGGTGTGTTTGGTTTTTTGTGAGTGTAGCATGCTATTTTGGCAAGTATTGTACTCAGAATATAAAATAATTAGCTACTTGCCATATTCTTGTATTAGAACTCTTATGGTTTTTTTGTGGACTCTTGTGACTGTCAAGACAGCTCTGCCATTCTCCCTGTCAGCTTACAATGTCTGTAGGAACCTTTGGCATTTCCAGACATTTGAAAGCTTTACTTGCCTCTATGCCTGATATTTTAATATTCTTTCAATGTAGATTTTTTTTCTACTGAATTTTCTAGGTGGAGAGGGTTGGGGGGGGGGGCATTGGGAGGGAAAGGGGAGTGGGATGTTTTATTTTTTATATTGGAAATATTCTTATTTTCTAAACAGCAGTGGGGTGATTTCTTATGCCTAAGAATATGCCACAATGAGTGAACGGCTGCATCTGCATGTGCTATTTATGCTATAAAGCGTTACTGCACAGTAATCCCTAGAAGCATATCTCTCCCTGTTGGAAGCAAATATACTTCCAGCTGGAGCAGCCTAGTACAGAAATACTCCAAAAGTGTTCTAGCCCCCTGTAGCATCCAGGGAGAGCTGCAAGCTTCCCCAGTTTGCTATCCTGGGGGCTGGCAGGGAGAATGGGGCTGGTCCTCATGTACATGGGGGCCAGGAGAGCTCTGCTGGCTGCAGAAACAGCTGTTTCCTTGCCTTGTACATATCAGGAAGGATCCTGATGCTGATGTGCAGGGGCCAGGAGAGAGCTGCTGTTATAGAGCTCTCTCATGGATCAAGTCCCATGCCAAGCAGTTCTCTGTGCAGCTCATTTCTGAGGCAGCTTCCATCTAGCTTCAGGCTGGGTGGGGAATTCTGGGAGCAGCCCGGGAACTGGTCTGTTTCTGGGCTGCAAAGGGAGCTGGCTGGGAGCTGCCCCAGAAGCAGGACAGCTCCCAGCCAGTTCTGGGCTGGACAGGGAAATCCTCTTGCAGCCTGAAGCTGGCTGCTCCTGGCTAAGCAGGGAAGCAGAGAGCAGCTGAGAAGTGCCAGGACAGGGAGGACCAGACAGCTGCTTTCTCCAGGAGCTGTTCAGCTCCCAGCTCTTGGCAGGGAGCCAGGAGCTGAGTAGTGCCAGGACTGGGGGAGGTCCCCATTCCCTTTGGCCCTCTAATGTTGGGGCTGACGAGGAACAAATCTGCTTCTGGTCAGCATACATATATGTGTTACTGCACAGTATTTACTGCACAGTTAGTTTTACTACCTGTATTTACAAGTAGTAGCTAACTGCACCGTAGACTAATATACTGCACAGTAAAAGATGTGACCCTGTAGATAGTGATGCTTTACTGTACTGTAGATTTGTCTATTGTGCAGTAAAGCTTCTCAAGTCCACACACACCCAGGAGCTCTTTCAAGCTGAGTCTGATTTAACTTTTTAAATGGATTCATCAATGGCCCTTCTAAGATGTAGATGCCAAAACATACACAGATATGGAATAAAGTGGAGTGGTGATGCAGAAGCAGCCAAGACCTTTCCCAGTCTGTACATGTAAGCATGATACTGTCTCATCCCCTGATTCCACCCTCCCAAATAACCCTATTGTGTTCTAGTTCAAATGTCAGAACACTATGCACATAAGTATCAGGTACCGTTTTAAACAAACAAACAAAAAAATCCTTGCATCACTTATGTTCCAAATTAACTGTTTGAATATAATATGAATGTTTATAAATTAATGCTTCGAAATAGTGCAAGGATTTGTTGAGCATTTTATTGTAAGTTCTTTTTTATTATGTATCTTACAATTATACTGCTGACTGTTTGTATCAGTCAGCAAGATAGCACAACTAGGACAGGTGTCAGCAATCTCAGCCATCTGCTGTACTTGATTGTGCACACAGCTATTTAGAACAATACTATCATCTTAATATTCCCAGATACCTTAATGAGTTTCTGACTCTAATTAAATGTGCAACTTGCAGAGATCATTGGATGCCAGATTGCAATGACTGTGAACAAGCTCTAGTTGTTTAGAGGCAGCTTGTATAATGATAGAGGTATGCTTCAAGTTTTAGTAGTCCTGATTACAAATGAGGTAAAACTTGATTTTAGATTAAGCACAGTACACATTATTAAGTACCTAAAGCTAACATTTTTACATGTTAACATTTTCATGCTTTTAGCTAAATTTCTGATTATGAATGAATGCTACTATTTATTGATGTTACCTAGTTGACTCGACTCAACTCCATCAAAAGCTGGGCTAATGTAGAAAACAATTACATGATTTTGTACATTTGTTTTTTAAAACAATTTTCTCTTTCTTTTACTGTTTTCCCCCTTTGTACTACTACTCTAGTGAACAAATTAAGTGACCAAAAGAGCAAATTTTGGGGAAAGCTATCAAATATTCTCAGAAAGCAAATTTCATTGAAATCCTCAACTGTTTGCTCCAGAAAGTTGAGTCTAAGATGTTCATTTATCCATGCAAAATGTGTTGAATACATTAAATTATATCCTGAACATTAATACTTTTCTGATAAATATTAATTACATTTTCTTATTGTCCTAAAAATATTTTTGGTTGTGACCCCTTCCAGATTGTTGTTGCCCTCAGTTTACTATATTATTGTGAAATCTGTTTATTACTGTGTTATCTTGTATTTGATGTTATTTTGTTGATGCTTCTATGTTTGTGAAAAGTTAAGTAACATGGCCAAGGTAAAGAAGGACCACAGTAGCGGAGAGTGTAATACTCAGATAGAACATGATAGCAAGGAGTTAAGTCACTTGACCTAGTTAGAGTGATTGACATACTTCAAGACTTTTCCAGAAGGGTCCATCAGGGAGAATTCCTGATTGGTGAGGATAGTATTATATAAGAAAATTGTACCCTAAGGGGTGTGGTGGGTAGTTGGAGATTGAGAGGTTAGGAGTTGTAAGTGAGCAGGAGTTTTGAGGTGTCCAGATGTCGAAGCGGAGTGTTTGGATGGTCAGTTAGAAGACTTTAGGTAGGAATTATTGAGATAATCTTGCAGCGCGAATCGCTGTAGGTTATCTGAGGTCAGGAACTACTCTGAAGCTGTGGACCTCGAGTAGGGTGATTCATCCCAGCTTCCAGAGGCCTCCAAAGAATTTGGGGGATTTCCAAATTGACAAAAAGTATTACAGCAAGCTGCCACCCAGCTGCAGCCGCCGCGTTTGAATTGCTTGTGCCACGTTGTGTCTTCGCATCCTGTATTGATTGTTCGCCTGTACAAGTACAATTTGTCTCACTCCTCACCTGTTTTTGTATATAAGTTAGTCATCAACTATTGTAAGTAAAGTTTTCTTCATTTTACCTCACTCACATCTCAGGAGTCAGTTGTCCTCTGTCCTCCGTCCTCCTCGGCCTCTTGCCCAGGGCCACGAGCCCACCTGGGTTGGCGCTCCACCCAGCCAGCTGCCTCACCCGGTGTGCATTCGGCACGAGGCCTCCGCAGCCACCCGGAGCCGTTGCATGTGCCACACTTATATGGAAACAAATTAATTACATAAGATTATTTCTGGTCATTTTAATCCACCTAGTTTATTTACAGATCATAAAAGTTATATCTATATTGTTGATGAACCACTGGAGTCTGAGCTTTTTCAACAGTTGATTTATTTTAGTCTGATTAACTGAAGGTAAGATGCCAATAACAATGGTGAATGATTTAACAGACTATTATAGCCTTATTTATAAAGCTATGGTCCTTGTTCCATCAAGATAGATGCATAAACTTCATTGTAAGCATAGGTAGTCGTCATTGAACAGAATGGGATCACTTGCATGGATTGTTTATACACATGCTTCAGGAGTTGAGGGGTGGGGCACTTTTTAGTTAGAACAGGTCTGAGAGCTGCTCTAATTCAAGTGCCTGGAGCATCTTATGTATCAGCGTCTCCATGTTTAAAAATGGAAGGGCAGAGGGGGCTGTATCTCAAATTTGTCAAACAAGGCTTAAATAGTGCCCCTACCACCTGCATGTGGGGATGCAGATACGTGAGACCCTGAAGGCTGCTGGAGCATGACTATTACTAGGCCCCAGCAGACTTGATTAATTTGTAAACTTCACTGTAAGTATAGGTAATTGCCATTGAACAGAATGGGATTAATTAAATAGATTGTTTATAGATGTGCTTCAGGAATTGAGAACTGTAGAATTACGCCCAATTATTTAGGCGTAATTCTACAATTCTTCCTCTCTTACAGTGATGTATTTACATGGGTCAGGAAACAAATTAATACATTCAGGATTCAGTGCTTTTATTTTTTTGATCATGCACTACTATTCAGTATGCTTCTGGGGCCTCTGGTAATTTGACACTCCTGGTTAGCTATGGACATCATGTAGTGTAGAAAAACAAATAAGTTCCTGAATTAAGAATAAAGTCTTTAACATGTGCTTAAGTGTTTTGATGAATTGAGTATTTTAACTGAGAATGAACACTGCACCACGAGGGCATGAGTATATCTAACATAGTGGGCGTGTCTGCACATGCTTTTACGTGCCCCTACACTTAATGTGCATGTGTCTAATGTGCATTAAGGTGATTTAGGTATAATTCTACAAGTGCATGCTCTCTAAGGTACATTAACATGGTGTATGGTCTCAATTCAATTGACATACACTGCATTAACGTGCTGTAGCATGTCTATACATGCGTTAAGGTGCTTTAGCTACTCATGCCTCAATTTGATACTTATGGGTATCAAATTGAGGCATGAATAGCCTAAAAGTGTCATTTTTAAGGCACATTACAGGCACGTATGTATAGACCCTTGCCTTTAATACAACTTAAAAATGGCTAGAGTGCCTAAAATTGGCAAATGTAGGTGCGCCCAGTGACGAGGAAAGTAGTTCTCTCTCGTTTCCTTTAAATGTAGCCACTCCTAAGATTTTTATTACATATACCTCTAATATGAGCTGGGTCCTCTCTTTTTCCCATTAAAAGTAAAAAAAAAAACAAAAAACAAACAAACAAAAAAACAAACAAACAAACCCTGTTTTTATTGAATTCCAGCTTTAGCAAGAGAATAGACTTTTTCCTCAATTTTGTACAGACTGTGACACTGAGTAGCTTCTGGTCACACCTTTGCACTAGGTAATCGTTAATTAGAAAGGCAGGAGAACAGGGGAATGTGTATGAAGGGAAATGCAGTTTTATGTTGTCACAAGCGGACACTAGAAATATTTTCTACCCATACCTGAACACAGCTTTAGATGAATCTTAACACGTTTCACTTAAAATAAAAGCAGCAAAACAGCTTGTAACTGATTGTTCTTGGTCTAAAAAGTACTTCTGTGTTGTCATGCTTTAAGACAACTACTTCAAGTTAATATTTGCCAATAATCATAAAAATGGTCCTGAACTGTGATTCCAGAAAGGGAATGTGGCATTGTATTTACTTAACTTTGGCTGCTACCTGGATGCAGATGTTTCATAAGGAGAAAAAAAGAATAAAAGTCCATTTGGGAGGAGAAAGGGAGCAGAATGTAAGATAAGGTTAAAAATGATCTGTTGCTCCTAAGCAAATGTAACTATAATTGTTGCATTGCTGACCACAGGAAGCCAATTTGCAAAGAGACCACCTCCTAGAATAAAGGGAAATACAACAGATAATTGCATGACCTATAACTCTTCCCCCTGCCCACCCAATTTCCAACAATGTTTACTAGTGGGCAAAAAGGTATAGAAAATTCTTAATCTATTAATCTATCTTTAGGTTCTCAGTGGAGCTCCTTTTCACTAGCTGGGGATCTGGCTCAAATATGATTCTTCAGTGCTTTTAGACTTCTGAGCCTCATTTGACTGAAATATTGATTCTTTCACTAAAGAAATGTAATCTTTAGACAGAATGGTTGGAATCCAAAAAGTATTGCTATGAAATGGTTATGAACTCCGTATTAAAGGTGACTTTCAATCCTTCCCAGATTCCCATCAGGAATATAAACCCTCATGTGAACTGTTCAATGTGATACTGTGGATAAAGAACAAGAAACTTGGTATTTTCCACTCATTATTGTGTTATTCCTAATTCTACTTTATGTTTGTGGCTGCATATAACTTTTATGTGCTTTTTAAACAGAGAGAGTTGCCACTTAGGGCCATGCATTCACTGTTCCAATATAACTATTATTTCTGCGTGCTTCTATAGAGGCATAGTCAGGGTCTAGAGACAGAAACATAAACCGGTTTAAGTGATCAGAAACTAGTCTAAACCTGTAACAGAACAGAAGCTCGGAACACATAAACCAGTTTCAAAATGGCTGAAACTGGTTTAAAATAAACCTGGTTGCATGTAGTATATCAGACTTAACTGATTTGGGTCAAACCCGTTTATGAAATTTGTCCCAGACTCTTTCCTGGTTCAAATTTAAATTGCAATCCTCCAGCATTACACCATGCTTTCCATCCCTGAGCTGGGCTGTGCATTAAATGCACAGAGAGCAGGGCTGGCCCTGCCCCTTTGTTCCCTAGCTGGGGCAGCGAGGGCTTGCTAATTTTTTTTTTGGGGGGGGGGTCGTGCAAAACTGGCTGGGGATGCAGCCCAGTCTACAGAAAGGGATTGACCTGCTTCAGGCAAACCCCAGCTGGTTTGGGGCCAGGTAGCAGAGTTAAACACCCCTTCCCCTCCTCAAACACTGCTGGCTGTAATTGTGGACTGCAAATCTGAGAAGCACTTGGAAGCAGGAAGAGGATGTGATGAGCACCTGTGCAGAATCCTGCTACTGAAATTCTGGGCTGGAAATCCTAGAGACCCAGAATCCCAGAATAGGCAGCAGGAAGAAGTGAATACATAGGCATAGAGCTGTGCTGTACTATTTTCCTCTCCCCTCCCAGCTTCTGGCCTGAGCCACTGCAGGCATGTGGCTGCATTTCCTGAATCAAAGGTAAATGTCTGTTCATTTCTGTTTCAATTTAATCCCTGCAGTTTAGACTGACCTGCAAAGACTGAATCGATTCAGCCCCAGCTTTTTTGATTGTCTGTACTTAGCCAGGGGGTTAATTTGCTGTTGCTTTAATCTTGTTTTTCTCAGGGTTAAAGTTGCATTGGTTCTTATCTACTTATTTTATTTTAAGAGCATGCAAACATAACAGTTATATCAGAACAGCCTGTGCAAGTAACATTCCAGACCAGCACAACTATGATGTCTGACCACACCCTCAGTTTTCCTAAAGGGTTCTCCTGGTGATAGCTTATATTATGTATAAGCCATTTTCTCTACTTTGCTGTCTTCAGAGATTCTTTTCAGCTTTTATCCTTGGTTCTCTTCCAAATATGCATAATATTTCTGTGGTACTTACAGTACATGCTAATAATAAAATACTAATGTATGCATCCTAGTTTCCTTCCTTGGCAGTGGCTTGGCCAGTACCTTGCTAGCAATACCAATGCAATTTAAAAAAAAAAAAATCTGGTAATGTAACTATTAAGAGAAAAACAAAAATTACCTTGATTATATTTGCAAAGTGAAAAAAAAAATGGGGAAAAAGATAGATGGGTTTTCACTCGGATATGCTTTTAAAAGTCATGTTTACTTTTTAGTTACTCTAGAACTATTTTCTGTGTTCTGCTATGGAATTATGACCTTGAATAAGTCACTTGAGCTTGAATTGATTTACCCATTTGTAATAGATATATAGGAGTGATTACAGCTTCTTTATCTCTCTCATATATGTTCAGTGACTTATAGTTTATGAAGTGTACTGCCCAAAGAAAGATGGACTAAATATGGAATATTATTTTGATTTGTATGCCTTTTTCTGGGGGGGAGAGGGTGCTTCAGGAGAGAGAAATATTCCCTTGACTAAACACCTGAGGGTAATTTTTTTGAATGCAAAGTATTTGCTATTTCTTCCCTTTTGAAAAGTACAGCGCTCTTTGTTGTTGTTGTAAACATGAGAGATGGAGGACTGAGCTAAATCTTTGTTCATAATTGCAAAGTAGTTTGGCCATTTAAAAATGTTAGCTTTTGAAAGCACCTATCAACTGTACTTTCTGAAGTAGTCTGTTACATTTTTCTGTTCTAGGGACCTGTTAACAAGTGGTGCCACCTGTATCTAACTAGGTATTCTGTGTTACCCTCTCTCTCTCTCTCTCTCTCTC
The DNA here is from genome assembly GCA_030014935.1 of Caiman crocodilus. NCBI lineage: Eukaryota > Metazoa > Chordata > Crocodylia > Alligatoridae > Caiman > Caiman crocodilus. Next base: position 14,487,473 of record JAGPOW010000229.1, on the reverse strand, counting down.
TCT
>JAGPOW010000229.1:14462226-14487370 GCA_030014935.1 Caiman crocodilus | reverse complement strand
CTCTCTCTCTCTCTCTCTCTCTCTCTGCCTGTTCCATAGATGATGTGAGTGTGTTGTAGATTTGGTACAAGGGGGGGGCATGGAACTCCCACTGACCAGCGGGTTACACAATCACTCCCATTCGGGTATGAAAGCAAACAACCATATCTCTCTCCCACAGACTCCCTTTCAATGAATATAATTAAACAAAGTTTTGAATATAATAGGTGTGCTGAAAAGGAAAGAGGGAATAAATGACTTATTTCCTTACCAGCTGGAGTCAGCACTACATGATTACTGAGAAATAAAGTACAACATAATAGATGACCTTGTTCAGTACAAGACAGATTTCATCATGTGCATTACTTCAGGGGATCATGACTTTGAAATCTGGGGTGACTGATTTGATTGAGAGGGGGTGGAAATCATTTTTTGCCTATATATTGCTTTATATTATTAAGCAGAAGGGTCATATGTGTAACTCCCTGATAACTTTCAAGACTCACATTGGATAGAGGGCAATAAACTGCATAACATCTTTCTAGGCTGTTCACTTCTTGTTATCTCCATGACTTCCTCATGAAGAGATGCATGATAATAATACTGAACAATATCTTTTCATAACTTGTCATGAGAGAGCTTTTTTCATAAAAAGTTGAGGATGTGTTTCTGACTTGCTCTCCATGGCTGATGGCAACTTTGACATAATATTAAGGCAAACAGCAATGCAGATTATTAGGAAATAAATTTAAAATTCAAGTTCTTTTTTTTTCTTTTAAATCATGTCATCATATGGGTCATATTTTTTAATCTAAGAGCAAATGATGGAAAAATACACTTAAATGTTCTAAACCTGGAAATAAGACTGATTCAGTTGTTTTGTCTTGAGTGTGAATAGAAGAAAACATAAATGTCATATTGTTTATAAATGGTAGTTAATAGCCACAGCCAGCAGGATATAAGAAATAAAGGGTAGATTAGGCATTGTGTATCTGTCATTCATTGTCCATTAAAATATTAAATCATATTGTGATGGTGCCTGCAAATCCTCTATGCATGAAAGGTATTGTCTTTTACCGTGATTCTAAGTAAAATGGAGTCTTTTCTTTTACTCAGAGGGTGGCAGGACTGAAATTACAAAATGAAATGAATTGCCTGTAGGTTATCAGGCAAAAATCCAGAGAACTACAGAGGGGTCAGTAGGATTTTCAGTGTGAAAGGGTAATAAAAAAGGAGAAGCTCAATTGAAACATTTCCAAAGAAATTCTGAAAATCAAAGAACTGCATCACTGTCAAGTTAATTGTTGTAACAATGTTTTAATGTTACAAAGTATAAAAAGGAGTGGCATGCTGGGAAAAAAAATCTTGGTAGACTGATCAGTATAGATTTAGAGTTTTACAGAAGTTTGAAACACTAAAGGATGTAATAGTTCTTTGACCTGAAAGAATGAATCTTTCTCTGCTAGGAACATGCAACCTAACTGCATTTTAGTTAAGCTGGACCTCTGTAGGACCCAACAGGGTGCAAAGTGCCTTTAGCCAGCAGTCTCAATTTTGGAAGCTGCTTATGAACACAGACAGACTGACTAACTCACTTTGGGCTGGATCTGAATTTTCTGTTTCCATGGAAAAATGTGGATTTCCCCCTTTACCCAAGAAAAATGTGGATTTTTTTATTTTAATGAAGAAAGCCATGGATTTTTGCAGTTTTGCTAAGTGCTAACTTGGGGTTGCAAATGACAGTGGTTTTATTGAACAGGGGAGATGGTGACAATGCCAGATTGGTTCCCTTGTGCGAGCACACATGCATGCAGTGGCAGCAGGGGTTAAAGAGATTTGATGCAGGGGCTGAAGTCCAAGAGGAGAGAGAGAAAGACAGAGTCCAAATTGTAGGAGAAGGTGTGCAGGTAATGTCTACCTATCCAGGCTGGAAGCTGTCTTTGTCCAGTAGGTGTTGTCCAGAGGAGGGGTTACTGGCAGGGCCTCTGGGTGGATAGGTGGTGTGGCATAGTGCTAGTCCAGATGGAGAGGGCGTCCCACTGGGTCTGTCTTTACTGCCCCTTTTTATAGGAGCAGACCTTGTGTGACCCTAGTGACAGGAGGCATGCCCCAGCAAGTGTCAGCCCCTGGCATACTGAGCATGTGTGCTCCATGCAGGGATGTGCAGGTTTGGGTGTCTGTAATGGCAAGAGTTGTTGGTTTTGAAGGATCCTTTGTCTTTCAAATGTTGTTCTTGTCTCTGTTCCTAGATGAGGTCATTGGTTTCCTGGGTGAATCAATGTGAGGTGATGGCCCAGTCATTACAGACCATTCAATACAGGCCTGCTACCGTTGTATTTCAATCATTTCCAATCACACTCATCCACCAGGGAACCAGTTTACTTGGGAGGGTTACATGACTCATACAGTTGCAACATGGGATGCCCAGGCAGAGGACAGAAGATGGAAGCTTGACATATAAAATGGAAACTTGACGTGACTTTGGTTCACTTACAGACACAGGCCTAAACCATACAATATTCATATGAAACAACAAAACCAATACAAACCTAATAATAATACAATATAAAACGGTGGATATCCAAAACCGAAAACTTGCTACCAGGCTAAAAATGTTTAAAGCTTATCCCAAGTCTGAGTTCATTTATACTTACCTATAGGGACTAGAGAAGGAGAGAAAGTCAGAAATGGCTGTGGAAGGGGAAGGAATGCATTTTAAAATAAACACACACACAACAAGAGACAAAAACTGGGGGGACAGCCCAAGACCACAGTAGGTAGCCTACACCTGCCTCAGAGACAGATCTGGTTGTCATGGGTCCTCCCTGCCTCCTGGGAGTGAACAGAGCAGTGGTGAGCTGGGTCTACCCCCTGCCTGAGCCGCCGGTGGGCAGGCAGTGGGTAGTGTGGTGAGGTTCGGGCTCTGCTCTCCACTACAACAGCTGCTGCCTACTACAAGGAGCAGCTGGGGCTTGGGTGCTGCTGCAGGGGGCAGAGGGCTGCAGATCTGGGTCCCTGGCCCCACAGACCTGACAGCTGGGTTCCCCCTCTGGCAGGCCTGGGAGGATAGGGGGCAGTAGGTGGGGAGCAAGGAGCAGCAGCATGCCAGGGTGGAGCTGTGGGGTGGGAGTGAGGGTCACCAGCAGGGCCATGGAGTAGTGGAGAGGGGACTGAGTGGCATGAGCAAGGCCAGATGATTGGGGGTCATAAAGGGCACCAAGGGGCTGTGGGAGGGGGTGAAGGCCATCAGTAAGGCCAGAGGCAAGTTAGGGGGGAGTGAGGGGCATGAGCAAGGATTGCAGGGGGAGGGTGGGAGGGAGTGACGGGGCTGTGGCTTGGGAGTGAAGGGCCTGGACGTGCATTCTGTGATCTTAGGGGACAAAAGGAGCTCTGATTTTTTTCCATGATAAACCCAAAATCAAATACCAAAATGTATACACATTTCAAATTGTATTTTATTATAGTGATTTGAGGCACTGGTAAGCTTCCAAGTTGCTTGAAAATTGTAAATAGATCACAAAAACAGCATGTCTAACTGATATGTATATATAGTTGGCTTTCATATTCATCACAGATTTGGGGGTTTTAATCAGGCAATTTGCATTTTTTTTAAATCAGAGAATTTGCAAATATTTTATCAGGGAAAGTCAGGATCCCCGGTGATGAGGCTCTTCACAGACAAGATCCAGACTTACTTCTGGTGATAGGGCAAGAAGAGTCAGGGAGCTGCAGTGGTTACACATCATTCACTCCACCACCACTGGTACTGATCCCCGGTGTAGTTCCAGATACCACAGTTCTGGGATGGGCTATCTTTGACACCCCTGGCTTAGGTCATACTCATGAATGCTCTAATGTATGCTTATCTACTAACAGTCTTAAGGGGATGCTACCCCAGGGCTGGATCCATAGGGGGTGGTCATTCCTTGCTTTGGATGTGTTGTTTGCGAGCTCTCAACACAGTGTCTGCCTGAAGCCCCTGCTTCCTTAAAGCTCCAGAGCACAGGGACTATCACCACTATTCATCCCCTCATTTCCCCACTGCTGAACTCAGTGGGAGGTGGGAAGGAAGGAAAGGTCAAACAGCATCAAGGTTCATCCCTTGGGCTCCAGAGCCTAGGGAAATCTGGGGCTCTGGCCAGACCATCCCTGGTGAGCTCAGAGCTCACACACAGCTCTTCTGAGCATGCATTGCTGTTGGGGGTGGGGAGAGGGATCTTTTATTATGTTCCCCCAGCTGTGATTCATATATCATAGTTCAGCATGAAAGTCAAGGGTTTTTTTCTTTCATCTTTCTCCAATACTGACAGCTGGATAACATTTTTAAGTAAGTAACTTATTTATTAAAAACTGAAATTCTGATAATCTAGAAACTCTTCACCAAACAGTTGTCATATAATTTCAACTAAGAAGGAAATGGGCTCAGTGGAGGGAAAAGACTGATTCAGAAAAGTGTGGTTATTTGTTTTTACCCTATAGCTTAGAACAGTTACCCAAACTGTGGGAAAACCAGATCAAATTCCCTCCTGCAGCAAAGATGATTGAAACTCACACCTGCCATCTCCAAGTGGAGCACACTAACAAACCTTTTGATCTTGTCCACTTTGTGTGAAATGCTTAAGTACTCACTGAGTAAGAAAGAGTGGTGTCCTATGGGACCAGACCAACTCTCAGGATCTCAAAATTGCACTGTTAGGTGGAAAGGTGTGACACATAATTTTACACACACACACACACACACACACACACACACACACACACACACACACATCAGTTAGGTGCATGCACACACAAGTGCTATGTACATACACACAAACTAGGCTCATACACACTCAGGATTACCAGTCTAGGCACATGCACACTTATTATCACTTCAAGCACATACACACTCTACGCACTTAAAATTAGACCAAATCAGTTGTCAATACCCACACATCCAACAAACCATACATGGATCACTAATTTGAATATCACACGTGTGTGTGTGTAATATAATCTATCTGCCAATTCACACACGTACCACCCACATACACACAGGTGAGTCCCTAACTTGGGTGGTGTGGTGTTTGTGTGTGCTTTTAGGGTACTTAGGATGCTTGGTGACTATGAAAGGGAGATGGATGGAGGTTAAAATGAGAGAAGAGAAAAATAACAGTGAAAGTGCCAGAAGTGAATGTTGCTGTGGCTGGCATTAGAACCAGCAGGCTGGAAGGGACCTGGGATTACTTAAGGTTAATTGTTGTTAACTGATTAAAGGAAAACTCCCAAAGCGGGCAGATCAGAGGAGATGCCGGGGAGAAGCTGGCGCAGAGGCTGGGGCCAGAGCCTGAGCTGCAAGGGAACCAAAAGGTACCAGGAGAGGGAAACTGGGACTCGGGCGGGGGGGAAGGGGGATGGACTGAGAGGCTGCAGGAGGGCTCTGGGTGCTGGAAGGAGTTGGGAGCTGCAGCAGGGACTGCCAGGGAATGGGGAAAAGCTGTGGGGAGGCTGGGAGGAATTGGGCTGTGTGGTAGGTCAGGGAAGCAAGGCAGGGACAGCAGAGAGAGGCAGGAAGCAAGGAGACACAGAGAGAAAGTGGAGGCAGCAGGGCAGAAATGGAAAGCTAGGAACAGAAGGAGACATGGAGATCATGGAGGCAGAAGGGCAGAGATGGGGATTAGGGGAACAGAGAGAGCAACAGGAAAGATCATGGAGAGAAGGCAGGAAGAGACCAGGATCAGGGAGAAGGAAAAGGCAGAGAGACACACACACAGGAGGAAGATCCAAGGGGCAGAGAACAGGAATTGGAGTAGGGCTGAGAGGTCAGTAAGACAAAACCCAACTCGGATTCTAAAGTAACAGTTTTATTAAACAAACAGTATACTGTACAGCTCACAGAGTTATTGGTTCCTACACACACACAAGCACTCGCACACACCCTACACAATGGTAGCAGGGGAGGAAAAGGCTTGATTGACGTTGAAGTATGTATGAACAGAGTCCAGATCCTATGTTTGGGAGAAGAAGGTGGGTGATAGCTACCTATCCTACGCTGCAAGTTGATCTTTGATGACCAGTTGAGGTCTTCTCCAGCAAGATGTTGTTCAGAGCGGGTCCCCAGCAGGGCCTCTGTGTGGATAGGTGGTGTGGCACAGTGCTGGTCCAGATGGAAAGGATGCCCCAAGGAGGTCACACTCTACTACCTGTTTTATAGGGGTGGGCTACCTGTGTCTCCTATGGCAGGGACATATCCAGGCAAGGGCAGTCCTGTTCAGATGCTTACGTGCAGATCCAGGTGTCCTCATTGTCTGGTAGGACACAATAGTGGGGTTACTGGTTTCTGTAGTGTCTTTGTCTTTCAAATTCTGGGTTTCTGTCCTGTTCCTGGGTGATGTACATGGTTCCTAGGTGAGTCAATGCAAGACAATGGTCTGGTTGTTGAGTTGATCATTCAGTAGAAGCCTGCTCCCATTGTACCTAAAGCACCTTCATTCATTCCTATTCATTCAGGAACAAATTTTACATGAGATTGGTTAGCCATGAGTCACAGTTACAACATAGGTTACATCTGGGTAGAGGACACAAGATGGAGGCTTGACATACAAGATGGAGACTTGATATTACTTGACATTACTTTATATGAGTCAGGCTTATGTCTGTAAATTCAATATAGAACAGTAAAAATCAATACAAACATAATAGGAACATAATATAATACAATATAAAACAGTAAAAATCAATGTCCTAATGGGAGATTAAAACCCATGAACAGAGTAGAAAGGCAGTTAACAATGAATGAATGATTTATAAGCAAGAGCAAGCAATGATCAGAACAAGCTTGTTACCAAGGAGGGGTCAGGCTGCTGTGCTGGGGTTGGAGTCAAAGGGCTCCATTCTTAGGATGAAGTTGCATATTACACTTAAAATGTGAGTGTCAAAGCACATTCATCGTTACATAGATGTAGGGTCAGAAGAGACCTTGCAGATTTTCTAGTCTGACCCCCTGCCTGGGCAGGAGAGAGAAATGGTTTCAAATGACCCCAGCCAGGTAAACATCAGGTGTCCTCTTAAAGACCACCAAAGTAGGAGCCAGCACTAGTTCCCTTGGAAGCTGGTTCCAGATTCTAGCCGCCTTGACTGTGAAGTAGCACCTTCTAACGTTTAGTCTGAACCTACTCTCAAACAACTTGTGGTGGTTATTCCTTGTTACTCTGGGAGGTGCTTGGGAAACAAGTTCTCTCCCATTCCCTGCTGGTCCTCCCTAGTAAGTTTATAGATAGCCACTAGGTCCCCTCTCGGCCTTCTCTTGTGAAGGCTGAACAGGTTCAGGTCCCGTAGCCTCTTCTCATAGGGCCTGCCCTGCTGCCCCCTGACCGTGCGAGTGGCCCTCCTCTGGATGCTCTCGATGCTGTCCACATCCCTCCTGAAGTGCGGTGCCCAGAACTGGACACAACTCCAGTTGTGGCCTGACCAGTGTCGCATAGAAGGGGAGGATCACCTCCTTGGACCTGCTTGTCATGCATCTGTGGATTCATGACAAGGTGCGGTTGGCCCTACTGACCATGTTCTCGCATCAGCAGCCCACGTTCAATAATGACTCCAAGATCCCTTAAAGCTCTCTAACTTGTAGTTGGTGCCATTTAACATGTCTCATAGATTGACATATCAGGCAAGGTTTACCTCTGGGCCATACTACCTAGCTTGTGTTAGACTAACTTCACTCTACTCCATGGAGATATAATGAGAAATTTGAAGGCCTCCAGCATCCCAGCTACACTACTTGCCTGTCCTTTAGCAGTAGACAGACCTGTACAGACAAGAAATACAGTCTAAGTATGAAGCATAACTTTACCCTGAGTTTCCAGAACAGGGAACAAGAGGTTTTGTTTGTTTGCTGCTCAAAAAATGTACTTTATTTGAGAGGATTGGTTGAGGAACTCCTCAGGGGCAAAATCTGCCTGCAGAAACCTGCAGGCTGGGTAACCCCCTTACAGGTGGTATCAAATTACAGGATGCCCAGATTCCAATAATGTCTATTTTGATCCTTGATATAAATTTGAATTCTGAAAACAGATAAAACAGAGGTAGCCAGCCTCTGCCTCATACCAGTATATAGAATAGATCCACTAGGATAGACCAACACGTGAAAAAAGCAAGTTACAATCAGTTTAACCTGATTCAAAATAGGGATTTGAATTATAGTCTCCTGCCTCTAAGGAAAGTGTGCTAACCACTAGGCCATTCTAGGTGAGCATTTTCTTAGTCTCCTGTTTTATATTGGTCCCTTTTTCTATACCATCTGAAAATCTCAATTGGAGTAGGAATGGACCTTGGGTTTCCTGTATTCTGGGTGACTGGTATACAGTGAAAGGGGTACTATTACCTCACTGTTTTTGTGGACAGTGCTGATATCAAATCCTTTGATTTACATTGTCTTGCTTTTGTTAAAAATGGCTGAGAAGGAAATGAAAGATGTGTTTAGATCAAAGTGAAACTGTTTGTTTGCAAATGTTATTTCCCTCCCTACCTCCCCCCTCCCTTTTTCTCCATTTTGGCAAGAACCACTCTCCTTTCCCCCCCCCTGCCCCCCAACCTTTCCCCCCCAAAAAAACAAATGACTGAACAACAATTACTGACACCCAGGATATACCTTTGTTAAGGTGCTAAGGGATGTCATTAAATTGCCATAACTCTTGGGATTTCCTATGTGCCACCTAGGGATTTCCTCACCCAAGAGAATTTTCAGGTGATTATTGAAGGATAAAAGACCCAAAATCCTGTTGTGGCTTTTATAACCTAAGTGTTGGATGCAGTGGGATGGGAGGAAATACGGCCTTATATTTATAGGTAGTTATTACTAGAATTATCACCCATTGAAGAAGATCAGGATTATCATAAGTTAAGCATATGCCTATAGTGAAGTCACAGAAGTGACTGCAATATAGTGTAAAGGTGTGTGTGTTTGTTTTTTTTTAAAAAAAGCTAGTTTGGCTACCATGGAAATCTAGCCAAGGTAGGATAGAGTTCAGTGTGGACTTTATCTTGCTGAGACGTATACTTGGAGTGTCATATAAGATGTGATTCTTTGATGAAACTTCCTAGAAACTTAGCTAGAAAACTCTCTTGCTAATACTCTAAGCACATTCAATTGGTGAAAGTCAGTTATGCTTAGATTGTGCTTGACAAAGTATAGTACTTTATTCTGTATAAATGAGGTCAGTCAAGAAGCTTATGCATTGCAGTGCCTATCAGTAGGGCTGATACCAACCCTTTCTGTGTAGGTAAGCAGAACTGGAAAGCAAGGGATAGCTGAACTCTTGGTTTTGTGTGCCCAGCTTGACAACCAGCAGATCTTTTACACAGGAGGAGGAGGCGACAGTTTGTTTCTATGGCTAGCATGGAAGTCTCAGTAGTCTTCTTGGTCTGGGGCCTCTTAGTACATTATGTTTTATCATATTTTCACCCTTAAAATACTTAATGCATAAGCAAACCTATGAAACTTCTTTCACCAGCAAGCACTACTCACCAGAGACCAAAGGGTTTGTCTACAGTGCCTGCCCATGTGTCAAAAGCAGTTTAGTTACTCTAGCACGCAGCTCTCCATGGGTTGATTTACCCTGAAAGAAAGTTAGATGTAGGTAAACTGTTTCTGTATTGCACTGCAGTTGAGATGCCCTAAAACTATTAAACGCCACGAATATTACCAGAATGTACATACTGCTTTTTTTTTCTTTTAAAGGATTTGTTTTCAGTGTTGCTAATTTTTTTTTTTTTTTTTAAATCTGAAAGCCCATAAATGTGTTTCTTCCTTCTTCCCACCCCCTCCCTTTTTTCTTTACTTTTTGTCACTTTGGAGTTTTGTGCTATAACATAAACATAAGCCACCTGGCTATAACATCATTGCTTAAGCATCTTAGAGCTGCCATGAGCTGTACCTCTGGTCAGGCTTCTTCCCACATCTTGGCTTAGGGAGCTCCTGTCTCTCTGGCTGCTGACAGGGAACTGCCTCTGGCCTCCTGTCTGTGCTTTATATAGGAGACAGGCCCTGCCCCTTTGTCAGCTGACCTCTTGATTGCCCTGGCAACCCACAGCTGAGCTCCTTATTCCCTGCTAGGGCTCTTACCCTGGCAGTTTCTCCTCTCTAAGAGCAGGGCACCTCCATGCTCTGTGACACATGGGTAGACCCATGCACTTAGCCAGCACAGTGGGGCCCACACATTCCTGCCTATCATAGTCCCAGAGGTCTCTGATATGGATGACACCAGCCAACACCAACCTCTGCCACAACTGAAGCACCTTTGCCATCAGCACCTCCAGCTGGGGGTTCCAGAGGAGGGGCTTGACAAGCAGGTTGGCACCCTGAGTGAGTGTCGCAGGGGACCTGGAGGTGGAGACCAGCCTCCAAGCCTGGAGGAGGTCATGTTAGAAATCTGGCAGCACTTGCAGGTCCTGCAGGGAGAAGCCCCGCAGGCTGAGGAGCTGCCAGTCATATCAGAGCCCCCAGAAGTGGCAGAGGAAAGTGTGTTCAAGGTGGCTCCATGCCCAGAGGCTGCCTGATCACCAGCAGCTGAGCATGACTGGGTAGCATCACCTCATTCTGACCAGGCCACTGGCTCAGGTGGGATCTGGTGCCACAGAGAGAGAGAAAGATCTAAGTGTGGTCCATGCTACCATTCTCCAATTTTTTTAGGGTTCCACAACTTAAAACAGTGGTTTGTCAATCTTTTTTTTTTTATTTCAAAACATGACATCAAAAGTAGCTCTAGAAATCAAGCTTCATTGTCTTTTGAGTACCTGCCCTGAAGCTCACTGCATAATACCTCAGCCTTTAAACTGTGCCTTCCCACCATCAACTGTTACAATTTCCCTGCGTACTCAGGGCCTTTTTAGATGTTTCACTGTAAGCTGAATAAATGTTAATGAGCTTAGTGTTGTTCAGCTTAGTGCAGGAGTCGCAGGTTAAAGCAAAAACCCTGCTCTGACTGTACTTCACCAGCACAGCTGCAACTTGCCACTGGAGGCTTGGTGAGCAGGTGTTGGCTACAAAGGACCAACTCATGGGATCATAATAAATTCTAGTTTATTGGCCAGGATGTGAACTTACCAATAAAATAAATGCAAACTTTGAGTTATGGGTGGTACTGGTCACTTTAGCATGTGCATGTGTGCACACACGCGCGCATTCATTCAAACACATGTAGTATAGTGTGTAGTGGCTGCTGTAGTGATTGTGGGAGCACTGGTGTTAGTATATCTACCTATCCAAGGCCCTGGAGTCTGCTGTTGATGGGCAGCTTCCTTCAAGGTGATGGCTTCTTCAGAAGGGGGTCACCTGCTTATCCTTTGGTCTCAGTAGGTCAGGTGCTGGATGAGAGGGTGCCACTGAGACTTGTATGATTTCCCCAGCATCATCTTGGCTTCCAATCCGGAGGTCGCTGCCCCACATGTCACAGGGGTCTCTGCTTGCTGGTACCTAAAATTTCAGGAGTCCACCCTTGACTTATTGATTTAATGGCTGTATTGTCATGGATTACAGGAATAGTCCCTAGGGTGAGTGCTCAGTTCCAGGAATCAGTTCTTTATCTTGATTAGCTTAAAATGGAGTTCCTTTGGCTAGGCGATTGTCTACCGATGATCATCATTCACTCGCATTCGCTCAACAGATTTTATCACTTTACAATTACAATTTCAATGCAGTTTTAACAGTGCTCCAGGGTGTAACTTCATTCTACAGGGAGTACACTCCTTAAGAGTTTAAATAAAATATAAAATACAAAATGCCATGGTAAAGATGAGACAGATAAAACATGAAAATGCATTGTTAGAAATATATAAAAATACAATGTGAAGTAGTGAGGATCAAAGGCTCCTGGGGACAGCAAGTCAGTTAGCACCAGGATATATTTACAGTGGATATTTTAGGTTTTTTGTTTTCTTCAGTGACACTGAGATAAATTGATATGTAGATGTAGTTTCTAGGTTGCTCCTACAGAAAGACACTTCAGCTTTCTGACTTGCACTGAGCCTTGCCACACCCATGCAATTTTTTCTATACAGGGGCAGGACTAGAATCATTATCAGCTCTCTGCTTCCACCCAGCAGAGAGCAGGCCCACCACTGTGTCAGTTGACGCAAACCCAGAAAGTCCCAGGACTCTCTGAAAATGCCACAGCAGCTGCACACTGAGAGTGGGGCTGTTGGGTTTAAGCTCCGACAGACCTGTTCTCAGTACAGAGCAGCTGCAGCATTATGATAGCAAGCTGCTTCCATGGAACTTTGTGGTCTGGTCGAGCTGTGGCAGCTTTATGCAGACACCGGGACTATCGAGGCTTAAGCCTGGAGGCCTTGTTCACTCTGAGGGGCCTTATCCTTTTTTCTCAGGAGCTTAGGTGGTGCCCCCCCACACACATACACAGCCACTGGCAGGAAAAGAGCTGGTCCAGGTGGTGGTGGAGACACTACAGCTGCTGGGTGCCTCTGGGCCTGTGGCACTTCCTATGCCCACTTTCTCTGAGGGGTGATGCTGGGGTGCAGCAGGGCCAGGCACAATGCATTCCTATTTGCCATGTGTCAGGAGAGGCCACTGAATTCTAGGATACTGGAGAAATACAATCATAGAAAATTAGGGTTGGAAGGGACCTCAGGAGACCATCTAGTCCAACTCCACACTCAAAGCAGGATCATGCACAACTATATCAATCCCAGCCAAAGGTTTGGGTACCTAGGTCTTAAAGACTTCCAAGGATGGAGCTTCCACCACCTCTCTAGGTAACCTGTTCCAGTGGGTTACTACCCTCCTAGTGAGAAAATTCTTACTAATATCTAACCTAAGCTTCCCTTGCTGCAACTTGAGACAATTGCTTCTTGTTCTGTCATCTGCCACCACTGAGAACAGTCTAGATCCGTACTCTTTTGAACCCCCTTCAGGTAGTTGAAGGCTGCTATTAAATCCCATCTCAGTCTCCTCTTCTCTAGACTAAAAAAGCCCAGTTGCCTCAGTCTTTCCTTGTATGTCTTGTTCCACAGCTCCCTCACCATTTTTGTTGCCCTCCACTGGACTCTCCAATTTGTCCACATCCTTTCTTTGGGGGCGGGGGGAGGAACTGAACACAGTACTCCAGATGTAACCTCACCAGTGCTGAAGAGAGGGGAAGAATCACTTTCCTTGACCTGTTGGCAACACGCCTACCAATGCAGACCAGTATGCCATTAGCATTCATTGTAACAAGGGCACACTATTGGCTCATATTCAACTTATTGTTCACTGTAACCTCCAAGGTCCTTTTCTGCAGATCTGCTGCCCAGCCAGGCAGCCCACAGCCTGTACTGATGCATGGGATTGTTTCATCCTAAGTGTAGGTCTTTGAACTTATCCTTGTTGAACCTCATGAGATTTATTTCAGTCCAATCTTCCAATTCATCTAGATCACTCAGAATTCAAGCCCTACCCTCCAGTGTATCTACCCCTCCCTTCAGCTCGGTGCCATATCATCATAGAAGGCAATCGAGTTGGTCAGGCATCACCCTAAAACAAGGTTGCCTCCCCTGTTCAGTCCTTACTGACTAGATGGCCTCCTGGGGTCCCTTCCAACACAAATTTTCTATCATTGCATCCCAGACCCACACTTTCCCTGATCCTCCTCTTGCTACCAACATACTTGTAGAAACCCTTCATGTTACCCATCTCATTCCTTGATAGCTGCAGCTCCAATTGCACTTTGGCCTTCCTGAGTTCATACCTGCATCCCCGAGCAATGCTCTTATGTTCTTCCCCAGGTATTTGTACAAGTTTCTACTTCTTATAAGCTTCCTTTTTTTAAAATTTAGTTTACTAAAGAGTTCCCTGCTACAGCAAGCTGGTCTTCTGCCATACTTGCAAATTTTCCTGTGCATTGGGGTGGTTAGCTCCTGCACGATCAATAAGACTTCTTTAAAGCTTGCTTTTAGATTTGCTTCTTTAAAGTTCACTTTTAACACAGAATGCAAGTTTTTATTTTATATCAATATTCTGTTTATACCAAGGTGTCAAAGATGAGGCCCATGGGCTGAATCTGGCCTCTGAAGCCCTATGATCTGACCTGTAGGTCTCTGACCAACCTCACACACTGCATGCAGCATTCACCAGCCTAAGCCACATGTATTGCAAGTGGCACAAGAAGCTGGTCTGGTGTTTGCTGCATGCAGTGTGCTGACTCTGGTATATGGGACTGGTCTGCATGTTTGATCCAGCCTTCATTTATATACTTTACAACCTTCTAGGACCTAGTCATACCACTATTTGTCCCCCCTATGTTCCCTGCTCTGATTATGGGCAGTAGACAGAAAGTAGGGTAGTAAATAGTCTGAAGGTAGGTGCTAACAGATTTCCTATATCCTCAGTCTTCAGGACTATAAAAACAGAGGAATGAAAGTGAGATCCTGGATTACTGACTCCTGCCGCCCCCATTTACAGGAAAACATCTATTGAAAATGGTCCACAAGAATATCTCTTCTGACTACTGATACACAGCATAGCCACTAAATGTCCTATAAAATGTCCCACAACATGAGACAGCTACAGAACAGGAGATGTGTACCATTGCCAGTACTCTGCTACTACAAGAGCAGAAAAACAGATAGGTAAAAATGTGCTGACATATTCCATTAAGAAGACCATGTTCCAAACTAGAAAGAGAAAACACCTCCTCTGTTCGTGACGCACTGACTTGGGGTTAACATTCCTTCCTGACCTGGTGAAAAGTACCAGACCCATGAGTTAGACATCTGAGATGTTCTTAGTATGATAAGGAGCAACAGAATATCTTAGCCAAAATCCTACTCTAGCTCCAGCCAGTGACCAATGTCCAATGATGAAAAATAAATCAAAAACATTTTTTCTCTCCCTCTTAGCCCCAGGATCCAAAAAGTGTATCTAGGGAGGAAAAATGTAGGGATTCCTTTAGCTTAAGGATCTCATGATTCTTTGTGTGGTAGGTGGGTGGGAGGGGAAGAATGGGACTCCATGTAGAAACTCAACTTTGCATTTTGAGGTTCAAGAAATCAGTTGGAGACAGGTTGGACTGTTGTAGGGACAAGGTGGAAAACTACTGTGGATGGTCAGGTCAGTCAGTCTGGGCTAGAGGGTAGGCTTAGGAGCAGTCCTGGTTGGCAACATGGTCTCTAGCAGCACTTTTACATATGTTCTGATGTGTTCCAATTCAAACACGCTGAAGGGAGACTTGATTAATCAAGTCTTCTCTGATGTGTTCAAATCAGAATGCTCTGATGTGCTGCAGCATCACTTGCATTGCGTCCTGTGTTTCAAAGTGGCAGTGGGGGTGTTTTAACTAAAGCTCATTGAACAAGCTTTATTTGAAGTGTCCCACCACCGTTTTGAAATGTGGAATGCTGAATACACAAGACACTGTGGGCATTTGAATTAGAGCAGCTTCTGAGAGCTTCTCTAAATAAAACAACACCCCCCATTTTGCAGCAGAGCTCTTGTATAATAACCCTAGAAGCCTAAATCTTTAAAAATAAACTTCCTCGCATGTTTTTGTCAATTCACCTCCTCTCCCCACAATTGGGAGATCAAGAAATATGATTGAAAGAAGTTCCTCCTTGGCCTAAGATCAAGTTTAAACCACTCTTACACTAAGTATAAATAAACATAATATGTTAATTTATAAGTGAACTATAGCATTTTTTTATTCTTATTTCTTATATACTAATGATATTATTTAGCAAAACAGGATAGGTAAATGACATGTTTGATGTTGTATTTCATGTGGTTAATGAATAAAACATACAGAAAATAAATGTAAACATAATGAAACATAAACATAGAAAAAAACCCAAAAGAGTAGGGCCTCCTCTTTGAGTGGAAGACAATATGCTAATTCCCCATTTATAAAATTCTGAGATTCACTACCTTCTGACCCAGCAGTGTACTAGTCTGTATTGGTAGGAGTGTCATTTGCAAATCAAGGGAAATGATTCTTCTGCTCTATTCAGTGCTTTTGAGGTCTTAACTGAAGTACTGTATGTAGTTTTGGGTTTCACACTTCAGAAAGGATGCAGACAGATTGAGCAAAATGCAGTGTACAGTATAAAAAAAATTAGGGGCCTGAGAAGCATGACTTATGAGAAAAGGCTGAAAGACTTAGGGTTATTTAGTCTGCAGAAGACAAAACGGGGGCGGGGGGGTTGATTACAGTAATCAAATACCTGAAATATGTCCTCCCCCTCCCACTCCACTAATCACCTCGCCTAGGTTAAAGGAATTCCTACAAAAAGGATGGAAATAGACTATTCTCTGTGGTCACAGGGGACAGGACTATGTGCAATGTCCTTAAAATACAGCAGAGGAAATTTAGGTTGAAGATTAGGATTAGCTTACTGACTGTGAGGGTGCTCAAGCCTTGGAACAAGATGCCTAGAGAAACTATGGAATCTCCATCCTTGGCAATTTTGAAGAACAGACTGGATATACACTTGGTGGGGAAGGTTTAGTCAAAGATGATCCTGCCCTGAGCATGGGACTGGACTAGAGGACGCCATGAGGTCCCTTCTAGCCCCTATTTTCTACCATTCTATGTTCCTTACTCCTATTTATTATAGAGGGTATACTTCGCAAACCTACCTTTTTAAAAATATATGAATATAAAATATTATGCATTCTTTTTTCTATGCATGTAGGGAAAAAATGGGATAGTTTTATGGTAAATCCAAGAGGGTTTGTTTCCCCTAAATCTAAAAAATAACAGAAAGCTTGAAAAAAGGTTGAGGGCATTGAAATTGATCTGAAACACTATTGCCAATACATAATTGGTCAAGCTGGGAGAGGGGAGATTTATTGTAATCTACTTATAAAACAAATGTGTTTCTAGAAGTAACCATGGGCTGAGTCTAATGACTTTGCAAGAAATGTTAAGAAACTCAATTGATTATATGTTGCTGTTATACCATGAAGTGAAAAGCATGAACATAAATATATATTTCTAATAAATAATGCTATACAGAGTATTTTGTTTAGCAGAATGGGAAGTTCCCATCCAAGCTTTGCCTTACGTTGATTCCTGTAACTGGCAGGAGCAGATATGCAGAAAAATTGCAGTGTCAGCTAGAATGTCCTTGATCTTGCATCTGGAGATGGGGGAATTATTTACTGGTGTTCCAACTCTGATTCACAGCATGGGTTTCACCGCCTCGATGAGAATAATTTCACTATGTTAGTGCAATGGAGTTTATACAAGGCTGCAAGTAGTAATGGGTACAAATTTGTAGTGCAACACCATAGTGGATGATGCTTGTGGGGAATAAAATAAATATTCCATTCTATTTACCTTACAAATACTTTATCAAGTAAATAATAGTTTTATACTATTCACAAGTCCAGTTAGTCATTTTCCAAACTCTCTGATGCTTCAAAATGTGAGACTAATGGTCTTTATAGTAGCAAGTTACAACAGATGCAATAAAATATCACTAGGCATTTCAACTTTTTTTAGGCCAGATTCAGGGAGACAGGAGAAGTCAGATGTATGGGGAATGTATGGGGGCATCTTAAAATAGTAACTTAATTCCGCTTGAAAGAACTACAACATGTTGATAACTTACTATCCACAGACTATAGGAGCAGTTTATTCAGCCAGGTGACATAGGAGATTCAGTAAAGGAACAGAATTATCTATGCCTGATATCTTCCTTTCTTTGTTACCTAGACAACTCTTTTTCCTTGCCTTTGTCTCCTGTCTTAATTATCTTGATCACAACTTCCTCCTGTCTCATTCTCCTTGTTTTGACTAGATGAGGAAAGAAAGATTGCCTGGCTGGTGAAACATATTGTTCAACTTTCATTCACTGGCAGGGGACCTTCAAAGAAAACCTAGACATAAAATCAGGATATTTTTTCCTCTCTTTAATACCCTTCTTGTCAGGCACTTAAAAGGTTAAAGTTAATGGAAAGCTTTCCATTGATTCAGTAGTCTTTGGATCAGCCTGTTAATACAGATCCTTAGTGGAGTAAGAGATGAATCAAAAAGGGCCATGATACTTTAGAAAGTCATTCCTGGCTTGTTTCTAACCAAGCACAAAAATAAATCCAATAAAATAGGATCTTTCCTAAGGGTCTTGTTACATGGTAAGTTTAGGAGGTTTCTGGAACTCATAACTGGCTGCACATGGATACCTTAAAATGCTTATTGCTCCGCTCAAAGTGATGTCACTCCAGGGCAGAATTCTTTAAACTGCCTAATTTTGTTCTTGCTCCATTACTGTCTGGCCACTTCCCACAGCTATTCCACCCAAGTTGAAGTCTTCAATGCTGGAGGAGACCTCTGGGACTGTGAAGCAAGAACTGCCAGAGGCGGCACTAGAAAAGAGAGAGGACATGGATGCCCAGGAGGGTGGAAGCTGGAAGCTTGTGACTTCTGGCAGCAAACAAAAATCTTCACTTCCATCTGCAGCAGTTCATCTAGCGTACAGATATGCAACCCTGGCCACAGAAAGGAAGGAGCATGTTCCATTGGTGGAGGTAGACAGCCCAAGCTGCACCAAAGTGTGAGGATTGAGACATTTGTCATCAAGAAGAATCAATGGGTGGTGGTGGTTGGAGACTACCTTTTGCAGGACATGGAGGTATCTATCTGCTGATCTGACCAATTGTCATGGGAAGTCTGTTGCTTGCCTGGAACCAGGATCTGAGCTACCACAGAAGGATTACTGAGATGCACCCAGCCCTCCAACTATTATACTATGCTGCTCATTCATGTGGACACCAATGATACTGCTAGGGGAGACCCTGAGGAGATAAAAGGTGACTATAGGGATCTGGGTGCAAGGATGAAGGGGTCTGGAGCCCAAGTCACATTCTCTTTAATCCTTCTGGTCAAGCGAATGATACTTTTTCTGAAGCCTGGGCAGGAATGGGTGCATCCTGCAGATCAATACCTGGCTGGACAGGTGGGGTCATCAGCAGGGATTTGCCTTCTTCAATTCTTGGGATTTTCTTCCAAGATGAAAGATTGCTGGGAAGAGGTGGGATCCACCTGATGGGAATGGAAGAGCATCTTTGCAGACAGGTTTGCTAACCCAGCGAAGAGACCTTTAAATTAGGTTCACTGGACTGGTGCTCAGGATGCTTTGATGGAATGTAGTGGATTTGGTGTTAAAGCTGTAGAATCGGTTATGAGAGGTAGTCACTATGTGAGGTTACTGAAGGGATTTTTTTCATCTTGTAAGAAGTCATACAAAAACTGAAATGGGATGCCTTCTAGAAAATCACTCCCTCTGACAAATATTTCACAGTACTTGAAAACACACAAAAACTGAAGACATCTCTCATAGATAAGGATGCAAAGACATCTCAGGACACCTTTGAAAACTTTCACTGCTGATTAATGATCTCTATGAAGATTACAAGGCTTTCAGTGCTTCCTGTCAGGTGAAATCTGAAATGTGCACATATTGGGATGGTTTCATTAAGCTAGTTCAGATGCTCAAAAATCTGGTAGCTGATGATGGAAAAAGTGATTGGGAATCACATTTTCAAGCTGTACAGGACCTCCTTCCTATTTTTAGAGAATTTGACAATATTAATTACTTTCACTATGCATTTTGGTACCTTGGAAATATGAGGATCTCCAGGCACAAGATACAAACATGTACCAAAAAAGTGTAGATGGCTATTTTGTTGCCTGACAACAGAACAGGTCATTCTGTGCAATTTCTTCTGATATGAATCTGGAACAAGCTATTCAGAGTACTCACAAAACTCCTGGCAGAGGTCTTGGACAGATGGGGCAACAAAGATATATTAAAAATATATTAATGAATAGGAACTTATTTATCATGAAAGTCTCACAATCAGCAACACATTCTGAGAATCAACAGGGTCTGACAACTAGATATTATGAGACATCCACTCACCATAAGTTGCTTGGGAGTTTGGCCTCAAATATTACATCACGTGCTTCCTGTGTGTTCCAGTTCATGGAGAGTAGAGGGAACCCATACATCACATCCCGCTAGATGCAACTTCACAATTTTATAAGCAAGCAATGTGTCCAAAGAAGTAGCTGAAAGACTGCTTTCTTTCAGAAAACATGCAAAGGAGGTTTATACATAGGTTTAGAGATGAATGTTTCATTAAGAAAATAAAACAGATTTCAGCCATCATTAAGAAGGTAAAATGTCCAGGATTTGTTTCTGATGGAGATAAACAGGCAGAAAAACTTAAAACAACTGCAGTATCAGAAAATAAATCCTACTCTGCAGCTGAGAAAATCCTACACATGGCAAAGGATCAAGGAGAGTTTGTTAAGAACATACTGAAGTACTATCTACTGCCATCTAACATGCTATTTGATGATTTTGGCCTTTTTATCAAATCAACCAAGTCAGCTTTTTTAAGGGAGCTTGAGAAGAAACTGCAACCATCAGCTAACAATTTTGATAAGAATAGCAAAAAAAACCAAACCCCCAAAACCCCCCAAACAACCTGTGATAGTTGTAGACTTTATCTCAAATATACGAAATCTGAAGCAAAAATATCAAAACTTTTCAATAACTTTTTAATAATGTTTGGAGGAAAGCTATCTGTGTCCAACTGGTTCAGAAGGCAAATATGTCTGAAAGTTATGTGGAGAAGTCATTGAAAGAAGCTGCACAAGAGAGGAGAAAGATATTACGAAGGACAGACTAGAGACGGACATTCAAAAAGCCTGAGTCTGAATTTTAAATCAACATTTTCAGATTACTCTAACTTGTCTAGGTTAAATCAGTTTTGTAACTGGACAGACATCCCAGAAATGCAGGCACATGCCTGCAGTGGCTCAGGCTAGATGCTGGGAGGCACTAGCAGAGCCCTCCCTTCCTTCAAAAGCATGAAGCTGAGGAGGACATAGTCAGGCTTCAGCAGGATGCTGTGTTTAGCTGAGCAGGGAATTAATAACAGTGTTTCTCTCCCAATTAAGAAAACAACAGAGGGATATTACCAGCTACTTGTTGATTCTTCTTGTTAATTCTATCTGTTGATTCAGCATGGACCATAGCCAGCATGTGGTCTGCTAGCTAACACACAGAGACCTCCTCAGTAAAGCAGAGGGGAGGGGGAAATTCTTGCTTAGCAGGGGAGTAGGGGTGCAGCTGGTAGTCTCTGGAGCTGCATTAATGAACAGATGGGAGGGACCAGCCCTGCTGTGGAGCAGAGAGCCTCACTCAGCCCAGAGAGCATGCCAGGATTCTGGAGGAGTCTGCTTTATCTTAAACCAGGAAGGGGTCTGGGACAGACATTGTGTAAACTGGTTTGAACCAAATCAAAGAGTTAAGTCTGATACCACATTCAACAAGGTTTATCTTGAACTGGTTTCAGCCATTCTCAGACTGGTTTGTATGCACTGAACATTGGTTCCATTACAGGTTTAAACCAGTTTCTGATCGCTTAAACCAGCTTATGTATAATGTCTGTTCCTAGCCATAGAGTTTATAAAACTGGATCCTGACACTCCTTTACCTGTTCAGATGGAGAAGTTTAGGCCTTCAGCAAACAAAGAGTTATTACAACTGTCAGCCAAACAATATTTTAGTGAAAAAGGAAGAGAAAGTAGCATAAATCCTACAGTGTTAAGTGCTGTGAACTATGATAGGAGCAAGTAACGAAGGGAGGCCATAATGATCACAGATGATGGAATTCAGGCATGCAATCTTCTGTTTGCTGCTCTAGAAGAAGCAAATACTTGGTTGGTCATCCGTTTATTTGATGCAGTTTCGTTTGGTTTCACATTTATCATAGTGCTGTCTAATGATATAAATGCTTTTGTCCTTCTTCGATATCAGTTTAAACTGTTTGAAAAAGGACTTTTGGAACTTTGGATTAAAGTAGGCTTGGGTGATAAAGTCAGATGTGTTCTTTTCACACACTTGGATAGAAACTAGGACCAACTTTGTGCCGTATTAAGGCTCAAATTGTCACAGGACATGATGTTACCAGCAAAGTGGGAACAAAACGGTCAGCATTGAATGCATTGCCAGAGAAATTCCTTTTAGGTTTTGCTGAAGATAGCACAATCTCACAGTTCACCCCCTAATCTTTGTCTATTCAAAATGGACCTCTCAGGAGATGTTTCTTTGTGGCATGTGAATGCTTCAACCTGGATGATAGCAGCTGCAGATGTATATTACATCTGAAAGATTTTGGGTGGTATGAAGACCTGAGTGCAGCTCTTTGTGTTCAAATGTCTCCATTCTGTTCCTGATGAATTATTGCTGAAATGTAACTGCAAGATACAAGTGCCAAAAAATTACATTTCTTGTACTGAATACTGCAAATGGGGTGAAAACTGTACAAGGAAAACCAAGCAGTTTAATGAATCGAATCACCCCAAAAACATTAAAAGAAAAATGCTTTCAGTAGTCACGTTAATTTGTTTAATATCATGTTGTATGTTATAGCACTTCTTATTAATTCCATATGTATATTCCAGTTTTATACAGCACTTAGATTTCAAACTAGTATGTGAGGAAAAAATGTCATAAATAATGTTGAGTTAATTTGCCTTCCTAGAAATGTGAACCCTGATTTCTTTTGTCACTATGACATTGTAAACATCTTTATTACATTATTTGACTGTGAAACCATTGGGTTAGACATCAAGATTACCTTTGTACCATGCTTAGAAGAGCAGATGCCAGTCACAAAACAGTGATTGTCACCATGTTCAAAGATGGTGCCCTCCCACATTCTGGGCACTGAATGGTGAAGTCTACCCAAGTTTTTTGGTTTTTTATCCTTTTGCATGTTTTCTTAAGTACAGGTGGTTACATTAGTCAGTTTTTACTTTTCTATGGAGGGGGTCTATGCCAGAGACTGAACTACCATGTGCATAGGGCTAGAAGAGCTCTGCTGTCTGCTGCAACTGCTGTCTCCTGGCCCTGTACAAATTGGGAGGGGCCTGATGTGCATGGGGCCAGGAGCCAGCTACTGCTGTAAAGCTCTCTTGTCCCATGCATTTGGGGACAAGCTCTGTGCTGCCCCACTCTGGGGCAGTTCCCAGCCACCTCTGAGCTGGACAGGGAACTCTCCTCATGCATGCAGCTCCTGGCTCCTAATCTGGGATTGGAGCAGGGTGTGAGGCATTTTTCCCTACCCCTAGCAGCTGACTGTTGCTGGGCCAGACTCTGATCAGAGCTCGGCTGAGGCAGTGTCCTGCTGCCCCATCATCAAGCCCCCAGCCATGGCTTCACAAATAGTGGGGGCTGGGAGCTGCCTGCGACTGGAGGCAGGTCCTCGGGGTAGGGATTGTTCTCCCATCCTCTTACTTCCCAGAAGCAATTTTCTCCTAGTCAGGTATCTAACCGGTGTTACTGCACAATAGGTACCACACAGTAAAACTACTACCAGTAGAAAACTGTGCAGTAGGTCCTGTGCATGGTTACCTAGTGATGTTTTACTGTGCAGTAGATTAGTCTATTATGCAGTAATGCATCTCATGTACACAGACCTTGTTAGAATGCTATTTATTCCATGAAGATCTTGAATAAAGCAATTTACATTGTAAGAAAGGTCTCTTTCAAAGAAAATCAGTTTACTTTTTAGATTTCTTAATTGAGTTGAAATGACAAAAAGTTACATCTTCTTGCCTTGTCTTTATTACAATACAACTTTGCAGAATTCAGTTGTTGAATTATGCTACACCTTCCCTGTAATAAAGTACCTCAGAATAATGCTGTATTCATAATAGCTTGTAGGACCACCATAAACCCCCATTACAATAATTGAAAGCCAAAATAAACTGTTCTATTAATGAAAAAAAAAGGATTTTACGCACTGTGATTTTAACAGCCAGAATTTTTGCTATTATGTATGCAGATATTAGCTTTCAAAGCACAAGTATTTGCAGTTACAAATGCTGATTGTTATGCAAGGTCTAACTAAAAAACATCAGCAAGACAAAAGTTAACTTTGCAGCTACTCCCAGATATTGTATTTTTGGATAAAGTGTTTTTTTGTTTGCTTTTCATGAAACTGAACAAAAAACAACCAAGGAAAAAAAAGAGCATATGAAAGTTGTTATCCTATTCTATATTTACTAGCAATAGCAACCATGAAAGAAAACACAATGGGTACCTTAAAGAAATCTAGCTAATGTAAGCATCAAATATTCCAGTATTTCTGGGGTGAAATTTTTTCCGCAATGAAGTCAGTGACAAAAAAGAAGCCATGATTTCACCTATTAGCTTGTCCTTCACATACCCAACAAAAGTCCCATTTGAATTGTTTCTTTTTCACCTAATGTCTGATCACAGGAATATTTCTCTTGAGAGGTGGTGGCATGCAAGGTCTATAGTCATGCCCTAACTCAGACTTCATTTTTATAAGAAAGTTAGTATTAACTGAAACAAAACAACAACCTCAAAACTCCTCATGCCAGTATATGACGGCAATATCCTTCATCTTGAAGGATCCCAAACCCCTTGACAGTGGCAATGGACTTTGCAATCTGTACCAACAATCACCATTAAACAGTCGAAGAAATGATACTACGTTCAATTGATGCTTCAGTAAGGAATAAATATTGTTAGACAAAATACAATGACTCAGATCAGGATATGGCTAAAGCAGGGTTCTTCATGGAGGAAGAATGACCTGAAATATTTAAAACAAAATTCAAAATTTCTGTTATCAATAGCATCTCATCTGAAAAACAGCATTGCTAGAAATCATGCAACCCCCTAACCATACGAAAAAGCTTTGGTCTTTCACACCCAATATCATGAACTATTGAAGTTGCTGATACAAATTCCACTAGTCTGAATTTTCCTTGTAGGTCTGTCATCTAATTTCTGTGCAGTATGATTAAGAAACACAATGAAGCATAGTACCAATGTAATTACTCACTAGAGAGTAATGTGAAAGAATAACATTGTGTTGGCCCTAGAGTGATGGGAGCATGAGTAAGGCAAAGGGAGCACAGCCATTATCACCTCGGATATCTTTGATGTTATTAACTATTTGGTAGGCTAATTAAAAAGTAATGCAATATACCATGATCTGACTTTAAAAATATTTTTGTGTGTCAAAAAAATTATATAATTCTTTATGAACAGTGATGGAAAAAAAACAAGAAATGGTTCTTACTGAGAATCCCAGATCTGATCATCTGAAAACTCAATGGTATTTAAAATATGATTTACAATATAAGCTTTG
>JAGPOW010000229.1:14439893-14462126 GCA_030014935.1 Caiman crocodilus | reverse complement strand
ATTTATATACATATTAATAATTTTGTATATAGTTTACTATTGTCCTTACCTGGCTCTATAGGGAGTGGGAAGAATGCATTTAACCTGCAGTTCTCTCCTGTGGCACCTCTGCCTGCTGCCAATTCCCTTCCATCATAAAGGGGAGTACCCTGGGTACATCTGGGCTACAAACACAAAGTTGAACTACAAGAAAAATCAGACTGTGTTCTCTTCTTGGTGGAGAATGGGATTCCAGGTGAAAGCTCATCAGCCACACCCACTCTTACATGGGATGGATGTCATGCTTTATTTTTAAGAGCAAAAATGCCACTGATGCATACTGGTTTCTTGCCAGTAATTCCACAGCCTGTTACAGATTATGCAACTTTTTATACAGCCCTTAAAAACCTTCGAAGTGTTCACTCTCCATTGAATCAGACATCTCTTCCTGTATTTTGTGATAAGCAAGTATTCTACATATTTGCAGATATAATACTGTGTAACCCATCAGAGTTTATAGACATTCTTCCAATGATGGGAAATTTTCATTGCACAAAGGTTGTCATGCACATTATTGGGAAGACCTGGAGGAAGACCAAGCAGGAAGGGGGAACAAGGGTACAAGGGATTCCTGAGAAATCAGGGCAATTGACTAGTTAGTTCAGGTGCCTGTAAATGAATGCATGGAGCCTGGGAAGCAATCAGGAAGAGTTGGAATTCCTTGCACAGTCATGGAACTGTGACATGATCAGAATAACCGAGTTGTGGTGGGATAGTGCATATGACTGGAGCCCTGCCATGGATGGATACAAACTGTTCAGGAAGGACAGGCAAGGAAAAGAAGGAGGAGGAGTTGCACTTTATATAAAAGATCCATATGATTGCCCAGAGCTCCAGTATGAAACTGGAGAGAGGCCTGTTAAGTCTGTGGGTTAAGTGAGAGCAACAAGGATGATGTTGTGGTGGGGTGTCTGTTATGGACCACCATACCAGAAGGAAGGAGTGGATGAGGATTTCTTCAGCTAGCAGGTGTTTCCCAATCACAAGCTCTGGTTCTCATGGGGGACTTTAATCACCCTGACATCTGCTGGGAGAGTAGTACAGCAGTACACAGGCAATTGAGGAAGCTTTTGGAGAGTGTTGGGGACAACTTCCTGGTGCAAGTGCTGCAGCAGCCAACTATGGGCCATACTCTTCTTGACCTGCTGCTCACAAACAGGGAAGAATTGGTGGTGAATGTAATACTGGATGGCAACTTAGGCAGCAATCACCATGAGATGATTGAGTTTAGGATCCCAAGGAAATGAAGGATAGAGAGCAGCAGAGTAAAGACCCTGGACATCAGAAAAGCGGACTTCGACTCACTCACAGAACTCATGGGCAGGATCACCTGGGAAGCCAGACTGAGGAGGAGAGGAGTCCAGGAGAGCTGGCTGTACATTAAATTAGCCTTACTGAGAGTGCAGGAACAAACATCCCAATGTGAAAGAAGACTAGCAAGTATGGCAGAAGACTGGCTTGGATTAGCAGGGAACTCTTCAGTAAGCCATATCATAGAAAAAGCCTGTAAATGGAGACTTGGACAAATAAATAGGGAGGAGTATAAGGGCATTGTCTGAGATGTCCCTTTTTCCCTCAAAATAATAGTTGCCCTCTGCTGCTTTACACACGTGTTGTACTTTGCCTTCATATAGCTTCAACATATATAATCGGCGATGGTATCTATTTCTATGTAATTGTAGTTGTATGAATAGATTGGAGTTATAGCAGTTCTGTTTTACAGTACAATAAAATAATTTCTCAGCTGCCATGTTGAATGACATCTGTTACTGAATATACTGTCATGAATCTTACCTCAGATATATTGAAAAATGGTGTAAATTAACAAAGCTTAAATATTGGATTTGTAATGAAATCTAACCTTTAAAATATACTATTTTGGAGTATTTTCATGGCTACTTATTCTCATTCTTATCCACAAAGTTGAAGCCTGGAATACCATTTTCTGGCTTGGAGAAGAAAAGAACAGCAATGTTGCAATAATAGCATTTGCTTATTGATGAAAAGAGGAGAAAAAAATGACACTGGGGTTTCTACAGTGCATATAACACCACAGGGAGCTTCAAGTCTTCTATAAATATTTGCTCTTTGTTGCTAATTTACTGAGTTAATTTAATTACAACAGAATGAATATGAAGTGAAGAGCTTTTGTTGTAGTCTGTATTTTATGCCTACTTTTTTAAAGTCTCATATTGAGAATTGCAAAACTAGCCATTATCACACTGTGCCAAAGGAGAAAAAAAAAACTTGGTAAAGGTTTGATTCATTACCTAAATTCATTGGTTGCTTGTGTAATGTATGTGTATTGTATATGAGCAAGGCTTCATCAACAGAAAAAGATGATGCACAGTTCTAGTCTCAAAACCTGGACATTTACTTGTGCGTGTATGTGTGAGGGCAGGTAGGAAGGTATATCTGTATCTATATCTATACAACAAAAGTCATGTACAGAAAGGAAGAAGATAAAAATCTGTCTTGTAGTTAAACATGAATTGTACACTTCATTGATATTTAGCATTTGCCCTGTAATGATAAAAGAATCATCAGACCCTGAAGAAGCAAAAAGTGGTCGATATCCGTACATTTTCAAAAACGTAAATAAATTATAATTCTGGCTCTACCTGGTGTAAATCAGCGTAATTGCATTGATTTTAATGGAATTGTGAGTTATACGGGATGAGGGTAGACTCAGCATTCTTTTAAAAAATCATTAAACCAATCCTTACCTAATCAAATCTCACACTGATGGTCATGTGAAATCTTCCTGAGCAATAACTCCATAATGTATCCTCTTATGAGTTCAGTGCATGGACTTCGGCTTTCAAGTCCCTTCTCTCTGCTACAGACTTACTGTGTGAATGAAGTCTTTCCATAACTCAGTTCTCCACTTCTAAAATAATAGTACTTCCTTAATTTACATAAGTTCTGCAAAGATAAATGCATTAAAGATTGATATAGGCAGACAAGTTTCCTTGGATGAATTTGATATCTTTTATTAGACCAACCCAAATAGTTGGAGAAAAGTTATTGAGCAAGCTTTTGGGTTCAAAAACCCTTCATCAGGCTAAGGAAGTTTCAGCAGTTGGTGTGTGCTCTTCCTGGATGGAATGAAAAGTTCATCCAGGAAGAGCACACACCAACTGCTGAAACTTCCATCTTTTTGTTCCATTATGTAGCAAGAAAACAGCTGAAATCATGGAATTTCTACTAGTGTCTGGTTTTCACCCAATATTATATGAAAAACCCTAACCTAGTAAAAAAAAAAAAAAAGTGTGCAAAGATAAAAATGTTCCTTGGGCACTGCAAACTTACTAAAATTGTCCCTTGGACCTTAGAGGAAAAAAGGCACATTGAATAGATCTCCTCTCTTCAGCTACAAAATGACTTTGCAACCCAGCATAAGTATGATTTTCCTGAATATGCTTTGATTTACCCATAATCCCCCAACAGGGCTGAAAATACAGGCATTATAGGAATAAATAAGTCAATATATGCCTTTACCTTGTTTCTGCCCCATGCACACTTCAGGGAATAAGTAGCTGCAACATATTTAAAACAAAATATATGTATAGGAGTAATGGATAAAAAATTCCTATTAAACAAGAGAAGGGAAAGGGAACCTGCAATATGGCCCGGTCAGAGTTATGTTTACAGATGGTAAGTCCTTGTTCTCCAAGGCAGTGGCCCTTGGCTATGACTTACCAGAACGATCTATCGTCTAGAGTGAGATCTGTCCATGGCAAGAGGGGTCAGCAGCAAACAGTTCAGCCTGGCACATCCTATTCCCTGCCCTGGGCTGTGATGCTGATCTTCTCTGTAGCCCTCCCTGCTTTTTTCCTTTACCTTTGCCTATGGCAGGGGCTTTTTGCTCACCATCTTTCTCTCTTTCCCTCTAGACAGGTACTATTTAGTGGAGCTAAACTCTCTCCTTCCCACCTCACCTTCTCTCTCTCTGACATCAGCAACTACTTCCCCTTCCCGCTTCTCACTCTCGCTCTGCCTTCCCTACCAGAGAAGAGTGAAATGGTGCAGCCAGGCATGGTGTAGTAGCCAACTCACAAGCACAACACTGAACAAAAATATAAGTGATAAATATCAGACTACCATTGTACCATGCCCCAGAGAATTAGGGTTCTGTTCCTCTCAAGAATGTTAACGCTGTTGAAGGACTGTATTAAACTTAATCTGTTTCCTTGTACAAAGGCTTTAATTTGTTAATTGATATTTGAACCCCTGGATGTTACTTTTGCTGTTAATAGAAATTCATATACTGGAAAGGTCAGCACTTTCCTCCAATAAAAGCACATTTTTTGTACTAATGCCCCAGTCCTGCAAACGTTAACAACAAGCTCCTCTTTAATTCCTTATTCTTGTTAATGTTCATTTTACAATTTATTTGTTTATATATTTATGGAAGACGTTGGGCATCAATAAGAAGGGAATTGAAAACAAAATGGAGAACATAATTACCCCATTATACAAATCCATGGTATATCCATATCTTGAATGTTGTGTCCATTTCTAGTCTACACATTTTTAAAAAGAATTTAATAGAATTGAAAAATGTGCAGGCAAGGGCAACTAAAATGGACCCTTAGCCATACCAGGAGAAACTGAAAAAGCTAAGACTCTTTAGTGTGGAAAGCAGAAGGCTGAGTGAAGATATGATAGAGATCTCTAAAATCATAAAGGGTTCACAAAGTGAACAGACAAGTGGTATTCACCAAGCTCCCAGAATACTAGAAATAGGGAACAAGCACTGAAATTGGTACAAGACAGGTTTAATACTAACAAGAGAAAACACTTTTTTATGCAACGTTTAGTTAACTTATGGAATTCATGGCCAGGTTCAAAAGGGGAGCAGGCAAATTCATAGATAATAGCTCTTTTAATAGCTGCTGAACAGAACAGTTGAAGTTGTTTCCTCTGGCATCTCTAAACCATTAAAAGTGAATGTCAGGGAGACTAATGGACAGGGGATAGATTGTTCTAGATGTGTCCAGGTCAGCATTTTCCCTCTAAAGTATCCCTTTCCGCCACTGTCAGAAACAGGATACTAGGCTAGATGGACCATAGGTCTGACTCAGTATGGCACTTCTTATGTTCTTAGATAACCTTACCATAAATGTGACTCTCCTACTCTACACACCAGAACAGAAAGAGCTTTGCTGCCTTAGTGTGGTATTGGCCACATATCAGTTAACATACATGAGAAAGAGTCTCTTTGGTGCATGCCCAGTATTCCTCTAAGGAAGCTACATTACAGCTGATACATAGGAGGGCTGTGCAAAACAGCATCATTCTGATTTGACTTCCATTTCAGTGATTTGATGGAACAGTGTTTCATTTCGAGTTTCATTTAATTTTGAAAGCATTGTTCTGTTTTATTTCATTGAAACTGTTTTGCTGTTTTAACACTGTTTCAATGTTTTGCCCATAAGTTATTATGGGGAAACATAAAACGCAGCAGGCAGGCAGATCAGGGGCTCCCTAACATCCTTGGGAGGGCTGCCTGGGCTGTGCCCAAGTCGTCCCAGGGGTGTGAGCCCCTGATCTGCCTGCCAGATGAGATAAGCTGAGTGCTGCTGCCTGGGACCAGTGAGGGGAAGATCACTGCTGCCACTGGTCCCAAGCAGTAGCACCTGGCTCCTCATCTGGCAGGCAGATTGGGGTTCACCCGCATCCCTGGGAGGGTTTTAGGGGCTTTGCTGGAGTCCTGCCAGGACTCTGGGCACCCAATCTGTCCTGGGGCTCGGGCACCCAGATGACAGAACAGTGCTGGGCGCAGCCCACATCCAGCACAGGGAAGATTGGTGCTGTCACTGGCTCCAGGCAGCAGCACCCAGCTCCTGACAGGGCAGGGACCAGGGCAGGAGAGGGTTCCCATATCAGGTGATCTGCCCCACCATATCAGGTCCCCACCTGGCCAGCTCTGGTAGCAGGCAGGGCAGATCAGCTCAGGCAGGGACCCCCCACCAAGATCCCCAGGTGGGGGAGCATCCCCACACCGGTTGATCTGCCCTAAGCCCCCAACAGGCCAGCTCCAGTAAGGTGTAGGGCAGATCAGCATGTCCCCAATCTGTCTGCCAGGTAACAGGAGCTGGGTGCTGCTTCCTGGGGCCAGCAGCAGCTCTGATCTTCCGGGGTCTGTGTGTGGGCTGTGCCCAGCACTGGTCTGTCATCTGGCAGGCAGATCAGGTGCCCACACCCTGGGGAGGACTCCACACAGCCCCTGAAGCCCTCCTGCGGGGGTGCAAGGAGCCCCCAATATGCCTGTTGCATGACAGGAGGCAGGTGCTGCAGGCTGGGACCAGCACCGAAACCAGTAGG
This sequence comes from Caiman crocodilus, assembly GCA_030014935.1. NCBI lineage: Eukaryota > Metazoa > Chordata > Crocodylia > Alligatoridae > Caiman > Caiman crocodilus. The sequence goes on along the minus strand of JAGPOW010000229.1, from coordinate 14,455,757 downwards.
CCTGGTTTCAAAATTCAAAATGTTTTGAAATTTTACAAAATGTTTTGAGTTCCCTTGTTTCATTTCAAAGCTGTTTTGAAGGCTTTTGTTTTGTTTCAGTTTCACTGTTCTGAGCTCAAAATGCATTGAAAGAGCTTCAAAACAAAATGCCAAGTGAAATTTTGCACAACCCTAATACATAGTGTAGCACTCATAAAATTATGTGCTGTTCTTCATTGTGGTGAGTCAGGTACTCATTCACCCCTTTCAAACTAAGCTGAAACAGGATGGCCTTTGATGATAACTGCAGAGCCTCTTAATTCATTTTACATTAATTTGAGGGCTTGGGCTAGGTGGGGAAGGACTTTCTTTGTAGTATAAAAGTGTTTTAGTATTATCAGCTTGAATAAGACCAGTGATTTTTAACCTGTGATCCCCAGAACCCTGGGAGTCCACAGACTATGTCTAAAGGTTCAATGAAATATGATTACGATCAATCAAAAGTATGTGTATACCCTCTTCTACAATTCAAAGGGGTCCGCACCTCCATTCAACATTTTTTAGGAGTCTACAAATGAAAAAAAGGTTGAAAACCACTGAATGAATATAAAGCTACTGGTTAGGCACCTCGTATTGAGTAAAATAAATTATTCATTATTTAGAAATGTGCTCAAGGGTCATACCTATAAAATATAAAAGAAAAAAAAACAGAAAACAAATCATAAAACCAATGGAAAGCATTTTACTTAATGCTGGAAAACACTGGAAAATCTAAACATTATTTTCTTTCCACAAGAGCAATGGAAATTGGTACTGAAGTAAGAACTTTATTTGGAGGCACGTTTCAATGCTACTTTTTACAAGGTCAGTACTGCCAAAGGATTTTAACATCCAACACTTCCATGCTGAATGATGTCTAGTTTTACCTTTTCCTCTCCTGTTCTATATATGCTAAGAAAAAAGAAGGCCACCAGCAGCTGTCTCATTTTAAAAACTAAGATCTTATCTCTGACAGTTAATCAATAAGCAACAAATGAAAAGTAATAATGCACGACGTGAGAAATGCTGTTTTTATTCCTAGCCTTAAGGCAGATCTTACCAAAATGTTAAGATCAATCAGTGTTCTCCCTCAGACTGAACCCAAATCCAAATCATCACATCTTTAAAGGTACCATATAGAACACCCTACTGCTTGCACATGAAGTACAAAGCAGAAAGGTCCGTCACTATTTTCTTTAGGCCCCAATAGCAAAGAACAGTACTGGAAGGGATAAAAGCTGACCAAGGAATGAATGGATACTACACCTTTTGGATAAATGTATTGTAAGCACCCTTCATGCACTCAAGTTGATTTCACTCACTACCAAGTCATCTTATGAACAAAACTAAACTAAGTCCTGATCAAAGTCAGAAAAAAATATATATTAATGCAGGTATGAGAAGGAGTCTTTGAGTACATAAAAGTGTTACATTTAGATTGAGCTAACCAAGGTTAGGTTGATCTAAATGCCCCCGTGGGCAGGTGGTCATAGGTTTAAATTGTACAAAAAAATGGTGCACCTAATATGAAGTTCTTCTGAGGTGAACTAACTTCAGATCAGCCTGGGTTAACCTGACTTAAAATGAGTTTACTCAGTCTAGTGCAGCGGTTCCCAATGCAGTGCTCGCAGGCACCATGGTGTCCCCTGAGGATTATTCAGCTGCCTGTGTGCATTTTCCCGATCAGTAAAACTCATTATTATAACAAAAAAATGCTGTCATATTGGCATCCACTACTTTTCTTCTAAATTTGAATGTGCCCTTGGGCACACAAATCAGGAACCTCTGGGCTAGTGAATGCCTGTATGCACTCGTAGCACAGTCCCAGGGCTAGGAAAGCCCAACTACCAGCCCCAGTCCTAGAGCTGTGCTGTTCCTGGCTCCCAACCCTGACTGGGCTATTTTTTGCCTCCCCCAAAACCACTCCCCAGCTCAGGAAACCAACCAACCTGCCAGATCCCTGGATCTGCCAGCTCTCCCAATAGACCTACCAGCCCCTCCCCCTGAATTATTTACCTGATGCTGCCCACACTGCTCTTTGACAGTGGCAAACACCTGTATGTGCCATTTCTAGTTTAGGTTTAGGCAGCTAAACCTTAATTGGGTCCCACAAATGCTTGTTCATACCCTTAGCTGCAATATTACTCATCTGTCACACTGTCTACAAAATCAGACATGTTACTTCTAAGAGGATTATTTGTTTGTTAATGGATGAGAGGGAGATACTATAAAACATTCAGATACATATGTAGAAATGATTAGTTTAATATAAGTATAAATAAAATTAACATAAATATAGCCCATATAGACAACAAATTGCAAATGATTATCAGCAGCCTTTCTTAGATATACCACTATTGAATTGTCATTTGTAGCATGACTTTTGATGCCTTGGCCTTTAATAGCTGTTTCTGTAGTTTTGTGCAAAGACTTGTTCTTGTTTCAAATATCTATTACTCAAATAAATTAGGCTATAAACACACCTAGAAAGACTGTAAAACCTCATTTATGCCTATAATATAAAACAGCATTTGGCAGTGTTAATTGAAATGATAAAAGGGTTTACAGGAACCAGGAACTCTTCGAGTTACTCTTCTCTACCTTGGTTTAATGATACAGTAAATGCTTATTTTCTTGATATGATTGTAGTTTTAAACAATAAAGAGTGAGTAAATTCCATTATCTTATGTCAAGCATCCCTCCAGAAAAGATAAAAGTGCAGTTAAATAAACAGGATTACTTTCCAATGGCAATTTCTATATAATAGAAAATTCACTTTCTAACCTTCTGCTTTGGGATGCTAATCAGTTAATCAGTTCAGTCCCTATCTTCAAGTTGCTCAGCAGTTTGAAAAACAAGCAGTTTTTCTCTCATTGAGACAAGGGTGAATTCAAGGTTTGTACTGAGGTGGGGGAAAAAGCAGAGGCAAATATTAAAAGTGCCTTATTTCACAGACAAGCAATTGCTTCAGGCAATTAAGCACCTACAGCACTGATCCTGTTAACAAATAGCATAAACAGCCTATGATGAACACATCATAAGTCTTCTGAACTTTTTTTTTTCCTTTAAAGAATCTGTAATACTAAACTGTAATACATATACCCCAAGGCAGTAACATGTCTCATGATGGGCTTGATTTTATTATGCCATTTTTGATTTAACATTAATGGAATCTGTTGTTTCAGACCTATAATATCTACAGTAAATCAACCCAAAGCTGTTATTTTTATATTGTTGAAAATGTGTTAGCATCTTAATTTCTTTCCAAAAGAAATTGTCAATTTCAGAGTTAATTTAAATACTTAGGTCAGGTCTACCTGTTCCCTCAGAAACAGTTAATGGAAAATTAAAACTATGTTCTTCTCACATTTAAGTGTCCACTCTGGTATAAATGACATACATCTACATACCTTTTTTTGCCTTTTCTAAAAGTCTTCTCCACGGGAGGAAGAGTGAATTGGTTTCAAAATGAATATTCAACATATATAGTTTCTTCTCTATACATAAGAATGTCCTGGTTAATCTATTTTTTAAATTGTGTCTACTAGTAGCTAATCAGGAAAAGCTGGGATTTATAATGATGATGATGATTTAGGTAATTATGAGACTTAGTGTTGTGCTAGTTTATTAAAGTGTGCACACACATGTCTCTCATTTTGTTTTCATCCTAAACACTGCTGGAATACCAATTTTTTTGTTGCTGGTGGCACTATGGAAAAACAAATTCAAAATGGATCCCTTGGAACACTTGTTCCAGTTTCATGGGAGCACTTTGAAGAAGATGACCAATGCCATACCCTTGAATCTGGCATTATTATTAATTTGTATAATGTAATGGATATGCTACCTTCTTAAGTCACTAAAGCTTCTAGAAATCTCTTATTTCATTCATAGGTACAATACATAATAGCCAACAGGCTTGTATAGAGGCCACCTGTTGAATATGAATCCAAAAGGATGCAGCAGAGTCCTTTGGTAACCTTCAATACAAATTGACAAGGATATTTTTTATTGTTAATGGCAGCAGTTTGGGTATGGAGAAGCTATTGCTTCAAATAGTTTAAGGATAAATGCTCCTATCAAAGGTTACTATTACACAGTGATCAAGTACACAGGGATTTTGTACCTGGGCACTGACATATAAGCTTTTATGCATATATTGATAGAGAACAACTGCTCCTTTTACAACTATCTTGTCTGCAAAGCATAATGTTGTGCTGCATAGATAAATCTAAGTTAGCTCTGCAAGACGTAGTGCTGGTGCCCTCTCCATGGACTGAGACCTTGTAATGGTGGGAAGGCTCGAGTCAGAGCTATGTTGCCTAAAGTCTGACACTCTTGGAGGGGCCACCTATGGCAAACAGGCATAAAGGGTGGTTCCAGACAAAATACAGACCAACCCCAAGTCCTCAACAGTGGATCAGGTGAAAGAAGAAGTCAGGATCTCAATGGCTGTATAGATGGAAGAAGGCTGCAGCAAGATGGAGGTCTCCTGCCATCTAGTATTATTCCTTGCCAGTGGGCCTAGATCTCCATCTTGTCAAGATCATGTAGTTTGTGTTTCCATGAACCACTTCCTTACATTAAACAAAGTCATGCACAGGCTTTTACCACACGATATAACATGCTTTCCTGTTCCACTGACCATTCTGAAGCTATAAGTAGGATAGTTGCACTGGCAGGGTACCCCACCTAGTCTAATATCACCCATTTCTCACCAGAGGTAATTAGCCTGGCCTAAATGCTACACTACACTATACCACTTTCAGTGCCAAAGCTAGCTTGTTCAGAAATAGCATAGGTGTCTCTCATAGTGATGCATCATGCTGTGCAACTGCATCTCTGGTTATGCCCCTAATAACATCTGCTGTATTCTATAGCTTTCAGCAGGTTTATTGAAATTTAGTAAACAACTCTGCTGAGGTGTCAGGAAAAGGTATACAATTCATCTCGCTCAAAGCCGTGTAGTCTCCAGAGAGTTAAAAGGCATACAAAAAAAGCCAAAACTTACTTATGATACTTTACCTGCACGCATTCCGCTTTCTAAACAAGTAACATGCTTGTACAAACTTTTAAATGGAAACTTCATTCTCTTAATTTTACAGTCACTATTTAGAGGATCAACGCATCTTATTTGCTACAAAAGAACATCTCTAGATAGAGACGCCTTCTGTGCATTTCAGTTACTTACATGGCATGCCCTAAAACATGTACTTTGGTTTCCAAAGAAAAGCTGTCTTTTTATCAGCAGCATCTATTCAATATTCTGTCTTGGGTGGCTGAAGCCATCCAGAGGATTGCTAATTTAATCGGACGTCAGGCAGGCTGGTGATGGAGAGGCGAGACACAATGTATTGGTTGCAAAAATAACTTTTACTTTAACTTTACTTACGCTGCTGATGGCTGTGACGCAGGTGGTAAGGTTGCTTATGTAGTTACAGGTAATGAGTTGCTTGTGTAGTTATAGACAACTGGCAACAAAATGAGCCAGCGAGTTTGTAGACAGAAACGAGCATGCAAGATGAAGGATACATCGGGAACAGATAGTGACGGGGAGATGTTGGTGGGTGATCAGTCCACCAGCTTTTCTTTTCCACATGGCAAAGTTCTCCGTACTCTACCATGTGCTCAGAGCTCTCCGACTTGGGCAGAAGCTGCACGGACCTTCATACTTTTAGAGTAGCCAATGACAGACCACCAGGTAGGAATAGCTAATGAGGCAGAACGTACTAAATTTAAAAGTGACTGCAGTTGCTTAGGGCAATTCTATTGTGACAGGGGCACTCAACTGATTTGGTTATGACACATGCAATAAGCTAGGTGGGTTCAGGAATGTTGCTCATCTTTAAAATGCATTGAAAAAAGTGCAAACAACTTAGGACATTAACTGCCTCCCAGGGATGTCCCATGAAGCTATAATTCTTTAAGGAATAGAGTATTCCTTTATTCCAAGATGTATATGTCTTTCTGGACTAATTTTCAGATAAATTAGACACTCAGGCATAAAGAGTGAAATGAAACTACTGCTGTATGTAACAACTAACCAATTACACAAAATGAGAACAAAAGCAGCACAAGAACACAAAAGTGTTCAAGCATCCATTATAAACAGTTCCAATTTCCTTTCTAAATGTCAAGTACAAAATATATATTTTACATGCAAATAACACTGGAGTGTGTTTGCTAATATACTCCTGAAATTACATTTTCTTAGCATGACCTTTCTTGCTAACAATAACTTATATTTTAATTAAATCTGTGGCCATTTTTGTTTCATGCCAAATATCCCAATGCCATATATTATAGCATTTCCTTGTCAAGAATGAAAGTTAAAGGTCATGGACTAAAATAATTATTCAGTTTAACTTTATTAATGACTTATGAAAAAAATGATATGTACATGGAATCTTTGCTAGAGAAAGTATAACTGGATTATATTAACATTAATTTTTAAGGTTAAAAAAACCTTTCACTAAACTCCATATGTCAAAAAAAGAACAAGCTACCTGGCAGGTGTGAACTGTGTAGTTTTATAATAACACTTATTAAGGATCTCCAATCAGCTTCAGTCAAGTCAGGGGTAAAACTCCTCTTTATCTCAATGATACGGGATCAGAACCTAAGCTTAATTTTCAGCATAGGTCCAGAAAAAACTGATCAAAACTCTCATACATGTTAAAAGAGGGCCAAATTAGCCGCTCCTGTAAATGGTCCAAAGTCCTCTGAGACCAGTGAATCTCTATGCTGCCACTGAAGAGTGAAAATTACTCATGCACTTTGGCTTCTTCAAATGTGTAAGCAGCTTGAGTTGTTGAATGGTCTCTTCCGGAAAAATTCTGTTTCCTTTAGGGTGAAGATGATATCTAAGACCAAGAATATCTATGGATAGTAATGCATAAAATGTTCAATAATACCTGAAAACAGTTCTCACACTGGTAGGGAAGCTAGCACAGCTCATAGCTTTAGTCACTATACTGTTTCCCCAGACAATTATGTATTTGGGAACTCACAAGATTTCTAAAGGGAGAAAATATTGATTTTGTTCTTTAGTTTGCACAGTGGATGCTTTCCGCACTAACGTTTGGGGCTTCTGAAATGGTTCTGGTCTGTAAACCCATCATCAAGTGTAACAGTGAGAACCTATATACAAGTACACTCAGATTCAGTTTAAACTCAGATTTAGCCTCTTTCTTGCTTAAGTTCTTCATTAAGTCAGTCATGGACTTCAGCTCCATTCAAACTTGTGAAATTTTTCATTTTGTGGTTGTTGTTTCCTTGCATGGTTATTTCCTTCCTAATAAGAGGGCATAATAGTTTTAGCATAGAACTAAAGAAAATGTGGGCATTTAAGGATTATTTTTTCTAAATCTGTTACATTGTACTGTTATCCAGGTTAGAAAATATACTTTCTGGGCAGCTGTAGGGCCTGGTGGGGATCTGGGTGCACAGTGGTAACACAGGCTGCAGGGAGTCCAGGAGTAGACAGTAAATCCTCCCCCTGCCCCCTGCCCTGCCAATCCCCCCGCTTCCAGGCTTTCTGAACTATTCTTAGGCTGAATTCAGTAGCAGGGTAATGATCCAGGGGTAGAGGGATTGATAGGGGGTTGGGGTTGATCAAGGGGTGGAAACACCAATGGCAGGGTGGAAGAGGGTCCGGAGGCCAATAGGGGGCAGCAGGGTGATTTGGGGGGCAGAGGGAACCCCTTACCCATCTCACCTCCAGCTTATGCTATGACTAGAGAGCTGATGATGAAGGCAGGCATGGAGCAGACTTGCAAGCCTTAGCCATCCCCTGCTCTCCAGCCCTCTAGCAGCAGGTCTGAGCACTGCACATTAGAGAAGGTATTAACCCTGAATATGAGACTGATTAAGGTTAGTTACCTCAATACAGACTAACACTCCTTAGAATTAGCACCTGCTTAGTCTAATGTATTTTCTCACCCAGAAATGTTAAGCGTCCGTTGTTTCAATTATTCTACTCCCTCCCTGGAGCCAGCACTGGAACCCAACCTGGTAGTCTCAGGTACAAAGGATGACAAGAAAACAAATTAAAAGAAAACTAAAGGTATGGATATATGTAATGCTTAGCTCAATATCAAAGTAGTTTAAACTGGAACTGTGTGTGTGTGTGTGTATATATATATATATGTATGTATGTATATATGTATACACACACACACACATCCATTAAACTGGGTTAAATCTTCCTGTAATAGTTCATAGGAACTCTGTTCTAATAGTTCTCTGTTGAAGATCAGTTACACTTTTGAACCAGTTCAACAGCAGTTCACTCTTATGTGTGGATACCAAGTGTTTTGATGTGGGTCTGGTCAGTCTTCCAGGCATCCAACACTGAATTGTTCCTACCACCCCCAGTACTGCATATGGCCACTCTGGTATGCAGCCAGAATTCCTGTATCCACTCTCCCGCATTTTGTAGACACCTTTAATTAATGAGCAATCTTGCACTCAGGAAGTTCAAACTTGGTTCAGTGGCATGGTTTTACCCCTTTTGTGCTGTTGGAGCAGCAACTGGGGACATTTTTAATGTCTCCAAAGCAGGTAAGAATTCTTTTCCTCCATGATCTTCCCTTCTTTCTCCCTCCTGCACTCACTTCTGCCACTGTTCCAGGTTGAGCTGCAAGCAAGCAAAGATCCAGGGCCATACCGACATCACTCTGTCCAGGCTGTGGAAGAAAATGGACTCAGCTTGGGCCAATGGCAGCAGTAGCCAGGTTAGCCATTCTTGCCCTGTACCCCTGAGTGTTCCCCACTACCTGGAAACAGACTCAGGTAGGGGGAACTGGCCCACTGCCACTGCTGTCCCTGGCTGAGATCCACTCCCTTTACAGCTTGGTTGGCACGGGGCAGACACAGTTCTGGAGCTTCTACTAGCTTAGCCAGGGACAGTATCTGCAGCAGCTGGGGAAAAGAGGGCAAGGAGTGGGGAGGGTAGGTGCTGCTGATCAGGGGGGAAGGGAAGAGTACTGAGAACAGGGGCCACTCAGGAGTCTTGTCAGATTCAGGGACTTTACAAAAAGTCCCTGGCTCCAGCTGCAATGCCATGGCTGGCCCACTCTGGTGGAAGAGAGGCTACAAGTGGGTGTGCAACCACTCCTGCAGTACTGGTCACTGCTCCCACATGTCCCTTTACAAAATCCTGGATCCACCCATGCTTGCATATTTGTTCAGTAAAAGCTATCTTTCTAACATTGTGCTATGTCCTTACTCTTCACTCAGCCAGGTCAGGGGCAGTGCCAACCACTTTTCAGTTGGGGGGGAGGGGCTGGGCCAGGGCTAGAGATGGGCTTGGGTGTCTATAGCCACCCCAAAATTTGCCTTAGTTTCACCATAGCCACCCTTCCCAGCCACTGCTTGACTGCCTCATGCAGCTGAGCCCACCCTGCTCCCCTCTACTCTAAGCCTAGTCCCCTACCAAGAAGAGACTGGCACTGCCCCTGCCAGGACTGCTGCATCTTTGTGGGCTCACATGTGTGAGGTGGGTGGGGAGTTGGTGGCAATACCAATGGCACTGGGAAGGGTGGCTATGGGGGTGGGGGGCTACAGCCCCCTCAAACCTCCCCCTACCATTGCCACTGACCATGGTCCCGCACCATGCTCAGCTCCTAGAAACCCAAAAGTGTGGGTTCAAGCAGTCTCCTCTGGACATCCTAAGTCAGCTAAACACACTGAAGACTTTGCTCAGTTACAACAAATTAAAGTTTATTGAGTTCATGTTCAGTAGAACAGGAAAAGCAGAAAAATGAAACTGTCCCCAGACAACGGTCACTGGGACCCTCAAAGCACAGCATTGCCTAGCACTGGACCCACAGCACTTCAATGACTAAAAGCTGACTGTTCAATCTGAAATGCTAGGGTGCTGTATGTGCGGACACCTCTGACCAATGAAAACTGTGACGCAGTTTCCAATCGGTGATATTTGGGAATAGTTCAATTTTTCTGCATGACCACACCCTAAAATATGGGAAGAGTTGATTTCTTCCAACCCTGGACAAGTATTACAGCACAGAAAATATCATCAACACATTTAAAATTGTCTTGCTTTGCCACACACTTGGGTGACAATGACAAATTTCCCATCAGAATGTTACTCCACCAACTGAATTAATGTAATCTGTTAAGGTAGTACAGTCCTTTGTTCATGTTCATGTTCCTTATGTTCTTCAGCATGGTTATAGCTCTCATACTACCATTCTTAACTAAGCTTTTTCAAACTGGATACATCTGCCTATTCTTTTCCCTTGTCTTGCCTTATATATCTGCCATAAATGAGTTTTGTAGTGTTTGTCTTGATGTTAACTAAGCAGCAGATTTCTAGATGTCACTTGGGATGAAATTTGTATATAAAAATAATTTGTCTGGTTAGGGGCTTGATATGGCAAAATGGCAAAATGTTCCATAAAGCCACATTACTTTTCTGTCGTATGTGTTTGTGTTTTAATCAAGTACAATTTAGAATAATAATGTTCATTTTTATATCATTATTGTTAATACAATTTGGACATAAAATGAATCACATGGGGTTTAAAATACCTATGTCAGACTCCTTCATTTTAATCCACGTAGATTCATAAACCATTATTTAGTAACTTCCAAATCTAGGGATGAATATGTTTTTTCTTATTATTTTAATTTTAATTTGTTAAATAATGATCAATCCTGCAATATGCTTTATGCATATAAAATGATGAATCCATGTACAGCCATATGTAAGTCAATGAGGCTCTGGGCTCGTACACGAATCAACATACAGGAGTCTAAGGAAAGTCTCAGGACCCAGTACAGTGTCCTGCAATAAGAAATGCTCTTGATTTAGAACACTAGATAAATGAAAATAATCCAAATTTTGGATGTGTTCAGATTCAGATCACCACTTCATGCCTTGGGCCTAACTCTAATAACAACCTACCATGTACCTGCCCCTGCAGACTTCTTTATGCTTTACAAGAAAACTATTTCAAATTAGTTCATTTTAGCCTTTCACATTTCAGGATGTTTGCTTTTCAGACATGTTTAGATCTTGTGCTTTCACTATGACACTGGATTTCATGTGTGGAAGTAAAATAGGAAAATAGTATTAAGTATATTGTTTTGTAGTCCATGCTGTCCCAGCCAGACTGCTACTGGTACCCAGAGCTCACCCCAGTACTGATGCATCACACTTCCTACCACTTGATGCTACTGGGCAGTAGCCATAATCTATGGTGCGGTCAGCATCTCATGTGGATACAGCCTGTAATTAGGTAATTTACACCTAGATTATGTGTGCTGAGGAAAAGGACATAGGAAACAGAGTAGAGAGTAACTCCAGGCATTTTTGTGTTCAAATGAAGTACTCACTTCAGTGCATATCTAAATAAATTAAGAAACAACCCCATAGCACTATACAGATAAAATGCAAGAAAAAGTAAAATAAATAAATAAATAAATAAAAAGGAGAGCCAGGTGCCAACCCATGTGAGTAGGGTCCTGACAGTTTAGTTATTAATTTTTAATCTTTTCTTTTTGTTTTCTCCCCACCCTTCAAAAGAAAGTTCTCATCAGTTGTTATTAGTCAGAACTTTTTCAGCAAAATAAAGATTAGGAACAGATCTTGGTCTCTGATGCTGTCCTCTTTGCACCTCCCCAGAAGTATACAGGGATATGAAGTGATACAAGATTCTTTCCAAGGAATTCCTTTTATACTGCACTTCTGACAGCCAGTATAGAGCTGTGAAAAGGATTCTTCTTTACAGCACCTGGTATGGGGCATTGTCAAAAAAAATCAGATACTGAACTAGTTGTATCAGTAGCCTGGTCCAGGAAATTTTGATGTTCTTATATGAAAAATGAAACAAACAAACAAACATCTATAGCTTATTTTAACTTAATATTAGGAATGTGTGAAGCTTCAGGTGCTGATTTGATTCAGAGGAGATTCAGCTTGATTCGGTGACTGAATCTCCAAAACCAAATTAAATCAGGAGACCAATAAAAATGTCTGAAATGATTCAGAAAAGATTCAGAGAGCTTCAGAGATTCAGGCATTCCCCACCTACTGCTGCAGGGAGTTGGACCCTGTCTCTGTACTGTTAAGTAGCGGGTAGGAGAGGGGGAGGTGGAGGAGGGGGGAGGGGACCATAGGGGGATCCCCACCAGGTCCCATTCCCTGCCTGCTCCCCCAGCCCCCAAGCACCCTGACCCGCTCTCACAGCCCTCCCACCATGGCTGCCACACCTGGCCTCAGCTCCTGGCTCTTTAGAAGTAATAATAAAAAAAGCCTTTACTCACCAGCTTCTGCCAGGTGTGGCGGGCAACAATTCCCACTGTCCTGTGGTGCATGGGGAGCTTTGCCATGAAACCTCCAACCCCCACCCACTATCCCAGGCCCCCTATGGATGCCCCTCTCACCCCAGCTCCTGGCTCTTAAAAAAAAAAAAAGCCCCCTCTCACTGGCTGCTTTTCAGGGCTCGGCTCATGGAAGAGCCCCCCATGCAGTGTGGGGCAGCAGGGGCAGTAGGGATCACTCTCTCCTCCCCCCCAACCCCCGGCCTGGCAGCAGATGATGAGTGGGGATTTTTTTTTTTTTTTTTTAAGAGCTGGGAGCTGGCACCAGGCAGGGCAGCCATTGACAGGGCTGGGAGAGTAGTTGAGGAATGGGGTTTGGTTGATTCAGAGATCCAGCTGATTCAGCGGTGGATGAATCTCCAAATCAAGTTTGGCCAAATCAATTCAGGACAGTGATTTGAATCACCAAATCGAATCATGGTCCCCTGAATCAGCCGAATCGAAAACCAAAGCAAATACTAGCTGCTTTGCACAGGCCTACCTAATATAATTACAAATACTATAGAATCTTATACTAAAAAATGTAGTAGAAGTATTTTTGTAACCAGATAGAGGATTCTACATTGTAAAGGAGTAGCTTTGCAGACTAAAACATTTTATGAAAAACACTTAGAAAGCAGAACAATATAACTAGCAATTCCAAAGCTTGATACAGACATGTTTCAGAAATCTACTGGGAAAGGAAACTCCAGTGACTAAGGCTTCACAAAAAGCCCTACAAGAATGCCTGGTCCCTACAAGATATTATTTAGGCTAACGTTTTCCTGTCATTGAATGTCAGTACTGATCAGATTTATTCCAAAAGGTACACTTAACAGATTTTAACTCACTATAAAGAATGTTACGTGTTAACTTTAAATGGTTTCTGGAGCTCTTAACCCCTGGCCTGTCCACATATTAACATCTAAGACTAGTTTTAAACACCCATTAGGTGGCTTCAAGTTACACTGCTCCAAACTAGGTTTACCCCAATCCACGTTACCCAGCCCAGTAATTCACTAACATGTAGCTACTGTAGGCTCCACATTAGTGTAAAGACCCATCCTGCCCTCACTCCCTGCACTGGTCTAAGCCCATTGCCCCTGACCTTTCCAATCCAGTTACTGCCCCCCTCTTCACCAGCCCTGATTGGCCTGCTGTTCCCTGCCCCTTGGAGTGGGCCCACCGTCCCCCATCCTGCAGCATCCTAGATCCCTACTCTTGCTTCCCTCCCCACAGCTTAGTTTTGGCTGTCAGTGCTGTGTCAGGGGAACAGGCAGGGAAGGGGAACCTCCCTGCCCAGCTCCACTACTGCCATTGCTTCCGCCGCTCTCTGGGTAGCAGCAGCAGCAGTGACAGTGGCAGTGGCAACAGGGACCAAGTAGGGAGGTCCCTGTTCCTGCCTGCTCCCCCAGGACAGTGCTGGCACCTGAAAGTAAGCTGGGGGTGGCAGTGAGGCCCTGGGAGTGGGGGTGCAGTCAGAACCCCAAGGGGCAGGGGGGAGCCCTAGGAGGCAGGGGAAAAGCCAGGAATGGGAGGGGAATGGGGAGGAGTCTTACCTTTCAGTCCTTAAGGCCCCTGATAGCTTGAACATGTAACTGCTCTAAACTCAAGCCAGCACTAACACTGATCAACATTTTGAGTGACTCAAAGCACAACATGTAACTCTCCATTCTGTTGCACAAGTTCTATTCTACGGCAATGTTATCAGCTCCTAAGTAACTGAAACCAGAATAACTGAGTAGAGAATCCAGCCATAAGGTTAGTTAGAATGGCCAGAGGCTGCTTGTTGCAGGTGTTCTCTCACTTGTTGTGGAGATGCAGGCCAAATGCCTCTCACCCATATGCTGCATGCTAAATGGCAATTTTAAAATGTCCCTTAAGCATTTCAAAGTGAGCTCAGATGACCTATGCTCCCTTCTTGTTTTCTCTACTTTTGTTGCAGCCATTATAAATTAACTAGTATTGACATTATTAGCATTCTTTTTTTTTCCCCTCCTGGGAAAGATCTTTTTATAATATATCTCCCACAGCGTTACCTGCTAGATTAGTGACAATATCAGTCAGATTTATTTTCATATAATTAGAGTCGTCTGAAATGCAAGATTATCCACTTGTGAGATTTTTTTAAAACTTTGATTTGGTCTGAATTGGACTCTTTCTCTCTCTCTCTCTCTCTCTATATATATATATACATATACAAATATATTTAATTTAATAAACCAAAGATCATAAACATTGAGCGAAAAGTCTGAAATCCTGGCAGTCCTCGACTATAACCAGGACTTTGGCTTCTACATCTGTATGAAGGAGCCTAGATCCTTGAAAGCCCTCTGTAGATCCAAGGCTCTTGGAGTCTCTGGGTTCCCTGTGTAGAGCTGAGAAGCACCAGGGATTTCAACAGCCTACCATGAATCCAGACACATTTCCCCAGCTTCTGATTTCCACATCAAAGGACAATCAATACCTTTCTGGTTCAATAATTCAGAAATTTTCATTTCAATTCAACCCTGCTAAAATGTTTGAACCCATTCTACATCTTGTGTGGGGAGTGCTTAACACTAGGATTCAGAAAAGGCCTGACACTTTTATTACAGCACAAATTTTGCTCTTATGTTTCATATCACAGTTAACGGTAGTAAAGTATCTGGGAGAAAACAGCATGCACAGGCTTGTAGCCCTGAAAAACTATAGCAGAAATAGTGTGGAGGAAAAAGAGCTTTTGTGCAATAGATTATATGCAGCACACAGCTAGTGTTTGGGCAGGTGAAGGTTAAAACATTTTCCTTGAACATAAAAACTAAAAACATTCATGCATCTCATTCCACCCTCCCTAACAGTTTTTTTTCCCTTTTATAAATGAAGTGATTAAAATGCCAGTAAAGACCAATGATCCATCTAATCTGATATCCTTTTTCAAGAGGAGTTAAAGCCAAATGATTCTTAAGAAGGTGAAGAAACTTCATAATGTATGCAGAAAATTGTGCAGCATAGGAGAAAATTTGTCCTGACCCCTAATGATGATCATTTTGTTTGAGACATTTTTGCCTTGAGTAGCTCACATTCCAAGTGTCCGGAAGCATAGGCTATGTTTACGGGTCTACATAAATGCATAACAATAATAATAATAGTCTATGCCCTCAGCCATGAGACTTGATAGCCCTTGTAATTTAATTTTAACTAGGGCATTGTATCTGCAGGTGCTGTCCTTATTCATACAAAAGCCTTAAAAAAAATCTTTCTTAGCTGCTTGCCACAAAATATCCTGCGGCAGCAATTTCTGTACCCTTCAGAAAAGAGATTCCACGGCCAAGAAGAATTTCCCTTCTGTGCAAAAAAAAAAAGAGATAAACAGAAGCAATGAGCATTGTAACACTGACTGTGATATATACAACAAAACTCCCAACCTGATCCCTGCCATAGGCATATACAAATTGTTGAGGGGATTGGTAGAGCATCATTTGTTAAGTGAAGTTAAAGGTGACAAAATTATTTTATCATATGAAATATTTCTCACTC